>JABCMI010000024.1:4700564-5329252 GCA_026261945.1 Hirschfeldia incana
CGTCATAAGAAGGAGTATATAAAGGAGCTTTGGGAGAAGAAGAAAGGCAGAGCAAAATTCCTAGAGAGAAAGCAAATCCGAGATTGGAGACCTAGAGAGCTCCTGTTAGCTTACGAACTTAGAATTTAGGCGGTAGACTAGCAAGGCAAGACCTAGAACGTCCGGCCGCCTCTCATTCTATTTTCATCTTGTCCGCAGACTCTTGTTTCTCGCGGAAGGATCTAACAATCCTTTTACTCAGAGTTTCGCACATAGAAACCCCAGGCGTTATTCTCGACACGCCCGTTTCTATGACAAACGCTCATACTAGACGAACTCCGCCAGGCAGTTCGATCTCTTGTTCAAACCCTTCCAACTGAACTACGTCCGACTTGATCCTCGAAAGGGGTACGTAGGCAGCCTTCCTTTAGGTCCAGTCCCAACTCTCTACAAAATCCTTTTTGTACGATTTTCGTCTTTTGTTATCTTTACATATCTTCCGCACTTGTTCGGTCACTTGTCGTTGGCTGTCGCAGAGAATCCGGGCCTTCAGGGAAAGTCGGGTTAACTTGGCTTTCCTCCGTTTAAACTTAACTAAAATCGACAGTGCGAATTTCGGTTCCCATAGTTTGGCGCTAGAAGGAGGGGAGGACGGATTACTCTTACTCTTACGGCCGCAAAACGCTTGATCAAAGCAATGTCTGGAAATATGAAAGACAAACTCGCAGCTCACATCGACGCTGGTAAAACAACTTCAGCAGTGACTGCTCCTACCACCAACGCTTATGCAAACGGTTATCTAAGATTATCATCTTACGGACAAACGTCCCGAGAACGGACCATGCGCCCCCGTCCAAGTTCCTGCAACACGGTCCTCGGGTCCATGGACACAACCCCCCTCGCTCGGAAAAATTCAAAAAACGACTTGGTAGTCGAGACGGATTCCTGCCTGTCGTATACAACGGCTATGGTTAGCTTGAACACCAGTTGCCTTAACTATACGGGGAATCGAAATCCTTTCGGAAAAACCAGCATCACATCAACGGCTTTTTCTAAAGAAAAATCGTAAAAACGTCTAAGTCCCTAGGCGGCCCAAAAGGGGCCCGAATCACGGCTAAACGACCCACATACGATTTTAGAGTAGGACCGAGCCCAAGGCTGATATGACGGTCTGATTACCAAGCAGAGTTTCGACTGGAAATGTCTTTTAGAATTTCCCGGAAAAAATAAAGACTTGTTCTCCTGGAGATCGCGAAGAAACCCCAGATTACTCGGGAAATAGAAAGCACGACTGATCGGGTTACCGATCAGCATTTCTAATGTTAAAATTCGAACACGTTTTACGAAGCACCTTTCGTAAAATAAATCCTCGAAAGTGTTTCGCGAGACACCTTTTGCATGATTAAACTCGACAACATTTTACAAAACAGTTTTCGTAAAACTAACTCGATAACATTTTGCAAAATAACTCTAGTAAAATAGAAGGTCAGCAACATTCTAAGAAGCAACTCCTTGCTGGGATCATGATGAAATCGATGTCCAAAAATCTCGGAAAAACAATTAAAGAAACCTCGAAAGACTAAGTGTCGATCGAGAAACCTTTAAAAAAAAAAAAAAAAAAAAAAAAAAACCGAGAAAAACAGGCAGGTCCCGCAAGGAAGCACAGTCCCGGGCGACTAGCACGCCCGTGCAGTCCCTAGGCGCCAGGCGGCTAGCACGCCCGTGCTGTCCCTAGGCACCGGGCAGCTAGCACGTCCGTGCTGTCCCTAGGCGCCGGGCGGCTAGCACGCCCGTGCTGTCCCTAGGCACCGGGCGGCTAGCACGCCCGTGCTGTCCCTAGGCGCCGGGCGGCTAGCACGCCCGTGCTGTCCCTAGGCGCCGGGCGGCTAGCGCGCCCGTGCTGTCCGTAGGCGCTGGGCGGCTAGCACGCTCGTGCTGTCCCTAGTCACCGGGCGGCTAGCACGCCCGTGCTGCCTCTAGGCGCCGGGGGGCTAACGCGCCCGTGCTGCGCTTGTCGCCGGACAACAAAACATTCGGCGAACGCGGCAAATCCTCGCGAAACTATCCCGACGACAGTCCAACCAAATACTTTGCACCTTTCGTAAAATAATCCTAGACAATACTTCACGAGACAGCGTCTGCACGATTAAACTCGACAACATTTTACGAAACAGTTTCCGTAAAATTAACTCGACAACATTTTGTTGAATAACTCTCGTTAAATAAAAGCTCGGCAATATTTTACGAAACTTCATTCGTGAAGTATAACAAGATCGCAAGCCTCTTGACCTGACCAGTTCGCTCATAACTTGACGAAACAAGAAGCCCCACTCAAGTGACATCTTGCCGTTCGTTTTCACTTGTCTACCCACCTTAGCCTTCTTCGAGTTTTGCCTACTTCTCCTCCCTTTGCTTCAACGATTCTGCAACGATTCTGCACTGTTCCTTCGGGTTTCATCAAAAATCGATTCTCGAATCAGTGTCAGACTTTTCGAAGACCTTTGACAATGAAACGTTAGAAGACAAAGAGGAACGGACATGAGGCAATCTCAAGTAATCAACGAGACTAAGGTACGTCCTACGTAGAAAATTTTATCAAGGTTTTAATTTTTTCGTAGGAAAGGAATGAGAACGTCTTGTAAACTGCCGTAAAATTTAGGGAACTTAGAACCTAGGTGGATAGTCTAGCAAGCTAAGTCTTAGGCATTTTCTTCCAGTTTCGTTCTATTGTTCCTTGACTGTTTTGGCATAACGCGCAAACCGATCTAATCTCTCGGAAAACCGGGAAACGATCGCCACGCATCCTTGTCATACTCATTCTACTTCATAAAGAAAAAATTCCTTTCAAAAGGCAAACGGCACTCTAAGATTCGTCCGAAACGCTAGCGTCATAACGGCATGGTCAAACCGCTACAAACATAGTCTTGAAAACTCTACACCGTCTCTTGTTGCAATCTCGCGACAAGAAACTCGTACAACGTCAGACTAATAGCACGACGGTGAGCTACAAAATTAACGGAATAACCTTCGGTAAAACTCCACAAGTAATTCGAAGCAACTTTCGCCAAATGACAAAATCAAAGCGGAAACATTTTCCGTGTAACCCATAACTCGGAAAATTCCGCTAAGATTTGCGTGTCTATCTCAACGAACACTATTCGGCCATCGGCCGACTACGCCCTTCCATAAAGCCCGAACCTGAATTCGGCATCACCATTAAGGACAATCGTGAACCAATACGACCTTAATGCGAAAGGATCGTAGTCTGATCGTTTACCAACTCCTTGGTTAAACGGCTGAACATAGCCTTCACGCCAAGACAAAACAGCTGAACAATTGCCGCTCCAATCGCCTAAGGGCCAAACGATAATCCACGATTTGTCATAAAACTCCAAGTGACCATTTACGTGAGCAACTCTGTCGCATAGCCCAAAAGCGGAAATCATGCGATGAATTTCTCGTAATAAAATCAGTCCTAACAGCCATACGGTTAACGGAAAAATTTGAACTTAACATCGACTGATTAAGTTCTATACGCCCCGTAAACAAAGCATGAAAAGAAACACTCGTGACAAAGCTCCAAGAGTTATACGAGTCGTCCTTAAAATCCCGGAAGGCCAACACTTCGCGAAACAAAGCGAAGGTAGACGCTTCTCCCTGGGTCAAATATACGCGACCCCTGGTCCTAATCCCTCGTCCAAACTGAAACAACAGTTTCTGACTACGGACATTCGCAAAACATCTCCAAGCCCGCGAACATTTAAAATGCGGCACAAGGGAAAATTGACTCGTACGCATTTGAAATACGTATACTCATATACTCCCACGATTTTGCAGAAATCGAATTTTCGAAACTCTTCGCAAACAAATTCGCCAATCCCTAAACGGCCTCAACAATGGATCCAGTATCCACCAAATAAATCGTAAACTATCGCCCGGAAACATTCCGCGATTTCTAAAAAGCCCATAGTCCTTTATGGCATAAGAAAAACAAACTTCAAAGCACTGCGAGACGTCGCTTCGTGCCTGAACATTCGTTTTTCGATTAAAACCTTCATACGCCTTCTAAACGGCATCATATCGTTGTTGCTGATCACAACAAACGAACTCTAACGTCCTAAACAGACAAGCCACCTAAGGGTAGGCTCTTTTACATCCGACAAGGATCCCATAGCGCGCTATACAAAAACTCCAAATTTGGTTCAGCACTTCGTAAAGGAAGTAGCTCGATTCGTGCCCAGACAAATCATATAAGCCGATACCACTTCGCGGATTTTAAAACGGTACGAATCAGATTAAAATCACAAACAGGCAAAACGAAAGCCGATTTGTCATCGCACTGCCTTAGTCTGAGAGTAAACCTAGGTCTTGCCCTAAACCCAGCCTTGCTGGTATCTTAACATCTCATAGGCAAAGCGTCAACGACGCGAGATCCCAAAACTTGTCTCTTCACTCAAGTCTGTACGTTTCCACGAATTTTCGCGTAAATCGTAAACCGCAGGAAAATCTCGCTTTGTACAAACGACGGATACGGTGATCATCAGGGAGGCAGGAATGAGACGACAACTCACACCCTGTCCCTCTAACTTCGATAGACAGAAGTTCTGAAAACGCAACATTAATATTTTGTAAGGATTGAGCCGCAGAGTTCAACAGATGCCCTGAAAAAGGCCGGGATTCGAAGCCGCCAACGGCCAGTCCCACAAATGTACATCATGGCCTCTTAACGGCCGAAACACAATCAAAATAAAAATCTCCGAAAGGATTGATAAACCTAGACGCTCCCCGGAGCATCACCTTCATCCTCAAAACTCACCCAAAGTAGGAACGGTCTCACCGTCGCCTCCATTGGTCGCACCACCGCTGCATGTTTCATATGCGCCGGCTTCACGATCCTTGATTGCGTAGTCCTGGTCCTCCGAACCCTCCGAATTTGGGACAAGGGTGCACACGGGTTTCAGACCAGCGAGAATCGAATCGAAGTCCTCTCCGTCAAACTTGCGAGTCCCCGTCTCCTCAAGACTCTGAATCTTCTCTTGAAGACGACGGACTTTCGAGGACATATGTTCTTCTCTTTCTTCACATTGAGCAATGAACTCACGGTCTTTCCGACGTCACATTCAAGATCGCCAATCAAAGGTGATGAGGATGTCCGCAATGAAATATTCTTAGCCACAAATTTCGACTTTCAACTCATAATCTTCCGCCCGCAAGATCGTCTCCGCGTCTTACAGGCTGGGGGGCTAACTGTTGGGGTCAAAAACGGTTCTCTTGAAATCAACGGCTAAAACTATTTATCATGCGCGGACTTTCCATAAAACAAGCGTCGAGAGCAAGACAAGTCGTATAGCTTAAAGAACCTATGTTAAAGTCGATCGTTCTTGATTTACACGATAAACTTTACGAGAAAACCAAATAAGATTTAGTCGTAAAACTTCGATGATACAATCAAGAAGAACCGAGAGACATTAGGTCCGTAGCTAAGAAGACACGACCATACGAAATTATACGGAAGAAACGGGAAGTAATCTAAGTTGGGACAGGCCGAACGACAAAGAATCCGCCTTGAAACTTCAAAGAGCCCGTTCTCTCAAACCGTGAGGACCCAGAAAACGAGTAAGATATCAAATCGAAGCCCTCGCCGAGACGCACGTGATGCCTCTAGGCGCCGGGCGCCTAGCGCCCGTGCTGCCTCTAGGCGCCGGGCGCCTAGCGCCCGTGCTGCCTCTAGGCGCCGGGCGCCTAGCGCCCGTGCTGCCTCTAGGCGCCGGGCGCCTAGCGCCCGTGCTGCCTCTAGGCGCCGGGCGCCTAGCGCCCGTGCTGCCTCTAGGCGCCGGGCGCCTAGCGCCCGTGCTGCCTCTAGGCGCCGGGCGCCTAGCGCCCGTGCTGCCTCTAGGCGTCGGGCGCCTAGCGCCCGTGCTGGTCCTAGTCGCCCGTGATGGTCCTAGCCGTCGGGAAACTTCAAAGAGCTCGTTCTCTCAAACCGTGAGGACCCAGAAAACGAGTAAGATATCAAATCGAAGCCCTCGCCGAGACGCACGTGATGCCTCTAGGCGCCGGGCGCCTAGCGCCCGTGCTGCCTCTAGGCGCCGGGCGCCTAGCGCCCGTGCTGCCTCTAGGCGACGGGCGCCTAGCGCCCGTGCTGCCTCTAGGCGCCGGGCGCCTAGCGCTCGTGCTGCCTCTAGGCGCCGGGCGCCTAGCGCCCGTGCTGCCTCTAGGCGCCGGGCGCCTAGCGCCCGTGCTGCCTCTAGGCGCCGGGCGCCTAGCGCCCGTGCTGCCTCTAGGCGCCGGGCGCCTAGCGCCCGTGCTGCCTCTAGGCGCCGGGCGCCTAGCGCCCGTGCTGCCTCTAGGCGCCGGGCGCCTAGCGCCCGTACTGTCCGTAGGCGCCGGGCGCCTAGCGCCCGTGCTGTCCGTAGGCGCCGGGCGCCTAGCGCCCGTTCTGGCTCGGGTCTTCGAGCGACAATCTTCCGTGCACAAGTCCCAGGCCCTGGCCGTCAGAAGTCTGTACTTTGAATCTTTCCCGAGTCCTCGCGGAATGAATCATTGAGATTCCGCGTACAAAACTCTCGTCCTTACTCCAAACTAAGATCGTCGGAAACACTTCGGAAACTCGTAAGGTATCAACGGAAAGGAAGATCTTAAATTCTTTGTACGAAACAGTGATGGTTATCCTAAGACACCACTCATCTCAACTCTACGAAGGAATGAAGATCTTCCGAAGAAATCGTAAAAAACAGCGGAAGTCCTAGAGACGGCCCGAAAGGGACCAAACGCGATCGGACAACCCATTTACGATTATCTAGGATATGTACGACGATTTACGCGACAAGATAAATCCTAAATTTCCGGAAGAATAAATGTCAAGTTTTCCCGAAGATAAACATGAAGGTCGATGAAAATGGAAAAAGCCCGCCTTGCGGCCCAGAAGGAGAATAGACCATCATAAGAAGGAGTATATAAAGGAGCTTTGGGAGAAGAAGAAAGGCAGAGCAAAATTCCTAGAGAGAAAGCAAATCCGAGATTGGAGACCTAGAGAGCTCCTGTTAGCTTACGAACTTAGAATTTAGGCGGTAGACTAGCAAGGCAAGACCTAGAACGTCCGGCCGCCTCTCATTCTATTTTCATCTTGTCCGCAGACTCTTGTTTCTCGCGGAAGGATCTAACAATCCTTTTACTCAGAGTTTCGCACATAGAAACCCCAGGCGTTATTCTCGACACGCCCGTTTCTATGACAAACGCTCATACTAGACGAACTCCGCCAGGCAGTTCGATCTCTTGTTCAAACCCTTCCAACTGAACTACGTCCGACTTGATCCTCGAAAGGGGTACGTAGGCAGCCTTCCTTTAGGTCCAGTCCCAACTCTCTACAAAATCCTTTTTGTACGATTTTCGTCTTTTGTTATCTTTACATATCTTCCGCACTTGTTCGGTCACTTGTCGTTGGCTGTCGCAGAGAATCCGGGCCTTCAGGGAAAGTCGGGTTAACTTGGCTTTCCTCCGTTTAAACTTAACTAAAATCGACAGTGCGAATTTCGGTTCCCACAGGCGAAGTTAGGTTGTAATACATTGACTCGGGAGTTTTTGTTCGAATCGATCTTGTAACCGGACCTGAATTTCCCGTCTAACGGGTTGAATAATATTTATTTAAAAAAAAAATCATTAAAAAAAGAAAAAAAAACTTCTTGCATGCACGTGGGGACACGTTCGGGGAAGTTATATGTATTCTCCTATAAGTCAGATTGGCTTTTTTTAAAGAGGAAGAAGTGGAAGACTTTTTTCTGCTATCTTCTATCCATCACACGCAAGGAGGATATCTCTATGTTGAAGTGTGCCCAATAACAATGTATCCATAAAATGTAAATATACTTTATTATTAAAAACCTTCATGCAAATAATTTTTAGACCGCTATAATTAATGATTTTATGAATTACTAAGAAGTTTCAAATCCGATATTAAAAAAAATTAGTTACTAGCTACTATTTTAGTAAAATACACAATCTAGTAACTTAAAACATATTTCAGTTTTTATCACTATCCAAATCAAATTAGCTATAACATTTGGTCATAGAAATCGGATAAAATTATTGGATACAGAGATGAACCTATTAGGACGGTCACACCATTTTCCCTCTATATCAATCTGGACCTGCTTCTATTATGTGAATCTCTTTAGGCACCAACTAGCTCCTCCACAAAGATCACTATCACTCTTCCATGAAAAATTCTCAAACACTAAAATCATAACTTGTTAGCGCAATATATATATGATCTAATTGATGCTTGTAAATATAATTCATATTTATAATGTTGAGACTTTTTAGCCGCTTTGTTTCTGAGACATAGTTTGTAATGTTTTTCTAGCTTGAGCAATTCATGTTTATAAAAAAATTTACAATTAAAACCAAGGGAAAAAAAAGCGAACAACAATTTTGTTAAAAGATTACAAAGGCATAAGACTTTCAATGTGATTCGGGAAAGCCCGCACGGAGTGCCCAAATTCTTCTTCTATGATTCCTTCAAATCTGAATTTTCTACGACTGTTCCTCACCGGATCGTAGAATTTAATATAAAACGATTTTTTGAACGTGTGAGGTACATAAACAAACTCACCAGCATGAGTGGAACCCTGTAGTTCTGAAAACTTATGTAAAGGTGAGCGAAAGTCTTGAAACGACCACTTGTGTTTATCTGCATCGTCCAAACTCCACAATCTCTTTTCATTATCTTCATCAACACAAGCTAACCTCCCCTTGTAAAATATCAGCGCATCATCATAAATATCTGTGGGTAGTTCTATCATACGGAATATTTCTGCTCTCACATCAAATCTCATTAAAACCTTATCATACCCTTGACAAAATTCGGCTAGATAATAGATTACCCCCTTGATGCATCGTCCAGTAGCATAGCCACACGTATGCTTAATGTTAGTTCTGACTGTCCTCCATGATTCTTGCCCCGATCCCAAAGTAAAAACTCTGCACACGTAGCAAGTTTTTTTATGGGGAAGGCACACTACTTTGTGTTTACCTTCGACAGGATCGTACCCTAGAAACACGTTCATATTGCTGGAGCTCATATTGGGTTTGGGTAAAGATAATAATTGTCCCGTGGTAGGGTTCCAAACAAAGGGTATCTTGGATATTACATCTTCTAGGCAGATCAAACCATGCACAGAATCCATATCTGCGAAGTAACAATAGTTTCCTGGAAGTTTCATAGGATAACGATGAATAGGCTGAGAAGAACAGTAAGGCGTGTTCGAACCCTGATGAGAAACAAACATATTTTGACCATTTAATAAACAGAGTAGAAGACTTGGCTGCCGTCTAGTTCCAAACGACTTGATGAAACATGGTTCGGTTGTTATTGATAACCAAAGCTTCGACACACAACGAATCCTCCCAACGGATTTGGCAGGCAACCGTAAGAGAATCTCTGTGGTTAGCTCGCTGGGTAACCAAGAACCTGATGTCGATTGTTTCTTCATCTTACGTGAAGACTCAAAAACCCTAACTTATTCACGCTGCGTTCATCACGTTATGACTTGGGATTATTAATACGTGTTAAAGCAAATAAAGTAGGGATCCAATCAGGCTTAGCCCATAATAATTAAATGGGTTTTAATTGGGCCTTGGACCACAAACACGTGATTTTCCCTCTTTAAATATAATAAATAATTGCAAGAAAAAAAAAAGACAAAACACAGAGAGAGAGAGAGAGAGAGAGGTGTTTTAACTCAAAATCTCCCGTGTCTTGTACGGTCAGCATCAATCATAATCGGTGGACGCGACTTTTCGCCGGAGAAGTAGTTAGAGAGAGACACGGCGAACGCGGAGGAAGAAGAAGAAGAGCGTGGAGAGAGTCTTCCTCTCTCGACCATGAGAAATCCTGTTCTTCCTGTTTCCGATCCTCCTCTCTCCGGAGAGAACGATGCCTCCGACGGTAAAGGCGTCGGAGACGATCGGCTTTTCAAAGGATCCGCCATGACCAAACGCGGCGCCTACGCTGCTCTCTCTTACATGGCCTGTGCTGGTAATCAATCAATCTCCTCTCGAATCTCATCTCCAAATTTGCTGAATGCTGACATTGAGATTTGTGTTTATGTTCCTTGTTGATTCGCAGTGATGCTTGTGTTGTTCAATAAAGCAGCTCTCTCTTCGTATCAGTTCCCCTGTGTTAATGTTATCACACTCTTTCAGGTATATGTTCAGTGATTCTGTTTCATTTTCAGACAAGGAAAGATTTAAGTTTTTTTTGGTGTTTGAAACAGATGGTGTCTTCTACATTCTTTCTGTATTCATTGAGGCGCAAGAAGATCATCTCTTTCGCAGCGGCTGATTCCTTTTCGGGTTCTGTTAATGGCTCAGCTTTTGTGCCGTTGAAGACGTTGTTGCACACGCTTCCTCTCTCAATAGCCTATCTTATGTACATGGTAACCATTTTTAATGAACAGTTAATGTATTTTTTTTTTGTGTGTCCTGTGAATAGTAACTGATCACAGATTTGTTTTAATGTGTTATCTCCTCTGAAAGCTAGCTTCTATGGCGTCTGTCAGAGGGGTGAATGTTCCCATGTACACCACGCTTAGGCGTACCACGGTGGCTTTTACCATGGTGATTGAATACATGCTCACAGGTCAGAGATATACTCGGTCTATCATTGGAAGGTGATTCATATTTTTCTCTTCTTTCGAAATTGATATAGTGAGTTTTATAATAATTGAATCCACTGGTTTGATTAAAATATACACATGTTAGAATTTTGGAATAGGTGAGAGATAGTGTTAGCTCTATGTTACATGCGCATGATGTTTCTGTGCTATTTATCCACCTGATGCACTTGTGATATGATGTCCCTCCATGTAAAATTATATAAATTACCTCTAAGAACAAGAATCATGCTCCCGGATTCTTATGTTGCATAACTAAACTCTTGTAAGATTGATGTCAGTGTTGGCGTTATCATCTTTGGCGCATTTTTCGCTGGAGCAAGGGACTTGTCATTTGACTTTTATGGATATGGTGTTGTCTTCTTAGCCAACATAACAACAGCCGTATATCTAGCAACTATCGCCCGGATTGGTACAGTAATCAACCACTTTCTTCATAAATTCCTCATACTCTTTCTCTCTTACTCTAGTCTAACGTCTGGTTCTATAGGGAAATCAAGTGGCTTGAATAGCTTTGGACTTATGTGGTGCAATGGTAAATCTAAAACAGATAGCAAAGTTGACTTTAATACTTCCAAGACCTGCTTTGAATTTTGTGAGTTTTTTTTCAATGATAGGTATTATATGTGGACCTATATTGATGATTTGGACGTTTATGAGCGGTGACTTGGAGAAGACGATTAGCTTTCCTTACCTCTTTTCTCCTGGTTTCATGGTATTGTAAAAATTGTTGTTCTGGTTTATTATTATATGTCAACTTTGTTTTTTGGGAGACTGATGATGTTCTCAACCAGGTTGTGTTACTCTGCTCGTGTGTGCTGGCTTTCTTCTTAAACTACAGCATTTTTCTTAACACCACTCTCAACTCGGCTCTCACGCAGACAATTTGTGGCAATATGAAGGTTGGTTTCAGTTTATGATCATCTCTCGTGTGCAAATGAACATGTGAACTATTCTGTCGAGGAGTAGGAACCCCCTTGACTAGAGCTTTCTGATAGAGTGTATATAGCTTGCATCTTGGGAATGATGAGACTTGTAGAGTTGCAATTTGAACATTATACTATTGGTTGCAGGATTTATTTACGGTTGGACTAGGCTGGATGGTCTTTGGTGGACTCCCATTCGACCTGGTATGTTTCTTTAGTGTCCCATTTACTCTATTGAACTTAAAATCACCCATATACGTTTGCTACATCTCAGTACTGTATTTTTTTTTGTTGGGGTTCATCCACGCAGATGAATGTGATTGGACAGCTTCTTGGTTTCTTAGGCTCTGGTTTATATGCATATTATAAGATCATTGGGAAGTAACTACTCCTTCAAAACAAAGAAGAGCTAATAAATAACAGGAGTGGCTATCATAGAGGAGATGAACCAAGGGAAAGCCTTTAGTTCAAGGAGAAGTTGTTAGACCATTGATTTTCAGCTTTGGTTATTTTGCAGGTAAACTAGAAGAGTAGTATTTAATAATGCGAGGCCTGATTTTTCGAACTTGTGTTACTCAACAAGGCCAACTGTTTTTTTTTTTCTCACTTTGGGATTTACTTATTTACTCTTTCTTGTTTTGTTTTTTTTTTGTATATAAATCATAGACAAGTATAACTCGGTTTTTTTTTGGAATCGAAAATAAATGCGTTCAGAATTTTCGTCAAGTTTTTGGTTTACTTCTTAAACTAGCAGAAGAGTTGACGGTATAAATTGTCAAATGTCTAACTAACAACAACACAAAAAACTAGCAAAAACAAAAACACACCCAGTGGGACTCGAACCCACAATCGCTTGATTAGAAGTCAAGCGCCTTATCCATTAAGCCATGGGTGCTTGTTGTATACTCGTCCATTAATATAAATATATAAATAATAGGTTTTTTATTGCTCAATCCCAAAGCAAAACATATTCAACCGTGAAAAACGCAGAGAGATACCTTAACTCTGATTCTTTTCAAAGTATCACACTATATCTCTCATCCACTTCCATGGAAATGATCTCCCATTCTGACTCAACTACACTTCTGATGTCAGCTCCTTCGGCGACCAAAACGTTTTGGAACTAGGCAACTAGCTGTTTCTTATAGCCTGGAGAAAGAACATCAGTTTCTTTCTTGTTCTTGGTTTACTATGGAAGCTCCACGCCGCTCTTTGGCTGCGTCTCTCTCTCCTCTCCGTCTGATCGATCGTCGTCGGAAGAGTTTTAGTTATAGCCAAATGCCTGAAGAGCCGATCAAACTCACTATTCTCAAGCTTGATGGATCTTCCTTTGGTAACACAATCATCTTGCTTCCTTTGTTTCCAAGAATCGTGTGGTTTTCATGTGTCGAGTTGTTTTGACGTGAAAGTTGTTTTTGATTTTTGTGTAGATATTCAAGTGTTGAAGAAAGCTACAGTAAGGGAGCTCAAGATGGCTGTTGAAGCTTCGTTTTCTCATTTGCACATAACAGGCCTTGGCAACATCTCATGGTACATTTCATTTCTTGATTTTGACGGACTCTTCTTGTGTCTGTATATATGTGAACTTATAAACGATTCTTGATTGACCCTGTGATTATGGATCGTTCCGATGAAGGCCACATGTTTGGGCACAGTTCTGCTTATCTTTTGAAGATCAAAGATTGATCAACGAGGCTGACAATCTCACTGAACTCGGCATTAAAGACGGAGATAAGGTTCGTATCCGCCTTCTCTTTTTTTTTCTTCAGTCTCTAATACATCCATGGGTCTACCCTTATGATCTTTACATTTTCATGTGGAAGAGTAGACCATGATTCTCTAACCAGGCTTATGTATAGTCAAGTTTAGTTTTAGCTTGGTTGTAATGTTTTGACGGGTTTTTATAAAAACATCATTCAGCTTCGATTCATCCGCCATACATCAAGCTACTCCATCTTGATGATGAAGCACAAGAGCAAGACACCACCACATGTTTCTTCTTTGAAACAGCTCAAACTGTAAGAAATCTTTTACTCTCTTCGATTGCTGTTGATCTTTATCATTTCCATCACCCGGAATCTCCAAGTTATGAGACAGATATGTACGTGTAGACCATCTAGGTTCTCAGTCAAAACCGAAACCTGGAAAAAGAAGCCAACACAAGGTCAAGAAGACAGTGTTGAGTCCATCACTCAGACACAGCCAAGTTTTCCCTCTACTGTATTAGGAGGTTGTCTCTCTTTCAAGTCATCACCAAGTCAACGAGGGACTAAACACAGAAGCGCCATTGCTTCTACTTCGGATCACCGCAGAGGTTTGAACAAACTCATCCCAAGGTTTCGTTTCACGTGTTACTCAGAGAAAGATGTGTGGAACATGAACAAACTCATCTCTGAAACATGAACATTCTCATTTTGGTTTATATGTGTAAACACTTGGAGGGCCTGACTAATAATTTGCAAGAAACATTTTGATAAGAGTCTTTGGTTAAAAGCTGATGATGGTACTAATAATATTCTATATTGATTAATAGCCAAACATAATACTAGAAAGTCTTATTAGTCTCAAAGAAGAAAAAGAAAATGTTTTCATGTTGTGCTATCATATATAATAATAAACCCATGTATCTGTTACTTGAACATTGAAATATAAGACGAGACCATGCTTTAGTCACAAAGCTAAACCAGAGGCCTTAAACCCTAAAAACTAAACCAATATTTAAATTTATATTTGCTAGAGACCATACGGTCAGAACCGGCCCTGTCCTGATCACTCGGAATCTGACAAACAACACATTCTCTACTCGAGCCATCTCTATGTTTAGTGTTCTTTGATCTTCCCACTTTCTTCCCAACCAATAAACCGCCTCCTAACTTCACTGCTGTCAATACACCCACGGCGATCAGTAAAGGTCTCACAACCCAATGAAAGTCCTCTAGATGCTGAAATTTTCCAACAAGACCTTCACAAGTACTAAAATCCACAGTCTCTACTTCAGCTGGATCAGCAAGACAGTTTCCATGTTCCTGTCCAAAAGGCAACACTCCAGGGAACTCCACCTCGAGACAACCGTTTGGTAAAACATGAGATATCTTACCAGTTGCCCAAACTCCTCCATCTTTACGTTTCCATTTGAATCTTGGCGTGACAACAAAGACTCTGATCTTCACAAACTGACCAGCACTGCATCCTTTAGCCATCTGAAGCTGTGATGAAGTCCCTCTCCATAGAGTTGGAGACCCGATAAACCCAACAGCTACATTACCCTCACGGTCTATTGAATGGACAATACCAACTGGAGAAGAACACCTGTTGACTCCTACATACTTCAGACGTACCCAATCTCCAGCAGCTAAGTCATCAGTTACCCTTTCAAGAACAGATACGTGAACCCTTAACGCATCATGAACACCAAGGACTTTAACCAGAGCAAATCCATCCGAGTCAGTAGTGTCACGTTCCAAACCAACTACCTTTCCTTCTGGTACATCCATGTTCTCATGCTTACACGAATTGGCAGGCTTTCTTGAACGCACCGTGTCGCCTACTTGCAGTTGATCCTTTGAAAGAAACCATTCTGTGTAACCGAGATCAGCTGAGCTCTTCCTGATTTCTCTACTATCAATGCCTCTCCAGAAGGACCAGAACTCTTCCTCCTCTGTATTTTGCAAGCTGTTATATATCAAGAGGTAGTAAGCGGATTATTAATTGTTAACGAATTACTGATTTATTTTTATCTATTTACATTCCCATTAGAAATATCAGTTCTAGACTTAAAAATAATATTATTTTGATGAATTATTTAAAAAAAAAAAAAAAAAAAAAAAAGGATGGTGACAAGGTTTGATTTACCTCTTCAAGACGTGTAAGATGTCTGTCATAGAAGGTCGGCTTCGAAGATCATACATAAAGCAACCCTGAAGTAGCTTCTCCAGAGGAGGAGGTATGCCATTAGGAATAGTAAGCTTTTCTCTCTTTATGACCACTGAGTTGTACATTTCATCGATGGATTTGCCACTCCAAGGTTTTACGCCAGTGAGCATTTCAACAATGCTGCATCCAAATCCCCAAGAGTCAGTCTCAAAGGACACTGGACCTCTTACTTCAGGTTGCCACTGTTCAGGAGCCATGTAGTCTGGAGTTCCAAGTCTCATTATCATATCAGAACTTGGCAAAGGGATACTATGAAGTAGATAGGGGACTCCAACATCTCCGAGGATGGCCTTGTCGTTATCACTGAGAAGAAAGTTAGAGGGCTTGAGATTGAGAATCAGAAACCCTTTTGCGTGCAACTCAAGGATCCCTGTTGCTAGTTCAACCCCGTATCTGCAAAACAAATACACGAGGAAATTAGTACAATATAAAGAGTGAAGAAGACACTACTACCATGAGCAAGACCTACCTCAATACATCAGACAGTGAAAGCTTTCCTCCTCTAAGCCGAGCCATCTTGTCACCAACACAGCCCTCATAGAAGTTCATGAGGAGGCATATCTACAGTATACAAATCTCTAATCAAACATGAGGCCAAAGTAGAGAAACACACATGTTTGTTTTTACTTACCCTTCCATTAATGATAGAGACTCCTCGGAGGAGACAAACATTATCCATCCCTTGAGACTTGGAAACCAAATCCTTAAGCTTATCTACCACAACTCTCATCTGATCCTTATTGATGGGATGAAGCATTTTGATGGCCACTTCATAGTCGTTTGTTGACTGATGATGAGTAGCCAGCCAAACATCACCAAAGGGGCCTCTTCCAATTCGATGCCGAAGCTTCAAAGTTGTAGGATAAATCCAAGGACTCGTGCCGGCTGCTGCTGAAGCGGTCTTAGACTCGCCTTCAATGACTTTGTAGTCAGAATCATCATTCTTTTTAGCAGTAATCTTTGAAGCCATATGTTCTGATGAACAAGAGAATACAGTTTCACCGGTTAACATACCACATAAATGCAACAGACATATCAAAGTTTATAAGCAATAACTCATTCACGCAAGTCGAAGAAAGTGGATCCAGAAGAGAGAACATACTCGAACCTAAGTTTGTTAAAGAAGAAAGAACCTTTTCTATAACTTTCCCTCGTCTTCGCCGTCATTAACAAACTATATGGGTGTTATAGGGTGTTAATAGGTTTCTTAATCCGCCGACACTTCTTTATAGGCGTAAAGGCCACGTAAATTCTTTGTTGGACCTAATTCGGAGAATCCAGTTTGTTGTTTGTCAATCTCTGTGATCAAAAATCATTTTTTTCAGTCAAAACCCGAAAATCTTTTTCTTCCATCCAAACCAAAAATATGTTTTCATGTCAAGACCAGAAAATTGTGTTTTCTAGCCAAAACTATAAAATTGTGTTTTCTAGCAAAAACTATAAATTCTTATTTTCCGCCAAGTCGTAAAATTGTGTTTTAGGCTAAAATAGTAAAATCGTAAAATAAGTTGTCTCGCCAAAATAAATGATTTTCCCATTAAAATCACAATATATATATATATATATATATCCCGTCAAAACCAGAAATCCGTTAAAAACATAAAATCACAAATTCTGTCAGAACCAGAATTTGTGTTTTTCCACATAATATGCAAAATTAATTTTAGATATATTACTTTGAATATTATAATAATTTATTATTAAGAAAAAAAACATTTTACATTTAGTATCTTTAACTACAGTAATCAAATAATATTATAAATACAAAATGAATAACTTAGCATCTAGATGTTGCACCTGAATGAAAAATCCTAACAATAAAAACGAACAACTTTTGGATGCAATATCTATTTTTTTTAATTTTTTTATATTTTTTTTTTTGGATGCAATATCTAGATGAACAACTTTTTGGATGAAATATCAAGATGATATATTCAGATGTTAAAAGATGTTGAGTCCAATAGAAAAACTAACTTGGCCGAAACCCCCTAACTTAATTGTTGTCAATACACCCATGGCAGCCAGTAAAGGTCTCACAGCCCAGTGAAGGTCCTGTAGATGCTGATATTTTTCCACAACACCTTCACAAGTACTAAAATCCACAATCTCAACTTCAACTGGATCAGCAAGACAGCTTCCATGTTCCTGTCCAAAAGGCAACACTCCAGGGAACTCCACCTCGAGGCAACCGTTTGGTAAAACATGAGAGATCCTGCCAGTTGCCCAAACTCCTCTATCTTTACATATCCAATTGAATCTTGGGGTGAAAACATTAGCTTTGATCTTCACAAACTGACCCACACTGTATCCTTTAGCAATCTGAAGCTGTGATGAAGTCCCTCTCCATAGATTTGGAGACCCCATAAACCCAACAGCTACATTGCCCTCACGGTTTATTGAATGGACAATACCAACTGGAGAACAACTATTGTCTGCTACTCCTACATACTTCAGACGTACCCAATCTCTAGAAGCTAAGTCGTTAGTTACCCTTTGAAGAACAGATACGTGAACCCTTAACGCATCGTGAACACCATGGACTTTAACCAGAGCAAAACCATCTGAGTCAGTAGTTTCACGTTCTAAACCAACCACCTTTCCTTCTGGTACATCCATGTTCTCATGCTTACACAAATTGGCAGGCTTTCTTGAACGCACCGTGTCGCCTACTTGCAGTTGATCCTTTGACAGCAACCATTTTGTGTAACCGAGATCAACTGAGCTCTTCCTGATTTCTCCACTATCAATGCCTCTCCAGAAGGACCAGAACTCTTCCTCCTCTGTATTTTGCAAGCTGTTATATATCAAGAGTGTAAATATGTCAAGAGGTAGTAAGCGGATTATTTGAATTACTGATTATTTTTATATTTTTACACTAATATTAGATATTTTAGTTTTAGATATAATTATTAAATTATTTTGAATAATTATTAAAACTAAATATATAAAATAAAAAAATTGAAATTTGTATTATAATTATTGTTTAATTTAAGAGATTTAGATTAATTTAAATCGAGTTAAACTGATCTATGAGATCGATTTAGACCCATTTAAACTAATTTGATTCCATAAGTTGGAGGCTGCGCCTGGATTTTAGAAAATTGACTAAGAAAATTTGTTAGTGATAACAAATTCACTTTTGCACCGATCGTATTCAAACTGAATATAGGTTGGTGACAAGGTTTGATTTACCTCTTCAAGACGTGTAAGATGTCTGTTATAGAAGGTCGGCTTCGAAGATCATACATAAAGCAACCCTGAAGTAGCTTCTCCAGAGGAGGAGGTATGCCATTGGGAATACTAAGCTTTTCTCTCTTTATGACCACTAAATTGTATATTTCATCGATGGATTTGCCACTCCAAGGCTGTACACCAGTCAGCATTTCCACAATGCTGCATCCAAACCCCCAAGAGTCAGTCTCAAAGGACACTGGACCTCTTACTTCAGGTTGCCACTGTTCAGGAGCCATATAGTTTGGAGTTCCAAGTCTCATTATCATATCAGAACTTGGCAAAGGGATATTATGAAGTAGATAAGGGAATCCAACATCTCCGAGGATGGCCTTGTCGTTATCACTGAGAAGAAAGTTAGAGGGCTTGAGGTTGAGAATCAGAAACCCTTTTGCGTGCAACTCAAGGATCCCTTTAACCAAATCAACCCCATATCTGCAAAACATAGACGAGAGGACATTACTCATTAGTATTCTATATAAGAGCTGCCATGAGCTGCTTGATTATGTAATACTAACTTACCTCAATACATCAGACAATGGAAGCCTTCCTTCCTTAAGCCGAGCCATCTTGTCACCAACACAGCCTTCACAGAAGTTCATGACGAGGCATATCTACAGTATAAAAATCTCTAGTCAAACATGTGGGAAAACTAGAGGACACACTCATGTTTATTTTTTGACTTACCCTTCCATTAATGATAGAGACTCCTCTGAGGATGCAAAAATTTTCCATCCCTCGAGACTTGGAAACCAAATCCTTAAACTTATCTACTACAAGTCTCATCTGATCCTTATTGATGGGGTGAAGCATTTTGATGGCTACTTCATAGTCCTTTGCTGACTGATGATGAGTAGCCAGCCAAACATCACCAAAGAGACCTCTTCCAATTCGATGTCGAAGCTCCAACGTTGCAGAATCAATCCAAGGACTCGTGCCGGCTGCTGCTAAAGCGGTCTTCGACTCGCCTTCAATGATTTCATAGTCGGAATCATCATTCTTCTTAGCAGTAATCTTTGAAGCCATATGATCTGAATAAGAGAATACAGTTTCACCAGTTAGCCTACAACTTAAAAGCAATAACTGATCAATCACACAAGTCGAAGAAAAGTGGATCCACCAGAGAACATACTCAAACCTAAGTTTGTTAATGAAGAAGAGCCCTTTTTACCACTTTCCCTCGTCTTCGCCGTCATTAATTTTGTTCGGTTTTTAAAAGGTTACTAATTCGCCGACACTTCTTAAAAGGCTTGGATACCACGCAAGTTCTTCTTTTTTGCCATTTTTGATTTGTCTAGACAAATGTATTAATTATATCTTAACAAAACTAAAAAAATACATCAAAACCAAAAGATGAAAATCAACAGCAAAAATCTGAAAATCAAAATGCAAAGTTTAAAAATCTATAACCAAAGAAAAAAAAAACTAAAACCAAAAACTAGTTCAAACAATCAACATAGTCATCGGAATTGCCGGAGGTGATGAGTAGAGATGATGAAGAGTTGACTGAGCTGAAGAGATATTGGAGACATGTTATGATGAGACGGGTCATTTGAAGGTGTTGATCAAGACGTCTTGACTCAAGGTGAGAGAGTTGAAGCATCAATTTCCGAGTTTCTCACTTGATGACAAGCTGAGTCTTGCGAATGAGGGTATTGATATGTTCCATAGAGTTTATGTGAGGAAGAGAAAAGAGTTGGCGCTAAAAGAGGATGAGATGGCACAAGCTGTTTGAAGAATTTGTTACAAGATATTTTAAATTGTTAAGGTTGTTATTGGGCCTCGCTATATAAGAGGATCCAAGGGGAAATAAAGAAGACAGACAGTTGGTGAGTTTTGGTAGGAAAATACATACAATTTATGTCACACTCTGTTGCACACGACAATTGATTATCCTACCAAAACAAAATTGTCAATATCATTTAAAGGAAGTTTAGATCAAACTGTCTGAGCATGTGACATATTTTGAAGAATCAAGATGTCTTATAAACCAAAATGTGTTCTAGGACCCAAAATATGAGAAACCTAAATAGATGAACCGAGATAAATTTTTTTATCTTATTGGAGAAGAGTGTTTGAGGAGGGGGGTAAGCGAGGTTGAAGATAATAGAGAGGCTCATTTAAAGCTACTTATAAGAGGCAACTTTTCCCATGCCCCTATTAAAACAACTCTTTTGGTTATGATTCTATCAACTTATATACAGTATTGACATATATGGTCTAGGTTTTTTTGAATTAATATCTATATACTTTAAAGAATTCTTTTTTTTAACTATTTAAAATATATATATATATATTTTAAATAGTTTAAAAAAAGTAATGAGCAACCAGTGGTTTATAAAGTAAATAAACTAATCATGAAGACAAACAAAATCTTTAGCAAGAAAACTCAGATTTCTATGGGTCTCATAAAATTAATCTTTGGAACTAGAAAGTCTTTAAGATCTCAAGATTATTATTTTTTTTTAAATAACTGAATGACAAACTACGTAGATAATTTGAACATGATAATAAAAGAAAGCATGTCTTTGTAATAGGCGAAGTGCAGCCTACTTGGATGTCAACCAAAGTATCTCTTGATATTGCTATTTATTTTTGTAGTGGTTTATTATAAAGTTTGTTAAGTGTAAGGTTCTCTTTCAAAATAAATACAGTGAATGTGGTTTATATGAAACAATAGAAACACCAAACCAATAGAAACAATAGCAACACCAAACCTTATTCAACTGACAATTTTAGGTAATTTGTATTAAAATGTAAAATATACTGTTATTCAAACATAAATTTAAAAAACTCATTTAAAATCCACTATTATTGAACATGACAATTCATAAAATTCTCTGAAATCTAATGTTATTGAAAATACTCTATATCGTATAGTTTAAAAGTTTTTAAGTGATTTTAAAATGTTCGGTGAAATTTCTCAGTTAAAAACATTTAAATTCAGATCTCATGGTTTTAGGTGATATTCTAGAATGATTTAACAAAATTTACCTCAAACTTTCTCATTCATTGAAATCATCTAAGACTTCATTAAAAATCAAATCACCTCAAACTTTAGATTAAATATACCCCCAACAGTTACAAAAAATCTTTTACCGAAAAAAAGAATCTAATCAACCAAAAAAAAACTACGAGAAAAATGAAAGTTTACAATTTCTCCTCTGACACATGACACATGAGCTTAATTGCTTAGTCATGGCTAGCGGAAGGCTACGGTGAATGATGAAAGTTGTAATGTTGTTAGTCTCATTTGTTTCCCCATCTTGATTTCCTATCATATAAACACAAAAAATGTTAGCTAGTTAATGTTATAATGAAAATGTTATTATATATATACAAGGATTTATTGTAAAACCCACATTCCAAAGTTTTGATCCAAATCACACTAGATGTTGTTTTGTAGTGTGAGTCTGAGAATGTCTATAATGCCTTGAGACCACACATATCAAATATAACAAAATGTATTTATCTTTGTTACCTCTTTAAGAAAAGAGAAAACTGAATCATCCACATATGGAGAGTTACACAAATTTCGATAGCCAAACTCAGTATGATCAACTAAGATCTTAGCAACCTGAAAAAAAAAGTTTATGAAGTTCATGCATTAAGAAAAGAAAATCATAAGCTGATTAATGTTATATAGATACGGTACTTCATAAAAGTTGTCACCTTCACACTAGACTTTGGAACAAGCGATGCACCACCGAACGTTTCTTAGAGCTTGTATTGAGACGAGTGTTGGTGACCGTAAAAAGATCACTAAATGCAATAAAATGCAAATTTGCCTTGTTCAAACAGCAAAGTAAAAGAACAAATATTGTTTAGAGAAAAAATGATTAACTTGCATGAACTAAAGAAATGTGTACATACTACCTCACAAAGGGTACATGTTGGGGTGTTATCATGTTGAGTAAAATGTATATTTTGCAATTGTGCTTATATGGAAGTGATATAAGCATGATCATCATCCAAGAATTGGATATACACACGCAAAAAAATAAAACAATGAGTTTAATTACTTAGATACCAAAACAACACAAAAGATATCAAAAATACACAAAAGATCACTAACCTTTGGTTGATTTGAGAAGATTGAAGATCTTTTTTGGAGACACTTGAGGTTAAACATGTGAACAAGTTGTTTGGTGAGTCTGAGGAGCTTTTTGTTCTCAGTTTACTTGGTTCATTTGATCTTTCCCGATCTCAATAGATTTAAGATTGAGAAGTTATATTCTTTCTGATTAAAAATGTAAATTAGACTATCTTAAAGCTTTGTTGGAACTGATTTTGGTCTTTTTATTTTAATCTGAATTGATTATCTGCGGATGCCATGAAATTGATTATAGCTAACTATGTTATGCAATCATTAGAGAGGATTAAAAGGCATTCTTTTGGCTCAAAGAGCTAACCAAAGTGCTTGATATATTCCTTATGTAAGTGAATTAGCTTAGAGAGTTGGGCGGGTTTTGATTCATTTGTTGTTTTTCTCTTACAAGATATAAATTTGATTTTTGTCTTTCTCCTTCTTTTGACAAGGCTATAACACAGACATAACCGATCTGTGACTTTTCAGTAAGCCTTTTTCTCAAATAATCATAATCTATGTACATCCTCCAGTACTTTCACTGATAAAAGCTACAAAAAACAGAAAACTTTCAGCTATAGACAAAACTTATGACAATTTAAACAGGATAAACGTTATCTTTGTTCACAAAGATGGAGAGGAAAATTCATGTTAAGGTCTCCCATTGGATTGGAATGAACATCCTTGAAGCTGCTCATGGAAACTCTCCAAGGCACTATTTTCTTCCATTTGATTCCTTTTTTTGGTCTGATGACAGTAACTTACGTCTCAGGTTGCTTCTTTTATCTATATGTTCAGGGGCGTGTGAAGTTTCTCTAGCGTGTTCGACGTGTCATGTGATCGTTGGTAAAACTAACAGTCTGTTTCTTGCAATAAATTGATCACCAAGTGTGTTTTCACCAAACTGTGACACTGAATACTACAACAAACCTGAAAGAGCCAACAAATGAAGAGAATGATATGTTGGATCTTGCTTTCGGGTCAACAGAAATGTAAGTTCTGTCTCTCTTATGCTTTAATTGGTCTCACTCAGGTTCCTTTAAAAATTTTGTTTTTTCTTTTGCTAAATTGTAAATATTATTAACTAAAATGAACATTTTGTTTTTTTTTACAAAACAAAAGGTTTTTACATACATTTTTTTGGCAAAAATTAAATACAAAACAAGAAAGGTACTAGATTGGTTGCTGTTGGGAGTGACTAGAGTCATCTGATCCAAAGCGCCACGATGCTGGTGAAGTTGCGCCTTGCATTAATTGTAATATATCTATTAATCATAATTGTTTAACAGTATAAGATTCATATATATAATTATCAAATTATTATTCTAATATATAGTTTATTTAAATTTAAATAAAATATTTATAATTATAATATTTTCTTTGCTAGAGTTTAAATCAAGAATATTAAAAATAATATATTGAATCATTTTTATAATTATTTAAATATATATTTATTTAATGCTATATATTATATTTAAAGGTAAATTTGGTTTTTGAATATATCTTAACTTCTTAAAGGATATTTGTACATATTTCTATTTATAAAATTTTACCAAAGGTTGATAGGAGCCCTCGTTTATATGAGAGCATTGAACAAATAGCATTTGAAAATCATTTGCAATTTCAAATACTTATCTATTTTTTATAATATTAATAATTGGATAATAATATACATATTTATATTTAAATTTATAGTTTAAAGGGAAATTGCTAAGATTAGCACCTAGTTTAAAGTGGGGGTAAATGATTTACTATTTCAAGCAAACATTTAATATAATAATAAATTACATATTATTTATATACAAGATAATGTAGCAATTGAAGTAAAGATTTTTCTTTTTTGAAAAAAAATAATTGAAGTAAAGATTTTGTTGAGTCTAAGTCTTAGACTCTAAGACTTAGAAAGTCTTCTCAGTTCGTGTTCGGTCTAAATTCTCGACGATACGGACAGGTGAGCAGTGTTCTGTGGTTTCTAGCTTTGTTTTTCTTTTTCTTTTTTTTTAACTTAAGGTTTCTAGTAGGCTTTGTTTGGGAAAGTTTGTGTTGGAATTAAGCAGTTGTTGGTGATCCGATCTTTCTGGCTGTGTTTTTTTTTTTTAATTTATACTTTATATAAATAAACTAGATGATGGTCCGCACACTTGTGCGGGTTAATATATATCCAACTAATTCAAATTTCAAAATAATTTTTAATTTCAAACTAAATAATTTTAATTACTTTAAAATATTAAATTAATCAAAAATATAGTTTACTTTTTATGATAACGCAATATAGATAATGATTTGGTACTTATATAATATTTTATTTATTCTAACACCAAACTATACATGGAAAAAATATCATCAGCATAACAGCCTGATAAATTTTTATTGATACTTTAAAATAACATAAAAATCAATCTACATAATAAACCATAATTTTCAATTATCAGTGAAGTCTATAAAATCAAACTCTTTTTTATCAAAGTCTTAACTGCATTTTTGCTTGATTAAAATCTTATAAACGAAAATGATAAATTATATATGTCTTGTAAAAATAGTTTTTTTTTTAATTTTTAACTGCGAGAGATTGTATTCTTTGGACTCATATTTTTTGATTAATAAGATAATTTGGTGACATGAAAGAGAAGCAAGCTTTCTTTTTAAAATAAACAAAAACATTAAAAATTTAATATTACTAAAGTAAATATATCATGAAAAGACTATAAAATTATTGTTAAAATTTGATAATACTCCTTAATAATAATTATCACTAAATATAATGAAAATATTTGTCAAATAATAACTAAAATGTTTCAAAGTTTTATTTATTTATTATTATTTTTTTGTCGACGAAAGTTTTATTTATTAAAACTAAAAATTCAATCTAAATCACTGAACCCGACAAATAAGCTTCTAGAATAAGAAAATATCATAAATAAACAAAATAACCTAAGATAATGGAGAACATGACAAGTAAGCAAAACTAAAATCTCCACCTAAAATTATTTTATAATATGACAAATAGATAAATTAGAAATTAAATTTATTAAGGACATGATAAATAAACAAATAAATAACCTAAATTAAGGAGAATATGAAAAATAAAAAAAAAATTAAACTATTAAAAATATAATAAATAAGCAAATTACCTATAATATGGAAAATATGACAAATAAATAATAAATAATGACAAATAAGCAAAATCAACTAATATTAGAGAGAAAGTAACACATAAGAAAAATCACTAAATTATATTTAACTATGATATTTTTTCTAATTATTCTTAAGATAATGATAATTATTAACTAAATAAATCACTAAATTATTTATTAATATTAATAATTGAACATAAAATATGACTAAACCTAAAATTATGGAGAGTATGACAACTAAGCAAATTCACTTCTCAAATAATAGTATAGATTAAAAGGGAATGGCTGGTCGAGGAGATGATGAGCATGATCCAGTTCTTGACGATAAAAGAGAATCCGAAGCAAAATCCAGTGAGAGAGATATGGCTCCTTCTGCTCCTCCTGGTACATCAATCCACAGATCAGGCTCTAGGCCACAGCTTGATCTAAGCAAAGCTGAGATTCAAGGGAACTTCGAGGAGAGAGACCCCACCATTCTCTTGCCTAATCAGTCTGATGATATCTCTCATTTGGCTCTTGATATCGGAGGTTCGTTTGGTTCCATACTTAATTGTGCTTCTTCTTCTTCTTTAATTACCAGTCTTGTGTTTGAAAACATGTAAAACCATTTTTGCAGGATCTTTGATAAAGTTGCTGTATTTCTCACGGCACGAGGACTACTCAAATGATGGTGATAAGAGGAAGAAGACTATAAAGGAGAGATTGGGTTTAAGCAATGGGAACTTGAGAAACTATCCTGTTCTTGGTGGTAGACTTCATTTTGTTAAGTTTGAGACTCATAAGATAAACGAGTGCTTGGACTTTATTCATTCTAAGCAGCTTCATCGCCGAGGTATTGCCTTTTCACATAGTAGAATGATATGATTTCAAGAATGTCTTGAAAATTTTCCACTCAATAAGCTATTTTTTCATCTTCTTATGTTCAAACAATTCTTATCTGAATCGATGAATAGATCCCTATCCTTGGAGCTCGAAGACCCTGCCTTTGGGGACTGGTGTTATCAAGGTAGTATCATCTTCATGACTTGCTTATTTCATCTTTATCACCTTATGAGGCTCTTTAGATACATTTAGCTCCTTCTGTCACTTGAGATGCCAGAAAACATCTTAAAATGTGCTCATAATGATTTTTTCAGGTGAAATACTCTTATGTTTATGTGTCTTGTATATCCATATCATGTGGTTTTCGATTTGGCCTTTGCATTACTTGATGATTGCTTGTTTAAACATATGTGTCATCCGTAATTATATGTTACAGGTCACAGGTGGTGGGGCTTATAAATTTGCAGACTTGTTCAAGGAACGGCTTGGTGTTAGTATTGAGAAAGAAGATGAAATGCATTGCCTTGTTTCTGGAGCTAATTTTTTGCTCAAGGTAAGTAATTCAAAGTTCGTTGGTGTCTGCATATGTAACTGTGCCTTTATTACTAGCACTTAGGCTCTGATGTCTGGTTACTGATTTGTTTATTGAGGTTCTGATTCACATAAGAGCTAGAAAATTTTTCTGTGTTTTCGTTCTAATAAGACTACTGATTTTGTTCAGTATGGTTGACTTATTGTTTCCGTTACTTTTGGACTTCTGTGCTCACTTCACCATTACACTTTTATACTGCAGGCTATTCGACATGAAGCCTACACGCACATGGAGGCTGAGAAAGAATTTGTACAGATAGATCCTAATGAATTGTATCCCTATCTTCTTGTTAACGTTGGATCTGGTGTTAGCATTATCAAGGTATTTGATTACGTTGCTACTTCTTCTACAAAATGTGGGGAGGTCAGAACATTGCACGGAACCTATAGATTTTCACACAAGGCTTTTCAAAGTATAGGTTGATGGAGAGGGAAAGTTTGAACGTGTAAGTGGGACTAATGTTGGTGGTGGTACCTATTGGGGTTTAGGAAGACTTCTAACTAAGTGCAAGAGGTAAACGGATCTGATTTTGCACTACTTCTTTGTATTCATCTTCCTTATACTTAAACAATGTTTTTCTTCTGTTTTAGTTTTGATGAACTGCTAGAACTCAGTCAAAAGGGAGACAATAGTACCATTGACATGCTTGTTGGTGATATTTATGGTGGCATGGATTACTCCAAGGTATGAATGACTCTACTTTTCATCACATCTCATTCACTGAATGCTTTACCACTACGGTTGTGGTGACTCTCATTAATCAATTAAACAGATTGGCCTCTCTGCTTCAACAATAGCTTCTAGTTTTGGTAAGGCCATCTCTGAAAATAAGGAACTTGACGACTACAGACCTGAAGACATTTCCTTGTCTCTTCTGCGGATGATTTCATACAATATTGGACAGGTATGTGGTCGTGTGTCCTAAGTTCTTGAGCAAGATAAGCCTAATGTTTACTCATTGTAATTTGAGTTTCTGATATTGTATTTTGCTATGTAGATATCTTACCTGAACGCCCTTCGCTTTGGGTTGAAGAGAATATTTTTTGGAGGATTTTTCATTAGGGGACATGCATATACCATGGACACAATCTCGTTTGCTGTACATTTCTGGTAAGCTTAAATCTAGACGTGGTACGCATACTACTCAGCTGTTAAATGTGTTGTTTGATCACACTAGGTCGAAAGGTGAGATGCAAGCTATGTTCTTGAGGCATGAAGGTTTTCTTGGTGCAATGGGTGCGTTCATGAGCTATGAGAAGCACGGTTTGGATGATTTAATGTCACATCAGTTGGTTGAGAGGTTCCCAATGGGTGCACCATACACTGGAGGAAATATCCATGGACCACCACTTGGTGATCTGAACGAGAAGGTAACCAGTTTTAACTTGCTTTCTACCAAAAGTCTCAGATTGTTCTAGTGAATAACATATACTTATGTTTGTATGGGTATCATTCGTTGTGAAATATATGCTGATTCTTTCTTATTGATACAAAATATCTTTTTATGTGACATAAAGAATAATAGTAAAAAGCAAGATTTAGAATCATAAGTTCTCCACTGTATGAACCAACTTTGTTGATGTTCTATTACTTACAGAGATCCATTGTTCCACTGATCTCTCTGATGGTATATAGCATGTCTAATCTTTTCCACAGTTATATATATATATATATATATATATATATATATATATATATATATATATATATATATATATATATATATATATATCTTTTCTATCAAAGGTTGAAATGAAAATCATTAGATTATTATAGTCCACTGATCTTTGAATATGAGATGGAATCAGGTGCTCTTTCCTTTTTTTTTTCTAACTTGTTTGGACTCATTATAAAGAGATATCACTTCAACTAGTTATAAGTTTTCTGTATCTTGACTCCAGTTTGGATAAGTTTTGGATGTTCAAGGGACTTTCCTGTTTGCTTTCAGATTTCATGGATGGAGAAGTTTGTGCGTAGAGGAACTGAGATAACTGCGCCTGTACCCATGACTCCATCTAAAACAACTGGGCTTGGAGGCTTTGATGTTCCTTCATCCAGGGGGAGTGCTCTAAGATCTGACGCCAGTGCTTTAAACGTTGGTGTTCTCCATCTTGTGCCCACACTAGAGGTGTTCCCATTGCTGGCTGACCCCAAAATGTAAGTGGTGTGTCCCTGAGTACGTTTATCTCATGGTTTGGCCCTTGGTCATGGTTTTGGAGGATTCAAGTTTTTGTTTGTGTTATACTGATTTGCTTTACTTCAGGTATGAGCCTAACACGATAGACCTATCAGACCAAGGCGAAAGAGAGTGAGTATTTTCCAAAACATTGGTGATATTTGATGATATTACTGTTTCTTAGATTGCTTATTTTGCTTTGGTGTGTAGGTACTGGCTCAAAGTTTTGTCTGAGCATTTGCCAGATCTCGTTGACACGGTAACTGTTAAAAGTTATCACATAGGAAAACTATTCTTCCTCCAGTATAGTGTATTTTCTTCTTTATGTGGGGTGTAACTCATGTTTTACTGTTATTCTATCGATATGGTTACAGGCTGTTGCAAGTGAAGGAGGAACTGAGGATGCGAAAAGGCGCGGGGATGCTTTTGCTCGTGCCTTCTCTGCTCATTTGGCAAGGTCTGGTTTCATCATACAGCAAATTTGACCACAATATCTCAAACAGAGAATTCAAGAAGTTCTTGAATTTTTTTTTTTATTGTGTGTGCTTTTGTGTAGATTAATGGAAGAGCCAGCTGCATATGGAAAGCTGGGGCTAGCAAATCTCTTGGAGCTTAGGGAAGAGTGCTTAAGGGAGTTCCATTTTGTTGATGCCTATAGAAGCATCAAGCAAAGGTAACACTATCATCTCTTTCCTACTTGTAGCTTTCTCTAACGCCTCTCTTTCTTCGGTATTGATAGGGAGAACGAGGCATCACTTGCTGTTTTACCTGATTTACTGGAGGAGCTTGACTCAATGAGTGAGGTACATGATCTTTAACCCTCCTCTCTGTGTAGATTTTGCTAAACATGTAAGACAACTTCTCTTGGATTTTTTCAGGAGGCGAGGTTGCTTACACTTATCGAAGGTGTTTTAGCTGCAAACATATTTGACTGGGGATCTCGAGCATGTGTGGATCTTTACCACAAAGGAACCATTATCGAAATATACAGAATGAGCCGCAACAAGATGCAGCGACCGTGGAGGGTAAGAGACAAGACAAGGACACCTACTTATGTTTGCAAACTCTTGGTTTTAAAGTTGAATGAATGGTTATCCTTTGACAATCAGGTAGATGATTTTGATGCTTTCAAAGAAAGGATGCTTGGCTCTGGAGGTAAGCAGCTTCAGAGACATAAAAGGGCGTTACTCTTTGTTGATAACTCAGGAGCAGATGTCATTCTTGGGATGCTTCCTCTTGCCAGAGAGTTTCTACGTCGTGGGACTGAAGTATACATCTCTCTCTAGCTCTTTATATGATTAGTTTCTTTCTGAAACACTAAGCAAATAGTTACTATGGTTCTCTAGGTTGTTCTGGTGGCAAACTCTCTTCCTGCTCTCAACGATGTGACCGCTATGGAACTCCCTGATATAGTCGCCGGTGCTGCTAAGGTATTCTTTCTTGGTTTAGTTTAGACTCTTTGCAATGGTTATAAATATATCATGAAACTAACTCTTTTGTTTTGTCTTTACTCTTGAAGCACTGTGATATCCTGAGGAGAGCGGCGGAAATGGGAGGCTTGCTTGTGGATGCGATGGTGGATCCAGGGGATGGGTCAAAGAAGGATTCAACTTCAGCACCATTGATGGTTGTTGAAAATGGATGTGGGAGCCCTTGCATTGACCTCAGACAAGTCAGCTCAGAGCTTGCAGCTGCTGCCAAAGATGCTGATCTTGTATATACACAAAAACATCTTCTCTTAAAAAAAACTACAAAAGAGATAAAGCTTTGTTCATTGTTTGATGTTTGATGGTTTTGCAGGTTGTCTTGGAAGGTATGGGAAGAGCTCTTCACACCAACTTCAACGCTCAGTTCAAATGCGAGTCTCTCAAGGTTTGAAACCTCAAGTTTTTAACTATAAAAAAGTTGCTACTGAAACTTGTGCCTGAAACCTTTTGTACTCCTTTACTTTTGCAGCTAGCAATGGTTAAGAATCAGAGATTGGCTGAGAAGTTGATAAATGGAAACATATATGACAGTGTTTGCAGATATGAGGCTCCCTTTCTCTCTCAAATGTAATGTATCAGATATGAGGCTCCCTTTCTCTCTCAAATGTAATGTATCATAGCCTGTAAAAGTGATTGCCTCAATAGTTTGTTGGCTCATTATTGTATACTACTTATTAGACATAACCCCTGTTTAGCCTAGACTATGACTTCAAAATGTATTTTGGGAAAGTCAATACTCATCGATGCCATCAGCACCAGAATGGATTCCATGAGAAGATACTAGGTGTGAGCATCTCTCAGTGAACAATAAACATAAGTTTAGGTGGAACGGTTAACACATTGATAAGTCTGGTTCAATAATATCTGCTAAAAGAGCATCCAAGGTGCAGTTACATTTTAGGGAACAGTAAACGTTTCTTATTGTCAAAACATTTTAGTCTGAAATTTTCGCAAGCAATTTCTCAACCATGATCCTCTGCTGAGTCGCGCTCAAGGTTTCTGAGTTCATTATGGCGTTGGCCACGATAATCACTGAACGTGGAGCAGCTGCGTTGACCCACACTCTGCCGTTCAAGCCAGTGGCAATCTCGAATGAGAGTTTCTTTCCCAGAGCTTCGAGGACTGCGCACGTTGGTGTACTCAACAACCTATAAGAAACTAGAATGTTAAATATTTTTTGAGTGAAGAGATGCAGATGAGACTGTTTTTGAGGGAAGTATGTCTTACATTCTTGAAAGACCAGTTGAAGTTTCAAACATGAATCCCTCTTTCAAGGGTCCAAATACTGAAGCTTTGCCACTTGCTAGTTACAAAGAAAACAAGAAACAATTAGTTTCTAAAAGCACGTACTGTAGCATTGTTTAGTCTCCTGAGCTTTTGACATACCGTCGGTACCAGACAGCTCTGGGTTCATTCCTATGTTTGTCTTAACCACCCGAAGATAAAGCAGAGTGCCTACCTGTTCAGTACACAAAAAAAAATTAACATTCAGGAAACAAGAAGTTCATAGAAAATGTCACTGTTCCAAGCGAGAATTCAAAAAAGCTTCATGATTTATCAGAAGGTACATGCCTCAAACTTGGGAATACTTCTTCTTGTTGCTCCTTCGAATGCAAGACCTGGCAAAAGCGCTAGCTGAGGTCCTTTTATGTCCACCCAAAAGTTCTGCAAAGACGTGATGAGTCATAGAAACAATTCAGTACAACAATGATCTTAGCTCATGTGTGAAGCAAGAAAAGCTTAAACTACAGCTGAGTATTATTAACAAGTCAGTTTTCTTCTGATTTCATTAACTTCAATACTACTCTCCACCTATATATTCAAAGAGCACTCAAGAACAACGTTCCAACATTTTGTTTTGGCTCAGAGAAATGAGGATTGAATTCAGAGAAATTGATAAATATAGCTTCTAAGCGTAGCTGAGGACTAAAATTAAATAAAATGGTTGATCGGGTACAAGAATCTACACAAGCAAAAGACTTACATCTGCTTTATAATCCACAACAATTCCAAGAACATGATCCTCAGTGCGAGGAATGTACTGCAAAAAAAAAAGAATCATAAGAACAGAGTCAACAAGAGACTTACATAGATAATCAACAAAGCGACCCCAAAACTCCTACATGTCACATGTCATAGAATGGTAGATGAACGGTACTTTCTCTAATCCAGCCACATGTCATACGATCAATAACTAGGAAAAATAAGAAACTACCAATAATTCTCAACAAAAAACTATCAACATACTGCTTATTTGAGAGTTCAACACTAATGAATTATGATTGACATAAGAAGGGATAATCCAAGACAATGAACCAGCAGGGCAAAGATTGATTCAGCTCATAAGAAAGCCAAAGAGGGTTTACCCGTTTATGAGAACTTTCGACCCAATACTTATTTGGCTTCGAGTAACTAAACTTCCCAGCTCTCATTGCAGAGATAGCATCACTGTCCTGTAAGAAACCCAATACACATGTCAATCTCCGCCAAATGGAAACAATTGAGGACAACAGATAAAGGAAGGATTATACCTGACGGAGGCCACTGCCGAGCTTGATAGTCTGGTTAGTCATGTTTGACAAATCAAGAACAACATCACCTGGAACCTATACAAAACAAGTGAAAAACCCCACGTTTCATTCTGACCAAATCGAATCGAAACCCCTTAAGTTTTCTATTGAGTAATTGGCAAAAGAAAAAAACAAGAAATACGTACGACAATCTGATCGATTAGACTTGTGGGCGACACGGAAACTTTGGAACTCATCTTCTGTCCTTCTCTGTAAGTGTCTGCAAAGGTGAAAGGAGGTAACTTGAGGAGAGCTCTGACACAGAGGAAGTTGAATTCGAGATAAAACCCTAGCTGCTGCTCGTCTTAAACCTCTCTCAACAGTTCTTTTAATTTTTGCTTACGACGATGGGAAGTTGATAACCGCGACACTAGTGTAGGTTTACTTGGACAAACCAGATCCGATTCTTACTGAACTGAAATCGAACCGACAGCTAGATTGAAACAGTGTTAACACTTAACATGGTTTCAAGCAATCGAAATTAAATCGAACCGGTTTGAGAAAAATAAACAGTTCCAAACCGAAATCTAAACTAAACCAATTAATATTATGATCTGGTTTCTCTTTTGATTTGTTTAATAAAAAAAACAACTAGATTAAACGGAACCAAGAATTCGGATTACCTTTACATTGGTCGCAGTCTGAAAATTGCATGTTGGAGATTTCACATATCTTGTTCCTTTGCATTATGTGTGGAACTTCCACCAAATGTTACCAAATGTTATTTATGTTGTCTGTAGTATCATATTATTCTAATTAGTTGCATTAATCAACCGGTTGCACAACAACAAAACAAACAACAAACTCTGTTCAGTTGCATGTCGCATCAACATGCTAATTCATAAATCCAATTTACGTTGTCTGCTTTACCTGATAATCATCACGCAATTGTTGAAATCTCAAATAATTGGCATGAACTGAATTATGAACACGATAAACACTAATCTATATGAAAATTGTTTAATAATGTAATACAATCATAAAACAAACATATGCATGACACATGTTTTGGTTTTGAGTTTTTAATTGGTACGTGGAGCTCCTTAGCTCCGGAAAACTCTTTGATCCATCATATCAATCAGATCAATCAGGTTACTTCTTCGTTATTTTCTCCCTCTTTCTATTTCTTTTTAAGCAGAAAACAAAATCAAATTGGAGAAAGTTTTAGAAACCTAAGAAAGAGGTGATTCTTTATTTATGTATGGACGGTTCCGTTGTGATTCAAACATCCACAATACACTCTTTTCTTTTTGCTTGTTACTTATAGTCCGATATTTTAACTAACCATGATTTTCTCTTGAAACTACCAACACTTCCTCAAAGTTTATGACTGAATACATATTTTGTGTACATTTTGGTCATTGTCATTTTAAATTTCATGGCATTAACCTTGTTTCTATTATTTTCAACAGAGACTCTATAAAATAATACTTGATAAATTTAAAAATATAAAAAATTCATATTTTTATAGTTTAAAATTAAAACGATATAAAATATAATAATATAATAAAACAAGTAAAGAAATAATTGCATTAAATTAATAGTTATCATTTTTTTAATATAAACATACATAAGGAATTTTGTTGTTTGTTTTCTTCAAAATTAATTTCATCTCTAATTTGATAGTTATCCTATTGAAAAATAAAATTGAGTTGATTATATGATATGTAACATATGAAAATACAAATCAAACAATCTAATAAAAATATAAGATCTATAATTTTTAACCAATATAGAACTTTAAATACATTTTCTTTTTCTAAATAGAAACATAATTTCAATATATAATTATAAATAAAAAATATGAATTAATAACTCTGTAAATTAATAAATTAGCATAACCCAACATTATTAATTTATAGAAATTTATTGTATTCATCTCTTCGAAATGGTATATTTTGATATGATAATAAATTAATAATATTTTATTTTTTATTTTATAATGATTATTGTATGGATAAAACATAAACAAAATATCAACCTCTTTCTTTTAATTTGGTATATATACCTTCTAAATTAAGGTATGTGATATACAAAATCTTCAAAATTTAATTTTGATGTTCTCAATAAAGATAACAATAATTAAAAATTTCAGATATCAATTTTTTATATTTATGATTTATCAGTTCAGAAATATGTGATTTAAACTTCAGATGATGATTTTTTCTCTTTAGTAGTCCTTCACATTTGTGAATTTTAGTTATTTATTTATTTAGTCTGATGTCTTCATATTAACAAATTTTTATATCAGATAATATTATTTTAACAAATGAAACACATGTTTTATTTACATTTATAAATTTATATGAAAGTCGGCAGAAAATATTACTTCTTTAGACCAAGATTATCGGGGCCTCTTAACCACGTTCCTTAGTGATAATTGGCCCAAAAATAAATCAAAATTATGGTAAAGAAGAGGGACGTTTGTTAAATAAGAAACTTTCGTCGATGTCCTTACGAACACGTGGCATCAAACATTCACGATTCTTTCTCTCTCTCTCTCTCGACGGATCAACTTCTCTCCTTCTCTCGCGAAAGGTCGATGACTCCGGCTCTCTCTGTTGTTTCTGGTGAGAAGAAGGAAGAACCCGACACCAAGGCTGTTGGATCGTCGGCGGCTGGGGATGATGTATCTTCTCCGGTGGATGATGTTCAAAAGAAGATTCGTGATGGCTGGGGATGATGTATCTTATCCGGGGAAGGAGTATAGGTTTAAGGCGATTGGTGATGTCGGGCCTGTGATTGATGCTGGTGGTATCATTGCGTATGCGAGGAAAGCTGGGATGATTCCTTCCGCACCTGCTTGATTGATTTCTCCGTGTCAGGTATGAGAGATGAAGATTGCTAATTTGTGGAATGTGATTGATTTCTTATTGTCTACGGAGATCTTCTTCATCTCCAGATCTCGAATCGGTTTGTATATCTCTTCCCATGTTTTGCTCTGTTTTGAGCTTTCTTCAGATTCAATCATATATATAGTTTAGTATTCAAATTTTTCGTGTTAGATGGATGGACTTAGATTGGTTAAACTCGTATCATTACATCATCTTTATATCTCCCTTACATCGTGGCTTCAATGAAAATGATTTTTTTTTAGATATTTGGCAATGGTAGAGAGCTGTGTTAATGTTTTATGAACTTAAAGTTTCACACTTTTAATTTGAATTCAAACTTGTATTTCAGGTTGGTGAAGCAATGGTTCTTGATGATTGTATCATCACCATTACGAAGGCCACACGCGCTAAAGAAGTAGTGGAAGGACTTGGGTAGCCAGATTGAGAATTTTGATTGTTCCGAGTTCCCTAGGGTGATAAGCAAATATTATTATATCAGGCTTTCTTGGAAGCTTTGGGTGTCTTCATGTACTTAAATATCTTTCTTTTTTACCTTTGATAAGAGAATTGCTGGAGAGATCAAATCATTCTCAACTGAAGGATGAGTTGCTCCAAAGCTTTCCAAACGGATGGACAAGTTCATGCTCTACCTTCTCACTGCTGGTAAGAAAGCTTTGGCTGATGGTGGTGTAACTTCTGATGAAGTAATGGCTGAGTTTAACAAAGCTAAATCTGGAGTTTTGATTGGCTCTGCAATGGGTGGCATGAAGGTACACTCTGAAGCCAAAGATTGGGGAATTATTTGCTAATCGTTGCATCTCTAACAATCTGGTAGTGATACAGGTCTTCAATGATGCTATTGAAGCGCTGAAGATCTCTTACAAGAAGATGAATCCTTTCTGTGTACCTTTCGCCACAACAAACATGGGTTCTGCTATGCTTTCTATAAATTTGTTTTATAATCTTTTTATTACTTGTCATACAAGTTTGTGTCATGAACTCAACAATCAATTTACTAAAAGACAACTAAAAATCTCACCAATAATCACCATTTTTACAAAAAGTCCTTAACAATGTCCTAATCTAAAAATAACAATAAAAATTTCTAAAGACTTAAAACTAAGAACAATGGATAATCATGTGCTTATTAAACTAATACAAAATGTCTACTAGTAACGGTTGCTATCCGAAATTAATAATTTAAATCTGACAGAAGGCGAAAAGATCTCTGCTCCAGCTAAACTCCAAGAGGAAAGAGAGAGATTCAATTATATTCAGACAGGTGACAAAGCTTAGTTGTTTCTCTCTCCCTGTCTGATTGATCTCGCTGTTCGTCTCGTTTTCCGCGGGAAACCTTCTTCGTTGACCTTCCCCTCCCTTCTCCTACGCCGTCTGTACATTCGGCCGGTGATCGTCAGACGATATGGCGATTCTGTACGCGCTCGTGGCGCGTGGGACGGTGGTGCTCGCGGAGTTCACGTCGACTTCAACGAACGCGAGCACGATCGCTAAACAGATCCTGGAGAAGGTCCCTGGGAACAACGACAGCAACGTCTCATACTCTCAGGATCGATACGTCTTTCACGTCAAGCGTACCGATGGCCTCACCGTCCTCTGTATGGCCGAAGAAACCGCCGGAAGTACGTTCCTCTCTCTCTATGCCCAAAGTTTTGATCTTTCGTGAAAATGGAATCCAAAGTTGTATTCTTTTTGATGTATGCCTTGTGTCTGAAACAATTCAATTTTCTTTGTCGGAACAAGGAGTTTATGTCCGAATCTCTTGTTTCTGTTTTATTTTTTTTTTAATAAAGTTTTGTTTTTTTTGTATGTAATCTCTCAGGGAGGATTCCATTTGCGTTTCTTGAGGATATTCACCAGAGGTTCGTGAGGACTTATGCCAGGGCAGTTCATACAGCACAAGCTTACGCCATGAACGAGGAGTTCTCAAGAGTTCTGAGTCAGCAGATTGAGTATTACTCTAATGATCCTAACGCCGATAGGATCAATCGGATCAAGGGTGAAATGAATCAGGTCTGAATTTTGAGTTTTGTTGTCTTTTAAATCATTTTTTATTTAGGCTAACTCATACACTCTTGGGCACAGGTGCGGAATGTCATGATAGAGAACATTGACAAAGTTCTAGACAGAGGCGAACGCTTGGAGCTACTTGTCGACAAAACAGCTAATATGCAGGGGAATACATTCCGTTTCAGAAAGCAAGCTCGCCGTTTCAGAAGCACCGTGTGGTGGAGAAATTGCAAACTCACGTATGTTTCCTCTTAACCATAGAAAATTAGAAACCTTAACAGTATTGTGATTGTGTGTCTGTGTCTAGTCTTGTTCTAAGAACACACTGAACTATGGCAAAGTGAAGTGCTTTAATCACCCTAAGTGAGTATTTTTGTTTGATCTTTCTCTGTGTTTTGTTGGATCTTTGCAGGTTCCTCTTGATACTACTACTACTGGTGATTATATATGTTGCAGTGGCCTTTGTCTGCCATGGACCTACTCTACCATCTTGCATTTAGTAAGTGCAACCGTCTCTCAAGGAATATCGGTTTTGTGTTTGTCTCCGGTTATTTTGTCTGGTCTTCTGATTGCAATCCATTTGTTTTCTTCAAGCATTTTGATGTGGTTTAAAAAGCTCATGTCTTACACTCGCTGAAGTATTCTTGTTTATACAGCAATGTGAAATCTCATTGCTTTGCAATGTGAATTTGTATTGCCATCATATTGTATAACTATATAAAAAGTGTGAAATGAAAAAGGCTTGCTTTGTCTGATTTGTTTATACAAGTTTTGGAATCATTGTGTTCTTGGTGTTTGTCCACACCTTCTAGAGACATGGATTTGTTCATCGCTCAAAATCTTCACAGGTCAAAATAAATGGTGCAGGCTAAACGCAAAAATATACATATGACAAGTTCATTTATCGACTAACACATATCAAAGTCAAAATAATACCAAGAGTAGTTCTCTTCCCAATTTTTAAATCTCTAGATGGTTGATTGTTCGAACAAAGTCGTTCTCATGGGTCTGAATTGGATTTGGGTCGGATGTGAAGACCATGACTACCTGTATGTACATCTTTTGACCCTAAAACATATTTTGATTTGTAAGTTGACCCTAAAAAGTTTTTTTTCTGAGAAATGACCCTAAAAAACTTGATGCTGCGATTGTAGATTTGGTATGCAACTTGTAAAATGTTTCATAAATTTGAAGAAAAAAGTTGAAGCCATTATCAAGTTGATGATCATAATTGAATGTAACCAATAGAAAAATAATGAAAGGATGATAAGATCTAGGTGTCATTCACTATTGTCCAAATATATAAAAATACAAAGGTGTCGTCAGTGTCACTAATTTAATAACAGAAGCACCACATTCACCTAATTGACAACTCCTCATGCCACCTAATATTACTACCAAAAGGAAATTTCTAAATTATACTACTATGTTGCTTTTAACCCTCTTTGTTTGATTTTATTTTGCAATTTATTTCATAGTGAAGTTTTCTTTCTGAAAGGTTTTCATTCTTTTCAATTTTTTTTTGTTATTTAGTAATAAAATATGGTTGGCAAATAGATTAAGAGACTAAACGCCGACAAAGAAAAAGATTAAGAGACTTCCAACCTTAGAGATGACAATCAAACTACATACAAATCAGGGGTATTTGTCTTCTCTACAGCAATTTTAAAAGTTAGCATTCATTTCATTTGGCTCAGTTTTGCCTGTGGATTTTCTCAATTTTGGAATCAGTAACTTAAAAACGACTTGAAGAAGAAAGTATATTCCTTCCGCTTTAATATTTGGCGTTTAAAAATGATATTTTTTTGAATTAGATATTGTTTTCAAAATTTAATATAAAATATTTTTTAATTATAATTTTATTGTATTATTGATTAAATGATTAAGTAAATATTTGATGATGTTTTGTTTATAAAATCTACAAATAATTTTGAAAAAAAATTATGCCAACGATTTTAAAACATCATCTAATAAAAATGAGCAGAAAAATACTATGTATTAGAATAGATTGAAGAAATAAATTATAAAAATATAAAATGACGGTAACTTGTACTATTGTTAGCTAAAAAGGGTATAAAAGTTGCATCCTGCAAAAAAATGGTTGAACTTTCTAATGTAGGAGAATGTTCCAAAAGCCTAAACAGATCTCGTGACGCTTATGATGCAGGTACAAAATCTACTTTGATTTGGTTCAGAAAAAAAATGTTTTGTTATTTTCTGTAATTTCTCTTTCAATTTAAGCTATAGCCTTACCTATACATACGTAGACATTACGATTTAGTATTTAACTTACCGTTGGAAAAGGTAATTCTACCATCCCAGTTTAATTAAAGTCATTATTACTAAACAATTTTATTACTAAAACGTAAATGTTTTTTTCCTTACACATAAATATGTTTTTTTTCAGTTACCTGTCATAACGCTTTCCGAACCAATTGCTCTCATGCCCCTATATCTCAAACACTAATCTTTAATGGGTCTGTTTTTTCTTTAAATTTTATATGTCAAATGAAAAATCATAAAATTAAACTGGAAACATGAATATTTTTTATTTGATTTATAGAATTTGATAAAAATATTTCAAAAATCGAAAAACTGTTTTTATTTTTTTTTACGAAAATCATCAAAATATGATAAAAAATCGATTTTAAAATATTTTTTTTCGAATTTAAAAAGTATAGAAGTTACATACTTACCTTTGGGTTCACTAATCCAAGAGGGGGGTTAGGGTTTAGTTTTGAAATGAGGGAAAGATTTTATTTAGGAGTTTGGGTGTTGATAAAAAAAGAAATTATAAAAAGAGGGGCATAGAAGATTAGAGAGGGGCATAAGAGATTGGTGTTTGAGATGCGGGGGCATTGAAGCTCTTGGTCCACGCTTTCCTCTCTCTTCCCCCGTCCTTCCCTCGCGGGTTACTCCTCCGTTTATTTCTATTCTTTTCATTTCTAATCCGGTCAAATCTCTGGTCGTCGTTTCTAGACTTTGCCCCCTTTCTCTCTTCCTCACTCCACCGTCTTCCCCTCGAATACCTCCCACGCGCTGATCTCTAATTGAATCCCTCCTTACCGCAAAGTACCAACCTTTACGAAGCGGGCAGATCTCTGGAGATTGATCCAACTCACCCACTTGAAGTTTTTGATTTCTGGGTTTTTAATTTCTGATGGGTTGGAGATATAAAGCTGGTCTCTTTTTAATAGGCACCGTTGTTGTCATATGGGTCACCTCTGCTGAAGTTACTCAGGTATATATATATACCCATTGACTCTCAAAATTTTTGATTCTTATGCTGGATCTGTTTTAAATTAGCTTAGATCTCTGTTTAAATGGGTCAAATTTAGATACTTTATTGTATGATTTTTTTTTGAATTTTTCATCAGGATATCTTTACAGCATATAAGCAGCCGTTTGCAGTCACGTATCTCGGAGCTTCTCTTATGATCGTTTACCTTCCCGTTGCATTCCTCAAAGACTGGCTTTGTCGTTACCTAGAGCGAAGAGGCTCTTCCAGAACCAACGATGTCTCCTCTGTTGTTGATGTCGGTTCTCCTCTGAGGCATAAGGTCATTGAGATGGGACTTCAAGGGACTATCACTAAGAAAGATAGCGAGGAAGATTTCTCTTCACATGAAGAAGATGTGAGACCGTTGATGGGTAGAGGAGAAACACAGACTCTGAGACATGGGAAAGAGATCATCACCACAAAGCAGATTGTGTTGTACGGTCTTTACCTAGCGCCGATCTGGTTTGTAACAGAGGTTTGTTTTGTTTCTTTGACATTCTGTTTGTTGTTTGTTGTGTAGTTATCTATTAACCAAACCCTTTGGTGATATGATGATGTTTGTTTCTGTTGAGACAGTATCTGTCAAATGCTGCTCTTGCGCGTACAAGCGTGGCGAGTACTACTGTGTTGTCTTCAACCTCAGGACTGTTTACTCTTTTCATCGGTGCATTGTTGGGTCAAGATACTTTGAACCTGTCGAAAGTAGTTGCTGTGTTTGTGAGTATGGCTGGTGTGGTCATGACAACGCTTGGGAAAACTTGGGCTGCTGATGACTCGCAATTAAACTCTTCACTGTAAGTTTTTTTGCTATGCATCTTAATCTGACATTTAATCCTGGAAAGCTAAACCTGAACTGCGTTCTTAATTGATAGTTGACCTTTGTATCATCTAGAAAATTCAAATTTGTAATAAAGTAATCTTGATTTTTATGTATGTGTTGGAACGGTCTTATTCTCATAAAAATTGGTGATTACATAAAGTTTGACAGTTTCATCAACCATATTCTTTTAACGTACAGTTGATATTTGTGTTTAGCAACGGGCAACGGTCCCTTGTTGGAGATCTCTTTGGGCTTCTCTCTGCTGTCTCCTATGGACTCTTTACAGGTTAGATAAGTTATTTCCTTAAAGTTGATCCTCCAATGGTTTGGAATTTATGTGTGTTGAGGAGGATAACCTTGTGGCGTGTACTGTGTACCCTTCTGTTATTGACATCACAGTGCTTCTAAAGAAGTTTGCTGGTGAAGAAGGAGAAGGTGTTGATGTGCAGAAGCTGTTTGGATACATAGGGTTGTTCACACTTGTTGCTCTCTGGTGGCTTGGTATAAACATTATATATCTTCCATACTATTCAATTTTCTACAAGTGTTTCATCCAATTACATAACAACATATGCTCTTTTATTCAACTGTTTGTGGTTTGTGTTTTTGGGGTTTCAGTGTGGCCATTGACAGCTTTAGGGATCGAACCGAAGTTTACCATACCACACTCTGCTAAGCTTGATGAAGTTGTTTTGGCTAATGGTTTCGTCGGAAGTGTCCTCTCTGACTATTTTTGGTGTGTTTTCCAGTGAATAAGTCACTTAGAATTTTTCTGGAAAGAGGTGTGTACATGTTTGGAAAATGACTTGGCTTTTTTGTCCTCTGTAATTTAGGGCACTTTCTGTGGTGTGGACGACTCCTTTAGTAGCGACACTGGGCATGTCTCTGACGATTCCACTAGCCATGGTTGCTGACATGATGATTCATGGTCGTCATTATTCTGCCATTTACATCCTTGGCTCTACTCAGGTAACTTAAAATCTTTCCTTTTTAGCACAAACGATAGAGAATGAAGAGTTTCTTGCCGCACAAGAATTTATGCTTTGTTTGTTTTTGTTTTGTTCAGGTGTTTGCTGGATTTGTAATAGCTAATATATCAGACTTGTTCTCGAAGAAGCTTGGTTTGTGACAGTTGGCGTCAAAAAACTTTTGTCAATGATTCTTTTTTTTTTGTGGGTAGAAATTTGTATCATGGATTCATATGGTTGGAATGATTAAAGGGGTTTTACCCTGTTTTTAAGTGAATGGAAGAAAAGAATGTGATTACCATTACCACTGAGTTTTTTAAAATTCCAGTAGATAATTTTGGCACCATTGATAAGACAAGGTGTGAATACTAATCAGTCGCAGTCACAAAAAATAAAATAAAACCTTTTCTCATGGTCAACTGAAGATTGCTTAGGCATAATAAGAAGCATGCAAACCATTTTCTATAAGTTCCTGCTTGATAATCGATGTACATCGATTCGTGCCGCAGAAAAGTGTGTTCCCTGCGCTTGATCAATGCGTAGCTGGTCATTGTTTATCGTTGAAACGTATGCAATCTCATGGTGACTTGGTCAACGTTAGTGCTCTCATCAAATCGTCAAAAATACAGAACACAAGACTTTCCGTCCTATACGACATCGTTTGATCATGACAACAGACATCTGTATGTTTTCTTTTGATTAATTTTCTGGACACTAATTTATTGATTTCTTCAATGGGAAACCAACAGTGAAGAAGAAAGTTTCAGACACCCAAAGATGCTTCCGACAGAAGCAAGCCAGAGAATGATTGTACTAAAATCTGGAGCCGGAGAACGTGTCTGCGAATAAATCTATTAAGGGGGAAGAAGGCGTCGGTTGATAGAGGTGTTAAATGATGAATGATGCAAGTTTAGAGGGTTTTCGGAAGCGCATAAAAGTTTGTGGAGGGAAGTGAACTAGGAAAGGTATAGACCTTTGTTCGAAAACTCGTTAGGCGTTATCCGTTCGTTCCGGTCACGCCTAGCGATTAATGATAAAATCGGAAACTAAACGTGGATTAATCGGGGATTAATTTCAGGGTTTTTATTGGTTTCGTACAGATATATATAAGTAAATGTACTATGAACAGTTGATAATGTCGTGATCCAGTGGTGTGTCCCTTTTAATTGAAAGCCAGAACATGGGTTCGATGGGATCACCCAACAATTTTTCTTAAATTTTTTCTTTTTTTATTAATGAATGTTAAACTACCGAAATACCCTCGTCTTCTACCTCAGCCACTGTCGTTAAGAATTCCCAACCTGCGCTTTTTACTTTTTTTTTGCGTTTCTTCACATCCTACTCTTGTTTTTTAATGTTTTTGTTCCATTCATGATAGATTTCCACTGCCATTCATGATTATTCACTTTAAACTTAGAATAAAGTGATATTTTTTTCTGTTTCCGATTTCTTGGCCGATTTGCCCCAAATCGAAACGGCAGAAGTCCGATTAGCGTTTCACCGGCGATTAGACAGGCTGACGCGCCGCGTTTTAGAACAAGGGGTATAGTTGAGGGGATTGGAATCCTCGTTCTTTTCTTCCTTTTTGGTCAACTTCAATTTATATTTTTCGTAACTGTACTTTCTTAGTTGTTTCTCTTCATATTTTTGTCTAACATGATTTACCGTTTCGTTTCGTAACTAGCGTTTATAGTCTTCTAATTTATTAGTAGCATTTTTAGTATACATGTCCTAAACATGCTATAATTTGAGGAAAATGGATAAGTATATATAAACATTAGAAGATAATCTAACTTAATTTCTTGTATCTCTCGACAATAATAACTTGGATCGAGACAAATTAGGTGATAACAAGTTGGCATCTGTTTTCTTTATACCCGTGGACACGCCGACAAACCACCAATAACACTATACTGACCTCACAAGTTTAAATTTTGAATCTTTCTTTTTAAATTAGTAGAATAATGATGGCTCGTGAGCTGGTTAGATCCTCTTGTCTTGGGTTAGTTGAGTGGAAACCAGAGCTTTAATTTCAATTAGTATGATAACATATGGTTGTTAAAGAAAAAAAAAGGAGAAGTTTGAAATATAAAAGTCAACTAGTTGTTCTACTTTTTCCTTAGTAACAATTTCCAACAAAGGTTTTTAACTACAACGAATCGATACAATAGTGAGAGAACAAAAAGTTAAAAGAACCTAATTTTCCACCACCTTCTTAATAAAAAACCAAGAAGTAATGAGTGTTTTTACACCCAAAAAAGGAAGAAAACAGAACACAAAGAATGATGTGAGGAGGAGACATTACACCTCTTATTACATTGACTTTTGTTTGTGTAAAGTCCCTTCTTGATTGTGATACGACTGAGGTCTAAAAATCTTCAGATAAGCTGCCGCTTAGCTGGTTCCATGCAATACCTCGTCCTCGGTTGGTGCCATGTTCAGATCAGGGAGGAAGAAGCTCTCCTTATTTTCAGAGCTGGCCGTTTGGTTGCCCTCTACTCTGCAAGATTTTGATTCGCGTTGGGATTTAAGAAACAGATCAACGGGAGTCTCGTTCTTGACACGGCCTGAGTTCAAGTCAAGCTGAAACAAGAACAAAAGTTGAAGACCAGGAAAAGAGAGGGAGAATCTGAAAGGCAAAGGGGGAAAATAGAAAATGCTCAAAATGTCTACCTTAATCCTTTTCAACCTCTGGTTCCTTACTTTTTCTTCATCTAACGTTGCTCGGACTCTCGCAATCTCCTGTGGAAGAGACCATATTTGTTAGAATACGATGGAGATGAAGTGAGATAACAATATGATAAAAAAACTCTCTTTTTACCTTTTGAAGGTCGAGTCTTTCCTTCAACTTCAAGTTCTCTTCGTATTTAAGCTCCGAAGATGACTTTAACTAAACAAAAGAAATTCTCAACTCAGTAAAAATTGGTTTCACTTTAGGATTTACTTATATAAGTTGAAGAGGGTTTTGTAGATTACCTTCTTTCTTTTCAGTCTCTTGGAGAAAGAATTTGTGATTACGTTTGTTGGAAATGCCTGCAAAAACAAAAACAAAAAATAAACGCATTTGATTAGCAGCCCCCAAACAAAGTAAATAAATGTATAATTTAAGATGCCAAATCTGGCAATTTGAGAAATATATTACTACTAAATAATTAAATCAAATGCAGAAGAGTGAACGACAACTGTTTAGACCTTTTACTGTCTATAATCAAAACCCAGATCTTATACTAGTAACGTTTCTTCTCCCACAATTTATTTATTCTGTCTAAAAAAAACTAATCTTCTAGAAACGCGAATATATAAGGGAATGCCAGATCATGAAAATCCCGTGTAAATGCGTCATAAAATATTAAAGATCACGTGATCCCACTCTCTCCGACAAGATTTTACTCGCCTCACCCAACTTTCACCCGAAACGATACCGTTTCGGTGCCCTCAAAACGTACAGTAGCGAACGCGCACGTTTTGACCAATTAGCTGTACTACTACCACCATCACCACCCCATAATCTAAAGAAACCTTTATATTATTCCTCTCGACGAGACAAATCAAAATTTTGACCAATTACGAGACGCTCTCTCCACGAAAGATCCGGTTTTTTTTTAAAAAAAGAAGATTAACCGGTTAACCTCCAAGGTTTATTAAAAATAAAACTCGTGAAAGAATATTAGCGGAGTTTGAAATTACAGTAAAAACATCGAAAAAGGAAAAGGAAGTAAAATAGGCTTTTGACTTTAAGAATCGTTTAACCTAAAAGAAGAGAAAAAACACGGCTTAGGTGAAAAAATCTCTTAGCTCAAGATCGGTGTAAAACAAAGAGAGAAGCGTGGTGTCATGAAGAAGAGTGAATCTCGACGGCGAGCGAGTTGAATCACGATAGATTTTAGGAAGGAGAGAGAAAGAAAAGTACCTTAGATCCGGATACTGTTGACGTGGAGCAGCTAGCTTGACGACTAGTTTCCTCGAATCCATCGGCGGCTGCGGCGGAGGGGGGAGATGCAGAGTCTCCACCGCCGCTTCCAGATCCGTCGCTCCACGAGAGAGGAGTCTTCGGACTTCCTCTAGCGGAATCTACATCCTTCTTCAACGTAACGCGAACGGTGCCGCCTCCGCCACCGCCGCGAAATCTTGAGGACCGTGACCGCCGTTGACGGATTCCCCACTGTAACGGAAGCAGATTCGTCGAAGGATTCTCTGAAACCGTCGTCTCCGCTTGCTTCAGCCGTAGAAGAAGCTCTATAACCATTTGGTCGTCTGTCATCGCCGCCGCTACCCACTCATCCTTTGCCGCGCGCTTGGACGATGCCGTTGTAACCTTCTTCATCGACGTTATGGTAATCAAATCTAGAGCTTCCGCAGAGAAATGGTATCAGACACAAAATGAGAAAACTGCTGAGAGAGAGAGAGATAGAGAGAGAGGAAGAAGAGAAGTCACAGAAGAGAGAGATAATGGCGAAGAAAGAGAGAAAGGGAAGTTGAAATATCGATAAGGAGAAAAGGATTGATGGATGTTGTGTTATATACGAGGGCTCGCTTACATTATTCTCTTTTATTTTCTTTCCTTGTATTTTTCTCTCGAAGGATCAAATTGATATTTTTTCCCTTTAAATGTCGATGTGAAGATGCAAGATCGGGTCCACTGATTGCAGATTTGTATTTTTTTTTAAATAAAATGTATAGATATATAAAATGATGGGACCCAAAAACTGAGTCGTGTATGGGAAGAAAGTGCATGTAAAACAAATAGGTAAAGATTCCCTATGTTAAAAAAAAAAACTATTTTGAAATTACAAAAATTGCAAAATTAATCATCTAAATCTTTTACAGCCTCAATAATGCTCAGGGATGCTCAAAATGTGATAGCAATTTGAATACATGTCTTTGCCTTCGTTGACAAGGTCGTCATTCGTTGACCAATGATAATATCGTTCGCCGGATTATCTATAGCAAAATGTGGATACCTCGCTGATGCAAATATGCAACATTGACTCATATCACAACGTAAGCTAAGAAAGAAAGTTTTTGATAACCTTTTTAGCTTCATCTTGATCTAGAGATTTGAAACAAGATGGCCATACGAATAAGCTAACTCACACTATGATCCCTGTAGATTTCGTCTGATAAACCTTTTGATTCTAAGCGTCTCCCGGGCATTCTTGTTTAGAGAGACTACCATCGAGTTATAGAACTTTATTTATAGTGACCTAAAAGATACAATTGTATGTACTCAAAGGAGATAGGAGAGAGAGAACTCATACTGTGTTTGATCTTGTCATTTACAATTTATTAGAGTGCCAATCGAATCAGATTGGTAATAGCAATTAACTATGAATGCTCCAACTCAAGCGATTAGTGCATGCAACAGCACGATAGCAGGATAATGAGCACATTCTTCAGACATAAATCTATGGCTATACTCTAATCCGGTTTCTAAATTAGCAGAAGGTGACGTAGAAGCAAAGATAATTAAACAATCAAATCACACAAATGATATGAAGCAACACTTAACATAGGATATGTGGTAACATCACTCAAAAGAGTGTAAAGTCTGATATGAAATATTCAAACGTCACAGCTTAAAATCCCAAAACTTGATAAAAAATGCTAATCCTAAAGAAAAGAACAATCTTGTAGATAGCATTATCGCATTCACTTAGAATCCAAGCTTGGTTCTACGCCAGTGTCTGCGCTTGGCATTGTACCTAAAAGAAAAACCTCCCGTGTTTTAGAACTCTGCCCTAATAAATCTACAATTGACAGATACATGCTCCAAAGACAGATCGAGAAAAGTGAAGAGAGAGTAAAAATGATAAACCTGATGGTGTTGTCGGTACGGAGACGAATCCAGTGAGGAATAGGCCTGTTCTGTCTCATCTTCTTCGCAAGCTTCTTCTTGATCATGAACGACTTGTGCGACGGCTGGTTTCACAAAACAAAAATCAGTAACTGCATTTGATTTTATAGCTAGCTTCAAAGTATTAATTCAATTCAATCAGGCCAAGCCAACGATAGATAAAAACAAATATGAAATTCGAGAGAGATAGAGAGAGAGGCTTACCATCTTGAAGTCGTCCGATTTGCGGCTGCGTACGAGGCAAAGGTGGGTAAATTGAAGATGCGAACCTTTTTAAGTTGAAAACAAAGAAGCCCTAAGTCAAAGTCTAACTGGGCCGTTATATGTTAATTATCTTTCAAGGCTTCAAATATCATTTTCTTTCGGCCCAAGGCCTGCTCTGTAGTCTTTAGAAAAATATCAAGTACCATCCACAAATTTTGATTGTTTCCAGACTGTGGTGAAAATACTAATAACTATGTGTTTTGTCCGCACATGCGGGCATAATTATTTTACGAATATTTTATTTATATCTTATATAAATCAACCCTAAGTCAAAGTCTAACTGGGCCGTTATATGTTAATTATCTTTCAAGGCTTCAAATATCATTTTCTTTCGGCCCAAGGCCTGCTCTGTAGTCTTTAGAAAAATATCAAGTACCATCCACAAATTTTGATTGTTTCGAGACTGTGGTGAAAATACTAATAACTAGGTGTTTTGTCCGCACATGCGAGCATAATTATTTTACGAATATTTTATTTATATCTTATATAAATCAATCATCAAATTATTTATGTATGACAGTTTTTATCAATATATATACATTAAAACATATCCACACATTAAAAATAATTTAAAACATATTTCTATAGAATTATTTTTGTTTAATTATATTTAACTATGAATTTTTTTATCTTAATTTGTAAATTTTATTATAGAAAATATTAGTCCCATATATATATATAAGGATTATATTTTTTTTTAATTATGATTTGCAGTAAATAAATAATTTTACCAATGTTTTCAAAATATATGTAAGGATTATCTAATTGTTTAAAAACATATGATCAGTAAATAAATAATTTTACCAATGGTTTTAAAATGTTTAGGAGATCTCTTATATTTTAAATATTTATCTTTTTATTTGCAAATTTATATTTTGTATGTTTCTCATAAGACATGTAATCAAATATGAAAAATTGTCAAAAATACCACAAGTTAAGGACCACTTTTCAAAAATACACTCAATCAAAAATATATAAATATTTGGGTTTAAGCTTTAGTGATTAGTGTTTAGGGTTTAGTATTAAGGGGTTTGGGTTGAGTTTATATATTTTTATAAATATTTTGAAAAATTAGTTTAGTGTTATTTTATCACAAATTTAAGGTATTTTATAAAATGTCAATTTGTTGATGGTAAACATGAAAAGTGGTATCACCAAAGTGGTATAAATGAAATTTCTCCATCAAATATTGATTTGGTACAACATAAATATGAAAATTTACGGTAACACATATTAGTAAAATTTATAATGTTTGAAAACATATTTTCAAAAAATTACACATTAATAAATTTAAATAATATATGCTATGAGTTTATATTAACAAAATCCAAAAATATATATAAAAATTCAACACAAAAAATATAGATATATTCCTTTAATGGCATATAATAATATTAATATGATAATATCAAATAATTATGTAGATTATAATGATCATATTTTTTTTAAGAAAAACTATTTATTATCTAAGATGTAAATAATACATTAGATAAACATAAAATAAATACATAAGTTTTTTTTTTAAATAAACGTTTCCTTTTTTGGATAATGTTTAAAATACTAATTCAATAATTTGTAATCAATTAAATAATAAATTATATAATTATTCACTAAAATATTGACAAATAAGCAAAAATTACCTAAAATCATGGAGAAATGACAAATAAACAAATTCACTTCTCAAATAATAGTATAGATTTTAGAAATAATAAATGCAATACTAATTTATTATTTTATTATAAATTATCAATCAATTTAATTTACCAACTTTTACGTTCATGATATTTAAAAATTATATTAATTTGCGTAATTGATACTACTAAATTATATTTAACATGACTTAAACTGTAAATGTATTAATAAACAAAAAAAACTATTAATCAATTTAATTACTGTATTGTCTTCCACATTTCAAAAATCTCCTTATTATTAAAATAGAAGCAATTGGTAAGAGTAACCGTAAAAGTGTAAAATAATTACATGTATACCATTTTGATGATGTGTGTCTTTCTCAAGCATTCTCAGCCATAAAATATTACTACCCTTCATTCACTAGATTAATTACAAAGTTTGCCATTGATACTTTTATGTGAATTGTAATGTATTTTATATCATTAAGTTAAAATGGAAGGTAAAGACTTTGATTTCCATATATAAACTATTTTTGCTCGGATCTACTTTTAAACATTGTGTATATGGTGTAAGTTATACCAGGCACGTTTATTGATAAACGTAGGAATACCTGCAAAAACTAAATTTGGAACATGAGAGCAACATCAAAGGTAATGATTTTTCTTTTTTTTTTGGTAAAATAAGCTAATGATTTTTGCACCGATATAAATGTAACTTAGTCAAAGACGGACATGAATATCAATATATCAAACAAATACATATTTTCCCAGCAATGTTTAGCTTTGTGAAAAAGTGATGTTTCGTTTGACAACTTTTATCAAGACCTGTTTTACGGCCATGCTTTTTTAGTATATATCGTATAATAAAGTGTGTGGTTAGTATTTTATATTCCCTGTCAACAATATGTCATTTTACTAGAGGAGATGAACATGTTCATTGTTAAATAAATTCCTAAACTATATATTTGAGTAGTGTTTTGTTCTACATGGTAATGGATGTTTAATATATGGAAGCAAAAATCAAATATTGTTAGTAAATTGAGTTTGGTCGATACAAAACAGTGTTTTATATATCTTCAGAATCACATCATTCCACGTGACATAGTACATGATAATGTTTTGGAATTAGTTCTCATTTTTATGTTTCGGAAATTTGTATAAAACAGAAGAACATCCTCAATATAAAATGTTATTTAAGCAAAAAAAATTTAAAATGTTATTTTTATGTCTGAGCATGCTTATTATACTTTTATCATTTGATGATCTGACTAATTCAGTTTATTATGCTATTTTTTTATAATACATACATGAGATTATTTTGGTAATCTAAATGTAATAAAAAAAATTACCAAACAAATCTATAGATTACGTCTTTTCCATTCAATATCCATAGAAATTATGACTAAATTTGGTATGCAATCCAAAAAGATTGACAAACAGAAGGGATAATGTATTAACCCGAAGAAATTAATTAAGTGTATTTTCTATAAAAGATGAGAGAATGTTATTATTTCCTAAAATACTGTAAATATTATTAGTTATGTCATTATGATTTATTTCATCCGTTTGAATTCACACTTATAAGAAATCTTATTAGTTTTTTATTTTCATGTTTTCTATATTTATGTGGATCCATAGTCACACTCTTTAACAATTTCAAACCTAAAAAATATGTAATTATTGCATGATGAATCAAATTTCAAAGAAATCTCTGTCAATAGCTCTAATTTGGTTTCCGATATTTCAGTAAGAGATTAAACAAATATGGTATAAGTTGATTGAGGACTAATTATATCAAACAGCTTCCTACACTGTTGACAACTGTATATTCGCTGGTTTATTATGTAAATACAACTTTGGTCTCAATCGTAGAAATCATTCAGCTCTAAACGTTTTCCTCATTTAACAATTTCAAATGGTTGGTCTTGATTTTGTTTCAAAACTGATGTCTTTCAAGTCAATATGGAATATAGGGTATCCAATATTATGGTGCCGTGGGAGAGACAATAGAAATGGAGTTGGTCGATTCCAAGGTAAGCACCCTGGTATCTTCAAGAGTAATCTCGATCTTAAAATTTCTTTGTATACCACACAATAAACTATGAGTGTTTTCTAGTATAGGAAGACAAAATCCATGTAACTATGAAGAAAAAGCAAGTGTCTCGATATGATATTTTCTTAGTCAAGGTGTTTCAAAATTGTTGGTAAATTATTCCGTGATCAACTCAGGTGGATCGTAAAACACAACCATTCACCCCTATCGAATTGTGTTTGTATTAATCTCACTACGCGCTAGGCGCGGATCATATCCTAGTACTTTTATAAAACTAAATGTTCTTTCTAGCAAATTTTATTTTGGCACGACAGATACAACCGTAGTTTCAACTGGGTTTGTCTTTTACTTGCCCCAATGCAAATTTAAGAAATCACTAGATTCTGACCCGCCCTTCAGAGGGCGGGTATATTTTTGTTGAAAATATTAATTTTATGTCATGAATATTTTTATCCTTGATAAATTATATTTTGTTAAGAATTTTATGAAATTTATCTATAAAATTATTGTATGAATAATTTTTGTTATTTTAAATATGACCAAAATTTTGAAGACTCCAAATAATTCTGATCCGTATTTTATGATTTTTGTTTATTAACCTGCTGTTAAACTTGTGAATTATTTCACAGTGATTTTATTTTTAGTATTTTAATTTAAAGAAAAAGTTTAATATTTTTAAACTATTGTTTTTTTTGTCATAGACCCGTCATGTATTGATAAAATCTGTTTTGTGTATTTTAAAAAGTTTATATGATTTTTTTATTTTAAATGAAACTATTTTTTTAAATATTTGAGAACATTCGGATCTTCAGAATCTAGATTCTGACCCGCCCTTTCAAAAAGACATGTATATTTTTTGTTTAACTTTTTCTAGATATTTAATTGTAATACTTGTGTTTTTTTCTTAATCATATTTTTTTTTGTATTCATATATGTGTATAAATCTTAATCAAAACCTATTTGATTTACTGTAGAAATAATAGTAATTTAAAGTTGGCCGGCATATACTCGTTTCTTTATAATTATAAATCCATTTTTTTGTAATCATATTTATCTATTCAGATTAGGCCTAGGCATCCGGTCCTCGGATCAAGTCTTATTGGGTCCGCATCTTTCGGTTCCTGTAAATTTAGATCCATATAGATATCTATAGTTTTTCAGGTCTGCTCGGCCCGGATCTTGTCGAACTCTTGTCGGTGTATATAATTCTAATATACGTAAAACACTCGTAATTTCAGTTTTATTTCGGATTCGGGTTGATTTGGGTATATAGGACCCGAAAAAAACCTGACATATCCAAACTGAATTTGAAAACTCAAAAAGTACCTGCAAATCCTAAAAATACCTGGAGAAAATATATATGAAACTTACACAAAATCAGATCCGAAAACCCGAAAGGTATCTCAAATTTTACCCGAACACCCAAATTATATTTTTTGGAAATCTAAAATTTACCCGAAATCTGAAATTATACCTAAAAACCTGAACCCGAAATTTAAAAAAATATCTGAAATATCTAAAATACACACAATCATCCAAATTTACCTAATATATAATAATTTTTGAATATTTCGAATACCTGATTGGGTCTCTTGTAGGACGTAGATCCAAACCGAGATTTGTGGGTCCCCATAAAAAAGATCCAATAAATATTTTAGCATAGACTCGAATATGAACCTGTATTTTTGGATCTGTTCTAGTTTGGTTCTTCGGGTCCGGTAAAATGTTAGACTTATATTAGATCTTGATCTGTACTTGAAGCGCATATATAGTGTTTTTTGTATTTTTTCTGTAAATATGTCTGAAATTAATTATTACTATTTTATTATTAACTTTCTAATCATAAATTTATAAATACAAATTGAAGATTTATTTTAAAATTTAAATATACTAATTTTTTAGTTTATTAAAAATATTGCAATACAAACTATAAATAATATACATATAAATAAATATATATATATATATACATACATACATACAGTTATGCTAAATTATAACACATACCATAAAACCATAATTTTATATAAGAATTTGTATAGCATATTTATATATTTGTGTGTGTGTTTGATTTTTTTAAACATTCAAAAACAGAAGTTGTTTTCGTGGTAATCTTAAAACGTGTAGTGGCAGTTACAATCTAATATGTCTTTGCAGATATCTATATGTTAAATATTGGCAGTTAATTATTAGGAAAACATGATTATAAATAAATGGACTAAACATTTATCAATTGGTCGTGCTGGAAAATTAATAGTATTGATACATTAACGTGTTTTCTTCACTTATAAATGATTTACGATCTATCCATGATTTACGATCTATCCGTCACTCTCCAGAGGTTTTAAGTTAACTCACTCATCTCCAAGCAAGAAACCTCACCGACGATTCCAATCGAAATATCCTTATATGCCTGGTTCATGTGAAAAGAGTATCGGTAACAATGGCGGTGGTCTTCCGTGGAGGCGTCGGATCCGGACTTCGTAGCTTCTTCACGTACCGGATCTTCATCTCCGCCTTGTTCTCTCTCCTCTTCCTCGCCACCTCTTGTTTTACATATTTTAGAATTTTAGAATTTTAATTTTTATATTTGGTTTTTAGTTATTATTGTTTTTCCTTGTATATATTTTTTTAAATAATTAATAAGAGATTTTAATCCATATTAAAACTGTTTTGTATTTGATTAATATATTGCATGATCGATGAAATAACCCGTAAAATTTATAGTTGGAAAATATAAATTGTAATCCATTATATCTATTCTATTAAAGAGATGCAATTATAAAATAATTTGAATTTAAGTTAATTTGTAATATGTTATTTTTACCAAGAAATGTATATTTATTCAATTTATTATTTTATATTATAGATTAAAATTTTATTTTCTAAATTAATTATTAAACTATATTTATGTGAATATATAGGGTTAGAGTTTGTTTTGAAAATTGGAGCCAAATTCATTTATTGATTTCAATAGTATTATATCCTGAAATTTGAAATATATTGTGAGTGCAATATCTTATCAATAATATTGATAGCGGTTTTAATGGGGGAGATAAACAATTATAACAAAATACATTCTGATATTAAAATTTTTAAAACTTTATTATGAAAAACCTTGTGTGCTAATGGATCATGCACTCCTTATGGGCTCATTCCTATTTTACTATAGTAAAGGCACATGAGAGAGACCACGTGACATCTTCTTCTCTATGTTAAACAAACCTAATTATGTCTCATAATTTTCACAGTTGCCGTTCTGATTTTTGTTAACATTATGAAACTTTTAAATATACAGGTTTTTAATCGTATAAACTTGTAAATTTGCCATCTTTAGTTCTTTAAAGAAACTTTAACAATCGAGATCCCAACTTTTACCAAATTAGGTGACTGGATAACTCAGTTACTCATGCGATTTGTTTCGGAATAACAGTCTTAGAGGACAAAAATAGGTTGACTGTAGAATACCACCGATCAAGTCCTGTACGCCATCAGTCACCTTTCAAGCAGTGAATTTTTGGCAGTTATTTACAGGGGATAAAAAGAGAACGTGGAAGTGTATTAAGAAACAGAACGTGGTAGTTTTTAAATTAATCAGATACAATTATATAAAAATAATAATTAGATCAGATACAATTAATAAATAATTGGACCAAACAATTATCAATTGGTCATGCTGGAAAATTAATAGTATTGATATATATAATGAGACACTTTCTTCTCTTCTGAGAGTGTCTACATCAGCATATTTTTAATGATTGTGGGGTCCATGGTCGTATCGGTTTGGTTTGGTCATAAGTTTCCGAGATTGGTTTAATAATTTAGGCGATATACAATGAAGCTAAACTCTGCGTTTTGTGTTTTATTAATATCGTTCTTAATCTCGCCGTGTCCGACTCTTCCCTCATCTTTGCCTAGGTTCATCTCTCAACTCTTAAACTTCCCTATCGTTCAATGTCTTTCTCTTAATTTCACCAAAAAATATTATTCTCATTGACCCAATAATGATATCTCTCCGTTTCCTTCACGTTTAAACCTATAAATTGGAGAGGGTTGAGCATAGGATGAATCATCTCAACCAAAAGTCGTGGAAACCGTCGCCATGCCTGTTCTTACGTGTAACAAGAAGAAGGGAGCTAAGCTGCAGCCTCCTCCACTGAATAATCATACCAAGTCGGATAACACGCCTCAACTGAAGAAGGTGGCGAAATCCCATAAGCCTCCATTGAAGATCAGAGGAAAGGTATTTCTGATGAGAAGCATGAACCTTCTAATGATGAGGAAGAAGAAGTGAGTGAACAGTTTGATGAAGGAGATGAATTGGGTTCTGACTTTTTCTCTGATGGCAATGGAGAAGAAGAAGATCATGAAGATGGTGATGGTGATGAGGAGGAGGATACATAGCCATTGGCCGACGAATTTCTCGATGGTAGCGATGATGACAAGGAACCTTTGGGTTCTGATTGTGACTCTGATGGATCTGATTTTGTGGAAGATAATAAAGCTATTGATGAAGAGCGTAAAAGGCAGGAGCAAGATGAAAAAGATGAACTACAGATGAACATTAAGGAACAATCTGACGAGCTTCGTCTACCAACCAAAAAGGTTCAATCTTTCGGAATGTTACAAATTAAATTCATGTCTTTTAATATTTTTATTCTGCAATTGTTGGTTGGTTTATGTTGAAAAGATCAATGGAGCATTATAAGTTTAGGTGTCTTCTTATCATTGTTGTTGTTCTACGTTGTTCAGAACTTGAAGAAGAGTCAAATGGGCCACCAGATCTTCCTACCTTGCAAACGAGGATAAAAGAGAGTGAGAATTTTAAAATTTTTATTTCTTTTAAAGATTCTTCCTAAGGAATCAGCCTTTGTTTCGTAGCTTGAAGTTACTTTTATGTGTTCAGTTGTTAGAGTGCTGTCGAATTTGAAGGATTTGAGGCCAAAAGGAGTGAAGATGAAGGAATTTGTTGAACAGCTTAAGGCTGGTCTTGGTTCTTATTACGTCTATAACCAGTTTCTTATTGGAACTCAGGTTGCGTTTTTTTTTGCTAATCGCTGACTTCACTTTTATGTACACTTTATTTGTTCTCTTTGGTTTAAAGCTATGTGTGAGCTAATTTTGTTACTCACAGATGTTGAATTGATATATTGTGGCAGATGTTTCTTCCGTTGAACTCATGGAACTAATCGAAGCTTTTGAAAAGCAAAGGCCTATGTCTTATACGTTCCAATACTCTTTAAGGTGAACTTGATTGTACAATTATTCTGTGGAGTGTCTTAAAGTAAGTGTTTCTCAATTGTTAGAGAATTATATGGAGATGCTTGTTTTGGATTAGATTCGGAGACGGGATTTGGCTGATGTACTTTTGAACAGAGGATTTAATCTAGATCCATTAAGCAAGTCGTCAAAAGTAAGTTGTGTTTGAAGATTATATTGCTTTTGATTGATAAGTTTTATTTTGTGGACATTCTGCAACTAATCCTGTCGTTAAAAATTGTAGGCTGGACTTGTCGTTTATGATTAACAAGTTCCAAATGGTGCAACTCCTGAATCTATGGTTGGTTTATATATGGTACGTGTTCTCTTGATTTTTGTACTTCCAGCTCACACATACTTTATGAGTTTCTTTTCTAGCTTGCGGAGTTGGGTACCAGTGGGCCGCTTGAGGGACAGCAACAATTGGTTATTAAGGGAAGATTTGCACCCAAGAATTCCAAAGAGACCTTGCTGCGCTATATCAGCAATGACTTTCTCTTTTGTCACTTTCTATCACGTTTCGAAATTTGAATTGTCAAAAACGAATACCAAGTTGGTGTTTTTAATGTGAATTCTTGCATGGGGTTTTCTTAAATGAGTACATCATATGCTTTGGTAGCAAGAGCCAGTTCACGATTCTTTTGAAGGAGAAGTATCACTTCTTTCTCAAATAAACCCAAAGCTATCGCTATCTTTTCCTTCTACGCAATAATCATAAGTTGCTGAACTTATTGTATTTATACACGGTTATTATCAATAAAGCCCAAATACAAAAAAACAAAAGCAAAATTAGATCAATCACAATAGACACTACATAAAAGACATAATTGGCTTACAAGTTTTATGCAATTCAGATCTTTTAAGTCTTGACTTTAATTATTTTAATTATATAGATAATTATTTATTGTATTCATAATTAGTCTCTTTGATATTTTGGACCATGGGACGGATGCACATAGTTGACTACGGGGCACGTGCCCCCTACTACTTAAAATTTTATTTTACCTAAATATAATTATGTAAAGTGAATCGTGTGTATAGTTCAAGTAATAAAATATAATTATATGAACAAAGATCGTGTCCAAGTAATACTTGAACAAAATGATGCAACAGATATAGTTATATGACCATAACTTTCTATCGTCGTCCAATATAAAAGGAAAGAAGATAAGTTCAGTTTTAGATTAGCCCAATCAAAAACAAAAGAAAATTAATGATGGAAGTTAAAATTTTGACCTAATTACATCACACACGTCTTTTAGTTTTTACAAATTGAATATTCTCCTAATCACAGAAATGACTTTTTTTTTCTATTTATGTGATTTAAGTAATAATGAAATTGTCAAAATTTTGAATTGTGCTAATCTTTTTTTTCACAGAAAAATTTCATTCATAAATTTTTTAGCTTAAAAGAAAATTTGCATCTACATCTGAAAATTTTAATTGAGCAATGACAAGGTCTATATATTTTCAAATAATCGGGATGGTGAAAAAAAAAATAATTTGAAAATTTTTGGAGATCTTGCATGTATTATGGTGGAGACAAAAAAATATTGTCAAATCCTTAGGTATATCGGTTTCTAAAGATAGTTTTGATTTTACATGCTGTCATATCTACAGTTGAAAGATATTTTAATTTGCGGAACCGTATAAGTTTAAGTGATCAGTTTTTAAATGATTGTGTGGTTTATTCTGTTGAAAATGAATTCTCAGAGAAAATAACAAATAGAAAAGTAGTAAATAGATTCCAAAATATGAAATTTTGTAAGATAAATTTGTAAAATATTTTTTGGTTATGAAACTTTTTTTACTTAAATCAATTAGTCATTAAAAAATTTGTGCCCCGATTAATAATAGTTCTAGATCCGCCATTGACCATGACCCTCTTTTCACTCATCAAATACATAGTCTATATATGTTAGAAATTAAAGTGTTTGCAAAGAAAGTGGTTAAATTTGGTAATATATCAATTTAATGAGAAATAAAATTATGGTTAAGCTGTTAGAGATATGACAAACACTCAATAATTGAAGAATAAGAAACGAAGAATACACCAACTATCCTAAAGGTAATCTCTGATGAAGTGAAGTTTTCTTATTTTTTAGACTTTGTAAGAAGGAAAAGGTTAGCAAAATAAAGCAACAAAGCCGTATGGAAACACTTTCCAGCATAGCTAAGGCAAGTTCAAGATGTCAAAAATAGTTTTAAAACTTCTCTTATTTTAACGAATAAAAACATACTGTATCTCCGCGCTCCGCCTCTAGTAAAGTAAATGGGAAACAGTATGAGATATTAATATTTATTAACCTATTAAAGGAGTCGAAGCGATTCGTATTCCTCTCGTCTTTCACACTTGGACGCCTTTATAAGGTGTGTTGCAGTTTTAATGAGTTCATATCGTCCGTGTCTCTCAAAGGTAAATATCTCACCATTTTTATCGTTCCACTCTTTCATTTCCTTGTCTATGCTCGATTCGTTAAGAATATATATGCTTAGTAAGGAAAGATAACTGTTAGCATGCTTATCTATTTTGGTATTGTTTGATTGTCCTAGTAACAGTTTTGATTGTTTAGGAGTCAACTTCAAGAACAATGGGGAGCGAGGCAAATAAGAAGTTCACTTGGGTGGCTTGGAACTTATCTTCTTTATTCTCTGATAGATCTGCGAGCGTTTACTCTGATATATTCGTGGTTGGTCGCTGCAAATGGTAAGAAATTAAGAATAAAAACTTGTTTGCATGTGATTTATACATTCGTGTTCAGTAGCTGCAAATGACACAGCTTTTGCATTGTTTTGTACTCGCAGGCGTCTTCTCGCCTCTCCCAGTAAATGTAACTTTAGTTATCTGTCTCTGTATTTGGTTGTTCCTAATCCTGAATCTTTGCCTTCTGGATGGAGACGACACGCTAAATTCTCCTGTACTCTTGTAAATCAAGTTCCTGGACAAGTCTCCCAACAGCGAGGTGATATATATCGATCTGGCTATTGCTATTTTCTAGCTTTCCTTTTTATGTCATGCTTTGTTTGAAAATGTAAATGATGATGATATCAAATCTGCGTTGGTGATTTTACAGAAACTAATCACTGGTTTGATCAGAAGAACCACACCTTGGGTTTTGAATCCATGATTCGTCTTAGCGACCTTAATAATTGGGAGTTTATGGTGAACGGTGAAGTCAAAATTGTTGCAGAAGTTGATGTTCTTGAAGTTGTCGGTAAACTAGATGAACCAGTGAATACTGACATGGTTGGTATCAATGGGTTTCAAGTCCTTGCTTCGCAAGTTAAGAGAACACTTTTAAATACTTAGAAAACACACAAAGAAAACACACAACGAACAAAATATTTTCTTTTTTTCTTTGCAGGTCGAAGCTGTGAATCGTTTGTTTCAAAAGCACCCAAACGTTGCATCAAATGTCCGTGCAAAGAATCCACATCTGAGAACAACATACATGAATGTCCTACTAAGCCTGACTGAGATTTTATGCAACTCCCCCCTGCTACTCTCCATCAAAGATCTGTCTGACGCATATTCTTCGCTGAGATATGTAACACAAGCGGGGTTTAAGTTGGACTGGGTGGAGAAGGCACTGAAAGAGGCTGGTGGGATTCGGATTCAAGAAATTGAGGAAAAGTTGACTAACATGACTCAAAAGCGCGCGGACATGGATGCTCTTCTGAAGTTTTTGAAATGATGTTTCAGAGTTTTGGATCTTTTTGTCTTTCTGGTCTGTTTGTTTCTCTATCTTTATTTTCTAGTCATGCTCTCTTGAGCTTTGGGAAGAATACGAGTCTTGTTTTGTTATCAAGGTCTTGGAATTTTTCAGTTTTATCCAATTCACTGAGTCGAGTCCAAACTTTTAAAAAAATCACTTCGGATATTAGCGCTACCTAACATATCAAAAGTCTCACCAAAGTTTTATTTTGGTTTGTTTGACCAACTACTCCTTGTTATGTTAGTGATCAAATTAAATTAACAATTATCTCATGTCAGTAAAAGATAAAAGCTAATGACTCGAATGAACAAATATATAGTTCGTGTGTTTGTTTGGTGTTTGCAAGTGAGTTATTTTCTTTGTCGAGCTATTGACCATATGACACCAAATCCTCTTCCTTTCAAGATCTTTGTCTTGCCTTTCTGCTAACGTGTTCCATCATAATCTAACTATTTACCAATGTAACGTAATTGTTATCTTGTTTATGCACACCGGAGAAGAATCTAGAGAATATAATGAAGAGTACCTACTTTTTTTTTTTGTGCAACGAAGAAGAAGAAGAGTACCTACTAGTTTCAAGATTTCAACGGAAGTCAAAACAAACTAGAAAAACTAATGACATCAACTATTTTAAAAAATACTCAAGACTCTGAAGATTTTATCAAGTAGAAATCAGTCAAAATTTTCATAATTTCAGTCATCGGTGGGATGTAACAAACAAGGTTTATTTTAATCGAATAACTGACTGCACGGAACAATAATCATCACAGAATATAGCATGTACAAAAGAAAAACATTCTTCTGGTATAAAACATTAATGTACATCTATTTAAGTTACAAAATGAGAAAAAGTAATTGGCCTTCCTAATTTTAAAAAACAGTTTTGGGAAGATACACTTACTTTTTGTATAAAACAGTTTCCCTTGTACTAGAGTAGACTACTGGTAGCATTTATCAACCGCTATGAGGAGAGGAAGCGATTCGTATTCCTCTCATCTTCAGCATTAAATGCCTATAAAACCCGAGGCAGGAGTGTTATACGAGTTCATCTTCTGCGTCTCTTAGCCTAAAAGTCTTAGGAGTAACATTACAAGAAAACATGTGTTTAACGACTACACAATTGGTTGTTAGTTGATCGTAATAGGGACAGTACGACTAGCTAACAACCAATTACATTTAGTCGTAATCCACTAGTCGTAATCCATTATTCGACGTACATTGGTCGTAACATTACGACTAATGCAATTAGTCGTAAAGTGGATGTATATGTACAACTAACAACATTAGTCGTAAAAGAGATGTAAATACATTAGTCGTAAAATAGAAGTAAAGCATTAGTTGTTCATTGGTCGTAAATTTACGACCAAATTACATTTACTTTAGAGGTAAAGTAGTCGTAATTTTACGACTAGTTTACTTCTTCAGTAGATGTGCATTAGTCGTAAATATACGACCAATTAACATCTGGTTGGAAAATTAATTTATTAATTTATTTTGTATTATTTAAAATGAAATTTTTGTAAAAAAATATATTTATTTTGAAAATTCGATTAATTTTGTAAACATTGAAATCATTCATAAAAACATAATATATAACATCCAAAAATTTTTGATATTCAAAATACAAAAAAAAACCAAAATAAAACTATTTAATTGTTTAGGTTGATCTCATTTAAGAGATCAACTTCTGCTTGAGCTACACGCCGGTTTAGTTCAGCTTGCTCTTCCGGAGTAGGAGTGGGGAGGAAGGTCGGACGTAGAGCCTGCCACTGAGTCTGAACCGAAGGGTTGACATTTGGTGTTGTCTCGATAAGCATATCGAACATATTCACCATAGACTTAAACATGTCCTTGTGGGTGGCTATGGTCTGGTTCGCAGTTGACAAATCCCTCCGGATCGAGGAGTCTTCTTCGAGCCTAACAGCGTATTCCGCTCTCGCCCTCGGAACATCGTTCACACTCCCGACCCCGACCATACATCCTCTTTTCTTTGGAACAACCTTCAATTATAAAAATAATTTGTACGTATATGAAAAAATAAAAAATAATTGTTTAAATATAAACGTATAGTTAAAAAGATCAAAAATTTTACCTCCTCAAAATTTCGGTCTTGTTCGATGGTGGAAAGCTGGACCGGAGCACCATCAGGATTCTCTTGTGTTAGCTGAGTCTGGCGCTCCTGAATCCGACTCTCTACATTGTTGACGATTTGCTCTGCTCGAGGATGGTAGAAAGTGCCGTCGGAATGCTGGTGGGTCTCCTTGTAAATTCGGGTCAGAGATGGTGGTGCTCCTTCTCTGGCAGCCTATATTAAAAAAAAGTCAAATGAGTATATAAGAAATAAATATGTTAAAAAATTAAGAAACATAAAAAACTTACGATTTGGAGAGCCCTTTTGGCATGTGAAGTCTGTCTGGAAGTATGCGGTATTGGGAGGTTACCCTCAGCATCACGGGTCAACCGAGACGTAGAGCAAGTCATCGACCTTTTGACTACCTCGGGGTTCCGCCAATAAGCCTTCAAGCCATTCCAAACATCATTGTTGAGGTAGGTTTCCTTGGCGTCATCCCCCATATACCTCCACTTATCCTTCCAGTCGCCAACAATGTTCTTGAGACGAAGCATGGCTTTGTTGTTGAACGCTTTCTTCACCGTCTCATTAACACCCATAGACCAATTCCATTTTTGCTAAAAAAACATGGGAGAAAATTAATTAATTAAACAAATAATTATTTAAAAAAAACTAGAAAAAACTAAAATAGGTGTCCATTAATTACCGCGAAGCACTTGAACCAAGTAATGCGAACGTGGTCCGGTGTAAGGGACTAGTTCGGATGAGCATATCGAAAGTTAGTCCTGATGATATCTCCAACGCTCTGTCCCACTTTATTGTCCGGAGCAAACCTACAAAACTGAAAATCATATATAAATTAGACCAATGAGTTAATTAATTGAAATATTAATTAATTAATTAAAATATATTACCAAGTCGTCCCAGATCGTAGATATGGATCGAGAATTGGTAAGCCTTCTCGTTCGGGCATCTGGAGAATGTCTTCAACGGTATATTTTGCATATTTTGAAGTCGGTGGCACTATCAAATTTGGATGAAGACCTGCTGATGGAACCGGGGCAGCTGGTGGAGCCTGAGGCTGCTGTGGAGCCGGAGGCTCTGTGGAGCCGGAATCTGCTGTGGAGGCGGAGGCTGTTGAGGAGCCGGAGGATGATCATACTGAGGCGGCTGCTCTTCATACTGAAAGTATGAATCATCATACTGCGGATAGTATGGAGCTTCAGGAGCTGCAGGATCGTATGCCTGTGGAGGCACAAATGGAACGCTCGGGATCTGGCTATCCGGAACATTTTCTTGTGCCGAAGATGTGCCAGAGGTAGAAGCTGATGGATCCGACTGACCGAGAAAAGTAGATGCGTAAGTATCTGATCTCGCACCGCGGCTTCTAAGTCTCTTTCTACCGGCATGCGTAGTCATATCGTCAATCTGAAAAAAAAAATAATTAGAGATTAGATATTAAAAACAAATAGCAATTCCTTTTCCATACTCATGAATATCAATTCCTTTTCCATACACATCTCTGGTGGAAGGTTGTATGGCGTCAAGAAGATTGGCCAAAGCGAGTATTGTCTTCCCGACATCCCAAACGGACTAAAGCCATCTGTGCATAGCCCAAGATAAACATTGCGGGGGTTGCTAGCAAAATCAGGGTACACCGAATTCAAGTGTTTCCACGCCTTTGCATCAGAGGGATGATTGATCTATCATTCCTTCTGTACATGTTCTGCATGCCATCTCATCGATGCCGCCGTCTTCTCAGATTGATACAATCTCTTTAGTCTATCCTTAATAGGTAAGTACTACATCCGCTGGTACGGCACCCGATTCCGCCCACATCCTTGCGGTTTATATCGTGGTTTCTTGCAAAATTTACACTCTAACAATTCGGCATTGTTTCCCCAGTATATCATACAATTGTCTATACACACATCAATCATCTCCGAAGGTAAGCCAAGACTATGAACAAGTTTCTGAATCTCATAATAAGATTCAACACACAAGTTATCTTCAGGCAAATACTCTTTAAACAACTCAGCCCATGCATCCATACAAACTTGAGATAAGTTATGATCAGTTTTGATATTCATCATCCTAGCTGCCAATGATAATTTAGAAAGACTTCTCTACAACCTTGATAAATTGGCTGATTAGCTGCTGCTAACAGTTAATAAAATCTTTTTGCATCCAAGTTAGGCCCCTCGACATTGTCGACCTCCTGATCAATTACTAATGTTGTTTCACGAAATCCATCGGTAACCATATCATGCATCCTATCATGATCTACCAAATTATCTTCTTGAATGACGTTTTCAGAAGACAAATGTGGCTCATCTCGGTTACGAACATTTTCAACCTGATTACTACAACTACCTTCATTCATATTCTCACCCTCCCCGTGGTTAAACCAGATATAGTAATGCGGGGTAAATCTTCTATTTACTATATGTTTCCAAACAGTTTCACTAGTAGCAAACTTTGAATTGTTGCACTTACGACAGGGACAAAACATTTTACCTCTTTCCTGTGTGAGAGGCGTCTGTCCGGCTTGGTTCATGAATATCTCTGCTCCATTGAGAAATTCGTCTCTTACTCTTTCTCTTGAATCTTTATGAGCATACATCCAACTCCGAATCTCATAAATATTTCCAGACATTTTTTTCAACCCTTTTCGTTTTTTTTCTTCTCTTTTCGTTTTTTTTTGTTTCTTTCGTTTTTTTTGATGCATCTTAAGAATGGAGGAAAATGTTGTATTTATAGAGAAATTTCGATTTTGGTTGATAGCAATGTTACAACGAATGTACGGTGGATTTCAAATTAACTACTAAAGAACAACTATTTACTCATAATAATCGTAATGTAGATTCTAATTAATGATGTAAAGTAGTCGTAAGTTTACATCTCATTTACGACTAACAGTGGTAGTCGTAAAGGAGATGTACTGTTAGTCGTAAATGAGATGTAATATTACGACTAGTTTACTACTAACACTATTAGTAGCAATATTACATCTATTTTACGATCAAGGCTTTCTGTAGTGGTAAAGGAGATGTAATATTACGACTAGTGTACTACCAATTATATTAGTAGCAATATTACATCTACTTTACAACCAATTTATTTTTAGTCGTAAAGTGGTTGTAAAAAAATGTAAATTTACGACCAACCATTCGTGGTCGTTAATCCTGGTCGTTAAGACCATGTTTTCTTGTAGTGTTGTAAGGAAATACTTCGCCATTTTGACCGTTCTATTCTTTTATTTCCTCGACTCTGTCTGATTTTGTCAAACATGGTTACTTGCAGAGAAAGAAAACTGATACCATGCGTAATCTTAGTGTTTATTTTTGTTTTGTTTGATTGTCCTAGTAAAAGATTTGAGCGTTTAGGAGTCATCATCAAGAACTATGCGGAATGAAGCTGATAAGAAGTTCACCTGGGTTATTAAGAATTTCTCCTCTTTGGGATACATGTCTGTTTATTCTGATTTATTCGTGGCTGGTCGCTGCAAATGGAAAGAATAAGAACTATTCTGTATTTGATACATTCGTGTTCTGTAGCTGCAATTGACACAAATTTCACATGGTACTTGCTCGCAGGCGACTTGCCGCCTTTCCGAGAGGAGTTGGCAACCTTAATTCTTTTTATCTCTGTATTTGTTTGTTCCTAATCCTGATTGTTTACCTTCTGGATGGAGACGACACGTTAGATTCTCCTTTACTATTGTTAATCAAATTCCTGGAGAAGTCTCTCAACTTCGAGGTGATATATGTCTATCTGTCTATATTTATGCTTTATTTGAAAATCTAAATGATGATGAGATCCAATTTGTTTTGTGAATTTTCAGAAAATCAATACTGGTTTGATCAGAAGAACAGCATCAGGGGTTTTCCATCCATGATTCGTCTTTCCAAACTTAATGCTAGACATAGCGGGTTGCTTGTGAACATGAACTCAAGATTGTTGCAGAGGTTGATGTTCTTGAAGTTGTCGGTGAACTAGACGTACCAGGGGTAACTACAGACATCGTGGATATCAATGGGTTTCAAGTCCTTGCTTCACAAGTAAAGAAAAACACACGAATAAAACCACGCCTTTCTCACTTGAGTTTTACTCATATAACGTTTTTTTTTTGTGCAGGTAGAATCTGTGAACAGATTATTTGAAAAGCATCCAAAGATTGCATCAAATGTACGTGCAAAGAATCCACATCTGAGAACAACATACTTGAATGTCATACTAGGCCTGACTAAGACTCTATGCAAGTCCTCTGGCGAACTCTCCAACAGTGATCTGGAGGAAGCATATTCTGAAGTGAGATTTGTGACAAGAGCGGGATTTAACCTGGACGGGTTAGAGGAGTCATTGAAAGAGGCTTTTCAGATTCAGATTCAAGAAATTGAGGAAAAGTTGAATGACCTAACTGAAAAGCGAGCACACGTTGATGCGCTGCTGAAGACCCTAAAATGAAGTTTTAGAGTTTTAAATCTTTTTTGTGTCCTGGTCTGTTTGTTTTCAGTTTTAGTTTTCTATAATTCAATGTTCTTGAATGTTCTTGTTTTGTTATGAAAGTCTTAAATGATTCGTTTTAATTATACTTCTGGTTCTTGACGGAAAGGGTAATAAGGATTGCTAGTGTGGTTGTCTTAAAAAAAGTGTTTAGGATTTTCAAACATGCTAAATGCCTAATATTTGGTTTAATATATGTTATAGATTATGTTCTTTGCTAAGTTGATGATGGAACTTTAGCAATTCGCTCACAATGGTGAAAGTTAATGAAAATGACTTAATGCAGCAGATTTGTAGCTTAATGCGTTTGTTTTTTGATTTACAAACAAGAGAGGTTACCCTCGGAGTCTCGGACAAACGAAACCATTCTGCTCACTCGGTCTGTAGGCGCAGAAGAAGCAAATAGGCCCATAACCCACATGTCCCAGGCAACGAAACCAGTTTCCTAAGTAACAGCTTCTCTACCATCCCATCTAGTATGACATATGAAGTTTTAAGATGGAGGCTGTTGTTCAGGAAACATGTATGGCCGAAGAACAGAAACTCTTGAAAACAGCTCAGCCCGAGTCTGAAAAGATTTCAGACTCACATAGGTTATGGAGATCAGTCAGGTGTCCAGTGCTATAGTTGTAGACAGCTCGAAACGTTACAGTTACTTTCTTTAATGAGTTACATATGACATCAAATCCGCTATTACGTATAGTCGTATATAAGACCTTTGTTTGACTTTGGACTCTCAGTTCAAACTTAATAGCTATGAAAATAGTGCAGATTGTTTCTTATTGTTAATGCATAATTGAGAAAAAAAACCTAGAAGCATATCATGGATGAATCCTAGTATTATAAGTACGGATTGAAATGAAAATTATGAAAGAAACAACACTTTCATCAACATTCAAACATTCCAATGATGTCAAACCAAATTGGAAAAACAAAGAACATGAAATAATTCCAACTAAAAACGACCCCTCATATTTTGAAGATTTCGTCAAGAAAATCACTTTTAAGAGACCAAACGGAGCAACCAGATCACATAGGATTTGCATATATACATCCAATAACGTAATAGATGAATCCCTCAGAATTTGATTGTTCGTCAATATATAATCAGTCACTACTTTTAACATTATTTTATTATTCATCATCATTGGGATTCAGCCATAAGCCACACAAATGAAATACTTACTGAATTAATGTGAATCAGAGCAGATCAACAAGTAATACAAGAACAAAACAGAGAAGCAGTAAAAAAACCCTCAGAGCTGCAATACCGACAAGAAGATATCAATCACTACTTTTAACATTTTTAATCACAATCAGTTATCATAGTGGTTTCATTAACGCATTAAATCGAAAACATTTTAGCTCAATCCTGAGCCAAATAGCCAATAGCAGAAATCTAAGAATAATAAGCATCCGATCCAAAAGACTTGGTTTCAGTTTGATGATAGAACAAATCCAATTTATGAGATGACTTAGAAAACAATGGTTTTGACATCGATTTGATATAATCAAATAGAATAATAGAGTGAGAATAAGAAAATAAGAACAACTTTTTTTTTATTTTATAGAGAAAGACATCTGCAAACAAAGTTATGAGCTGCGCTTAAGAAAGAATATAGGAACTAGGTTTTACAAGTCTGCGTGGTCAATCTTGGATGGTGAAGTGACACTTTCCATCTTACACTTCTTCCGCACTGCGATCATGCCTGTTGCCACTAATAGCACAATCCTCACGCTGGTTCCCAAGCACACTGGAGCCTCTCTCATCACAGACTTCAGGCCTATTGCTTGCCTCAATACGGTCTACAAAGTGATCTCCCGTATCCTGGTAAAGCGCCTTAAGCCAATCTTACCGACCCTTATTGCTCCCAGTCAGACTGCATTTGTAAAAGGAAGACTTTTAGTTGAGAATACTTCTCTAGCTGGAGAGCTGGTAAATGGGTATCACAAGCACAATGGAGCTAAAATAATCACTGTAAAAGTTGATATTGCTAAAGCTTTTGATACCTTATCTTGGGATTTTCTGTTCTCTTGTCTACAGGGCCTGGAGATCCCTGCTCCTCTCATCTCTTGACTTCGTTCTTGTATCTGCACTACTAGCTTCACTGTTGGATATAATGGGGTGGTAAATGGGTTTTTCAAGGGTACACGCGGCTTGCGCCAGGGTGACCCCTTGTCCCCATATCTGTTCGTCATTGCACTTAATAATCTCTCCCTCATGTTGAACAAGGCGGCTCAGGAAATGCGTTTCAACTACCATCTCAACTGCTCCTCCTCCAGACTCACCCATCTTTGCTTTGCGGACGACCTACTGATATTCATCGACGGCTCTGTGGAATCAGTCCAAGCTGTGCTTCAGATCCTTCGGGAATTTGAAATGCGTTCGGGCCTCGCGGTCAGTTTACACAAGACCTCGTTCTTTGCGTCAGGCCTTTCACAAGCAGAAACTGATATTATCCAAGCTAGCACTGGAATGCCGATGGGATCGTTACCGGTGCGCTACCTGGGGGTCCCTCTCTGCACCAAAAAACTCACATTGTTAAATTGCGAAGGACTGCTCCAGCAGATAAAAAGCAACTTCTCTTCATGGAGCTCAAAGGCACTATCATTTGCGGGAAGATTGCTTTTAATCAAGACTGTTATCTCGGGAATAACTACATTTTGGTGTTCTACTTTCTTTCTCCCTAAAGCATGTGTAAAGCGGATTAATTCTCTATGTGGTGTCTTTCTATGGAAGGGTAATATAGAAGATCATCATACAACTAGGGTGGCTTGGAAGGATGTAGTTAAACCTAAAGACAAAGGAGGACTAGGGATCAATGATCTACTACTATGGAATAAGGTTTGCTGTCTGAAGCTAGTGTGGCTGCTCTTTTTCCAATCAGGGTCCATTTGGATGGCTTGGTTTAAAGAGGAAGTTCTAAACGGTGATATTAGCTATCTCTAGACTACGGCTCCTAACAGGCGGTTCTCATGGCATGCCAACAAACTTCTAAAACTGAGTCCTCTAATCTACAAGTGGATTCACCTGAAAGTGGAGAATGGACTCTCTTGTCGGTTCTGGACAGACAATTGGTCTCCATTCGGTAACTTGAGACACTTCCTTCAACTAGGCGATCACTACTCTTTGGGGATTCCGGAATCGGCAACTCTAACGTACCTATATAGAAACAACTCTTGGCGTCTACCCCATGCTCGCTCGGAATTACAGGTGCAGCTCCACACTTACTTAACAACCATTGTCCTGAGGGAGGATCAAGATAGTTATGAGTGGGTTGTTGATGGAAAAATTTGTCAGCAATATTCTATTGGGACTGTGTACCATAACCTTAGGGACAATGAAGCCGATGTGCCTTGGACCTCTATAGTTTGGAACCGTGGAGGGATTCCACGCCATAGCTTCTTAGCGTGGCTCTTCGTGCTGAATCGTGCTTAATCGATGCCCAACAAGGGACAGGATAATAGGTTGGGGACTTCAGAGCTCGCCTCTTTGTCTTCTCTGTAATGCGGCTGCTGAATGCAGGAATCATCTCTTCTTTGACTGCTCTTTCTTGTGGGGTTTATGGAGTTCGCTTGCTCCTCGATGCGGGTTGTCTCCTCAACGCTCCTGACTCCTCGTTCTGACTCAGCTGCAGGGACTGTCTCCAAGATCTCTAAAAGGAAAGCTTTCTCTCCTGTGTTGGCAAGCTTGCATCTACTGGACATGGACGGAGCGTAATGCGAGGCTCCATCGCAACGTCTTCTGTTCGGTAGAGGTTATAACTCGCCTCATTGATAGACATATCACAGATCGGATCCTCAGCTTACGTGGCAGCAACCCGACGGTCTCCTCTCTCATGATGCAGCAGTGGCTCGCGTGATCGGTGTCTCTGCCCCTCTCAATTGTTCAGCGATATCACCGATGTCTCTTTGCTTGCTGATTCGGTTGGTTAATCTGGGCTTTGGGTTCTTGGTTTTTTTTTGGTTTAGATTGGTTACCTAATGTGATTTGATTTGGGTTTAAAATGTACTGGGTTGGATCTAAACAACTAAAGCCTTGGCTTGTATGTTTTTCATTTCTTTTGCTTTTAAATATGAATACAGTTGCAAAAAAAAAACTAGGTTTTTAAGGATTCTGTCGTGGTTGCTCTAGAAGCGTACTTTGTTATGTATTTGTAGGGGTCGTGTGATTTTGAAACATTGAAGCCTAGGGTTAAGGCCCATTAAACACATTGAGATATGAGTTTAGTCTCCCATCTCGTGGTTTACAGTAGTTTACTGTTTGCTGATTATTTGTTTATATGAATATGCATTAAGATTTTCTAGTTTACAATCATTCCTACCAAACCAAAGGACCGTGACGGGCCAAATAAACAAAAAAAGGATTGTGACGTATGTCTATCCAAAACAGAAATAGATTATTTTTGAAATGAAACGAACAAAGGGAAAAGTACACGTAGGCTTTTATTAGAACGAAAACATCAAAACACCTTCAATAATACTGAAGCCCCACGTTTAGCAAACAGTAATACACTCACACATTACACATAAATATATCACACGTAAAGATGTTTCTCGAGACGTGGACTGATCATAACCTCAAGAGGCGTTGCTTTTGGAATGGTCAAGCCAGGACTTTCACTCATATCAACAGCCACATCCAAATCAGTTTTCACCTCAAACGAATGAAGAAAGCGAGCAAGACCTAGATGAAGCACTTGCATAGCCAAGGAAGAGCCTGGACATGATCTTCTTCCCGAACCAAACGGCATCAGCTCAAAGTTCTGTCCCCTAACATCAAACTCTTTTGCTTCTCCTGTAAGAAACCTCTCTGGTCTGAACTCGTTTGGTTCTACCCAAACTTTCGGATCTCTTTGGATTTTCCATACGTTCACTATCAGTCTTGTGCCGCAAGAAACGTGATAACCTGCGACTGTGCAATCTTCCATCGCCTCTCGAGGGCCTAAAAGAGGACCAGCTGGATACAGTCTCAGTGTTTCTTTGATGATCGCTTGGAGATACGCCAGATTTACTATGTCTGAATCTTCGACATTCCTGCCTGTGCCAACTTGGAGGTCTATCTCGTCTTGCGCTTTCTTTAACATGTCTCTGTTGTTTAGAAGAAGAGCAATGGCCCATGTGAGAGTTGAAGCTGTAGTGTCACTTCCTCCAAGAATCAGTGCCTGATCATTCAAAAAAATTTCACATAAATTATATATTACTTTAATTTCACCTAAGAAAACACAATATTAATAATTTAATATCATAAAGACATCATTTTGTGAATTTCAATTTTGATAAAATTTAATCAATAGAATTTGATAACTATATTATTAAATAGTAATTGTTTTACAGAAAACACAAAGTTATATATTTTGTGGAACAAAATTTTTGACAAAACATTTATCTTTGTGAACAGATATATTTCACGAATATATAGTATCATCTAATATTCATGTTTAAGATCCATTGCAAGAAAAAAAGATTTTGAGTAGTTAAGGGCATACCAGGCAAGTAGATTTGATGCTAGTATTTGCATCATATTGCAGATGGGAGAGTTTGCCTTGTTCCGCAAGTGACAACATAACATCAATGAAGTCTGAATCGTTCTCTTTATTTCCTGGAACTTTTCGTTGTTGTTGATGGTTATCGATCCATCTCTCGAGAATCACATCTAGTTCGCTACCCGTTTTCTTCATCTCCTTCTCATGTCCTTGCAGATCAAGCCACCCTAGTGTCGGAAAGGCATCGGACATCGTGAATATACCGATGAGATGAAAGAACTTTGTGATGGCCTTTTGGCATTGCCTCGCCTCTTCGGTATCTTCAGGGGTTGTTGAGCCACCGCCAAAGTATCGTTTTCCAGCCACCATTCTTACGATCATGTTCAGTGTCATGTCCTCTAACCACCTCTTTAGATCAACCATTATTGGCTCTGAACCACCTTTCTTGACCCACAAGGAATACAGATCCCTCACACCTGTATGCATGTACGTGACACAACACATAGTATTACAATAACGTAACCATATCCAACAACTATTGTAATATCCTTGCGAGGATAACACTAATAAAAAGTTGTATAAATAGACGCCTAGATCAGAGCCACTTCAGGCACATCTGGATGAAACATTTTTCCACTCCCCTCCAACTTTTTTTTTCTAAAAGTACTATACATATGTTATATTGATCAAGTTTTTTTAAAATAAAAATTAAACCTTAGATATGACTCCTAAATCTCCTGATTATGATATCTTGTTTTTAACTAAATAAAAAATTTTGACATATTTTTTTGATTACCCATTGAGATCTCTGAAACACGGACGTGCTTGAGCATCTGAAGCCGCCGGTTAGAAAGTAGCTCGATGGTTGCTATCTTACGCATCTCGCGCCAGAAAGAGCTGTAAGGTGCAAACCCGAAGACAGCATAGTTGTAACCCATATGCTTTGCGGCGGCAGTCATAGGTCGTGAAGCCAAGGCCTTGTCGTTCACAGTGAAACATTCCTTAGCTACCTCAAAACTGCTCACAACAAATGCTTCACTGCTCCCAAGTCGTAACGACATGGCTGGACCGTAACGGTCAGCCATTTCTCCTAATGTTCGATACAGAAGTTGTTCCTTTCCACCGAGAAGGTGAAGATGGCCGATGATGGGCCATGCACCGCTCGGTTCAGGAGCTTTTACATGTTTTGGCTTCTTTGTTTTCTTGAAAAGAGCAATCAAAACGAAAACGAAGAGTGGAGATAATAAGGAAAAAAAGAAAGCATTCATTGCGTTTTGATAGGTGTGTTTGGTGGGTTCTATGTTTCGAATGGTCGAAGATCGTCTCTCTATATATATGAACGGTGCAGTGAGATACAAGTAAGAGGCACCAAATGATCCTGCAAGATCCATGCATGATTTTCTTTGTTCTATCAATATCAGATACCAATTGGTTACACGCAAGGAATTTTGAGTGATTGCCTTATTTAATGCATTTTTTGTTGTTTCACTAGTGAAGTACTGCATGTGTGGACCTCGTCACCAAAATTAGAAATTTAAAGTTAAGTCAACATCTGTGTTTGCACAAAATTAGAAGTCTAGTGATCAATGGGTTGGTGATGATTTTCAACTTGCAAAGTATATAGTATATGAAAAAAATACAAAAAAACATTACTAAAAAATAGTATATGATTTTCAATTTGCAGGATATTTTGTAACGATTAATACATAACTAAGACAGGTCGGACTCGATGCCATGCGTGCTTTGACAAGAGAATATACCCAGTACTAAAAAATTCAAAGAACATTACATTAATTGTATTTATTCAAGTATAGTAGTGGAATGTTTCTTACTAAAAATGTAGTTTCTTTAGATTAGCCGACAACATTTATGGTCTTAATCAAACATTTACGTTTACTTTATGTTTGTACAAACTTTTAAAGACATAAACATAAACACAAAGGCAAAAGTGGGGATTAAAAGTTAAAACCACTGTGATCCACCGAGCAATCAGTGCTCTTGGCTTACTTTGTGAGCGGTGGTGGCCCTACTATATAGAGCCAATGCTTATAAACCAGCTCCATTCTCGTGACCATTGTGATCCACAGAAAAGTCAGTGCTTTTTGGCTTACTTTGTGAGTGGTGGTGGCCTTACTATAATTTACATTGCCATTGTTTATAAACTAGTTGCATCTATAATGGCTCCATTCTCGTGAACAGAACTACTTGAAATATATATCTTTCTTAAAGCACCTCCATCTTGCAGGTTTTAAATAGAATATCTCAAATATTCAGTTATTCAGGACCCGCTCAATAATCTCCTACGGGCAAAAATATTTAAATTTCCAAGCTAATCTTATTAAAAATGTTTATGATAAATATCTTTTTTTTTCAAAATAATATAATCTTTTAATAAATCATGATAAAAATACGTTCATATAAAAAATGAGGACCTTTAAAAAAATATATTTTATTAAAAAATCAGATCTTTACCTACTAAAACTAGGAGGAAAAGTAATTGGACTTGAGACAGTCGCACCGCTTGTCCCTTAACTTAGCCAGCCGTGAACATATTAATAAATTAGAGAAAGAGATTAGAGTATGATTATCTAATATCCTCCTACTAGGTGATTCTCTCGTGCTCATGTACAGATTTAGATACTTATAAAGTAAATACTTTGTGACAATTTATTAATATTTTAATTTTAATTTCAATTATTTTGTATTTATATAAAAATATTTTATTGTTTTAGTTAGACATGTGATTTTGGATATGTAATATATTGATTGGTTTAATTATCACTTGACTATATTAGATAGCATCAACTTCTTTGAATTCAACCATAATTATTTTTTTGGTTCTAAATAGATTAAAATTGTAATAATTTGTGATTTTCATTTAGATATGTAAATTTATTTTAGTAATAATATTATATTATATTGTTTTGAAAATCAAATAGAAAAATAAATTTAAGTGTTAATCAATTCATAATCGATAAATAAAATCTATAAATATAAATATTTTTTGTCAGCTATAAATATAAATATAAATAAAATATTATATTAGTATATATTATGTTATTTAAAAATATTTTTAAATGGAATATTACTGTTATGTAAACTTTCCTTTTTAATGAAATCATATCATTTACACATATATTTTTGTTCTTAAATTCGCTTTTTAAACTTTATAAAAATTTCCTTATTATTATATATGTTATTTGGAAAATTTTTTAAAAGGAAACTAAATTAAAGATCATTAATAATATTTAAATAAAATATTTTTAATTCATTAAAGATATCAATGTAATCAACCATCGTGAAAGTTAACGTGAGCGCGATACATAAGAAACTGACTTCTCAAATAATATTATAGAGATTGAGAATATCTTTAACTAATATATTAATTAGCTAAAGAATGCAAAATAATTAATGAGAAATATCCTAAGATAGTTTCGTCACAAATAGAGACTCTAGATATCAAAATGATCAAAATATTTTATAAAAAAGGAAAATATATTATTATATCCAAGGATTAACTAATCTAAATCTTAGGATTTAGAGTTAAGGGTGAGATTTTTGAATTAAGATTTAAAATTTTATAAAATAAATATTAAAATTTTGAAAATAAAAATTTGAAAAGAGTTTCAAAAAGTATTTTCAAATCACTAAACGAAAATAAAAAATATTTTAAAAAGAAAATTTATAAAAAAGTTCAAATTTGAAAACATATAATCTGAACTATAAAAAAATTGCTTTTATTTTATTTTTATTTATATATTAATGGTATTGAAGTCTTTTATCTATTAAATGAAACATTTTTATCCTTATAGTTTATTTTTGTGACAAAAATTTGAAAATTGTCTATTTAGAAAAATTACCCATAGTTAACTGTAGTATATATTTTAGTCACATTATGTAATTCCTTAGATTTTATTCAAAAAAAAATAATATTTTTTTTTTGTAGATTACTAATTAATTTTGTGGCTATTCAATAAGAAGTACATTATAAGTTTATATGGACCAACTAATTTTTTTCATAATTAGATATGTTAGCAAATAAATTAATTGTAGGGATTTAGTGTTTTATTGGGCTTTAGTTTAAAGCAAAAAAGCCCAAAAAGGAGTATAGAAGATAATAAACGAAGGAAGACACCGTCAGACAAATTAACAGCGTTGGTTCTCTCGACGCGAGCTCCTCCTCCACCATTCCCTTTATTTCTGTTCAAGTCTGATGAAGTTACAAGTTTAATGCTGTTAGCATTTGAAGATTTAGATGACTCTATATTTGAGTCGCTCCTAGATCGCAAAATTTGAAACCGTGGCCAAGTTTCCAGTCACTCCAAAATTTGAAACTGTGGCCAAGGTCAAACTTTGACTCTAGTAATACTATCTGACTGGATTTATATTATATTTGTACCCTATACACTCCAGGGATCACAATCCAGTCAGATAGTATTATTAATTTTTTGAACTTAGCAACAGTTTGTCTTGATGATTCATTTATTTTCCTTTAAAGGATACCATCATACCGCGAACGTTTTTCATATATAGAGAACATTATGTCTCATGTTTTAGAAGAAAGCGAGGATATATCTCCAAAGATGATTCAAACAATTCTACATGATGTTAGAAAAGGATGATGAGGTGGTACATTGATGATGATCTATCTCGTTATGTTTTAGTAACCAGTTGTCTTTTATTAACTCTTTCAGTTTTTTCCTCAGGCTCCACAAGTAGCGCGGAGGTTGGCAGAACAAGCTCTCTGTAATTGTGCTAGGAAGCTTCGGGTGTCTCTTTAGATAAGTATAGTAAAACAGTGGGGGTCATTCAGGACTTTGCAGCAGGACCAACTTGTAAAGAATGAATTAGAGATAACCTACAGGATTGCCAAGGTCGTTTACCAAAGGAATAAGAAGTAGAGGCATGTTTCTTCCTCCCTTAAATCAGCATTGAGAAATAAAACTGCTAAAGTAGATTGTTAATTGGTTTTTGTTTATCCAATCAGCAGGTTAAACAAGAGGTACCCGAGCGAACTGATGTACCTAAGGATGAGTCTGGTTAGTCAGAAATCAGCAACGGTGTTGTGCAACAGAATGATTCATTCTTCTGTTGATACTGAGTCTGCAAAGAAAAGCAACTCTGAGACAAAAGCCGCAAAGCAGAAAAATAAGGCAGTTGAGAGTGGTAATGTACAAGAATCCTCAAAAATTGCCAAAAGAGGAAAAGAAAAAGACAGGGCGAGGGAAAGCTATGGATGAGGATTCATTACATACTTCTTCATCAGAGATGATGGAGAAAAAGAAAGGTTTCCCCTGACCTGTATCATTCGATACATATCTGCTTTCCTTGTCATTTTATCATTTACCGATATCGTTTTTAATTCTGTTTCCTCTAGAAAGCCAGCCCCAAAGTCAAAGAAAGAAGTAAAGCAACACCGAAAGAAGACAGTCCTAATACAAGCACGAAGATAAACAAATTTTTAGGCAAACAGACAGTATGTTTTCGTAATTTCACCTATCATCACTGTTGCTCACATACAGGAATGTGTGCAAAAAAAAAAAAATCATGTTCAACCAATTGTCATTTGCAGTAGTGAACTGTTCCATGATTGCAGCTTCTTATCCTTTATTCGTACTGGTTGCATGTACTGTGTATGTGGTCTGGTCAATTCATATGATTTTGCTTAGAAGAAACATCTCGTAAGTCCAATTTTATCAGTCTCCTCAATAACTATGTTTTGTTCTTCTCTTTTGTTTGTGTTGAGCCATTAGCCTATTTGATTTGTACATATTTTTTTAAAAAAATTATATTGCATCGTATGTTATGTTTTATTTGTTGTATGTTGTTGCTATCTTCGTTTTCAGGTTATCTATGATGATGGAGATCAAGAAATCTTGAATCTTAAGAAACAGAAGTGGCATTTTCTGGATGAATCAGAATCAGAAGTGGGGCATAATATATTTCATTCATCTCTGGCTTATTTTGTTTCACTCTGCCCTATACTCTAACTTACATTCTCTGTCAGCAGGGTGGAGAAGCTGCTGATCATATGGGTCATGGGGAAGAAGCCTCCACAAGAGTAAGTGTTACTTCTCTAGTTTCCTTGTTAATGTGGCACTAGAATAGATTAACTAGATGTGATTATATGTTGTTGTGAGATGACCTTAGGGAAAAAGTAAATGAACTGAAAGAAAACACTTTAAAAAGTGTTAAAAGCCTCTAAAAGATTGTTAATTATATTGCTTCTGATTTAGGGGTGGTGGAGCTGTGGTTCCAGCAAGTCTAAAAGCTGCTCCTGCTTCCAATCCCGCCAAGAAGTCCCAGGATGAGAAAACAGAGAGCAAACCAGAGGATTCAAATGAAGCTAGCAGAGAAATGGAGGATAGCTCTGAAGAGTTGAGCGAGGGAGAGGAAAACCTCAAAGCCGTTGGTAAATCAGCCGGTGCAAAATCAGGAGGCAGCAAAGAGATATCGAAAGCTGGAACATCAAAGGACCAAAGAGGCTCTGGCACATCCAAATATTCATCCAAGGAAAAGGAAGAGCCGTCCAAGACTACAATGACGTCTTCATCAGCCAAGAGCAAAGCAGCAAAAGGCAAGGAAAAATCTACACCTTCCTCCAAGGTCAAGGAGAGGGAAATCAGTTTGGTTCATGCAAGTCGCAGGCAAGTCAGACCAAGTCCGCTAAGAAGAGGAAGCGATGAGTCTGGCCACAGGATAGACTTCGATCTTTTCTCCTGTCAATTATGGTTTATGTAATTCAAGGTGGAAAGCTTAGCGCGGTGGCCTTGGATTGGTGGGACATTAGAAGTTTAGTAGAATCGTCTTTTAGACAAGAAGCAAAGTAGCGTGTTTTTTTTTCACTTCGGTTTTTTATTCCAGCTTATGTAGCGTTAATGTGTGGTGGATTCATAAGGTGTTCAAGAAAAAAAAAGTACGCTTATCAGCAGTAAATTTGCCTAAACCATCATATCCATATTTAGTTTTATTTAGGTTGTGTCTATGCTATTCTTAATCATGGTTTTAATTGTGAAACTTTCCTTGGTTAAATTAAGGGGGTTTTCGAACCTTAGCATTTTCTTAATTTAGTTTGCGTCAGCTACATTTTCACCCTTATACTTGTGAACTTATATCAGTATGCAAAACAATACTAACCAATTCGTGAATGATAACAATTTTTGAAAATTATACTGGAAACTTGATAATTATTTGGCTCATGACTGAATCGAATATGGTTCACAAATTTTTATAAATATAAAAATTTGATATATAAATTTAAATGTAATTATATTATTATGATAGAATTAAAATATGACTAAATTTTTGTTTGACTGAATCAAAATATGGTTCACAAATTATATATATATATACACACATTTTCAAGTGATTACATAGATATGATATATAATTAAAATATGACTAAATATTATATATAAAACATTAGAAATAATAAAAAATATTTGTGTTCATCTAATTATTGATTTTTATAGTTTAGTGGTTTTTATCCGGTTCAAAAATGTACGTAACAAATATCTTAGAAATATATTATTGAATTAAAAATTTGCATGATGCCAAAAAGAATAAAAAAGTTCTTATGAATACTGGAAGGTTATTTTCCATATCCATAATAATTATGTTATAAAATGTTTCTAAAAATCAGTTTGTTTTTTGCAACTTTATTTTAGTTTAATAATTTTATGTTTAAAATTAAATTATAGTATTTTAATAATTTTAACTATTTTTATAGAGTTATATATAACGATCTGATCCAGTATGTCTAATTTATTTATTTCTTTGTATCTACCTTTATGTAACAAAATCTTAATAAATACATCACAAACTATATCAAAAAATAAAAGCAAAAATTTCCGAAAGAAAACATCTTTTCATATACATACATCATACATGTTTTGGACTTTTTGGCAAACACAAAATACATGGATTAGTTTCGTTTAAAAGAAAATTGTATGTGAAGAAAAAGTCAGGATTATGCAGACAACAATATCTTATAATATACTGTATTTATTACTCATGAAAAGAGTTGGAGCTATGTTCTCTGCTATCTGGAAGTAGGCAATATTTGACCTTAGGTCAAACACAAAGTTCTTACCCTTTTCAGTTTTTAACCTTTCACGCGTTTCTTTATATATGTTTTCCCCTTGACAATTTAATACTGGAAACGATACAGTCTTAGGGCATCAGCATTGGTAGCTATGCTGATGCATATCTTAGCATTAGTTTAATATATAAGTAGATTAAGAGTTTTTGGTAAAATACATGTATAAAAAAGAGATTATTGGTAGAACCGTTTTAGAGGTTTTTAGCAAAATAGAATATATATTTTTTTTTAAAAAAATGAATAGAAAAGATTTTATAAAATAACATTAAACATAAAAACATTACAAAGTTTGAAAAAAAATTACAAAGTTAAAAAAAATAGGAAAGTGAAAAAAAAATTACAAAAACATAAAAGCATAATTTTAATTTAATAGAAGAAATTTAAACATGAGATTTTAAACTGATCACCCAAACTTCTCCCATATATGTTCGATCAAATCATGTTCCAATTGTTGATGGACTGGTCTATCCCGAACTCTTGCTCGACGATCAAGTGAATTGAAAAGCTTAGTAGGTTCCTTAACGACAAAAGAAATATCCGCATCTTGAAACGTCTCATCTTGATCGTCTGTACGTCGTTCATCTTCCACAATCATATTATGGAATATGACACATGCTCTCATAATATTAGCTATCATGGATTTTTTCCATATTTTAGATGGAATTTTAACAACGGCGAATCTAGCTTGAAGGACTCCAAAGGCACGCTCAACGTCTTTTCAGACATATTCTTGGGTTGAAGCAAATAGAGAATGCTTTGGACCTTGTGGTAGTCGGATAGATTTTATAAAAGTCGCATATTCCGGATAAATACCACCAGTTAGATAGTAGGCCAAATTGTACACCCTTCCGTTCACATGGAAGTTAACTTCCGGAGCTACTCCGTTAATAATGTCATCAAAAACAGGTGATCTATCTAGAATATTAAGATCGTTCATAGTACTTGGAGCTCCAAAAAATGCATGTCATATCCAGAGGTCATAAGAAGTTACGGGCTCGAGGATAATCGTTGGTTTATCGGTTCCTCGTGATTACATACCTTGCCAAGCAGTGGGGCAATTCTTCTACTCTCAGTGCATACAGTTGATACTTCCAATCATCCCGGGAAATTCACGTTGGTCTCCCTTATGTAGTAGTCTTTCAAGATCCTCCGATGTTGGACGTCTTAGGTATCCATCACCAAACAAGTCGATAATTGCGGCAGCAAAATTGTGCAAGCAATTCCTAGCTGTTGATTCACCAAGTTGGAGATATTCGTCTACCGGCTCCACCACCATATGCTAATTGACGAATTGCTGCGGTGAATTTTTGGATCGGTGATAGACCCGACCTTCCAACTGCATCTTCTGTAGGAGCAAAATATTCAACTTCCATAGAAAGAAGGTGGACAATACGCATGGACAATGGCTTAGTCATTCAAAACCGTCGCCGGAATATATTGAGAGGGTATGTTGGAGTTTCCGAAAAATAATGATCCCAGAGCTGTCGGTGGCCTTCTTCCTGGTTTCTCTCGATAAAAATACGTTTTTTCGCTCATTCGGTTCTAGAATACAATCAGGAATTTCTAAAAAAATCTTCAAAGACAGATTCAAATTCATCATCATCATCATCAATTATGTGGTAATGGTAATGAGATGAAGATGCCATCTTTAGGGAAAAAAATCTTTAATGGAGTTTGAGTAGAAGAAGTTGAGATGAGTAGTTGTAATGGTAATGATCGAACCATTCTCATATTTATAGTGACTGATGTTTTGTATATGGAAGTGGTGGTTTGATTCACGGGATTTATAAAGGTCCCGGGATTAAGTTGTCAAATCTCTTGTATTCACGTGAAGTTGAGATGAGTAGTGGTAGGGTGTGGATTCATGTGAGCTTTAGTGTACGATTCATGTATTCACGCGAACTTCTTAAAAACAACAAAGTTGATGAGATGAGTGATTCATTTACGTGAACTTGAAACAACAAAGTTGATGACAACATAACCAACGTAAATAAAAAACCATTACAACCATTTGATGTAGCATTACAAAATGACAACATTACAACATTACAACCAATTATCATTCATTTAACAATTAATAGTCTTGCACAACATAACCAACATAAATAAAAGTAGCTTTGCAGAACATAACCAACACTACAGAACATAGAGAAGTTACTTGGATCACTTACAAGCGATCAACACACCTATTACAACTACAAATATGAGCATTACACCAACAAATACTTCAAATCCACCGATAACACTAGGTTCCTTCTTAGCTAATTTCTCCTCAACTAACTTCTCTAGTCTAGAAACCTTGTCCTCAACTAACTTCTCTAGTCTAACTATTTTCTCCTCTGTCTCAAAGTCAGACATGAAATTAAGATTAGCTACATTTTCCCCTAATATAAGTAAGTGGTTATCCCTTGCCTTCACCTCCTCCATCACAGCAACGTCCCACCATTTCCATACATGGCATTCGCCGTCATCCACGTCGTCGCAGGTGTACACTACAAGAAAACACCGGGATTCCGACGACCATTTTCGTCAGTATGTCCTCGGAATAACGGTATTCCGAGGAAATACCGACGAAAATGGTCGTCGGAAAAAACTCGTCGGAAATTCATTTTTCCTCGGAATTTCCTCGGAAAATTCCGAGGAAATACTGAGGACTTGAGTTTCCTCGGAAAATTCTGAGGAAATACCGAGGACGGGAGTTTTCGAGGGAATTCCGAGGAACAATTTCCTATGACTGTTTTCGTCGGTATTTCCTCGGAATTTTCCGACGACTTTTAAAAAAAAAACAAATTTAAAAATAGTTTTAATAAATATAAAATGAAAAAATATTTAAAATTATTTATAAAAAATATAAATTTTAAAAATACAAAAAATAGTTTTTAATGACAAAATTATAAATATATAAAAACCTTTTAATAAATAGAATATAGTTTAATAATTATAAAAATAGTTTTAAATCACAATTTTTTTATAAATATAAAAAAAAAACCTTTTGGTAAATACAATATGGTTTAATAATTACAAAAAAAATATTTTTTAAACAAAAAAAAGTTTTATAAATATAGAAAAAACTTTTAATAAATAGATTATAGTTTAATAATTACAAATTTAATAATTACAAAAATAGTTGTTAATCACAAAAAAAATATGAATATAAAAAACCTATTAATAAATAGAATATAGTTTAATAATTACAAATTTAATAATTAAAAAATTAGCTTTTAATCACAAAAAGGTTTTATCAATATATAAAAAAACCTTTTAATAAATAGAATATAGTTTAGTAATTACAAATTTAATAATTTTAAAAATAGTTTTTAATCACAAAAAAGTTTTTATAAATATAAAAAACCTTTTAGTAAATAGAATATGGTTTAATAATTACAAAAAATACTTTTTAATCACAAAAAACTTTTTTTAAATATATAAAAAAAAATTAATAAATAGATTATAGTTTAATAATTACAAATTTAATAATTACAAAAATAGTTTTTAATCACAATTGTTTTATAAATATAAAAACCTTTTTAATAAATAGAATATTGTTTAATAATTACAAATATAATAATTACAAAAATAGGTTTAATATATATATTTTTTTTAATAATTACAAAAATAGTTTTAATATATAAAAATTATAAAAAATCATAATTTGTTAGAATACATGATTTATACATATATATATATATATATATATATATATATATATTTAAATGTATAAAAATTATAAATCGTTTATAAATAGAGAAAAAAGGTTTACAATTTTTTTAAAAATTAAAAAAAAAGCGTTTTATTATTACTGGAAACTTGAAAAACGTTTTTAAAAATAGAAAATCGTTTTTAAAAATCAAAAAACGTTTTCATATTATATACTTAATTATTAATTCGATTTTTATAATCACAATCAATAAAAACTTTTAAGAAATTTGCAAGTCTCCTAAATACAACAAATAATCACAATCCTACACCATAAAACCATAATCAAACTCTCAAATCACAAACCTACCATTCACCGTAACAAAAATCTATAAAAACCCTAATTTCACCAAAGTGAAACTCGATTTTGAAGAAAATAGAGAGGGATATGTGGTCTTACATGATTTGGGGATGAAATAGAGGAGGATTAGGCTTGAATCGCCGGAAAACGTTGCAGGAGAAGAGAGATGCGGCGGAGTTTGCGAGAGAGAAAGAGAAAAATGGGGAAGAAGATCCGCGGCGTTACCTAATAAAATGAAAATTCTGACGAAAAAGGTCCGTCGAAATTTCCTCAGTATTTTTAATTGGGTCCGTCGGAATTTCCTCGGAAACCACTAATTTAATTTTCCCAAAATATTTGGCGGTTTGCGTTCCCAGGTAAATGAAAATATTCGGAGGAAATAACTTCCTCGGAATTTCCTCGGAATATTCTGAGGAAATTCCGAGGAAACAGAGTTTGGAGTTTCAAATTCCGTTTTTTTTGCCGTATTTCATTTCTTATACAAATGTAATGCATGCCATTGAGGATTCTTTGTTTAGATGATCATAAACCATGAAATAACAAAATTTTAAATATAATTGTAAGTATTCCCTTTAACGTTTATTAAAGTGTATGAGTGTTTCTCTTATGTTGTGTGGTTTTCGTTCAAGCTATCGTAAAAGTGTTTGTTATTGTGTAAAACACCAAAGTTTGACCTCATAATATGGTTAAGACACTTGTTTTCGGTTTAAAACCCCAAGTTTCTCGGAATTTCCTCAGAATATTCTGAGGAAATTCCGAGGAAATACTGAAAATCAGTACTTTCCTCGGAATTTCCTAGAAAATTCCGAGGAAATTCCGAGGAACAATACTTTATAATCAAATCCCTAAATCGAGAAGGTAAATTCCGAGGAAATTTCGAGGAAACCCTAAAGTCCCTCAGAATATTCCGAGGAAATGTGTTTTCCTCGGAATTTTCTCAGAAAATTTCGAAGAAATCATTTTCCCTCGGAATGCCCTCAAAATACCGATGTTTTCTTGTAGTGGTAGTACAGTCTCCCTGGATGGGTGGTTGATCTTGATGTTGCTAAACGAGGTTGGCCACCACAGTAACAAGTCTGTGGGAAACCGAACTCCACCTCGGGTTGCGGCGGGTACTGGTACTGAGCCACTTCACCATATTTCAAGCTTAATTCAGCTTGGTCTCGACGGATTAACTCTTCAGTCTCGATGTACTCATTATCAGCCCTGTCACCATACGCTTCCGAGCTTGAAGGTTGGGTGTAGCTATACCTACCCATAGATACTAAACCTGCAAAAACAATTTATACATTAATACATTGAGGCAAACAGAAAGCATGTATCTAATACAAAGCAGAGAACAAACAGAAAGCATTTTTTAAAACACACAAAAGCATTTTTAAAAACACACAGAAGCATTTTTATTACATTAATAAAAGAGAAGCATAAACACACATAAGCATTTTAAAAAACACACAGAAGCATTTTTTTTAAATCATACATTAATAAAACCCAGACATACATTAATACTCAGCGAAGCCTAAATCAAACATAAAACATTAAACCCTTTATCAGAACAACATGTTTAGTAGCTTATTCTTGACAACTTCTTCAGCCTCACTCAGTGGACCAGTTTTGGCTAAGAGAGTGTCTAGAATAGCAAGCTTTGATAGTCTCTCCTTCCTCTCCAAATCATCCTTCTTCATCTCCTAATCTTCCCTCTTCATATCCATAATTGTTGCATACTCAGCCACTGACTTTCCTTTAGCAGCGTTCCTTTTAGCTTTAGCCGCCTTATACCTTCAGGTCGGACCTCATCATCAGCAGCAGTGGTGTTTGAACTCTGAGAAGGAGTCTCACAACCTTTTCGCTTTGAAGTACCACTCGGTTTAGGAGTGTTGAGGCTTAGCCACTTCTGTTCAAACCTCAGAAGACACCACACATGCTCTAGAGTAAATTTCTTCTTGTGATCAGAAAATAGATGTCGTGAGCCACCTTGAGAACATCGTTCTCACTTTGACCAGAGGTGATCTGCCTCTCTGCTGCTGCATATGCAGCACATAATTTGCTTATGAAATCATTAATCTTGTGCCACCTCTGCTTTATATTGAGATGCTATCTTGGATCACCACTCTGTATTGCATGCGGAGATGCAGCATAATATTCACCTACTCGGGACCAGAACATCCCTCCCTTCTGTGAATTTCCTACCACCAGATCCTTAGACGTGTTTATCCAAGCGCTGATTATGACCTCGTCATCAGCTGGTGTCCACTTCTTTCTCTCCTTAGAGCCCACTAGTGTCTCGGTTTCTTGTGAACTAAAAGGAGGGATTTGTGACTGTTGTGATTCTCCAAAGTGGACACCCGTTGGATAACTAACATAAGGAAAGTTCTGACTGTTAAGGAGGCCGACTAAACTAGGGGACTGGCCATATGAATTCAATGGATTCAATGTATTCCTTGAATCCATAACGATTACAAAAAAAAAAATTATAGAAGAGAGACCCGTATGAAACCGGAGATTATTTTAATTTCGAAAATAAGAGTGAAAGAAGGTGATTGTTAAATAGTTGAGAAAATAAGTAAGACTATTGCTAGGTGAGTAAAGACCTAACCATAAACTACCAGGGTATAATCATCAGTTATTACACTCATACCAACCAAAAAAACATATCAAGTAACTTAATTATATACACACATTGCAGTTAGAAAGAAACAAGATACTTGTCGACACAACAACCAAACAAACTTAATGGCGATAACCATAGTAACGCAACCTTTAACCATCTCACATAAAAGACCAATCCTTTTTAGAAATCCTCATTTCAAACAGTTCACTGAACTAGAAAGCTATCAAGTTCCTGTTTCATGTTCATTCAATGTATTTGTACTCGATCTTGTTTTAGGCACTATCAAGTAATAACTCTTCACACAACTAGAAAGCTACCAAGTTCATATCAAGTGGTTCGCACAGCTAAGTAAGCGTTAATTGATGAATCTACCTAACATTAACAATCTCAGTTACTCGCAAGTTGACAAAACATTCATTGTTACCAGCAAATTGACATAACACTTGAATCACACCTTTACATAAAGTAGAGCTAACATTAACAATCGCAGTTTCAAGAATTAACTATAACAAAATCATGTGGAAAGAAGTAATACTTTTTAAAAGTTAACAAACCCGGGTTTAATATAGGCAACATGTATACAAACAACCGATTTCGAACATAGCTATTCTTCAGAATTATTTCATTATCGAACATATACCAAACTATAATTCACATAACTCTAATAATGGAACTATCGATCTTAATCTATCCATTCAAATTTTCCAATTAAATAAGAGGCATGCACGATCCAGAACAATCACAATCACCCAATATATAATCAAAACTATATCGATGGATGAGGAGCATATGCCTTGTTTAGATTTGAAGCGGCAGAGGAGATGATGCTTTCGATTTGAAGCGGCATAGGAGATGATGCTTTCGATTTGAAGCGGCAGAGGAGATGATGCTTTCGATTTGAATCGGCATAGGAGATGATTCTTTCTATTTGAATCGGCATAGGAGATGATTCTTTCTATTTGAAGCGGCAGAGATCGATCGGTGAAAAGAGGACATGATTTTGATCCGACAACTCGAAATTGAGAGCCTTTTCAGTGGTGGCTCTGGAGGAGAGGAGATCGAGAGAATATCAACAAAAGATCCAGAGACATCGAGACAGATGGAGAGAGATCGACACCAGATCGAGAGGAGATCGAGAGAAGATTGTGAGACGATTGAGAGAAGATCGAGAGACGATTGAGAGAGATCGAGAGACGATTGAGAGAGATCGAGAGAAATCGATAGAGATGCTGAGAGATCGACAGAAGAATCAAGAGGAGATCGAGAGAGATATCGAGAAGAACGAGTTTCTTTTGACAAGAGAGAGAGAAAGACACAGACCACTTTGCTAACTCAAACCCTAGAGCCACTATTGTTGAGACAGATGTCCCTGAAGGACGGCCCAAAAAACTTCTTAAGTTAGAAGTGTTTTACAAATATCTTGGCTTTTTCATTTTTATTTGGATCGAAATTAGTTAGAAGTGGGCTTACGATATGGCAATGCGGATGCCCTTAGTTGACAAACCCTTTTTAAAAATCTGATATATTTGATGAATCAAGAATTCAAGATCCTCATCCAACCAACTAATTTTTAGAGCTATGCAAATTTAGTTATTCCCAACGAAATTAGATATGCAATTATCAACAAAGGGATCCTTTAATCCCTTCTCCACCACCTTTTGTATTCCAGAGTACAACCGTCTTAGATGGTCCAGCTCCAACTGATCCCATTCCTGCTTTGCAATCAAATGTGAAGGTTGCTCATGACCTTCCTTTAGGTCCTTCAGATGTTTTAGAGGTGCACTCAGAAAATCCAATAGCTTTAGCTTCATCCTCTTCTTCTCACTCACTACAAGAGAAGCCCGGACGCTTAAAGCAATTGCCACTTTTTTACCACATTAGTAGATTCAAAATTTACTCCCACTGATACACTGATTATGGAGTCTGGTCCATCAAAATTATCAACGACGACGTCCTAGAGTCTCTCGTTGTTGATCCCTTTGACCACGACGCCTAAGGACTGTGCATACTGAGAGTCCTTCTCGTTTTACAGTGTTAGGTAATGTGGATGAAGTTGAGATTGAATCTTCAAGCTCGTTCAGCTTGACAAGAGGTGAGAGGGAATCAAAACCTTCTATCAAATACCAAAGTATGGAATGGCAGAAAGTTCGAGGAAGAGGAAAGCATGGTTGTCGCGGCCGTGGTTCTTATTCTTAGCTATTGTTTTTACTACCATTGATGGTTTCATTTGTTTTACCTTTGTTTCATTGGTTTTTGATTTTATTTTTAAATTGAAAGCCTTTTAAAAAAAGTTAGATATGCATATTATCTAACTGTGACGGACTCATGAGTCATTGTGTCACTTGACACCATAAAAATCTTAATATAAAGTTACTTGTAGCTAAAACATATAAAATATGAAAACTACTAGCACAGTTGGTAAAATTTAGCTTGTTGAACCCTCAAAATCAGGTTTCTATAGCCACTATGACCCTTTTCACAAATTTATGAACTCACTTAAAATTTTCCCCTATGTCCGCTGTTGACATCTAACCACATATATCTGAAACAATATGTTTTGAACTAGGGCTGTTTATCATCTTTCTAACCCAACTTATCACTAGACCATTTTTATATGGTTAAACTAAACAATTTTTCAAAGATGTAACTGTTTTATATCAAAAGTATATTTATGGGAAATACATATATAGAATTGAACCATATATGTGTTCCTAACTAGGGGTGTGCACTTTGGTTATTTTATCGGTTTGGTTCGGGTTTGGTTCGGTTTCGTTAATTTGGTTCTAGAATTTTTCAAACTGAAGTAAACCATAATTACTTTGGGTTTAGTTTATATTCGGTTTGGTTTGTGTTCGGTTTATTTTGTGATTCAGCTCGATTCAATGTGGTTTTCCTAATTTAATTCTTGTAAGAAATATTATATTTTAAAATATAAAGCATGGTCATGAAGTCATTAGGTTGTTGACTATGAAAAAATAAACTAATTTTATGTCGTTTGTTATTATTATTTTTTTTGATAATCCAGGTATCTGAATCTCTCAGTTAGTCCGACTATCCCACCACATTCAACCAGAACTGGCGAAGAAGGTCTTGGAGGCCAAACGAAAACCATATTAAATTTGCTGTGGCCGGGACTCGAACTCGTGATGATGGGCACCTTAGTCGAAGTTCTTTTACCACCATACCATGAATCCCGGTTGCCAGTCGTTTGTCATTTACTGGTCGTTCTCTTTTATAGCTGTACAAAACAGAAGAGGGCCGTAAAAGACTTAGGGAGTGATGAATATTTATGATAATATATGTTTTTCTTTATCATGTAAGATCATATATGCGTATAAAAGAAAACAATACTGTTTCACTACTTTTCAAAGTAAACAGTTATATATTACTTTTGGCCATAATATAGTTTTTTTTTGTAATCCAGGGTTTTCCGCTTCGCGGCTCAGTCCCTGGGTCCGGTCAGGCAGCGGCCAGCTTCAGCCGGGTTTCTCTGAACCAAATCCCAATACTACTTTATGACAGGAAGTGTTGCACGGTAGTTCCTTCTGGCAGAGTTCGAATTCCCTACCTAGGTGCAGGGACCATCCTTACCATTGGGCTACAACGTTCCGCCATAATATAGTTCACAGTATAATAGTTACCATGAAGATAACAGGTCTAATATGTTTGTTTTCGTGGACATAAAATAGAATGATACCGAGAAATTATCATGAACTTTGCATTTGCACGGAGCGCATAAATAAATATTGTGTCGTTAAAAGAACTACTAAGTCATCACACACTGTTGTTCGTTTTTGTTTTTGGTAAAAAAAATAAAATTCATTACTAATTTTGTTTTTGACAGAAGTACCAAGGACACAAGAAGCAGATATAAAACTAAAAAGAGATCAGATATATCTGTACAAGGATTGGCTACAAACACAACAGCTAATAAACAAAGGATACAAACAAATCGGAACACACGCTTGCCGCCCAAATCGAACCCGCAGTGATTGGAAGAACTGAGCCCGATAAAAAATGGCTTGCCCGATGAACAGCTCTTAATGATCGGGTTTGTTAGTTGTTAAAGAAACAAAACTGAGTGGAGATTCCACATGAAATCATGATAGTCCACAATCGCGGTCAATCAAAATCAACACTAAGGGTTTTCTACAATTTTCTTGGAACAAAATCTTTTCGTGCTAGTGTATATTTTTTGCGGATCTGTCTTTGGAATTTGCTTTTATGGTGGCTGATATATTTATTATTTTCGGCATATTCCATGTTGCATTTATCCTCAACTCTCGATTCTCAAGCATTTAGCTTAGCAACCAATTAAGAAAAAACGATTCGGTATCTCAGAAAAGAATCAAACGTGAGAAATAACTGGATTGGTTAACTGACGTCTTCTTTGTATTGACACTTGGCAGCTAAGGAGTTATTAAAATTTAACAGACAACACCAAAAAGTAAGGTAAAGTATCATAATATAGCTGATCGTTACACTTATAACGTCAATTTGTAAATTTAAAGATAAATTTGGTGTGTTTTTACAAAAAAAAAAGATAAATTTGGTGTTCGTATTTTAAGATAAGTTTGTTATCCAAAAGCTGGAGTACGGGGATTTTTGAATCAAAGATTTGGAAATTTAAGATTTGAGAAAAAATCTAAGAAAATAAGAGATTTGAATAAATTTTAAGAAAATTTGTTATAAGTTCTATGGGTTTTTGAAATTTTTTTGAAGTTTTTGATTTTGAAAATTAAAATATATTTTTAAACCTCTAAAATTTGACATTTTATCTTTTTATGAAATACAAATGCATTAAAGTGTTTTGAACTTTGATTTTCATTTTTTTTTCATTTCAAATAGTTTGTTTTCTTTTAAAATGTAATATATATATATATATATAATTTTAAAAAAAAATCAAATATACCATCATAGGATGTGGTAGTTCGATCGTTGTATCATCCAATCCCCCCCCCCCCCCGATTAAATCTCATTCGATTGATTTTATTGACAAAAACCATATTTTCCAGTAAGTTGAAACTTGGAAAAATTATGCAAATGAATAATCCAATAAGGATGAATTTCATATAGAATTTATAAATTCTAGATACAAGAAGAAGATATTTGGGGAAAAATGAAATCCTCAAATACTTGATATTGAAAGTGATAAACATGTTAATGTCTTTCGAAATGAAGAAAAAAATAGTTGATAAACTAACTATATAATTGTACAAAAAATAAAATCTGAATGTGTATTTAACTAGTTTTTTAAGCTAATGTATTTTACAAGTTCTATAGGAAAGAATAAAATGCATTGAAAATTCTTAAGGTTTTAAATAATTATTTTTTTTTGTAGTTCAATGATTTTTTTTTCTTTTCTTTCTATATTCATGAAAAGCGTAAAAAGAGTTCTAACTTTATCTCAAATTTATCTATTTTAAAATTTACCTTTAAATGATAATTATTTCCATAAATATTTTAATTTTATTATGAAAAGGAAAATAAACCTTATTAAATATGTATTATTAAACTCTAATCAAACATTAGAGTGTATCTCAACTTGTGTATCTCAAACAATTTTTCAACGACTTATGACATATTATATATTTTTATAATATATGATCCTTAAGAAAATATTTTGTATTTCAAAATGTAAATTTGAGATTTATATGTTATTTTTAGTTTTAATGAAACATTTCCAAATAATTGATGTACTTTATAATTGATTAAATTATTCTCAATATATTTTCAATAATGTTTTTAGAAAAAAATAGTTATTTGTTTGTGTTTTTAAGAATAACATCTTAGATATTAAAAGATATTAAATATTTTTAACGCTTTCTTTTGGTTCTTCACTGACTGTCTATAAAAAGAAGTTAAAAAATAAACTGATTATTTTAATACTTCATATTTTTCTGTTTTATAAATGTTTTATTTTAAAATATATTTTACATAAATATAATTGTTTAAGAATTTTAGTATAATTCATATTTATTTTAAATTAATATTAATTAAAAAATATATTGATTTTATAAATAATTCATTGATTTTACATCATATTAGTTAAATATATGTAATTAATAAAAATATAAATGCTTTTAAGATATTTATTATAAAAATTATATAAGAATATTAAAATGACATTTTTTGACATTGAAAGGCTATTATATTGCTCAGAGTTGAGGTGGTCTGTGTAACCAGACCGAAATATAACAACCAATGAATAAATAACTTTATGAAAAAATCTCGCAGTCCTAGATAAGAAATCTAAAATTAAAATAACATTTATAAACAGATATTTTAGTTTTATAGTACTGCATCTTTGTATTACATGATGTTTTGTAGTACATATGTATTAAAATAATTTTAACTTATTTAATTAGAAAATACAGTATAACCTCTATAAATTAATAATCTATAAACTAATATCTCTATAAATTAATATAATTTTATAGTCCCAAATTAAGTTTTTGGTTCAATTAGTATCTCGATAAATTAATAATTTCTATAAATTAATAAAAAATCATAGTCCCAACATTATTAATTTATAGAGTTTTCACTGTAATTTACTTATTTAATCTTAAATAATAATAATAAATAATATTTTTTATATTGTTTTGATAAATATAAAATTAGATATGCTAACAACCTATATTGCAAAACTTCAAAAATCATCTAATTAAACAGATGGGTATGAAGAAATAATATTTTAAAGTTTCTCTGGCTCGTAATTAGAAAAACTGTAACAACGAAATCTAAAAGTGTGATTCAGGGTAATTAATACAAAGAAAATCAGTGTAAAAATAGTGAAGTAAAAATTATAATAAAAAAAGAAAAAATTGAAATCAGCGAAACAGATGTTTTGTCTCCACAAACCAAGAGGAGGAAAAAACACATTTACTCTGATCCAACACTTAAGTGGAAACTTTTTTACCTGATTGGTTAAATACTGGCTGAATCAGAGTAAATACTCTTTATGTTCCTTATTTGAATATGTTTTGGTATAAAACACACAAATTAAATAAAATATTATTTATATTTAAAATACTTGATTAGAGAGAAAATATAATTTTATTCATAGAGTGAACATAAAAATTAATTAGTATTTATTAGTTTTTATTTCATCTAATTTGAAACACAATTTTTTTCCTAAAACATCATTTAATTATGAACAGAGAGAGTATGTTTTACTCTTAAAATAGCTAGATTTACCGAACAATCATAACCGAAAAGAAAAATTAAACACGGACAACTATTTAATTAAAAAATGGTAAACTATTTTTCGGAGAGAGAATGTGAAAGCCCCGATGATCACGCATCTATAGAAATCTGGTATGATACACATTCGAATTTGAGTTCCTTAGAGATTCACGGAACGTTTTGACCACCCGACTATTTAATTACCACCAAAGAATAGCAGATTCCCATAAAGTTAATGTTATCTCCCATCGTGACCAAAATTCATTTGCAAAATTCAAGATCTTTAATAGGTTTTGTCGTTGCGTTTATAGGTTATCAAATTGACCACCACAAACTGCAATGATACTGTTTCAATCCAATCCAAAACCACTCAAATGTCTCTCTCGCTCCAGACATCTGTCCCACTGCATGTAAGAGGGAGAGAACAAAGAGACAAAATCCAAAAAAAAATGATAAAGGCAGAGATAGGACTCTTGAAGAGAGTGAGAAAAATAGAGATAGGGTTTCCAATTTCCTTCTTTAAAACAGATTCTTCCACTCTTCCCCCTTCTTAATCTAATAGCTATCCTCGAATATCTCTTCCTTTGTTCTTTTTCTTTTGTTTGTTTATTTTCCTTTCTTGATTTGGTCCAAACCCTAGATTTGTGGGTATATAAAATGAATATAACTTTCCTTTTCTCCTTCGATTATAAATACCCGCTCTGGTTTTCTCCTTACCCTAAGCCTCTCAGATCTAACTCTACAGCCTCAAAGTCTCATCCCTTTAAACTCAGAATTTGTGTTGGTAAGGCCATTAAGTGAGTTTTGGAACAAATTATAGAGAAGTACAGAAACTGACAGAAGAGAGTGAGCACACAAAGGCACTTGCATGTTCGATGCATTTGCTTCTCTTGTGTGCTCACTGCTCTATCTGTCAGATTCCTGCGCCGATTCTTTTCGGTCCGTTCATGTCTTCTTCTTTAATTGTGTTTCCGTCTCTCTAATTTCTTACTTTCTCTCTCTTGTGTTCAATTCTAACTAAAGTCGATCTTATGTTTGTGCTAGGTTTCTCTTATTTGTTCTAAACATATATAGATTTGATTTCAAATTGCATGCGAGTTTGCTTTTTCTCTTTATATTTTATGAGATCATTAGTACCGAAAAAGTTTAAATCTGTGTTTAAGGCTTGGTTAAGCGAGATTAACATGGGACCATTAACGTTAAAACCTAGTTTCTTAGGCTGGTCCTAAACTCTTTTGAATCCTTCATTTCCTCGATCCATGCTATATTATTAATTATATGGTCTTCCATTCCTCCTTTTTTTTCCTTTTCTCACTAGCCTCTGTAATCTGTGACTTAGTTTTTGATTCATAAGATCTACCATTTGTTTCATATATGATCATAGTCATGGAACTTGCATAAGTACGTGATCTTCAGTTGTTGGTTTTCTAGATTGTTCATATTGTATGCTCGTACATATTGATTCCCTGAGGTCTATAATCATGTATATAAATTATTCTGTTGTATATATAGCTTACAGTATGATAATATTTTTATCTAACATATGTAATTGATTCCATGTAATCACGCTGTGAATTTTGCGATCATATGTTGGGGGTTGATTCTTGGTCTAAGAACATGTTTGTCGGTCTTGTTTCTTGGTTCAGGACATGTTCTACGCATTCAATCATCCAAATGGCGATATAAACCTTTTATACTGTGTGCTTGTTTAATTCATCTAATAATTTTCGGGGTCAGGAAGAGATTAATTAGTACTTTAAGAGAGAGAGAGAGAGATCAGTTTAATATAGTGAATACGAAATCTGCAGTATTTCATTGCTATAGTAAGAATGCTTCATTTATGCGTTATCGTGACTGAATTTTTAAAGAAGATTAACCTTCTGCTTCTTTGTGTTCTTTCTGCCAAAACACTAGTCCAAGTTTTCATCTAAATTATATATTTTCATACATATGACATAAAAAAAGGTTATCTTGGGATTTGTTTCCGAGTGACGGGTTGTTAATATTTACAAATCATGTGAAGTACTATATCTAATTATTGCTTCTCTTGTATCACTAGGTGTCTCTTTGTCATGAAGTTCTTGCTTTCTGTCTTGTTCCATTTTACAGACCATCTACTCCGATATGTTAGAACCTAGGTATGTACATGTACTCATTTGGCAACAAATGGGTTTCAACTTGAAATGTGTTTTAATCCCTAGTGTCATGTTAGAAGTATAACAAGTATGTAGAACGCCAAGATTTTCATACCTGTAAAATTTGAGTCTGTTGGAAAATGTTTTATGATAGCGTGATGGAATACGGTTTGCAAGGTACTTATATATAGGCAGTAATCTTAAAAGCTGTCACCAAGAGTGCTTGCCTTCAAATGGGAGAAATTAGAATCACATGGTGCGTTAACGGTCACGGTGCGCTATGAAATGGAACATTGGCTCAATTTTAGCTGAAGGACTTAGCTTTCTATGTCTTTTAGATCAAGTTGTTCCCTGTTTGTGTACGTCTTTTTTTTTGGCTTGGGACGGCTTTAGTTTTCAACTTCTGTAATCTTTTACAAACATTATCATTTTGATAAAGGAATCCAAATACTTATAAGTTATAAAGAAAAGATTCAGAACATAACTTTTGTAATTGATCCAAACTCCTTGATTTGCCCCATTTGTACTCGACATGAAACTTAGTTAGTTTTCAGATTGTCTTGAGCAGATGAAATCTCTCTATAAATTAATATTCAATAAATTAATAATTTTTATAAATTAATTGATATTATCAAAATTAACAATCTCTATAAATTAATAAATTTCATCGAATTCAATTTGGTTCAATTCAAAGTTTGATACAAATCGATAAAATAATTCTTTTTTAAAAAATTTATATAAATATATGGTCATATTAACATTGTAAATTCTATGTATGCATTTTTATATATAAGTAAGAATGTATTATAATATTGTTTGTTGTATATTCACAATAAATTATCTTTATATTTTTTTAAACCTAATATATTTTGATGAAGTTTAGTAATATTATATCTAAAACTACATCTAATTTTTATGCAATAAATATTATATACACCAAATAATATAATAAAATTAATATAAATGATAAATTTCAAAAAGTAAAAATCAATGTCTATACACTAAAATCGAATATTTTTTTCTTATCTTAAAATAAAAAAAATCTAAAAAGTTATAAATTAATATCTCTATAAATTAAAAATCTAAAATTTTAAAATCTCAATATTATTAATTTATAGAGATTTTATTCTATAAGGTTGTGTTGTTGATCGACCTTGTGATGTATTTTGTTAATTATTTTTATTTTTGGATATCTTGATGACTTGATTTCTGTCAGATTCAAAGTGTTTTCGTGAAGCCAAAGAAATCAATAGTGTGGTCGCGTTAAACTATTTGTAATCTTTCGGGATTCTTTTAAAAAAAATTGTAATCTTTTGGGATGTTGAATTAGGTTTATATATGCTTTGTTCTAATAGTATATTTGTAATGTTTGAACGCCTACGGTAAATAGATTTACTAATGGATTTATGCGCCTGCTCACTCGGTCCGTCGATTCTATCTATCTGAAGCGTTCATTTTTACAAGATTCAAAAAATTTTATATTGATTTTTCTGTTATCACGTGATTTTTCTCTGTACTTTGATTTCACCAGCATATCACTTAAAATGCATTCTGAAGAGAAACCCACATCTTTAGGGGGGCGCTGGTGTCACGAGGAGAAAATTGCCAAGATTTGTCTAGGAAATAACTTAAATACCTTTAGATGACTAGTACCATTAAACTTAGATCAATTGTCAAATATGTTTTAACTCTAGAATTTTAGCTTAACTTTGAAGAAACAAGAGTCAACTCTTTGTTTGAAGTTCTGCTTAAAATGTTTGCTCTTGTTGTTATAGAATGGATGAGACGATGAAAGGACAGAGAGGATGGCAAGAAAACTGGCGTTACTCAGTGACGAGATCAGTAAGTTCAGTGGAATGATTGAATGGTTTATATGGTCACCAGGGAGCCGGGATAAACATGATGCTTGGGGTGGGTTTTGAGGAAGTAACTCTTTGCTACCTGCATATTTTCAGTCTCACTTCTTCTGTCTTATGTATAACTAAGCAAAAGTGAGTTTATATGTCTAAGACTTGTGCTTCGGTTATCACAACAGGGTCCTTGTAAAAAACCTAGAATGTATGAATGGTTTATCTTATTCATCACGGTCAATCGACCTAAGTATATATACATACACGAATTCCTTATATCACACGATATGTACATTTATATAATAGGAACATTAACATATTAGAAAATATCCAAAGATATGGCAATATATGTGTCTATCTCCTGCAATACCCCCCTCCTCCTCAAGTTGGAGAGTGAAGATCAAGAACTTCCAACTTAGGAAGAAAGTCATCAAATCCCTTGCGTTCAAGAGGCTTTGTAAAGATATCAGCAAGTTGAGAATGAGTAGTAACATGCTTGGTTGCAATAACACCCTTTACTATCTCATCTTGTATAAAATGGCAATCGTTCTCGACATGCTTCGTGCGTTCATGAAATACTGGATTAACTGCCAAATAAATGGCAGATTTGCTGTCACAATGTAGAGGAATCGGAGTAGTGAAATGGATGTCAAACGTACAAAGCAAATTCCAAATCCATAGAAGTTCTTGAACCGTGTAGGACATAGCGTGGTATTCTGCCTCACAACTAAAACGCGAGACACAGTCTTGCTTCATTGTCTTCAACGAGATAGGAGAACCTCCAAGAGTAATAAAACAGCCAGTAAGAAAACGTATAGTAGTAGGACAACCAGACCAATCAGAGTCACACCAAGCAGATAACGTAAGTTCAGTGTGAGCTCTGAGAAGAATACCCTGTCCTGGGTTTCCTTTGAGATATCGTACAACTCGAAGTGCAGCTTCCCAATGAGAAAGCTTGAGTTTCTGCATAAAATGAGCTAGAAGATGTACAGAGTAAGCCAAATCAGGGCGAGTAACGGCCAAGTAGATAATACGGCCAACAAGACGTCGATATGCAGCTACATCTTGAAAGTCATGTCCTTTGTCGAGAGCAAGTTTATGATTCTGTTCAACAGGAAAGGACGCAGGTTTAGATGTCAGTAGACCAGCTTCCTCGATAATGTCTAATGCGTACTTTCTCTGACAAAGATATATACCCGTAGGACAACGAGATAGTTCTAGGCCAAGAAAATATTTGGATACACCTAAGTCTTATTCACACGGTCAATCAACCTAAGTATATATACATACACGATTTCCTTATAGTATCACAGGATATGTACATTAATATAATCGGAACATTAACATATTAGAATATATCCGAAGATATGGCAATATACATGTGTCTATGTCCCGCAATAGTCCTCATTCTGATTACCCTGGACATAACTCTGGGAGCACAGCATGTGTAGCTGATATTAGACACAAGCAGCTTGTTGTTGCAAAGGATCACGTTGGGTGATATCCAGAAAGGGTCAGGTCAACGTACAGATTTATTAAGCATATTTTTTGATTAATACTTTGGCTTTAAAAGTGTGTGTGTTTTTGTGTGTGTGTGTCTACAGGCTAAAAATCTTTCTTGAGATCACAAACCACAAGTTGAGTTAATTGAAGCTTGAATCTAGCAAGAGCTACCAGTAATCTCTTCTTCTTCGCAGAATCCAACTTGTTTGCGTGCACTCTCTTATTGAAGCTACTCATTTGTCTCTTTACAGGTGACATAGGAATTCAAGCAGAAATTTACAAGTTTTTGCCAACTAAAAAGCAAATAGTTACCGGTAGTCCAGATAATACTGTAAGTGGGTCTAATGCCTCTTCCTCTCTTCTCCTCAAACATCTTCTGTGTCACATCTAAGCTAGCTTTTATCTTCTGGTTGAACTATGCAAAGATATGATTTTCTTGTTCTTGCCTGCGATGGAATCTGGTAAAATCAGTTTGAACCTTTTTTTATAATCTTCTTCTCCAGACAAGTTCATTAAGTCTTGGTTCATCTTTTATCTGCAGGGATTGATACATGAATAGATGAATCGGTAAAGCTAATTTGGTTGTCTGGTGTTTTGGTTCACATTCCTTTTTTAAGACTCATTAATATCACAATCTGACATTTGTGTAAATTTCAGTCGTTCAATTCCTCTGCGTCCATAGTTTTGTCCCACGAGCTTCAGTGGTACGTAATACAGAAGGAATGATTGACTTGTTATGTTGTTGGCCTTAAAGAAGATATATCATCATCACCTAAACACAAACAAAACAATGGAACATTGTATTAGCTGTGTAACATGTCAAGCTACATCTCTTGGTCATCCTATGTTTCATATGGAACATTATTTCACCTCGTTGTTAAACTGTTGATAGGTCCACTAACTTATCCAGAAGCAAGTGCAAAAGCCATTCTGATAATAATATGAATAAAATTAATTTAATCTTGAGAATACTAAATTTGTAACATCAAGACTAGCAGAGAACAAAGATTCATGCCCTCGAGTTTAAAATTTAATAAATAGAATAATAATTCATTACAACCAAAAAATAAAATAGATAAGCTTCTCTCAGAACAAAGCCAAGAATCCAAGAACAAGGCCAAGAACACTGAACACGCCGGTGAGCTTAGCAGCACCACTACTAGGAGCAACGGCTGGACCGTCGAATGATGGTGAAGGAGCCGGAGAGAAAGCAGAGCTACGAGGAGAGACGACGACTAGGAGTAGCTTCTGACCCTTTTGACAGTGACCCTCTTTTCCACTGATGAAGTAGACAGGACCAGGTTGTTCTAGCTTCACCTTGGTGTTTCCATCAGTGTAGCTGGCTTTTGGGCTCGTGGTGTTGCATTTCTCGTATGCCTCTCTTGTCACTTGCAGCACCGAGTCTTTACCAGCTTCGTAGCTGAAAACTGGAATAAAAACATGTGACAATGTCAGAAACAGAGTTATTAATTTCAAAGAGTACAAAAAGAAAGTGAAGGTGTATACCGAGAGTGTCCCCGACTTTGAAACGAGCGTTTTGAGCCCATTCGTTGAAAGAGTATGAAGAGGAAGGAGGGATCTTCCAGTCACCGGACTTTCCACCGACTGTGACCTCGTTTGCATTTACAGACAATAAGAAGAAGATTGAGATGCAGAGGAGGATGGCGACTGGAAGAGAAGTAGAAGCCATATGTTTCAAATCTAACACCTCAAAAGTGTTTGTGTATGTGTGTTTTAGATGTGTTCGAGATGAAGAGTTTGATAGAACTAGCCGTTGAAGTTAGGGGTGGGCAAAATATCCGTAAATTTTGATTCGATTCGTTATTCGCTTCGATCCGATCTGAAAAATCCGGATATCCGTAACTTTACAAATCGAAGCAAATACTAAAATTCAATATCCGTCAAAAACGAAGCAAATCACAAATATTAAAATTTTGGGAAGCGGATATCCGATCCGATCCGTCAATATATAAGTACATGTATATCTTGATTATATTTAAAGTTCTATATGTATAAAATTATATAATTATTATTCTAAGATATGATTTGACAGATTTTAGTTACATTATTACTTATATAAAAGTAGTACATAAAAGGAAAAAAATATTTGATGATAATTATATTTTTTTCTTAAATTTTGTGTTATTATAATTGTTAATTAAGTTTATTTTTTTTACAAAATATGTAGATTTATTAATACTTTTAATTTTTATCTTATATATCACGTAAAAAATACATTATACAAAACAAATCTTCATCAAAATTTTAAAATTATTTTTATTAATCAAAACATATGAGATATCCGTAAGTATTCGTAAATATCTGCAAATATCTAATTATTTTCCGGATATCCGTTTTTCCGAATATCCGTATTTCTCCGAAGCAAAGCAAATACAAAAATTAGATATCCGTAACATACGAAGCAAATCACAAATACCTTCAAAAATCTGGATATCTGATCCGTGCCCAGGCCTAGTTGAAGTTTAGTAAAAGAAGAGACGTTGATGTAGCCGTTAGATAAAAGGTAACGTAATGAATAGTAAAGAGACAGAACATAAAAATCTGATCATTACTGAAACACAGTCTTCTAGGAAGACTGGTCAAATTAGCTGTTTTTTAACCTTTTCTTTTCTGTTTGCTATTGAAAGTAAACTGGGCTTCTATAGCGTTGGGCATATACGCTAAAAACTGTGTCAAAGGTGTATATCGACAAGAAGCAGAAGACCAAAACGAAACCTCAATTATAAGTAAAACGTATGATCAAATGAAACATTTTTGGCACCTGGCTATTAGCTACTTACTATTCTTATGGCATATTGGCATGACACCTGCCTAATACGTTTATTACAGAAAACAAATAGAATCAGCTAGGTGTCCCTTATTGAGACACATTATCAAACTCAACCTACGTGTCTTCATGATTCTTACTAGCTCCAACACCGATTACTAAAACAAAACCATTACTTTCTTTGGTTAGTATATTCCCAAGAAGAAATAAACAAAAATGGCTGGAGAAAATGACTGGAGGAAGACGGCGGATACGACGAAGATGAATTCTGAGTCTGTGAAAGCCGCTGGGGTTGATCCATCGAAGAGGCCTCCAGGGAGTAATCCTGGTGGTGTTCTCCACCAACGCCGTAACTTGCCATACAGTTACACAACCATGGCCATAGCAGGGTTAGCTATCTCAGGTGCTATCATGTACACTGTTATGTATGTTAAGAAGAAGCCGGAAGCTAGTGCCACTGATGTAGCTAAAGTGGCGACAGGGACGGCCAAACCTGAAGATACACATCCAAGAAAATAAAAGATATTTGTTCTTGATGTGATTTAAGCGAAAAAAAATAAAGTCCAATCTCCTATAAATTGGGGTTTATCTTCTTTTATTTACCTTTGTATTTTTGTTTTTGCTTCTGCATATTGTTCATGTCCGAGCTTTTCTACCCCCTATCTTTTAAAAGAGAATCATTTGTAATAAACGCACAAAATGACATTGCCATTGTTACATGAATCATTTAAAATATAATATGTTCATACACTAATTTTTCTAATCAACTCTTTTTTTACATCCTGCATTTTTAACACTTATATTAGTGGATTGAAATTCTCTCCATGCTTTATTAAATGATATCATTATTGAAAGAAAAATATTATAAAATTATTAAATTTCGCATCAATGGAATGAAAATATTTTCAGAAATTGAAAGTCCTATATATATCTTTGCTAAATTTGGTCATGGTTGAAGCATCTCTACACAAAGGCAAAAAATAATTGTGTTTGTGTTTGGTTATGAATTAAGAAAACTGAGATAACTGCGGCTTGAAGAATTTTTTTTTGTGGTTAGATCGTCCTCGTCTCACTATTGGAGGGGCTCTCTCTCTCTCCTCTCTGGAGAGAGAAAATTCTCTCTTCCTGTCCCTCTTACCAGATTCATATTTTTCAGAGGGAGGATGAGATTTGCCCTGTTTTTTGATGTAAGATAAATTTCAATCGAAAGATTGAATCTTTTGTTTCGCTTTGGCGATTTCTCTTTTCCTGTTGAGGAACCAGTTTCGCGTTGGGCGATCTTTTGTTGTGTATTTTCAAAACCGGTTGGATTGATTTTCATGTTCTTCACGTCTTATGCTTTCTAACCTGTTTTGAAATTAAATAAAGTCAAGTTGGGTTCTTCTCCTTCTGCGTTGAATGATTATGCCGGTTGATTGGGAGGTTGGATTTTCCTTTTGTTAGACAAGCTTGGCTCTTGAATCAGAAGTGGTGTAAAGCTTCGCTCTTGTTCAGGCGTAGTCTCCACGAAGATCAGGAAATAAGATTTGGATCATGCTTTGGAGGTTCAGGACAGAGGCTAGATGAGTCGGAGCTGCCATAAGGGTTAGTGTTCTGACAAGTTTCTAATCCTCTTCTTCTAAAGCTTTTCCCTGGGTTTAAATCTAGCAATTGGAGAAGAAGATCTTATGATTAACGGAGATTGAAGGTGGAAGAACATTACAAGCAGGCTCACCCAAGTTCGAGATAGAGACTGTGGGTTTTCCGGCAAAGATCCCGACACCGCTTTCCTCGATCTCGTTTGAAGAAACGCAGCCACGTATCAACCACGTGTCAAACATGCTTTCATTGTAATCTGTTGGTTTGTATGGGCTATGTTTTGGGCTTAATTTGTAGATGAATTTGTTTGTAATTGCCCTCTGGGCTTCGTTTTAATAAAACGAAAAAGTTGACAAAAAAAAAAAGAAAACTGAGATAAAAATACTATAAACAAAATTGAATCTTTAGTGTAGCTAAGTATTATTTTTTTTCTAAGAGATTTCATATCAAACTAAGAATCTGAAACATGGTAAAATTGTTAGAAAAAATAAAAATTATTTTTTTGAGTTTTCATATCAGACCAATAATTAGAAACGTAATAAATTGTTAGAAAAATCAAAATCAGAAAAAGTTTAAAAAAAAAAAGAAAATTAGAAACAAAAGTTAGATTTCGAGTGAAAGACCACATTATTTTCGACGACTGTAACCTCTTTTCACTCAGTTGTATCATGTTCCTATTATATTTTACCAATATTTTATATAAAAAAGTACATGTTATTGGTTATCGATTACATCGATTTTGCAATATGCCCAATAATACTGCTATGACGTTCAACAATTTTCATTGTATTCTTAAAGTATGATACATGTATGTAAAATAAGCTAAGAATATTTGTTTTACATTTATTTTATTTAGTTTTATATTAACAGAAAAAAGTAACTCTGGATAAATATATGGATCCGTAGAACCGAATATAATTTGAAAGTAATACTAAACACAAACTGAGACTGATTAAGTACTCAGATGGATCTAAAAGTTTAATATCTTAATAACTAGATCCGAATCCGATCTAGACAAAATATGGTTGATACCAAAGATATTTAATCGTAATTATACTTAAATATATTAATTATTTAAAATTTTATATCTGTTAGATATGAAAATATCTAAAACTTATATAGTCACAAGTAAATATCTAAAAATACAAAAAAATGAAAATACTAAAATATCTATTTATTCTCCATCAAAAAATTTAAATTGAACTATCCTTTATGTAAGTTTAACTATTTGATCTTACATTATTCAAATTTATATGTTTTATATTATCTTTATTTTTGGATTTTTAGAGCTTTAGTATATTTAAATTTTTGTTAAAAAAAATCATAATTCAAATAGATACCCGAACTCGAAACCAACCGAACCCGTAATAATCGAATCAAATACAAACTTGTATTTGTATATATCCGAGTTAGATTCAAATTTCTTATTCTAAAAATTTAAAATTTGAATAGATCAACTGAATCTAAAGGAATATCTGGATACCAATCCTTAAAAAAAGCCATATGACAAATCCTTTAGTACAATATAAAATAAATAATATAATCAACTATTTTATTTTGTGGATGACACTGAGGACAAGCCCATTAGAGTTTCAGGAGGGGAGTTCTCCCAGCATCCAAGAAAAAAAATATTATAAAAATAAAACTGCACGACCCTGTTTCTCTGCGCCTCTTCAGGACTGGTCAGTTCATAGCTGTAACACGGGTTCCACGCCACGCGGCGGTCCACGATTGGTCCATTTATATATATATATATATATTTGAAAAAAAAACCAAACGAAAAAAAATAAATGATAAAAACTAACTTATGAACCTCCCCCCCCCCTAAAATTAATATTCCTTTTCCGTGTAAATATGTTTTTTAGAATTTTTGCAATAAGCCAAATCATCATATATATTTTATATTTAAAAAAAAAACACTTTTTTGAAACTTAAAAATAATAATAAAAGTACGTTTTTCTTTATATAACTTGGACATCAGTAACCGTTCGGGTAACGAAAACAGAAAGTATCCACAAACGAGAAATTACACCATGTCCAACCAACAATCAACCCACCATGCATTGTATATAGTTTTATTTTATTCATTATTAAATAAAAATAGTAACATCGCGGTCCGTATGCAAGTCTAGCCGACGGTAGGGACTCCAACGACGGTACCGTCAACTTCTTTATCAACCCATACCCACACCCTGTCGCACCTAAAATCAAAAGTCACTGGAGACCCCTGCAAAATCACGATTGCTTTGACTCCCGGGTTCTCACATTCGATCACAGAAGCCGCATAGCGTCCATCCGACCCCACAAGCTCCGGCCATGAGGTCTTTCCTGCACGCACTCAAAGCAACCACATTAGATGGATCGGTTAGCTGTTTACACTTTTGAGATTAATAAATCCATCATTCGATTTCCATGTAATTAATTAAAACAATATAAATGATATTTTGAATTTGTAACAATATCAAATTATATACAATAATAAACATTACCTGCAGGACATTCGGACGACATTTTGCTTTGCAGTGTTTCTGATATACGGCTCGTCTTTACGAGTTTGAGTTCAATTTCTAGAATCGGAGACGTCTATGTAGTCGGCGGGCGTTTACAGATTCAAAGTCAAAACTTCGACTAGGCGGCTTTAAAGTACTCCTTTGATATTTATAAATTCGATAATAAGCTTTGACACGAGGTATTCGTAAGGCTTTATATATGTTTTATAGTCGATTTTCAAGTTTTGACTAGGATTAAATTAGACCTTGTATAACCACCGTTGATATATTGGATACAAAGTCACGGATCCTGATGCTTATCTGTACTGATGTTCTTACTTCTTACAAGTAATTTTATTTTTGATTTTTCTTCTAATCATACTACCGACAGTAAGATAATGTTTTAAAGCACGTATATAATATTGAAAGAAAACAAATTAGATGTGGAGCATATCCTGATGCTGCGCGCAGGCTGGTGCGTGGATCCTGTTTACATTTACATTTTATAGTTGGTGACTTTTTTCACAAGAAATACTGATACGTATATATAATTTCTTTTAATCAAATCATCAAACGGATTCGTTTAAATTGTTAGATTCATGTTTATTATAAAGCTTCCAATTTAAAACCATTTAGTAATAAGTAGATTAACTCTAACTCTTCATATATTATTTAAAGTTCCTTTAAGTATTTTATGTGGAATGCTTTATTTTTAATACCACTCCTAGATGATGGATTTTATCGGTTAAAAATTTTGAACATTTATGAATAAACAGCCACTAAACCATACCGTGAATTTTCAAATTAAAACAAGAAAACTTTCTTGTTCGAGCAAAAAATTTTTCAACTTTTAAATATTGTTCGCTTAATTCTTATTTTCTGTTGATTCAGCTATTTAAGAAACGTGAATAGTCACGAAACATAACTGACGATAACTGATGTTAATAACCATAGAAATTAACAACAAATCGAGATTGGGAACTTGTTACCTAAAACCCAACAAGTAACTGAAAGTGACAATTGACTTTATAAAACTGATGAGAATTATTACCAGCCGCATGAGAAACCACCATTGCTTGTTTTCATCGGAGATTACCTCCGAAGTCGATCTTGAGAAAATGAAACTAGTTTGGGGATTAGGTTTTTGAGTGAAGAAGATAAAATTGATTTGGGATTTTTCTAAGACGAAACGTTTGAAATACAACGTAGTTTTTGGGTTTATTGGTTGTTACTTGAATCTATCTAACAACTTGTCAAACATATACTTGGGACCAATATATTTATAAATAGTTTAGGAGCTAAAATAACAGTATTGTCACTTGAAGAATTAGTTAGTCGTATTTTTAATTATTAACTAATAATCATTATAAAATGTGAGGTATAATTTATTTATTTTTATTTTTTTTTAAAAAAAAATTTGAGGTATAATATGTGTCGTAAGAATGATTTTAAGAATTTATAGAAAAATAAATTGATTCATATAAATATTTATATTATATATATTTTTGTAAGTATCTAAATTATTCTTACAGTTATTTTCAAGTAGCAAGTAGAACATGGTAAGTAACTTGCAAATAATTTAAATAACAAGTACTTGCAAATAATTTAATATCTAAAAAAAATTAATATCTAAAATAATGTTGAGTAAATAAAGTTGTTTATAAGATAGAGACATTTTAATTTTACCACTAATTTGACATCACTTTTCAAATTTACATTTAAATTAGTTATTTTTATAAATACTCTATTTATGATATAAATGGTTAATCCTAATAGATCATTATAAATGTTTTAACCAATCTCACTTTGTCAATACAAAACCCTAAGTAATAATCATTAAACTCCAGACCTGGCTCTATACATGTGCTAGAGGTGCAAAATCACAGAGTTTTTAATTTTTTTTAAGCTTTAGAGCCCTAAATTTATTTTTAAAAGGGCAATTCTCCTAAATGGACAATTTTCAAATTTTTGTCGCAAAAATAGAAATGACTAAAATATTTCATCTAATAGGTGAAAATATCATACTATCCTAGATATATGAATACAAATAAATAAAAAAAAGAAATTTTTTTTTTATAGTTTCAGATTATATATTTTCAGATTTAAAATATTTTCTAATCTTTTTTTTTCGAATTTTTTTTCGAATTTTTTTTTCAATTTTTTTTTGATAATTTGTAAATACTTTTTGAAACAATTTAAACTCAGAAAAAAGCAGTATCTTATTCATGATATTCTAGCTATTTTAATTTAAAGAAAAAAAGACATTTCTAGCTATTTTTCTTCAAATATTTAGCTTTAGGTTTATTTTGGTCTGATCATGAAAATATATGAATTTGAAATGTTGTTCATTGAAATTTTTGGATAAAATTTGAATCAAAAGTGCTTGTAAACTGATATAAAATCTATTTTTTAATTCTAAACAAAATCTTTTTTTTTAACACTGTTTAGTTTATAACCATAAGAAGATAGAGTTCAGACAACCAACTTTGAAAAGCGGAAATAGACAAAAACAAATCACCAGTAGGTGACATAAAGAGCTCAAAAGAGCAAACAGATAAAAACATGCCAAAGATTGAGATAGTATCATCCAACAAACTGGGTTTTGTACTAATTCTATTTTAGGTTCTTTTATTTTATATTTGTCGTCAAGTTCTAAACATGATTAGTTGAATCCGATTTAAACTTACGTAAATTCTGAATAAAGTTTACTAGGCTGAAAGGAAAAACTAAGAAATCCGAAAATTCAATCAGAAGCTACTACCTACGTGCGGTGCAAGTGAGCTCTGTAACGCACGTGCCGTAAGCGCTGCGTAGTGAGCTCTGATCTATTGGGCCTCGTGTGGGCTCAATCGAGGGCCATAAATTTCATCCTTGGCTTAGATCCAGTTCATAGTGTGTCAAATGATCTGACGGCTAGGAATCGCCGTCCGCCGCAACTTCAGTCTTCTTCAGAGCAAAAACCTCAAAACTCCAAAACCCTCCTCCCTAGTAACCAGAGCCGTCTTCTCGACGGAGACAGAGAGATAGAGACAAAAGATGCAGACAGTGAGAGCTTTGAAGAGAGTGGCTAAACCCTTACAATGGGTTCACTCTGCTTCTTATGGAAGAAGCTTCTCCGCCCTGCCAAATTACTCCGCTTCTTCAGATTCCGATGTCCAAGACCAGGTTTTGTCTTCAATCTCCCACATATGTGCTTGATCTGTTATTAATTTTTAGAATTCTTTAACGAAATGGGATCTCGTGGTTTCATTTTTTTTGACAGAAAGTTGCTGACTTTATATATATATTTTTTGGGTTCTAAAGATAGTTAGAACAGAGCTATGTAATTGATTTGATGCTATATGCTAGGTTGATTTGTTAATGTCTGTGTGTGTCTCTCTCTCTCTCTGAAAAGAAAAATCTACTTTCCTTTCTGTCTGTGTGAATGTGTGTTGTGATGAATGTAATTGAAGGTTTCGGTGGAAGGGAAAGCTAAATCAAGAGCTGCCATTCTCCATAGACCCTCTTCTCTCAATGCTCTTTCTGCTCCTATGGTATTTTGTTTTTGAGAAAATACTAAAACATCTTCAACTTGAAGTCCGGTTTCTTGGAGATTATTTGGTTTGTTTTAAATGTTTGGTTCTTTTTGTAGGTTGGTCGGTTAAAGAGGCTATACGAGTCTTGGGAAGAGAACCCTGCTATTTCCTTTGTGTTGATGAAGGTATGTATGGGTGGTACTCTCTAGCTTCATTCAGGAGATTCGCTGCTGCTTCTCATCAGATCAAGTGTCCTCCTTAGATGCATTGTTGTAGAACAATATCCCTAGATTAAGCTACTGTTTTGATTTTTTTTTCCCTGAAGGGTAGCGGAAAAACGTTCTGTTCTGGTGCAGATGTCTTGCCTCTCTATCACTCGATCAGTGAAGGTACAATTTCTTATTTTAACTTGCATTGTTAAATACTTGGAATGGTTCTGTGAAGTTGAGAATAACTTCTCCATTCCATAGCGTGAAGTCGCTTTCACCAGAGTTAATCTTGGTGAGCTTAGTGAGAAGAGTTGCTGATGTATTGCCATTTTTTTGTACAGGGAATACTGAACAGTGTAAACACTTTTTCGGGGAGTTGTACAATTTTGTATATCTCCAAGGAACATATTTGAAACCAAATGTGAGACTCTTTGACTTTCTCTTGATGATATATAACAGATGGGAGTAGTTAGTATGACCAAGAGTGACTGAAAAGAGCTTGTGACTTGCTTATTTACTTCTTCTCAGTAAGCTGTTTTTTAGATAGGATGCAAGCAATGACATGATTTAAGTTTTATTGACATAATGCAGATAGCTGTAATGGATGGTGTAACGATGGGTTGTGGTGGTGGCATTGCAATTCCAGGGATGTTTCGCGTGGCAACAGATAAAACTGTATGTAATTCTAAAAGTTCCATTGAGTGGTAGCTTTAAAATAAATAAGTACAAGTTCTTAGTTGGTGTTTGACGCCATGTTTCTCTGTATTTTAAGTATTCTCTTAGAATTTAATCAAAATCGCTTTTCTCATTGCAGGTGTTGGCACATCCAGAGGTCCAAATTGGTTTTCATCCTGATGCAGGAGCTTCTTATTACCTTTCACGTCTTCCTGGTTATTTAGGTGAATTTCACATTTGGCTGATGTGAATAAAGTGAAAATGATGGTTCAAATACTAGATATGAATATGATTGACAGACAACTACCTTCTCCTGCAATGTTTTGGCGTTTATGAAGCATGTTTTGTTGCTTTCTTGTTCAGGGGAATACTTGGCTCTAACAGGGCAGAAACTTGATGGTGTCGAAATGATAGCCTGTGGCCTTGCTACTCACTTTTGCTTACACTCGGTTTGATACATTTTTTCAGCTTTGTCCCCATGTTTTATTCTTTCCTCCTACGCGCATTCCTTATATTGGCTGTTGTGGCAGAGACTTGAGATGGTCGAGGAGAGGATTGGTAAATTGTTGACAGATGATCCTACTGTCATTGAGGCTTCTCTTGCTCAATATAGTGATCTAGTCTATCCTGATAATACCAGTGTACTTCACAAGTAAATTTTTTGTACCTTGTCTCCATGTCTTTAAAATCTCTTTGAACAATATCCCACGAGGGTGTAACCAGAAACTTCTTTTTCTCAGGATTGAGATGATTGATAGATACTTTGGACTTGACACGGTTGAAGAAATCATTGAGGCTATGGTGAGATCTCTTTTGCCTATATTTCAACTTGATCGATTTGGCTTGAGAATATATTAACATCTATCTGTGGCTTCAGGAAAATGAGGTTGCTAATTCTGGCAATGAATGGTGCAAGAAAACTCTCAAACAAGTCAAAGAAGCTTCTCCTTTGAGCTTAAAGATTACTTTACAATCTGTGAGTCCTTTTCGTTTCTTCCTTTCCTTTGTCAAAACAAGTGTCTGACTGACTCTAGCGGTTTCTTTCTCTTGTTAGATACGAGAAGGTAGATTTCAAACTCTTGATCAATGTCTCACACGTGAGTACCGTATGTCTCTTTGTGGAGTCTCAAAGACGGTCTCTGGTGACTTCTGCGAGGTAAAGTCAATCACCAACTTGTCAATCAAAGCATGTCATTATTCTTCATCATTGTTCATATGTTGAATATTGGTTGTTGTTGATATGATAGGGTATTCGAGCCCGTTTGGTGGATAAAGACTTTGCTCCAAAGGTACATAAACCATAAACAAGCACATACACTTGCAACTCCTTTAGTAATGGATGATGTTCCATGTCAATCTTTTTCGAAAATTTATGGTTTGATTCCCTCCAAAATTTGCAGTGGAATCCTCCACGCCTAGAAGATGTGAGCAAAGACATGGTGGACTGCTACTTCTCACCAGCCACAGATACCGATGATTCAGAATCTGAGCTGAAGCTTCCAACAGCTCAAAGAGAGCCCTACTTCTGAGGAAACTACTGTTACTCATTGCCTGCAATAAAGTATTTTCACCGGTCAACAACACTCCGATGAGATCCCTGCAATGGCCTTTTCTTTGCTGTCAAACTCTCTTTTTTCTTCTCTTTGGAGCAAACAATATATCTTCTTGGTTAGGAGTGACAAGTTTGTAACTTATGATAGTTTATTTGTCATCTTTCTGTGAGAGTATAAACTTGAAATGCCAAGTGCAGAATTTACAAAGGAGGTTGAATGGATCAACATGAAACATTACCTTGGATATTGATTTTGATGATACGTATCCCATATACTAAAACAAAAAGCAAACTTCACAAAAACGCTATAGAGAAGACGGACACTTCAACAACACTTTCATCTAGAGAAACTGATGCAGTGTTTTGGCCTTTTGGGCAAGCTTTAACAGATGGACCAGAATCTTCCGAACATGTTATGGAAGAAGATTCCAGGTTGCACCATTCTATTCCAGCTCGAGAAGATTCAGGAACACGCTGAGCAAGCAGGGCAGACTGCATCTTTCCACCAGGAAACCTCCCTTTCTTTCTCCTGCAGTCTGCTTTCAACACGGTTCAGAGCAGTCTCAAGTTCTGTAACTCTTCTTGTTGCCTTGTCTCTAGTGGTTTGTGCGGACACATTCTATATCTTTCATCTGTCACCACCATCTCTGTTTGGGACCTCATTTTCCTACAAACACGCAAAGACAAGGCTGAGAAATAAAGAACATGTCTCACAATTGCTTAAACAGTTACAAGCCAATGTAAGAAAATACAAAAAGATAGTTTGTGTCTACTTTTAGTTTTGAGTTGTCTTTGAGATTAATGCTTTGTATGTCAATCATCTGCCTTTTCATCTACAGGTGACCTACCTTTCTCTTAACTTTTCTTGAAGAACACTCTTTGATGACCCTTCGAAAATGGATGATGCTAGATTCGAAATGACGTGGGGAGAAAGGTAACCACCACTTGGTTCTTTCTTCGTAAATTATTACACCAAGTACAAATGTACACCATAACCCACCAAATACATGCTTTCATGAAAAATCAAAAACCTGGAGCACAGATCAAACACAATTTTCATGTTGATATCAAAATAATTTTACCTTTGAGAAAGAAAGCAAACACATTTTTAAATTTCTAAAGACAATCCTAGCTGAGCTTCTAGGCCAAGATCATATATATATATATATATTCACAAATTTTTTCCCTAAGTTGAATTCAAGCAATCGAAATTACTCAAACCACTTAAAACAAGTGCAACTTAAATTTTCTTAATTGCTTATGATTTTCTCATGCACTTGTAATAGTTATATACACTTAAGTTTTCATTTTTCTTCTCAAGTAACAGCTACAATTTGAAACTGAAGAAAACACCATCCTTCTTTCCAGGAATGAGAAACCAAAAAACAAAAACATTCACTGAAACCTTCAAGTTCTAGACTGCTCCATCAACCTCCCCGTTATAGCAGCCGCAAGAGCAGCAGTAAAATTTGAATCATTCGTTAACGAAGACGCCATTTGTTGAACCAGAACCTCTTGCATTGTTCCCCTCTCATTCTTCTCCAAACCTAATTTTTGACCACCATGAACCATATCCAAAGTCAGAGTGCTTGATCCAGCTTGGCTTGTAGCCTCCCCTTCAGAAGAATTTGGACCTAAGTGGTTATGGGTCCCTTCGTATGTAGCTACCAGTATGGACGGATCCTCTGCACTACGTTGCACCTGAACAACAACAACATGAGCCGCATATATCATTAGACAACTGAAGAAGCAGATAAACGATTACCATGACCGGTCCTGAGATTTTGGGAATTATAGACAATTTATAAAGAATATTTTTTTAAAAAAATTAAACAATTTTGGTAACCTATATTAATGAACATTATCTTTTACCTCTCTTGCTACAGCGGGGTAGCACCTAGTGTGGTCAGCACCAATCGTGTTAAATTTTTGAAAGCTATTTGACCAGTGTTTCATTTGCTTATGTTCATAACCGGTTTTGAGGATTACAAATGAAAATCAAATTCAGTGTGTGTATCACCTTCTTTTTTACTGGACATGACGGCGCAAACGAGCATCTAAAGTAAGCTCTAGGCGAAGGGTTATCTCTTGTAACCTTTTGTCCGTATTTCCTCCATTGATACCCATCTTTCACTGTCTGCAAAGTACTCCCGCAACATAATACTGTTTAATTAGTTATTATGCTTCCATATTAAAAACATACTCCAAGATACTCACACAAAACACTTACCAAGCTTGTGTCGGAAGAATCAGCAGGAACGTAGACTGTTGAAACCCTTGCTTTGTTGAAGCTATCACTGACTGGTCTTTTGCATGAAAGAAGCTGATTTTTCTGCTCATGTTGTTGTTGTTGATAATGATGATTTTGGTTGCTTGAGCTGTGCTCAGTTTTTCCACTACTGAGTCCATTAGGAAACCATACGAACTCTTCCGGATCTTGTTTTCTTTTCTTCGTCGGTTGTTCGATATGATCTATCTCAGGGCTCTTTCGGCTTTGAAGCTTCTCCAAGTGATGATGTAGTGCGTAGTAGTTCTCACAGACTGTTGCTAGCATCTCTTTTATCTTCTTGTTCTCTAAGTTAACTCTGTTTAGCTCCTCTCTTAACTCACTTGCACTCTAGTTTGTTGCAAACAATTGGAATTTTTAACTGATTTGAAAACTTATACAAGAATTACAAATATCTACAATTTACTGATTTTCAAACTTTGTATTTGTAAAGTAGGTTTTAACTGTGATTTATGTTTTTTTTTTTGTATTTTTAACAAAGAAATCCATACAAATCCAAAGAAAATCACTATAAAATCAAATTCATGAGTAAATTCGTAAGGTAGATACGTAATTTTAATTAGTATTTAGAAACCATAACACACGTCACATGATTTGAAATGTACTTAAAAATCAATAACATTGGATTTCAGTTAAACTTTCAAATCCAGTGAAATACATTAACCAATAACCCTCACTAAGTATTGGAAAAAGTAACTAACCTTGTCTTTGACCAACCATTTCCTTTCAACACCAGCAGAAGTCGAAACCTTGTCCTCCTTCTGAAATGTCAAACATTTCAAACGAACCATGATTAGTACAACAAACCTAGTCATTAGAAATCAAAAGGATATAGATCAGGTGAAATCAGGACTCTCACCGGAAGTTTTGCTGGGAAACTACTTTCAAAAGAGTTGGTGTTGAGATTCAGAGATATGTCGAGAGGAGAAGAACAGTCCATTGTAATTTGAAATATTAATAATAATTGTTATAAAGACACGGACCAAAAGAAGTAGTTGGTGCTTAGAAACTAAAGTATAGACTTGCTTTCTTTGGTCGCAAGTTGGTGGTCTGAGTGAATGGGTAATGGCTTCTTTTTATAAACAAAACTGGAAAGTGTCTGTGAGGTTTTGGATTTGTTAGGGAGGAAAGTCGTTGGAAAGTGACGATCAATCTTAAAAGCTGTCTTCGATAAAGTCCAGAAGACATTAAAGACTTTTAGGAAAGAAGGCATACAGCTCACTGTCTTTAGAATTACAGTGTTTGGCTAAATCAGCGGTTTATTACTATGCAAAAATATAGTGTCCTGTGTGATCAATCCTACAGTTTCGTGTGTTCTACGTTTATGTATACCATTTGCACTTTTTTCTTTGAGCAATTCCGTTTACATTTTCTATCCATAGTAATCCATAACCTTTGTTAAATCCGAAGGCATCAAATTAAATCGGGTAAATTTCACTTATACCACTTTGGTGATATCATTTTTCATGTTTACCATCAACAAATGAACATTTTCAAAAATACCCTAAATTTTTGATAAAATAACACTAAACTATTTTTTCAAAATATTTATAAAACATATGTAAACCAAAACCAAACCCCTTAATACTAAATCCTAAACACTAATCACTAAAAGCTAAACCCAAATGTTTATATATTTTTGATTAAAGGTATTTTTGAAAAGTGGTACTTAACTTATGGTATTTTTGACAATTTCTCAATTAAATTATATAATGCGTTACTTCTTCCATTTCAGTTTAGTTGTCTTTGTAAAATATAATTTTTGTTTGAAAATAACCATTGTTTCATAAATTCAATGCAAAGTTATTCACAGAATTTTCTAATTTATTTTTCTATTAGTTGAAATATAATTAGATATATTGATAATGATGATTTTATTTTAAAAAGTATAAAATTAAATATGTTTTTTGATGCAGTATACATAAATCTAAAATAATAATTAAAATAAAATGAAAGAGACTTCGCTAATGACAGATTCTATGGAATGTAGGATAAAACTTTTTTTGGTAAAATGTATTCCTTTAAGATTTCCACGTGGTGAGATCGGTAAGCTATAATAATCAGATCAATATATGCATAAATGATATGTCCACATCAATATAAGCAAAATATGTTTTTGATAGTAAAAATTTATGTAAAATTTTAACAAATAAGTGAACTTTTTTCTAGATATTAAAATATAAATATTTAACAGATAAGTGAATCTTTCTAGATATCAAAGTTTAATATTTAACAAATATGTGAATTCTTTTTAAATATTAAAATTTAAGTTTATAGTTAGCAGAAAACTATGATATAATATGAATAAGTTTGATATTTAACGAATATTCAAATTCTTATAAATATTAAAATTTAAGTTTATAGCTAGCAGAAAAAAACTATGATAAAAGGCGTAAATAATATAAATTGGTAAAATACCTGAGAAGTCGAATTATATGACAAATCAAACATACCGCCCAAAGACTTATCAAGTATCAAGTCTCAATCCAAACCAACTCAAATAAATCAATGATAACAATTTGTTATAGCTTTTTTTTCAGAAAAAAAAAAACAAATAAAAACAAGCAAGTAAAGAAGAATCAACAATATCGGCTGTTGAACGGGCCTTGTGGTCAAGTGGCAGTGGACGGGCCTGGGACGCCAACACGTTTCAGGTTCGATCCACCTGCTATGCGAAACTAAGTCACATTGTTCTGTTCACCTAACGCGGATATGGGTCCATGCTTTAGGACCTATTTGAATGCCCAGGAGAAGGAGTCCATCCGCGGGCTTGCGACTCCCCCGGGGGTTAGGTCTGGTTCCAATAGTGACCCGGGTTTAACCCTTTTTTTAGCAAAAAAAAAACAATATCGGCTGTAGTGCCCGCATGCCGGTGAAAAATTTGTACGTCATACATAAATTTCAATTTGGTCAGATCCGTGTTTCCTCTAATAAATATTCCGTTCAGTTTGATGAAAATTAATAAATTATTTAATATTTCTCTCGCTGATCCATAGTGGGTGGGCATATAAGAATTACGAGAACGTTCCCTTGACTTGCTTGACCTATTGGTTCTTATTTGGATAAGAGTGGACGTTTGGATATAGTTTGGATTCAGTTCAAATATTTTGGACTTTTAGGTATTGTGGTATATATACAGAATTCGTTCAATTATTTCTATACTTGAGGTTAGTGGCAGAACCAGGAATATTTTGTATTGGAATCAAAAAAAATTATGGGATCAAAATTTTAATTTTTACTATGGTCAAAAATATTTTTTCTTAAACAAAAACTAATAAATTTTAAAAATAGTGGGGTCAGTTGACCCCACCCTCCGTACGTTGCCCCGCCCCTGCTTGGGGTTGTGTTTGGATATTTCTAGTTAGAGTTCAGTTATTAGGGCTAGATTCAAATATTTAAATCTTAAAAAAATTAAAATTTTCATTTTTCAAGTTTCTTTTATTTGAAAATTTAATTTTCAGTTAACTGATTTCTTATTTTTTTAAAGTTGGAGTGATTAATAAATTTAGAGATAACATTTTAAAAATAAAAATACTAATTTGGTTAGTTTTTTTTCAAAAAAGTGAATGTAATTTTTGTTAACTCACCAAATAAAACACTTGACATGCATTTTAAGTAAATATCAAATCATTTTGTCCATAACTATACATATATATTTTATATATATCTATATATATATTATGATCTTTAAGTATGTTTAATATTAATATAAATATTTAAATAAAATATGAGATGAAAATTAGAAATATAAAGTTATATATATATATATATATATATATATATATATATATATATATATGTTCGGCTATCTTGTGATATTCATTTGGATTCGAATATTATCCCTTCTGGGTCAGATATCCAATCACTTTTAATTCAATACTTGTTCAGATATTCTGCTATTTCGGTTCAAATTTTGCCTAAGATTTTCTGGATCGGATTCATATACGGGTTTGGTATCGTGTAAAACGCCCAAACCTAGATTCGGAGGTCGGTAATTCATTTTATTGTTTCTTTTGTTTATTAACAGAAACTAAGTCTTTTACGCACATTTGCGGGATTAATAATTTTACAAATAATTATAAATAAATATATTATCAATTCAAAAATCATTAGAATAATTTTTTAGTTTTGAATTATGCAATAATTAATTAATTATTAAAATATTTATATACGATGAAGTTTTTTAGTAAATATCTTTTATTATTAAAAATAAACTAAATATTCATATATACATAAAACTATATACAAGGATTAATATTTAGTTTTAAAATTTTACAATATAAAATAATTTTGATAACATAATATATAATTTTTTTAGATAATGATTATTATCAAGTTAATGAAATTTGTTTTAAATATAGGGGTAATCTATATTAAAAAATATAATATATTTATTTATTAAGGTTAATAAAAAATTTAATGTGTGAAAAAAAATACTTCGCAAATAGTTACATAACTATTTTTGAATTTTTTGCCAATTTTGTTTAGATATTTTCTATCTTAGGAGTTATATATATATATATATATATATATATATATATATATAATTATTTTTAATTTTAGTAAACCAAATATGATATAAACATATATATATATATATAGTATTTTAATATTACTAAATTAAATACAATATAAATATAACTATATGTTATTGTATAACTTTTAGTTATTATCAAAATAATGATAAACTATCAGTAAATAAATAAATTATATTAAAAATAATAATTAAATATAAAATATGATTAAACCTAAAATTCTTGGAACATGAAAAATCATATATATTGAAATTAATTATATATATATAACCAAAACAATTAATTAAAATTATTAAGCATATGATAAATTACTAAAATTTCCTAAACAGTGGAATATATATATATATAATTATTTTTAATTTTAGTAAACCAAATATGATATAAACATATATATATATATATATAGTATTTTAATATTACTAAATTAAATACAATATAAATATAACTATATGTTATTGTATAACTTTTAGTTATTATCAAAATAATGATAAACTATCAGTAAATAAATAAATTATATTAAAAATAATAATTAAATATAAAATATGATTAAACCTAAAATTCTTGGAACATGAAAAATCATATATATTGAAATTAATTATATATATATAACCAAAACAATTAATTAAAATTATTAAGCATATGATAAATTACTAAAATTTCCTAAACAGTGGAAAACACGACAAATAAACAAAATAGCTAAAAACTATGATAAATTAGCAAAATCTATTCATAAATAATACTCTCTGTTTTTTGTATAAGTGTCACTCCGACATTTTTCATACAGATTAAAAAAGTTGTTGAAATATATACAAATTGTTATTAATTACACTTTTTTACCAATAGTATTTGAGATAAATAAAATAATTTATAAAATAAATACAGTTTACAATTAATTTTCAGCTAAAAGTAAATATAATTTGGATTGTGATTGTAAAGTGACATTTTTGTTGAACAAGAAAAAACAACTAGAATGACACTTATTATGAAACAGATGGAGTATAAAATAGTTAAGTAAAACGTGTATTTATTGCGATAACTGTTTGTCCTGGCTGTTGAGATTATATTTAAGGCCTATAGTTAATAATTACATCATAGTTGTGAAAAGGAGTAATCCATTAGTTCATACTTTTATTTGTTGAGCAAAAAAAGTTAATAGGCGAATACACGTCGAATTATATTAATATATATGTATGTTTGATATTAAAATACGTATATCTGTTCCTAATTATAGAATACAAATGTTTACAGATGGAAAATATAAGATTTGTCAAATTTAGTTGTGGCATGGAATTTCAATTTGGCAATGAATAAATTGAGAGATTGATATATTATTTTTAGCCATTTTGCGACTTTTATTTAAAATTAATATTTTATATAATTAACTACGAAAATTATAACAAGGCATTTTTATATTTTTCCGTTTTGAAAAAAATGTTATTTTATCTTAATTAAGAAAATTATAACATATACTAATATTGAAAATTATAACATATACTAATATAGTTTTATTAACGTATAACTAATTAACAAAATATTTAAAGAAAATTTTACTAGCTGTTCAAAAAGATAAAAATGATAGGTAAAGTAACATTAAAAATTTAAATAAAATATTTAAAAATAAAATTTGATAATTATATTTTTAATGGTTCTGATATTTTTTATAAAAACAATTAACAAAAAATATATTAAATTTTTATGTGCGAGTTCATTCTAGATATAAAATTTTCATTTATTTATCAACAGCATTCATTATATATATACTAGACAATAAAACAGAAAAGAAATTGAAAAATCAATTGGAGGAGGATGATACAGAAACGTGGAATATTTGCAGGCGTTAAAGACAAAGGGGAGGACCCACACGGGGGAAAGGGCAACAAAATCTTGACCGGACTCGACCGCGACTTCCATCTTAAGAAGGGTTTACTTATGGTGTGAACAAGTTGCCATCTAGGCGGCTCCGACACCGACCTGTTTTTTTTTTCTTGTCCTATTTTTATTTTCAAAGTTAATAATATAGTGTCATCTTAATCAACACGTTTCATTCAAACACCAGGGTTGTTCCATACATTATTGGGAACTGGTAATTTATGAGTTTTGATTTTACCGCCCTATAGCTTGAGAAGACGGGAGGAATTTTACATTTTCTATTATTCAAAAAGTTTCCCTTTTCCTTTTTCCTTCGACAGTTGTGAATTACTTTCTTTTTCCTAAATCGATGTGTGATCAGATTGCATGATGATATGACACAACGGTTCCAAGTTATTTGTTAAATAATCAAGCAAAAAAGGGTAATTAGTTTTGTAGAAAGAAGTTAGAGAGAGATAGAAAAAATAGGAGAGAGGGTGTTATTTTGGTTAGTTTGTGAATTATGTTTTTTTTTAAGTTATCGAGTGCAATTTTCCATAAATTTATAGGTCCATATGTTTGTGAATTACTTTCTTTTTCCTATTATTCATATGTTTGTTAATGGTTTTCGTGTTATAAGATTTCCATGCGTCATGCACGTTGATGAATACTGCCTGCAATGTTTGATGTACCAAATAAAAGTTTTAGGAACTATCGTGATTTCTTATTTTACAAAAAAAAATACTTGCGTTGCAAAATCCACGTGTTTCACTTGTTTCAAACTTATATAGAATCTACAAAACGTAGACACATACTGTTTGACTAATCATGAGCTGTATCGTCACATTGGTACATAAAAGCGATGATTTCAGTATCGTGTTGCGGGAGAAATAATTTTATCATTGTATATAGTTGAGAAGTTTGATAGCATAATGATAGGGAATGACATACAGTTCAGTGTGACATTTTACAAAGCAATCTGATCAATTATCAATATATAAACTGTTTTGGACACAACCAAATGAAACATTTGTATTGGTTTCCAAAATTTTAAAAGTTGTTATACATAAATAGATCACATAAAAAATCATTAAGATTGACCAAACAATCTCTGTGATATGCAAAATTTGGATTTTCTTCATAAAATATATATAGATGATTATCAAAACTTACAATAAGAAGTTGTATATGGAATGATTTGTTCACGCTCAGTCGTCATTTATTGAAATAAGGACCATCTTTCTTTAGCAACTGAATAATATTAGATCGAAATGCAAACTAAACGTGACTCACATAAATCCAAGTATTCGTACCATCTAAAACATCTAACAACTGAATGATCCATTTTTTAGTATAAACCTACGTACAATATGAGAAACCTTACTAAAGCAAAACCACTCGCCCTTTTCCATTAAACTGGACCTAAATTTCTTAGTCTTTTTATACACATTGTTAAAATGATCTTTAAAAGTGATAAGTCGCTGCCAGTTGACGACCAACAAAGATATTGGTCACGCTGGATATTGTTAACAATCCATAAACATGTATAGTACTGTTGCTGGTGGATAAAATAGCTGCCATATTGTTTATGAAAAAAAGTTAAATATATATAGTGTCCATAGTTCGATTTCCGTTGAAAAAATGGTTTACGTATTAGATATTAGCGCCGGACTTATCTTTGGTCTAGAGAAAAATTAGGGTTTAGTCTGAAGTTTGTTAAGTAAAAACTCTAATTATGTTAAATATAAATTAAAATAAAACTTAATAAAAAATAAAATAATATATATGAGTAATAAAATATTTATTGAAAGACAAAAGACAAAATTTGGTTTTTGAAAACTAAGAATTAACAAACAAAAACAAGTATTTATTAAAAAATATAATTTTCAAAAATAGAGGGAGTAAGTCTTTCATGGCTGGAAAAAAATCAGATCGTTGTAAATTTGTAATTTCTCTTTATTTATTTTTACTTGTAATTAATTGATCCTAGGTGGAGTACTAAGACTGTAATATAAGACCACCTTTAAGTCAACGTCCAAGACGACATCACTACTCTGCATATATATGCATGATGCAATTCAATAACCTTACGTGTATTTTAGTCTTTAGTTTCAGGAATTTGCTCTCCGAAAACGAAATAAATAGAAAATGCTAAAAGCGAAGAAGGAAAACTTTAAATGATTTCAAACCTCCTGAAATCATAATTTTCAAAATAACTCTCAAGTTTAACAATTTTCAGCATTTTCTTTTGCATATCGGAGACTACTCAAAGTTAATATCAAGAAAATAATTATTTTTCTTCATATTGGTTTTATACTCGTATTTATCTGAATAAAATTCATTTAACCGGGTTAATTACAAATACTTGTTCAAATTCTACAAAATATTGGATTTTAGGAGTTGTTATGAGAGATTTAGGTTATTTTGTACGTGAATTTGAACAAACGGGTGAGTTTCGAAAATATATGGAGTTAGTGGGGAGAAAGGATCATTATGACCATACAAAAAAAAGTTGCTATTGCGAAATAAGCAATTGATTGACTCGAAGTTCACAGCCATCACATATGGATATAATAAAACTTTTTTTGAATATACTAGCTGATACTTATATTTGAGAAAGACTTAAGTTGATTAGTTGACGAAGAGTCAAGATAACTAATACTTCAAACAAAACCAAATGGAATAATGTATTATTAGTAAGTGTAACCAGAGACTGGAGATTCTTTTTCTATATTATTTTGTTTTATGTTAAATTAGTAAGTATAGGATGTATAGCTAGAGTCTCATTGTACCAAGTCATGGGACTTTTAGCAAAACAGAATGGTCCATGCAAGTGTCTTTTCTGAATGGTTGTGATGCATCTACGATTCAGCAGCCTCCTACGCAAGTAACCCCTACGTCATCCTGTTTGCATCATGCATGCATACGCTTTCATCCTTTTCTTCTTTGTTTCTTTGCTTTATCAAAGTTATAAATGAATTGGCGTGGTATTGTTGAAAATAGAATGTAAATAATTAATAAGTTGGACTCATTACCTTCCAAAAAAATTAGTCGTTTCATATATGATACATATCGTTATGGTCATGTCCGGTAGGCCGATACAAATAATTTGTGGGCCTTGTGCTTAGATCAATTTTTTACCGTATGCTATTGTAAATTTAAAAATACGAACCTTAACCCGGATTTGACATCTTTTTTTTTTTTTTCTTATATTTTTCGGTTATGAGACGTTTATTATACCTTTTATTTAAGAAACAATTAATCATCTCTTAACCGAAATTAAGAACTATCTCTTAACTGAAGTTAAAAACTCCAGTTAAAAGACTGAGGTTAATAATGGTCTAACTACATCTTATAACATAAAAAAAAGGTCGACACTCTTCTCCGCGATTCACGTTCAAAAAAATAGCTTCTTCTCGCAGTGACACGCGTCCTCTTCGTCAATCCGCAGCGTTTCATTAAGTCTTCAGCGCAATTCGTTTGGGCTTTCGTTATATACGGGCTTCTTTGTGTTAACTTAAGGCATATGTGCAATTCGTTTGGACTTATTATCATATCCTCCGGCCTTTTGTCGTCTCAGCCTTCATGAAACGGCGCGTTTTGGTGACCCGTGTTCTTCTCCGTCGCCTTTTTGGAATTCATGTCGATTAGGTTTTCACAATAGCTCTTTCATCTTCTTTCTCAGACACAAAAACGATACCAGTTACGAAATAATATTCTTAAAACCCTCCATTAATATCTGACACACGATCTATATTCAATGCAATTTCTGACTATGCAAGGCGGTGAAGGTTCATCTATAAAATGGTAAGATTTCCTACTGTGAGAACCATCTTTTCATTCTTATTTAGCTAACCAGTAATCTAATTCTGAGATATATGACTAACTTTTTGGTTTTCCTCTCTGATTTGCAGATGGGCCTCTCCTCCTCCACTGTTTAAGTCCAGTTGCTCCGTTTCTGGAAGGCCAAGAATGTCGGCCGTGATGGAGAGCTCATGGAAGTGGATATGCTGCTACTGGATTCTCAGGTAGCTTATTTAACTCTTCCTTTCGTTCATGGACAGAGTTCTTTCATCCCTATAATTTATTTTTGCCGTTTCCACCATCCTGAATCCAGATTTCAAACTTGATTTTTTTTATTAACATTTTGTTCATGAGGGTAGTGATTTTACCAGTTAAATTCCTTAGATTTTTTTTTTCAGTTTTGTTCATGAGCATATTTATTTAATCGATTTAATTCGTTAGAATATATGTTTTTCTTAAACATTTTTCACCGTTGTAAAACTGGTCATGATTATCTTCTTCTGAGAAATGTATGTTTTTATGGGCTGCCTACGTACGTAAGAAACAATGGTCTCGTGTCTTTGTAATCAAACCAACTATTGTTTCTCTTCGTTGATACGTGTTATTTTGTTTTTTAGGACTGGTAATTCGCGTGGTTTTGCTATTGTTAGATTTAAGTATAAATACAAAGCAGTGGAAAGGCTTGAAGGTAAGATCTTAAATCAGTTTATGCACTTGGTGACTGGATTTGACATGAAAGCTTTGGTTGTTTTAAGCTTTTAGTTTTATGTTTCAGTTTTGGATTCTTATACTTACACCAATTTTTGTTATAGGAGATTTTGTTATCAACTAATGTCGCTTTGCTATTTGTTTAATCAAGAGTGTGATTATTGAGTGAAAGTTTTGTGTTCTTGGTTTTTCAAAATCATAGAATGCAGCAGTCGAGTTTGTGTGGGTGGTGAGAAAAGTTGTAGCAGATCATCTCAAGCTGGAGATTATTAGGGTTGGGAAGAAGAAGCTTCATGGAGCAAAAATTGTGGGTAAAACAGAGGTTGAACTTCAAGGAGTTGCAGGAGTTCAAGCATACTGGTTATGATCCCCTTACCATTACTCCCTCCTATATTGACTGCAAATAAGGTATCAGTACAAACGGTGTATATATGAGTACAAACAGTGTATATATGTATGCAAGACAATAGACATATGCATTAATCTTAATAATAACTTTGATCCTGAACATTTGGTTTTTGTGGACCGATGAGCATGAATCTAGATGGAGGGAAGTTCTATGAGGTGATCATTTCTCTTTTCAAAACTTTGTTCCTCACATTGGTTTTGTTGGTTTTCTCAGGGCTGTGTTTGATCCAATGGAAGGATTATAATTGGTTTACACGCAAGATATCTATGGAATGACCTGAGAAAGCAAAGTCATGGAGCATCGAGGATCAGATTTGATGTGGGGAGAAAATGAGCTTATGGCTCAAGAAATCGTTCTTCTCACCAACTTGATGATAGGAGTTTTGTGACTCCTAAGTCAAATGATAGTATAGTGAAAGTACAATGTCGAACCAGTTCTGAGGGATCTAAAGCACTAAGATTATAAGCACTTTCTTAATCTAAATGCAATAAATAGCTTGAAGTTTATGTTGTCTAAAGTTCTAGTGATGAAAATAAAAGCAACTGAGATAACTTTTTCGATATTCTAAAGGGGAACCCATGGGCATAGGAATATGATCTTGGGTGATTAGGATTCGAACAAAAGATGGCAGAATGACAAATCAAATGAATGACCTTAAGCCTAAACACTATCTTAAGCAAGCTCTATTTCTAGATGAATGCTCATTTACTAACATATCTCAAACATCAAATATCTTTGGTTGAATGACATGAAAGTAATCATTAAGAACAAGTTCAATAGCTATCCTAATACTCTTAACAACAAATGTCTTTGGCAAGATGCATTAGAAACTTAATAGAGTTTTCTCAGACATTTCAACAAACACCTTTTGGGTGGGAAATGTCTAGAGATCATCTCTTGAATGATCAGAACAAGAGAAGCAGTAAAATCACTCTACAAGCAAGGAATGAGATTGATCTATCCTAGAACATCTTTGAATCTAACCTAACCACCCTTGATCTCCTAACCCATGAATCCTATGGAAGATTACTCACTAAGGTTCATGATCACCCTTAAACCCATCTTAGGTTTCAGATTGATCATAAACAGAAACAGAAATCAATGGAAATAACAATAAGAACAAAGGAAATCAATGATAGAAAAGAAGAAATCTCTTGATAGCACTATGTTTTACCAAATGTAATCTGGATAATCAGCCTCCAATGGCTTACAACATACTTAAACTTAGGTTTTAGAACAGAGAAACGAGCATACAAAAGTCTAAAATGCCCCTGAGAAAAGTTAAGTTTCGAAATAGAAATCGACCGCAGCGACCGGGCACACTCGCTCCGGAGGTCGCTGCGGGTGTCACAGCGGCTGGACAGACCCGCTCCAGGAGCCGCTGCGAAGAGAGACGAGCGACGGGATGGACCCGCTGTGGATTGGCCGCTCCAGCCACAGCGACCAGGCCTACCCGCTGTGGTGGTCGCTGAGGCTCTACTCGTGCATGTATCACTCCTTTTGCCTCTTTTGAGCCCCTAATGCATCCCAAATGCCTCCAAAAGCTCCATGTGATGCTCCAGTACCTGATAAAGACTCATGTATGCAAAATGCACCCTAAACATGACTAAAACCTAATCTACATGATGAAAGTGCATGCAAATGAAAAGATAAAACAATGCAATTATGCAAGATATCAACTCCCCCAAACTTGTTCTTTTACTTGTCCACAAGTGAACTTTCTAGAACTCATAGGAGAAGAGGTTTGAAGGTGGGAGCTCATAGCCAAAAGAAACACTCATAGGATTAGAGTTTACTCCAAATCCAAAAATAACAACCTCTCTTATTGCACTATAGCTTCTCTAGGCCTATCCTAACTCTTTCTATCCTTACACTCATTGTCAAGCATTCACACAATCAAATCAGCCAACTCTCACATTCATTAAGCACAACATCAGGTGAATTCTTGCAAATGGTCAAATGGTCTAAATCATTTGGGTGAGGGTAGGCTTTTTAATCAAGTGAGTCAAGAGGATCAAGTCATAATACTTTAGGTGGTTTACTCTCAAGATAAGTAACCTTGACATTGCACATAATATATCTAAGAAAGGGATCAATTCATGCATACAATGCTCAATCTCCATTATTCTACCCTTTTCTCAAACATGCTAACCCACATAAAGACTTCCAAGTGCATAACCCATCTCACATCTCTCACCATGACTTCCCAAAACCTTTCTCTACACAAGACTCTTTCATTTTAAAATCTACAAGGAATTTTTTTTTTTTTTCACAATTTCAAATCACATCTTAGCTCATAACAAACTTGCTAGCCCCCTTATTATTACTTTTCTTCTTTTCCTTTTTTTTTTCTTTTCTTTTTTTTTTCGATTTTTGTTCTCTTTTTTTTTTTTTTATTTGGGGGCCAAGACATTTCAAAATTTAGCTTGAAGTTTCTATCTATTCCAAGAAGATCAAACACTTAAGTACAAGAGTCTATTCATTTCCTTCAATCTAGAGTTCGCAACACTCACCCCCAATCCTATGGCTAGACAATAGAGTATCCAATCTAGCAAGAAATGAAGATCAAGCATTGTCGTTCCCGATACTCTCAACATTATGCACATGTAAGGCTTTCCGAAAAAGGCCTCACTCATCAATTCAATGAAGGTTTAAAAGGAGGTAAAGGTTTTTTGGGGAGATGGTCTACCATTCGAGATTGTCAAAAAGATCGGCAAAAAGGGATGTGACATCTCAAATGTGTATAGCCATGATTCAGTACACAAAGGACCATAAGCAAGAGGCATTAAGTTCATTTAGTTCAAATGAAGTTGTAGTTGGCTTTCAAAGACTGAGTTTAGCAATTAACAAGTTTCAGGAAGAGTTTTTCAAGGCTCGAAGCTTACAAGGCTTTTTTCAAAAGGTGTTATATCGATTCAAGTGCGGAGTGTTCTTTACAAGGCTTTTCAAATCATTGCTCCCAATGCAAGTGAGATGCAACCTATATTCTCTAGACTTTCCTAAAAATGCAAGTGAATGCAATCTAAATGAATTTTTTTTTTCTTTTTTTTTTAAAATTTTTTTTTTTTTTTTTTGGTTTTTTCTATGCATATATGGATGAAAAACAATGCATGAGACGCTTAAACATCAAAGCAAACATGATCAAATACATGGTACCTCCCCCAAACTTAATTCACACAGTCTCTGTGTTGTTAAGTTGAAAGAGATACCCAAAAATAAATCTAAATGCAAGAAAAACAGATATATACAAAGGGTGAAATGCAGGTACCTTCTAAGGATGGCGAGTCGAGCCCGAAGCTCCAGCACCATCGTCTCCGCCAGCTGCTCTGCGATGATCCCCATGCCAGTACTGACTCTGAACCTCCTCGTCCTCGATGTCATCATCCGAAGATGCTAAAGATGGGGATATGTTTCCTGAGGTAGAGGGTAAGATGGGGGGGGTTTCTGTACCGCCGCTGATGCTGACTTTCAGTGAGAGGGAAACTAAGGGCGTTAGGAGGAATTGGTGGGGGCTGGGGTAATGGAGTGTCTGGGAACTGAAAGTCTGCTCTGCTGCACCCTGCCAGACCTCCTCTCGTCAACGCATCAGCCATCTTCCTCAGGATCTGATGCAGAGAATATTTGGATATATTCTAAATATTATTATTATTTATTAATAGGATATTTACTATTATTCTTTTAAGGTTTTCCTATATTAAATTAGATTAGGGTTTTCTAAGATTAGTGATTTATTATAAATAGGCATTCAAGCCTAAAGTTGTATTCAGTTTTATGATGATTTAATAAAAGAGAGATTTCGATACGAGCTTTATAGCACGGGAAAGAGTATTTCCAAACCCTAAAGAGGTTCTTATGAACCACTGAAAAGAGTATTCTCAACCCTAAGAGCTTTTAATTAAGCACTGTGAAGAGTATTCACAAACCCTATAAGCTTCCGCTACATCAGTTGGTATCAGAGCCAGGTTCCTTTGATTTCTCAATCGAAGACGATTCTGGATGTCATGATGCAACAACAACAACTACTTGAGATCTTGGAAAAAATTAAACAAGATGTCATCGAGATTCCTAAGAAGTTTCAACAAGATCTCAACAAGATTCATAAGAAATTAGAAGAAGATTTCTGCAAGGCATTAAATAAGTTTGATGAGGCAATAAAGAAAAGAGAAGCAGCACGAGCTCAAGATGTGCAATTGGATGATGATGAAGACGAAGAGAGCTTTATCGAAGAAGATATATGTGCTGTCGACTCTGTCTATAAAGATGAAGTTTGTGCAAAATTCGGATGGGACAAGATCTGTGCAAATTCTGTGCAGAACGATTTTCGTGCAAAAATAGGGCGAAAGTGTATTGATGAAGATTTTGTGCAGAATCTTAATTATGTGTTATGTGCAAATTTTATGCAAACACGGATTTTTGAAGATTCAAGTTACAATCGGATTCGTGCAAAAATCGTGCAATACAAGCTATTGAAGATTCGAGGAAGATTTTTTCTTGGAAAACGTTCTGGATTCGAAGACTACGATCAAGATTCGAGAACGAATCTTCTCAAACCCGGAGAGAATGATGCAGAGAATATTTGGATATATTCTAAATATTATTATTATTTATTAATAGGATATTTACTATTATTCTTTTAAGGTTTTCCTATATTAAATTAGATTAGGGTTTTCTAAGATTAGTGATTTATTATAAATAGACATTCAAGCCTAAAGTTGTATTCAGTTTTATGATGATTTAATAAAAGAGAGATTTCGATACGAGCTTTATAGCACGGGAAAGAGTATTTCCAAACCCTAAAGAGGTTCTTATGAACCACTGAGAAGAGTATTCTCAACCCTAAGAGCTTTTAATTAAGCACTGTGAAGAGTATTCACAAACCCTATAAGCTTCCGCTACATCAGGATCTTTGATGTGGACCTAGCCTGTCGCTTCACCGTCTTGCTCAGCTTCTTGCACTTGTCTTTCAGCTTCTCAATCGTCCTATCCTGAGCTTTGTTCCATCGCTGCAGTCGACCAATGTGCTCATGAGCATCTCGCAGTGCTCCAGGAGGAAGAGTTCCAGAATAGGGTTGGAACTTGTAGCGAGGCTGTCCATAGACGGGTTCAGCGTCCTCATCCTCCTCTACAATATCTTCTGGCTCAGTGGTTCTTTGTGTCTCCTGTGCTTCAGTGGTACGACCGATGGGCGTAAGGGATCCGTGTTCACCAAGATAAGCGTCCTTTGGGAGGTTGAAGCTGATTCCGGTGGGTCCTCCTAGCCTCGTCAACTCTCTGTTCGGAAAAACAAACTCAACCTTTCTTCCCTGGGACTTGCAGTAATAGACATAGTCGCCCTCATGCTTTCCACTAAAGTACTGGGCCTGTCTCAAGTAAGGAGCATCCATGAAGTACGGTCCCTTTGCTCCCCTTCCCAACGAGATGCCTTTATACTCAAGCAGTGGTGTGATCAATCCGCCAATGCCAATCTTAGGTGATTTGTCAGTTGTTGCCCAAGCCCAAACCTTGTAGTGCTTCAGACGATCCACAAGAAAGTTTACCCATCCAACCTCTGAATACAGATCCGGAGAGAAAGGGATCTGTGCGTGCGTAGCATATGGCTGGATGGCTGGGTATAGGAGGTACAAATCTTCATCAGTGATGGTGCCAACTTCCTTTCTTGGGTAGAAGGCATGTACCAGCATCCTGTGGAGGTAACAGACTGAAGGATGGCGGATTTGAGCATTCTTGTCTTTCCCAGTCGTTCGTGAGCTTCCTCCACTGATCAAGTGCCAAAGCTTGAAAGGAAGGTTGGTTGTCTTCTCTGGAAAGCCATACTGCTGGTCCTCAAAACCCATCACTCTTCCAATTTCTTTGAAGCTCATGGTATAGCTCTTCCCATTCACTTTGAACGCTATCTTACCCCATCCATCCCTTGCATGTTTGTTCTCGTGGGTAGTGACAACAAGGAAGGAGAGGAACTGGCACGAGACTTCCTTGTAGACTGGATAGGCCATAGTAAGGAGCTTTGGCATCTTCAAATGATTCAGCATTACTTCAATGTCCTCATACAAACCCAGTGTCTTCAACATCTGGACGTCTGCAAACCTCGTTGATGGCCAAGATACCCCATTCATCAAGTGGTCGTATAGCTCCTCTACAGATGGCCTCTTTTCCCTATCTCTGCCAACTGCAACCTCCTTTCCCTTAGATGTTTTGGCCTTCTTCGATGGAGCAGGCTCATCTGCACTTTCAGAACTGCTTTCATCCTCATCAGTATCAGCCACACTCTTCCCTGATCTCTTCTCTTCTGCCATCTTCTTCTTCGCAGCTGCTGATTCTTGTTTTTTCGTCAATCGATTTCCGGAACCACCAGCAGCTACTCTTTCCCTTGTCATTGGCACCTGAGAACAAGAAAAACTTGGAGAGAAATAAGTTGTATGAAGCAAGAATCACACATTTCAAATTGTCATTAAGTGAAAATTACAAGTAGAGTAAAATTCAATGAACTAAGTGATTCTAGGATCAAAGAAGTCTCAAAGCAAGCTTCTAAACAACTCAATAGGCAAAACAAACCCCAAATACACTCAATTATGTCCAAATTCGAAAATCCCCAAATCCATGAACCCTAATTGGCAAAATTTCAAATTAATCTCAATTCCACCATGAAATCAACTACCCAACATGATATATAAGCATTCCCTAGTCTATTTTACCACAATCAAGCAAGAAAATGACCAAAATTCGAATTTCAATTTCTAGGGTTCATGGACCTACGAAATTGGTTTCAAGAATACAATACCTTGCTTTTGGTGAGTGGGAAAGGTGACTAGGTGGGGTGAGGAAGACAACAGGGGTGAAAGCTTTGATCTGGGTGAAAGAATGAGGTGATTTGGTGGAGAATTGAGTGAGATATGTTGTTTTGAGTGTGGAGAGGTTGAGAGAGTTTGTGAGAAGTTGTGGGGGTGAGAGTGAGGAAGAAGATGTCGTGGGAGGGGTCTGGGTAGGTCTAGGGTCGGGTTTGGTCGGTTAGGGTGGGTAGAATTGGTTCAATTAGATTGAACCGGCTTTTAAAAATCAGAACACTTACCTGAACCGAAGTCGCAGCGACCTCCCGTACCCGCTGGGGGACCCGCTGCGCGCGTGGAGCGATCACCCATACCCGCTGGGGTACCCGCTGTCAAAAGAGACGTGCGGCTGGTTAGACCCGCTGTGAATCACCCGCTGCGAGGTGGAGCGACCGACTAGAGCCGCTGAGGGACCCGCTGTGGGCGTGGAGCGGCTGGGCTGACCCACTGTGGTACCCGCTGCGAAAACTGACGTGCGACCCTATGGAGCCGCTGAGATCTACCCGCTGCGTGTGGAGCGACCTGCTGGACCCGCTGTGCCACCCGCTGTGCACCTGCGATTCACTGTTCACCATTTTTTTTTTTTTTTTTTTTTTCAATAAGATGAATGATAAGAAATAAAATGAAAAATGCTAATGCAATATGTACAAAGGATATACATGGGACTTCCTCCCAAGTGAGCTTGTTTTAAGTCCTTAGCTTGACTTTGCCTCCATTTGATTAGGCTGGGGTAGGATCAGAGAGTGGAGTTGAAACTCCATCTTCCTTTGGTGCATCCGCCATATAGAGCTTAACCCTTTGCCCGTTCACTGTGAAATAGCTTCCATCCGCACTCCACAGAACTATTGCTCCATAAGGCTTGACCTCCTTAACCTTGAAAGGACCAGACCATCTTGACTTCAGCTTTCCTGGAAACAACTTCACACTGGAGTTGTGTAGAAGGACTAGATCTCCTTCATTAAACTCCCTCCTTAAGATATGCTTGTCATGGAAGGCTTTAGTCTTTTCCTTGTAGATCCTGGAATTTTCAAAAGCATACATCCTTATCTCATCAAGCTCATGTAACTGAAAAAGTCTCTTCTCCTTGGCACCCTTGATGTCAAAGTTCAGTAACTTTACTGCCCATAATGCCTTATATTCAAGCTCCACTGGAAGATGACAAGCTTTTCCATACACAAGGTTGAATGGTGTGGTTCCCAAGGGAGTCTTGTAAGCTGTCCTATAGGCCCAAAGTGCATCATCAAGTTTTGCTGACCAATCTTTCCTTGTGACCCCAACAATCTTCTCCAAGATGGACTTGATCTGTCTGTTAGAAATCTCAGCTTGACCATTTGTCTGAGGGTGGTAAGGAGATGATACCTTATGCTTCACACCATTCTTCTTGAGAAGTCCCTCAAACACCTTGTTTATGAAGTGAGAACCTCCATCACTGATTACAACTCTTGGGACTCCAAACCTTGGAAAAATGACATTCTTAAACATCTTCAGCACAACTCCAGAATCACTAGTGGGACTTGCAATGGCCTCTACCCATTTTGAGACATAGTCAACAGCTACAAGGATGAACTTGTTACCATATGATGATGGAAATGGCCCCATGAAGTCAATGCCCCATACATCAAATACTTCAACTTCAAGGATTGGATTTTGAGGCATCTCATTTCTCCTTGTGATGTTTCCTCTCCTTTGGCATGAATCACACTTTGAAATGAATTCCTGTGTGTCCTTGAACATGTGTGGCCACCAGAATCCAGCTTGTAACACTTTTGCAACAGTCTTGAAGGTAGCAAAATGACCTCCATATGATGATCCATGACAATGAGTTAGGATCCCATCTATCTCTTCATTAGCCACCACTCTCCTATAGAGTTGATCTTTGCAGAGAGTGTAGAGATAAGGCTCATCCCAGTAGTACCTCTTCACATCCTTGTAGAACTTCTTCTTAGCATAGCCCACAAGATTCAAAGGTTCTTTTCCTGTAGCCAAGTAGTTTACCAAATCAGCATACCAAGGTTCCTTCTCTTCAGTTCCCTTCACTTCCTCAAGCTTTCTACCAGTTTCACAAAGTGCCATCACTCCTCCAATAGCCATGATCTGCTCTTCTGGAAGTCCCTCATCAATGGGTACCCCACACTCTACTTTCAGCCTGGACAAGTGATCAGCTACACCATTCTCAACTCCTGGCTTGTCTCTGATCTCCAAATCAAACTCTTGAAGCAATAAGATCCACCTCAAAAGTCTGGGTTTTGCATCTTTCTTGGCTAGAAGGTGTCTCAAAGCAGCATGATCAGTGTAGACAATGACCTTAGATCCCACCAAATAGCTTCTGAACTTTTCAAAAGCAAAGACAATGGCTAGCATTTCCTTCTCTGTGGTGGCATACCTCATCTGAGCCTCATTCATGGTCTGGCTTGCATAGTAGATTACATGAGTTTTCCCATTCTTCTTCTGCCCTAGCACAGCTCCCACAGCATAATCACTAGCATCACACATGATCTCAAAAGGGAGATCCCAATCAGGTGGCTGAACTATTGGGGCACTGATGAGTTCATGTTTCAGCTTCCTGAATGCCTCAAGACACTCTACTTCAAAGCTGAAGGTAGCTTCCTTGCAAAGCAATCTGGTCAAAGGTCTAGTGATCATAGAGAAGTCTTTGATGAACCTCCTGTAGAACCCAGCATGTCCAAGGAAGCTTCTGATATCTTTCACTGTCTTAGGTGGAGGCAAGCTAACCATAACTTCAATCTTAGCCTTGTCCACCTCAATCCCCTTCTCCGAAATCTTGTGTCCAAGCACAATCCCTTCCTTAACCATAAAGTAGCACTTCTCCCAGTTTAGTACAAGGTTGGTGTCTTCACATCTCTGTAGGACCCTGCACAAATTTGACAAACAAGCAGAAAACGAAGATCCATAGACAGAGAAATCATCCATAAACACCTCCACAACATCCTCAATCAGATCAGAGAAAATTGACATCATGCACCTTTGAAAGGTGGCTGGAGCATTACATAGTCCAAATGGCATTCTTCGATATGCGAAGGTACCATAGGGACATGTGAATGTCGTTTTCTCTTGATCATTTGGGTGTATGGGGATTTGGAAGAAACCAGAATATCCATCAAGAAAACAATAAAATGGATGATTTGCAAGTCTCTCAAGCATCTGATCAATAAATGGCAATGGAAAATGATCTTTTCTAGATGCAGAGTTCAGTTTTCTATAATCAATGCACATTCTGTGACCTGTGACAGTTCTTGTTGGTATCAATTCATCTTTGTCGTTTTTAATCACAGTGATTCCACCTTTCTTTGGGACAACATGCACAGGAGATACCCATTTTGAATCGGAAATAGGGTAAATAACCCCAGCATCTAAGAGTTTAAGAATCTCCTTCTTTACAACATCCTTCAGGTTAGGATTTAACCTTCTTTGATGCTCGATAGAAGTCATTGATTCATCCTCAAGATGTATCCTATGCATGCACAAAGATGGTGATATCTCTTTTATGTCATCAAGTGAATAACCTATTGCTTTTCTAAACTTTTTAAGTGTTTTCAAAAGTTCAGACAATTCATTTTCAGTAAGTTCACTACTCACAATGACAGGGTATGTTTCATTGGGACCAAGAAATGCATACCTTACACCTTGGGGAAGAGGTTTCAGTTCCACCTTTGGTGCCTTAAGCTCACTCCAATCATCTTGCTGGATGTCCTCCTGCTGAATGACTGCAGCCTCTTGATGGACCTCTTGTGGCAGCTCTTCAAACTGACCCTTATCTTTGAATCCCTTGTGTGAATCCAACATCAGTACATATGCAGTACTAGCCAGGTTCTCAACCACTTCATCATCTCTCTCTATGGTTAAGGCATGCTGTAAATGATCCTCAATTGATAGCTCTTCAAGTAGCTCATCAGCAAGGGCATCCATCTCATCTATGTAGAAGATTTGTGCCTGCATGACTGGTTTCTTCATCACCTCCTTAATGTCAAAGTGGAGAATGTTTCATGTACCCAAGTGAAGATCAATCTTGCCTTCTTTCACATTAACAATAGCTCCTGCTGTAGCTAAGAAAGACCTTCCAAGGATCAAAGGGTCCTGAGCTTCTTCACCCATCTCAAGTACCACAAAATCTGTAGGGATTTCACAATTTCCAACCATCACTGGGAGGTCCTCCAAGATACCAACAGGATACTTGACTGAACGATCAGCTAGCACTAGAGAGAGTCTACACTTCTTGTACTGAGTGAAACCAAGCTTCTTAGCAACAGACAAAGGCATCAAGCTCACACTGGCTCCCAAATCGCAGAGACATTTCTCAAACATCATAGGTCCAATAGCACAAGGGAGTGTGAAGCATCCTGGATCTTCTAACTTCTTTGGAACATCAAGCCTCTGGATTATGGCACTGCACTCATGAGTAAGGATCATCATACCTTCCATCTCTTTCTTCTTTGCAGCTACAACATCTTTCAGGAACTTGCTGTATTGAGGAACCAGCATGAAAGCATCAATGATAGGCATTGTGATCTGAACCTCACTCATCTGCTTCTCAAACAAGGCTTTGTACTTCTCCAGCAGCTGTCTCTTGAACCTACCAGGGAATGGGAGCTTGGGCTCATAAGGAGGAGGAACAAAAGCACTCTCCTTTGCTGGAGGAACAACTTCACCATCTTTTACTGACTTCTTCTCCTCACCAACCTTTCCTTTACCCTTAGCTTCCACAATCTTCTCCAAAACCTCATCATTAGTCTTCTCATCAACAATCACCACTTCATCATCCATATTGATGGCCACCCCCTCACCTAGTTTCTCAGCATCCTTGGTGAGAGTTCTAGGAGGTAACTCCTTACCACTCCTGAGTGTGATAGCTTTGGCATCCTTGGGATTCTGCTCAGGTTTTCCAGGTAGGGAACCTTGTTGACGATTCTGCTGAGTGTTCATGGAAGCAAACTGGCTCTCTAAGGCTCTGAACTTGTTGTTGAGATCATTGTAGCTTCCATCTATCCTGTTGTGAAGGTTCTTCAGCTCATAGCTAATATGCTTCTCACTTCTAGTCTGTGATTCCAAGATTTGTTTCAGAAGTGCTTCAGTGCTGCTTGCTTGGGGTGTAGAGCTAGATGGAGCAGCCTGTTGCTGAGAAGTATTCTGACCCTGGTTGGAGAAACCTGGTGGAGGGTTTTGCTTTTGCTGATAGCCACCTTGCTGGTTGTTCCTAGGCTGATAGCCACCCTGCTGGTTGTTGGAATAGGGTCTCTGCTGGTAGTTGTTATACTGAAAGTTTGGCTCCTTCTTGTACCAAGTACCATTGTTGTTGATGAAACACAACTCTTCTTGACCTTCCAGACCTTCAACCTCATTTACAGCAGGTGGTGTCTCCTGCTGTGGGTTACCCACGAAGTGCAGCTGCTCTTGAGTAGCCTTATCAGCAATGAGGATGTCAATCTTATCCTGCAAAGCTTTTATCTCCCTTCTTGTCTGCTTGTCTTCTGACCTATCAGCTCTGTCATGATCCCCACTGTAGACTGCATCGCTCTTGACCATGTTCTCAACCAGTTTCTCTGCCTCAGCCTCTGTTCTGTCCAAGAAACTCCCATTACTTGCAGTGTCCAATCTTCCTCTGTACTCAGGTAGAGCACCTCTGTAGAATGTGCTGAGCAAGCTTCCTTTGTTAAAGCCATGGTGTGGGCATTGAGCTAGGTAGCCATTGAACCTCTCCCATGCTTCACTGAATCCTTCCAAGTTCTTCTGTTTGAAACCAGAAATCTCGTTCCTGTAATCAGCAGTCTTTGAAGTGGAGAAGAACTTTTCCAAGAATGCCTTCTTACAGTCATCCCAAGTGGTGATGGAGCTACTTGGCAGAGATTTCTCCCACTGACGAGCTTTGTCCCCCAAAGAGAAAGGGAAAAGCTTGAGCTTGAACGCATCTTCTGATACACCATTGGTTTTGGATAGGCCACAGTACCTATCAAAGCTGTCCAAGTGGTCAAATGGGTTCTCTGCAGCTAGGCCATGGAACTTGTTGTTCTCAATTGTGTTGAGCAGCCCTGACTTGATTTCAAAGTTGTTGGCTGCAACAGCTGGTGCTCTGATTCCCAACAGGTGGCCTTGGTTAGTTGGGCGGTCATAGGCACCAATAGGTCGAGCTGGTGCACCATTGGCTTCTTGTTCAGCCATTTGAATGTTCGCTTGGAACTCCTCTTGTCTCCTCTTTCTAGCACACTCCCTCTCTAAAGCTCTGATGTCGTCTGCTCTTGGAACTAGGTTTGTTGGACCCCTGCTCCTCAAGTTCATACACCTGTAGATCAAAAGGGAAGTGAAATAGGAGAATCAGTAATCTGTGAAATAAAAATGATTTAGTCTCAAGCAAGATACTAAATCCCAATGTTCAAATCTACTCAGAATTTGGCAACGGCGCCAATTTGATGATAGGAGTTTTGTGACTCCTAAGTCAAATGATAGTATAGTGAAAGTACAATGTCGAACCAGTTCTGAGGGATCTAAAGCACTAAGATTATAAGCACTTTCTTAATCTAAATGCAATCAATAGCTTGAAGCTTATGTTGTCTAAAGTTCTAGTGATGAAAATAAAAGCAACTGAGATAACTTTTTCGATATTCTAAAGGGGAACCCATGGGCATAGGAATATGATCTTGGGTGATTAGGATTCGAACAAAAGATGGCAGAATGACAAATCAAATGAATGACCTTAAGCCTAAACACTATCTTAAGCAAGCTCTATTTCTAGATGAATGCTCATTTACTAACATATCTCAAACATCAAATATCTTTGGTTGAATGACATGAAAGTAATCATTAAGAACAAGTTCAATAGCTATCCTAATACTCTTAACAACAAATGTCTTTGGCAAGATGCATTAGAAACTTAATAGAGTTTTCTCAGACATTTCAACAAACACCTTTTGGGTGGGAAATGTCTAGAGATCATCTCTTGAATGATCAGAACAAGAGAAGCAGTAAAATCACTCTACAAGCAAGGAATGAGATTGATCTATCCTAGAACATCTTTGAATCTAACATAACCACCCTTGATCTCCTAACCCATGAATCCTATGGAAGATTACTCACTAAGGTTCATGATCACCCTTAAACCCATCTTAGGTTTCAGATTGATCATAAACAGAAACAGAAATCAATGGAAATAACAATAAGAACAAAGGAAATCAATGATAGAAAAGAAGAAATCTCTTGATAGCACTATGTTTTACCAAATGTAATCTGGATAATCAGCCTCCAATGGCTTACAACATACTTAAACTTAGGTTTTAGAACAGAAAAACGAGCATACAAAAGTCTAAAATGCCCCTGAGAAAAGTTAAGTTTCGAAATAGAAATCGACCGCAGCGACCGGGCACACTCGCTCCGGAGGTCGCTGCGGGTGTCACAGCGGCTGGACAGACCCGCTCCAGGAGCCGCTGCGAAGAGAGACGAGCGACGGGATGGACCCGCTGTGGATTGGCCGCTCCAGCCACAGCGACCAGGCCTACCCGCTGTGGTGGTCGCTGAGGCTCTACTCGTGCATGTATCATTCCTTTTGCCTCTTTTGAGCCCCTAATGCATCCCAAATGCCTCCAAAAGCTCCATTTGATGCTCCAGTACCTGATAAAGACTCATGTATGCAAAATGCACCCTAAACATGACTAAAACTTAATCTACATGATGAAAGTGCATGCAAATGAAAAGATAAAACAATGCAATTATGCAAGATATCACAACTCATTAACACAAATCTTAGCATCTATTCCATGTCTGATCTTGGAGTCATTGGTGAGATTTAACATGTTTGAAAGAGGTCTACTTGGATAGACCCATCACCACTTGAATGTTTGTTATCAGCAACGGTGAACAGCATCAACACATCGACGGAACAAGATGACGGAATTTCTGTGCTTTTTTCATATTTTAATGCTCTTTGGAGCTTGGTACTCTCATCGGCAGAGTCATGAGAACAAAGAGATGACAAAGACAATAACAAAGCCAAGTCTTTGAAGAGAAACCGAGACGGGACATGAAGTCACTTCCGTTTTTTCACAGCTATGGAGTCAGACCAGAAATTAGCAAGACATGGACCAAGTGGCAAACCCGATGAAATCATAGCAGAACATATGTCTTTATGAGCTGAAATAGTGAGTCTTGGAAGTTAAAACAATTCCATTTCTCGCATTTGTCAATAGAACCACAAGTTATTGATCAATATTTGTTAACTTATACATTCTCTCATTAATGTTCACCTTTATATCAATGACTTTTCATAGGAGTATTTCATATTCTAACCAAAAACAAATCAATCATAGGTCCACACACTTGAATAAGATTTGTTCAATTCCACATCCCAACCGTAAATTAACAATATAAACAACAAAAGAACTAATGATAAGTATTCAAATTAATGCTATCCAAGTAGTATGATATTTACATATGTAAAAATATATTAAAAATCAGCTTTTAGAATAAGTATAGTAAAGAAATATAAGTTAGCATTATATCACTACGTTGTAACTAAAATTTCCAATTGATTATTTCAGCTATTTTGTTTTAAAATAATTTATTGTAATTAGTGAACAGCTCAAAATATTAGATAATCAAATAATTGCTCTTTATTTTTGTATCATTTGTTCAAAAATCCATTGATACACAAAATTGGAAATTAATTTATATATTTGTTTAAATAATAGTTATAAAAATAAAAAAAAATATCAATAAATTCGATGGAACACAAAATTGAAAATATTATATGTTTTTATTTCTAATGCTTGCATTTTCAAAAATAATATTCTACTTAATCTCATCATTAAATATAATTATTATAAATTATGTTTTCATGATTTTCTAATGTAAGGTATGTAAAATAATTAAAACAATAAAAATAATGTTACAAGAGTACACTTATGTTATAAATACTCATTAAATATTAATTATTTATATATTTATTATTATTTGCTTACCTGCCGGTAGGGCGGGTTTACCCTAGTATATTTATATAAAATTAGAATCCTAAGTTTTTTAAAAAAATTACAGAAAAAATAATAGAACCTTATAATTTAGCAAAAAAATAAAATAAAAAACCTACTGAAAATGCATTCTGAACACATGCTTTCTGGGTTTTTGACCCCAAAAAGAAAATACATGCTCTTAAGTAAACACTGATTGTGTTATATGGAGAACTATTATCGTGAGGTTGTATTTGAAGTGGACCTTTCTGGAGAATATTATTTCTATGTGGGAAAGCATTTCTTTTTTTTTTTTTTTTGTGGGAAAGCATTTCGATGATGTTTAAAAACTTAGAATAAGATCATTCGGATTTCAATATTTTGAAAGAAAATCCGAGTAACTTACTTTTTCATGAGGGACTAGTACTCATCATTAGTTTCTCTCGAAGTTGTATTTTCGAAGATTACTTTTCTGATGGCTTAGATTTTTTTTTTTTTTTTGATGGCTTAGGTTTGTTCCAAAGACTTGTTTTGTTTTTTGTTTTATGCCTTGTAATCTTTCAAATAGTCGTCCATAACAATAATCTTTCATATGTTTTTGTCATCGTTATTGATGGACTTGTTATATATTGAATTTTCAGAAGAGGGAAAAAATTGAAAACTTCACAAATAGCGTTAGGCATCAGCATTAATGTACTTTATTAGGTACAAAGTTTTTTTTTTGTATACACAGAAATCCTACAAAAGAATCGTATCTTTTTTTTCTTCTGAAACACAAAGAATTGTATCTTTTTCTTCATTTCTCGTCAGAATACTGCATCTTTTATTCCTTTTACAAGATTTGTAAAATATAAGTCTGATAATAAAGAATAAAAAGATAAATTATTAGTGAGTGTTAAACTAGAAACAAATTGTCGAGACAAAGTGTACAATAGGATCGTATTTTATAAATTACGGGAAACTGAATATTATAAAAATAAAATTGATAAAATTATATCAAAGATTAAGAAAAGATGACGATACAACTGCAGAAGCGAGATATTATCTCTTTTCTTAACCTAAAATACGTTCCGTAGTACGACGGTTTGATAACGTAATAAGTCCTAAGATACAACTGCAAACAATTTTCTGAATTTGGATCACTGAATCAGAAGCCTGACGAAACTGATTTTGTGTGTACTCTCTAACTCAAAAAAAAAAAACCAAAGAGAAAGAGTAAAAAATAATTGTGAGGAATTGATAAGCAATAGTTTTCTTTGCAATGTGTGATCTGAATAAGCATTCATATGTTTCTAAAAAGTTAAAGAAACGTCCGTAGCCATGAATGAAAACCAAACGTATATTGCTATTAAGACAATAATATAATTGATTCTCCATAATTCACGTTTGAACAAGTAGTAATTGGTTTTGACCAAATCAATTCAAAGACCAATATAATACTTGCATAGATTTTCATTTTTATGTTAAATAAAACATAAAAAATTATCATATATTAAATTTGAAATATTAAGTTAATTGACCAATGGTCCAATTAACAAAATTAATTTCAAATTTAAACCCAAATATCCAAAGTAATCTATTTGCTAAATATTTTATACTTAGCCAAATTTAGCATTTACTTTGGACCTCCATTTTTCATTCAACACAACTCTGATTTTTACAAACAAATACCCTAACTCATAGTGTTCAAGATGACGATTACATCGAACGCAAATTTCGGTCCTTCCGGCAGACGTCTCCATCGAAAAACCCAATAAAAAATTGGTCCACACCACTTTGTCAAAAAAGAGTTCCAACACCAAATACAATGGTTATACAAGGAGCCTGAGACAGACCATATAACATACTCTCAGCCAATCAGCCTAGGTGCATAAACTCCTAGTTATTAAAAAAATATATATATACACACACATACAAAGTAAACTTTAGTTATGCTAATCAGTCTAATCCTAATCGCTAAGTACATCATGGGTCTCGTGACCCAATACGTAATACACGTTGGATATCCATGAGGGAGATGGGAAAAACAGACAATACTCAGGGATCTCTCCAATTGATCTAAAGCCTTGAAAACCAAATTCAAACACCTGAGGTCCATAATGTCCAAAAATATCCTTGAAGATTACAGAGTTGGGTCTGAAACCAGGAAGCTGATTAGGAAAGCAGGAGAAGGAGCAATTGTTGTCGAGAAACAAGATGCGATCACCCGCATCTTCTTTTTGAATCCAGTCGTTTCTCTCTTCATTTAACTCCGATACTTTGAACCATCCTTTTTCGGCTAGAAGATGTGGTCTCCGATACTCTTCTAAGTTGTCTGTGCACATCTCTACTAGTAGGAGTTTGTCCTCCGCCTTGACAAACTGTTGAACATAGACAATATACTTCAAATTTCAAATACTTTTTTTTGTTTTTTTTTTTCATATCTGTATCTTAAGTTTTGGACTGGTATTCGAGTTAGAGATTTTTAGTTTCGGTTATTAACTAAGGAAAAATGATATTATAAGAAAAAAAAATCCCCTCAAATTTAAAAAGCATGTTGTAACTTGTAGTAAGTAGGTGGAGAAAAAAAATATAGGGACTTTTGAAAATTGAGTTCCCCCTTACCCAACGTCTCCTTGTCTTATCGCAAGTCTTTGATTGCTGAAACGAATTCAACTCTAGAGTTGGATTGACCACTTTTGTGACTCCAACAGTATCAATGACATAAAATTGTCCGTTAAACGACGTAATCCCATCTGGAAAAGGACCGGATGTTGTCTCGATCTCGGTCCAACGATCCTCAACTGACCTATACATGCCAAGACCTTGGAAAGACAGCCTTCCTAAAACCATGAATTCCTTGTTCTCTCCATCTAACCGCATAAAACCAATAGGTTGTTCACGTTTATAAGGGTCACCATCCCACCAATTGGTGTAACAAGCGACATGTTCTTGAACTAGCTCAGTGACTTGAGAGTCGAGCAAATCAATTAACAGGCTTGGATATGAAACTCCCCTTTGAGAGGAGGTTCTTCTATTGAGCAAAGATTTCAGAGCAAGTGATCCATTCTCCTCTTCTTGTAGTTTAAACATCCTACGAGAAACAAATTTTCATTTGAGATTTTCTCTCTTTTTAAAGTAGGTCAAGGCTAAATATATGATGGAACTTTGAATAATTGGTTTTGAGATAGAACTCTATGCATGGTATCGGAGTTCAAACACACATTGCCCACAAACCGAAATCAATTAGACAAACCAAATGAGGTTTGATGGATTTAAACCAAAATCGGTTCAACAAGAAATTAGTTTGGCTGTTCTAACAGAAGTTAATCATATATTGAGATATTGTCTAGATTAATGATGGATATGCCACATAAAAATGATGGACATTGAGTTATCTATAAGTGACATGGCCAATCCTCTCACTGTCACAATTCAAACTATAGAAGGCTGTCAAAATTTCTAACACAGTGGTTTAAAATTCAAGAATTATATCAAAAAGGGAACAAAAAGGAAAAACATGTTACATATATGGATCAAAACTGTTGTAGGGGAATTTAAATTACCAGAATCGGGGAGGATCGTGAGAAAGAGATGTGACAAGATAAACACGGCTCCTCAAGATATGGCAATCATCTCCACAACCACCAGCATCTGGGGGAAGAGGACATCTAAGTGATGGAATTGGTGGGAATGTTTGAATACTACATGATCGCCACCATGAACATACCGATCGAAAATGGATCAAATCGAAACGGTTGTCAATTCGCAGAGAGATCATATGGATGATCTCCGGTGGCAACTCAGACCATCCAGACATTTCCTTCTTCTTCTTTTAACTTGTTTGTCTTTCTCTGTTTGTTTTCTTGGGGCTGAAGAAATGTGTTGACTTTCTTGCTTGCCGTCTTGTCCAAGCTGCATAATTAACAAGAGGGACTCCATTATTTTCCTTCGGGATATAATACATCTCAAATATCATACTATTAAATATCATTGCCGTCTCATATCTGTCATTTTGACTAACTGAAGTTTGCAACGTTTTTGTTATTGTTGTCACGTTTATATTCACTTGTACTTTGAAGTTCAAGTAAGTATATGCTGATCCGGTAATTGGTTGAAAATGAACTTGTTTTGTTCCATGGACCGAAATCTCACATCACATTTTATGTGTGAATTACCCATTTTGTAGGCGTGAACAACTCATCTCATTACGTAACGATACAATTTTTTGGTCTAATTATACAACATATAGACCAAATCAAAGTCGATATTATAACTATCAGCCAACAGAGTTACATGGGTAAAAGTCTTAAATGCAAAAAATAATATGAGAACACATTAAAATTAAAGTCTTACATGCAAAGAATAATATGAGATCGCACTTAGAATGATATTCATGTTTGTTAATATGAGATCATTCGTTGGAGAGTCCCCAACCTTGGGGAGTTCGAAACAGCTCAATATACTCTGGTATATCTATCAAAGATCTAACACCATGCTCACTGAATTCAAACACAAGAATTCTTTCTTGGAAAGATGTTCCCCACATGTCTAAGAAGACTATAGAGTTGGCTCTAAACCCCGGAATCTCAGTAGCTAAGCACGAGAAAGGGGAATAATTGTCCAAAAACAACACTTGATCGTCCAAATCTTCAACTTGATCCCATTCATTTCTCTTTTCATCTAGTTTTGAGATTTCAAACCAAATCTTGTCCTCTTCCTCGTCCAGATCGTATCCCCTTTCTATGTACATCTCCACAAGAAGGAGTTTGTCCGCTAACTTTATAAACTGTGATGGCAGACAGAACAAACGAAAAAATAATTTTAGAAACATGATCTTCGTAACTTTGTCCTATAAAAGAAGAAACAAGTTAGTCTCGTTACCCAACGGCTCCTTATCTTATCGCATGGCCTTGACTGTTGAAACGTGTTCACTTCTAGCGTTGTTGGTTCTACCACTATTGTTCTCCCGGTGCAATCAATGGCATAGAACTTACCTTCATATGAAACTACTTCTTGGGGTTTGAAATCAATTTTTATCTCAAGCTCAGTCCAGCACTCGCCAACTGACCTATACATGGCGAGACCCTCAAATGAGAGCTTCCCAAGAATAGTAAACTTGTTGTTCTTTCCATCTAAACCCATAGAGCCGATAGGTTCTATGCAGTCTATGATGGATTCGATTCCTTCAATCCATTCACTGAAACGGGCCAGGTGTTCGTGCGCTAGCACGAAGATTTGACAGTCGAGCAAGTTAAGTGAAAGATGACATGGATTCAAGGACTCATAAACGCTTTTTCTTAGGAACAAACTATTTAGAGCAATTTCTCCATTCTTGCTCTGTCCTAGTTTAAACAACCTGTCAGTGGAAAATTCTCATCATATATAAAGTACCGTCAAGATTCAAAGAACTAATTCAAGATTTGTTTTCTTCATACCAGTATTTGGGTCTAGGGCTGCTATTAGGAGACTTGACGAGGTACACAAGGCTGCTCAAGATATGGCAATCAGCCCCACAACCGCCTGAATCGAGGGGAAGAGGGCATTTGAGCGGTGTCACGGGTCGGAATTTGAGGATACTAAAAGATCGCCAAGAGGAACAAACTGACCGAAAGTGGATCAGACTAAAAGGATTGTCGATTTGCAAGGAGATCGAATTGATAATATCCGGTGGCAACTCCGACCATCCCGACATTTTCTTCCTCTTCGTCTTCTTCCCTTGACTTCAATATAGGAACGCATTTAGATCCGAGAATATAACGAGTCATAATCTTTTACTTGTTTGTCTTTCTCTTTGTTTTCTTGGGGCTCAAGAAATGTGTTGACTTTCTTGCTTGCCCGTCTTGTCCAAGCTGCATATGAAATAGTAAAATAATTAACAAGCACGACTCCATTATTCTCCTTCCAGATATAATACATTCTCTCGTATATCATATTAAATATCATTGTTATCTCATATATGTCATTTTGACAAACTAAATTGTGCAACATTTTTGTTGTTGTCACGTTTATATTCACTTGTACTTTGAATTTCAAGTTATATACGCTGATCCAGCAATGAACTTATTTTGCTCCATGGACCAAAATATCATATCACATCACATTTTAATGTCTAAGTTTTCTCATTTGTAGGTGTGGACAACTTATCTCATTACGCAATGATACAATTTTTATGGTCTAGTTCAATTTCAGCTGCCAATTTGATTATTCCGCAAAATTCTTTTTATTATTATGTCCATGTATGTGGATGTTAATCCAAACTATTAAAACATAATTTATTCTAAGATTCTACCCTCTTTATTTATAACTAGAGATTTTTCCCGGGCTAGCCCGGGATATCGGGGTAGACAAATATCAATATATTTACTATATATATAATGCACATATATTACATCCCTTGATATAAAATTATTAACATAAATTTTGATAAGTTTTATCAAAGCTTTCAAAATCTCAGATCCGATCCTGCAATTATGCAATTTGTTATCTATTGCTTATCTTTGGTAGTGTAATTTTCTTGTTAACAATTTATAGACACGATAATATATATTTTATAAATATATCATCAAGCTTTTTCTCAAAATTTGGATTTTCATTTCGATCTTCTATTGCTACTACTTAAGGCATGTACAGAGACAATATTTGCTTCCTGTTCTCCAAACTAATATTCTTCGATGTAAAATAAATTTCATTTTTCTTTTTTTTTAATGTCTTTTCATTTTTGGCCAATCCCAGTCTTATAATTTGTGTATGTGTTGTCGTGTTTCTTTTCATATAATTTGTGTATGTGTGTTATTGTGTTCTATTTTGATGGGTTAAGTTGATGTTCACGTAGGTTAAGATTACGTTTGATATGCTAAGAAGTGATATTACGACACATGTGATTCTTGAGGTATATTATTTTAGAAATTTTCAAGATGAGGAATTATAATTGTAAAACAAATAAAAACTTGTCTTTATCATTTCTGTTCTTTTTGTTGGTCTAAAATGATGATACCAATATTTTTCTAATTCTGCTTCGTTTAGATAATGCTTCTATTTTTAATTTCTTTAAACAAAAAACGGCTCTGTTTTTAACTGTGTCTTTCTTTTAGTCTGTCCCAACCAAAATAAAATTACAATGAAACCCAATCTTAAGTAAATTAAAAGAAAATAAAGAGCTAACTATGGTTTTATACTTTTATTATAGAGAAAATCAAGATTACAGGAAATGAGGAAGTGACCGCATGATAGTCTGTACTGTCTTCTTGTATGAAATATAACACAATAAGCGATATATGTAGGTTTTTTTATCACTTCGGTTACAACTCTTCGAGACATTATAAAAGTTACCCGAACCAGTTTAAATGTTCTATCTCTAAACTATTGGAGCCTAATGCCACTTGGCAAAACCTATTTTCAAGAACGACCAACTCTGAGGTTTTGTAGCTGTAATGTGACACTTGTGTTTAATATTTTTTCAATTGTCTAACCAGTTATTCGTGGACATATACTCTTCCCATCCTCCAGTGAAAGCGATTTACGGCTATTCGTTTTGCATGGTATCATTGCGATGATGACCTTAGCCTAGTTCTTCCTATTTTTGGTTTCTCCATCTTTGTTTCTTCTTCTTCAGGTTTGTGACCTAACCCAATGCTATTTCTATCTCGCCTTTGATGGCTACTACAGGAGATTGACTAAGATTTGGAACGCCATAGCTGAGTTCTTTGAAAACCCCAATAATATGCAAGAATGATTAAAAGAGATAAAAAAATATTAACTACTTTTTTCTATTATCCGTGAAACATGACGATTTTGATCAAATTATAAACATTGACTATTATTGCTTTTGAATTGGACCGCTATTATTGTCTAACAAAAGGTATATATATACATACCATAAACCCTTTCTCTTTCTTGAGAGGAGAGAACGATAGGTGTTTGAGCCATAAGTGTTCTTGATCTTTAGCAAATCATCAACCCTCCCCTGAATCACTAACCTCTGTCCGTATTTGTGTAGATTATATCTGAACACCAGATGCAGTATTCCACCAACAAAAAGAATAGAGCAAACCAAAATGATAAAATACAGAAAAGCCAACAAAAGAGACCAGAGAACTTACCTTCTATATTGCTGCAGAGAAGCAAGTTGTGATATTTTCACATTAGCACAACCTGTTTAGACCCAATTCCAAAATCACCAGATAGAGTTCGGAAACTATTGTTTTTTTAACTCCTGAAGAGAGAGAAGCAAGCAGTTAAAAGAATCTACATAGATAACCATGTGTTCCATTATTTAAAACAAAAACATGTGATCCACATTACAAAGAAATTAAGGAACATTTGTTAATCCGTAGGAAGATGCATATCACACCAATACCATGATTCAACAACTGCCAGTTAAACTTAACAAAAGTAACATGAGAGTGAGTTCTAATTTTCTTCTGCATTTGTTTTGCTTCTTGCTTATTATTCAATTTTAATGTGTCTAAGAATCTTCGTGAGCCACTTAGCACCATCACAGATTTGTGAACAACACATTTTTCAATTTTATGCCCAAACATAAAGAACTATCTAATGTAAAACATATAACAACAGGAACTCAAAAATCGATGATCAGCTTCGTAATAAGTGAGGTAAAATGAAATAGTAAAACTTCTGGGTAAATCTTTTGCAACGCACCTCTATTATTGCAATCAGCATCAAAATCTCTTTGCTCAATTGAATAGTAGTTTCCTTCGGCAGAAAATAAGTCTTATAACCGTCGGAAGAAAAAAAAAAATTAAAACCCCAACCTTGCCATCCTTCTTCTTCTTCTGCTCAAGTTCCTCCTCCATAAAGATGGATCTTCTTCTCTGCTTCGGTCTGTGAAATTCAAATAACAAACGTCCGGACACAATTACCAATACCATCGTTTAAAGTAACTAAGATTTTGGGAAGACAATAAATTGATGATCAATGGAGTTTCAGTTAATCAAAACGGTGAAGAAGGTGGGGAAAGTGAAAGGCGAGGAGACAGAGGTTCTGAGTTAGGGAATTTCTACGTCCCACTTCTTTCATCAGTTTTGGGCCAACGCAAACAAATTCTGCACGAAGCCCAAACGGAATCGAAACTATAAAAAAGAAAAGAGGAAGCCCGGATGACGTGGAAAAATAAACTCATCCTATTGGAGGATTTTTCAATCAAACGTGGCTGTGTTAAAATTGCAGCATATCCGCCTATTAATATAGAAAGATTACAAACCATCACATTTATAATTTACGCATAACAATATTATTTAAAATCGACCAAACAATTAATTTAGTAAATATTCCTAAAGAAAAAAAATTAAATCATGTATAATTTCTTGTCTCTATCATTTCATTTTCAAAACTTACCCACTATATTCATTATCTTAGAACCCATTTACATAAATTCCATAGAAATACACCCACTATAACCTTTTCTATTATAGTTTTGTGGGAATATTATTGTTCTGTAGTTTGGAGTTTGTCGATATAACACTAAACTAAACACTATATATACATATATATATATATTATTTATTTATTAAAAATAATAGTGATAAATTAATTAAGTTCAAAATGCTTAAAATGAAAATTTAATATGTAAACTAATATTATAAATATGTTAGAAATACTAGAATATGTAAACATATATCTTAACAAACAATCTATTTAAGGTATATAAAATCCCATAGCTTAACATATCAATAATATTTTGAGGGAATTTGTAAGAACATAATTATATTCTTCAATTAAATATTGTCAAATATATTTTTATCATTCAAAATTATATGTACTTTTAATGCACTAAAATTCATTTAGAATAATGCAGGACATGCCAAATAAAAAAATTATACTATTTATATTTTCATATATGTATATTTATATATAACGATAGATAAATTCAAGAAATAAATAACAAAAACAAATTATATATGTGACCATTTGCTATTTTATAAAAATATAAATATTTTAAATCAATATAATACATAGAAAAATATAAATATTATTTTATTAAAAATGATTTTCAAATTATGACATGTGTTATAATATATGGGTAAAACATAATTAAAATTTTAAATAGATTTTTGAAATTTGTAATAAAAATAATTTTCACACTTTAAAACATTAAATATATTTAAAATCTCAAATAAAGTTGGCTTATATTCAAAAGAATTAGTATTAAATTTATATTTATGCGTTTATAATATCTCAAAAATATAAATTCTGATATTATTATTTTTAAATTTTGAAATGAAAATGTTAATATTTTTGACTTTTTAAGACCTAATAAATTATACAAATGATCTTGATTTTTTTTCATCAAAAGAAAAATTTATTAGCTAAAAATTTTGTTAACCAAAGAAACATGGATCAAAACCTGGTTTGACACGTTTGCTTTTTAGGCCAAAGGACATCGTTCCAAGTTTCTTCACTTCGCGAGTCGCGCGATTTCTGATTCTCAAAAACTAAACCCTAAATCCCCGCTCCTTCGCCTCCTGGTCTTACTTCAATTCGTCTGCTTCTATGTCCTTGCGGGTTAATCCAGGAAACACCCACTAATCCTTTAATCCTTTCACATGAGATAACGGTACAGAGGAATTGCATGTTTGATCTTAGTTTCTAAGCGATTTCGTCGTGAAATAGTGTTTACTCTCTCGATGTATACTTCACTGCTAATCGTATTTATATTAATCGTGTGAAATAGTGTTTCAAACTTTGATTCCACAATGTTGAGGAAGAACAACTTTGTTTCTTCTTCTTTTCTTTTGCCTCAACGAGTTGTTCTATATGCTGTTTCTAAAGTCGATTCGTATTTCAATTCTTGAAATACAAGAATCCATAGAGGGATAAAGAAACACTGAGAGAGTGATGAAGATTGCTATTGAAGGGTGTATGCATGGAGACCTTGACAATGTGTACAAGACGATTCAACACCATGAACAGGTCCACAACACTAAAGTCGATCTCCTCCTCTGCTGCGGCGATTTCCAGGTAAAAAAAACTCTTATGAATAATTATTTTTTTTTCCAAGGGAAAGTTTCTTTTATTCTGTTAGTGTTGAAAAAGACTTTGTCTTGTCTTGACTAGGCTGTTAGAAATGAGAAAGACATGGATAGCCTTAGCGTACCTTTCAAATACAGAGAGATGAAGTCCTTTTGGAAGTACTACTCGGGGCAAGAAGTTGCCCCGGTTCCCACTATTTTCATCGGTGGGAATCACGAGGCTTCCAACTACTTGTGGGAGTTGTAAGTTGTCTAACTAACCTTTTACTCGGTTTTGGTTAGGATTCTGAAGATGATGATGATTACTGGTTGTTGCTTAGGTATTATGGTGGTTGGGCTGCTACCAATATCTACTTTCTAGGCTATGCAGGGGTTGTGAAGTTCGGTAATCTGCGGATTGGAGGCCTTTCTGGTATTTACAATGGCCGAGATTACCATTCAGGTTAGTCTCTCAGATCAAAAACCATATTCCAGTTCTTGAAATAGAAAAAAAATGAATTTCTGAGGTGTGTATCTATTGTGAGTAGGACACTTTGAGCGGCCGCCATATAACAAGAGCACTATCAGATCGGTCTACCATGTTCGTGAGTATGATGTCCACAAATTGATGCAGCTTGAAGAGCCGCTTGATATATTCCTGTCACACGATTGGCCTGTTGGAATCACTGATTACGGAGACTCAAAAACACTTATTCAGCAAAAACCTGACTTCCAAGAAGAGGTATTGGACTTATGTTTCTACTTCTTCGCTTTGGTTATGAGATGATTGGAATTAAATTCTATCAAATCTATTACAGATCGAGGCGAGAACTCTTGGAAGCAAACCAGCGGCTCTTCTGCTGGAAAAACTGAAGCCTCGGTATTGGTTTTCAGCTCACTTACACTGCAAATTCGCTGCTTCTGTTCAACACGGTAGCGATGGCTCTGTGACAAAATTTCTTGCCTTGGATAAATGCGGTCCAGGGAAAAAGTTTCTACAGGTTCTTCATCTCTCTTCTCTCCACCTTCATTTCAAGCAAAGGATATCTTATAACGTTTTAGGATGTTGGTTAGATCATTGATATTGAGTCAGAGCCTGGACCTTTGGAAGTCCTATACGACGAAGAGTGGCTGGCAATAACACGAAAGTTCAATTCTGTTTTCCCACTAACAGAGAGACGCGCGAACATCAGGTATACCACTTATCAGGACATGTTTATATCTTTCATATTCATTTTTCTACTCACTTACGTATTGTTGTTGCGAAAATAGCTCTGCTACAATGAATATACAAAAGAGCCGCGAGTGGGTGAGGAAGAAGCTAGAGGAAAGGCAATTTAAACCTTTTGAGTTTGTAAAGACAGTCCCTACATATAACCCTTCACAACGTTTCTTTGATTCCATACCTGGTAAGTTAAATGCACTAAATATAGAGGATTATGTAGACTTGTTGGATAACTGAAAAATACAAATAATTTGTTTACATGTTTTAATGTGTGGAATTGTGTAGATATCCCGCAGAATCCCCAGACACTGTCATTGTTAGAGCTCCTTGGTCTTCCATATCTCCTTGATACATCACCAGTAACAGGGGAAAGAACCGCCGCAATCCCTGCTTCAGTTGCTCCATCAGGTTCAGGTAATGATTATATGGCTTTCTTGATATATTTTGTGAAGTTGTTCATGTACTCATTCTTTCTTTCTTGTAATGGAACTGCATCAAGCACCAATGACAAAGATGCCTTAGTGCAATTTCAAGAAATCAAACATGTCTGGTTGTATATTGCAGATTTTCAAACGTATGATAGTGAAGAAATCCCAATCGATGATATTGATGATTTGGATGAGATAGTGGAAGCAAAAGCGGATGACCCTATAAGAGAAGAGGCATGAATAATCTCTCCGTTCCAATGGTCAGAACCTTTCTCTTACTAATATGTGTTTGCTTAATCGTCAAGCTGGCGGCAACAACCACATTAGTGAGGATATTGTGATAAGAAAATAGTTGGAAACATATCCTGGCAGTTAGTTATGTTCAACCATTTTTCGAGAAAGCTAAGCTGAGCACTTTTGTCTTTCTTAGTGAAGTACATTGGCATGCATTGGCTTGGGAAGTTACTCTCCGAGTAGGGTGATGGATGAAGGTGCACGAGGAAGAACAGGAAGAGTGTTATTATGAGACCATAGAGAGGAGTTAATCGATGTCTGTGTGGAAAGTTGCCCCCTTCGAACCATGAGCATGAGTGAAACTTGATATTTTTTCAATAATTATATTTTGTCTGTGGTCTTTTTGTTCATTAGATTTGAAGAGAGTTTTGGTTGCTTCATAGCTTGCTAACCTTTTCATTAAATTTCTCTAACTAAGAGTATCTTCAACTCTATTTTCTATTCGAAAATGAAGAGCATTCTACTTCATATGTAATAGAAGAAAAATAAAATTATTTCAAAATTGAAGCTTCATATTGAAGATGTTCTGACTCAAATAACATGGCAGCCAAAAAATCGAAATATTTAAACTTTGGCTGATGGGTATTCTGTAAGGTTATTTGATACATCGCAAAGCGGTACGGCCAACCGCAGATCCTCATCTGCATGAAAAGACACGTGTCATCATCCTAGTAAAAAGGCGGTCCTGATTCATCCTAGCTTCGATAGACCGTAAAGTTGGTATAAAAGAAGCAACCAAGAAGAAGGAGGAGGAATAATAATAACCATCTTTCTAGGCCCACGCACGAGGTATCACACTCCTTAGCTTATGGATAATAATTATCATTTAATTAGTTATTACCGACAAAAATCATTATTGTTGTTAGTACTGATTTTTAAAATAAAGAGAGATTTTAGTAGAATACCAGATTTTAAAAAAGGTGGCTTTACCTGTTTTCCTGGTCATTTATTTCTTTCGTCTGTCTCCAGTTTGTCAAACGGAAGGACAGAGCGATTGGTGGATCCTCCCTAAATCTTCTCGGGCTCTTAATCTACAAAATCTAACTCTGATTATCGTCAAATTTTGAAAACATCTTCTTCGTCTGGTACGCGCTCTAACAATTCTTTCTCCTCGCTTCGTCATTTATTCTCGATCTGATAATTTATCTGATTGTACTTGCTTATCTGATCATTGTTTTTGATATACATTTAGTTTAAGTTAATTTTTATTTTATTTCGGGAGTGCATTTCGTGTTGATTCGTCGTCGTTTCAGGTGTTTGATTGACGGAAGAAGGGGAGTTTTGATCAGCTTTCACAGTTGAATATCGATCTTTGATTTTGAGAAGAAGAGGAGGCTGTTTGGTGTTTGGGAGTGTGTACTATGGGATATCTGAATTCTGTATTGACATCTTCAAGCCAGGTTCACGCCGACGATGGACCTGTTAGCGGCGGCGGCCTCAGGTTCATCTTTTTCACCTCTTCCTCTCCCCAGCTTCATAGATTTACTTAGAAATTACGAAATATGAGAAGAAGTCATAGATTTACTTAGAAATTGGAATTAATAAGATTTGTGATTATATGTTAAGGAATCACAGTACTTATTATATACAACCTTATGCGTTATCTCAACATCACTTGTAATATTTTTTTTTCGTTTTTTTCATATACCAAAGCTTTGACCGTAGATTTTACTGCTGTTGTCAGTTTAGTTGAACATAATAATTGATTTTGATTTTTTTTTTTTTTTTTTTGTAAATCTACTACTTGTTATGAACAGTCAGAACGGGAAGTTCAGCTATGGATACGCAAGCTCTCCTGGTAAAAGATCTTCCATGGAGGACTTCTATGAGACTAGGATCGATGGCGTTCACGGCGAAATCGTTGGTCTTTTTGGTGTCTTTGATGGTACTATGCATTGTCTCTCTCTCTCTCTCCAATACTACTTTGAAGTTTCCATCTTGTGCAGAGTTGTACATCTCTTATATCATTATGTATGAATATATATGGCAAATCGGATATTTAGTAAAGATTCGGTTTCACATGAGACTACTGCTCTAGTAACTATGATATGTAAACCATCCAAATTACTATCCAGTTATTTGTATTTGTCATGTATTACTTACGTTTTGCATGGTATGGCGAGACCAATGTAGTGACGTAGCTAATGTTTTGTGTCCAGGGCATGGAGGTGCACGTGCAGCTGAATATGTGAAACAAAATCTGTTTAGTAACCTGATCAGGCATCCAAAGTTTATCTCTGACACTCCTGCAGCAATAGGTTGTTTTCACTTTTTATCTTTTTAGTGTGATGATTTATTGAATAGATCCCTCTGATTTTTTTTATTTGGTTGCTTCTCATTACAGCTGATGCGTACAACCAAACAGACTCGGAGTTTCTCAAATCAGAAAATAGTCAGAACAGAGATGCTGGTTCTACGGCCTCAACAGCCATCTTAGTTGGTGACCGTTTACTTGTTGCAAATGTAGGTGACTCTAGAGCTGTCATATGCAGAGGTGGCAATGGTAATGCTTTTTCAAATCTCTGTTATCTTTTTCTTGAGGGAGGGCTCAAGTGGAGATTAGAAGACATTTCTAGGTGGTGGTAGCCCTCTTGTAGATGGAATTTACAATGTGTCTTAAACATTACATCGTTGAGGAGGTAGTTGTGAATGTTCGTCGTGTTATCTTGTCTGGCAATAATGTAACTATTTTTTTTGTCAAAGCTATTGCTGTATCCAGAGATCACAAGCCTGATCAAAGTGATGAGCGCCAACGTATTGAAGATGCGGGTGGGTTTGTCATGTGGGCTGGTAAGAAAACATTTGATGGAACCTTTCTTCTTACATGCGTTTATATCGTCTACTTAATTGGTGTTATGCTAAAAGGAACATGGAGAGTTGGAGGAGTTCTTGCTGTTTCTCGTGCATTTGGCGATAGGTTATTGAAGCAGTATGTTGTTGCTGATCCGGAGATACAGGTATTGGCTTTGTACCATAAAACAACACTTTACTACTAATAATTTATATCTTGTGAGTAAACTTAACTTTGGAGTAATGGAGTGACTATCTGTGTTATTACTTCATACCCACAATGTAGACTACTTTATAGTGACTTCACCAATCTTGCCTTTGTTCAATGATAAACCTATATTTAATTTCAGGAGGAAAAAGTTGATAGCTCTCTCGAGTTTCTCATTCTTGCCAGTGATGGTCTCTGGGATGTTGTATCTAACGAGGTAAGAAGTATAGTTTGATTTCTAAACTAACCTTTCAAAAAAATCGACTTGACAACCAATCTCTGTTCAAATCTTATATTTATCCTTCAGGAAGCCGTAGGCATGGTCAAGACTATAGAAGATCCTGAGGAAGGTGCAAAGAGACTGATGACGGAAGCTTACCAAAGAGGAAGTGCAGACAACATAACTTGTGTTGTTGTACGTTTCTTCTCAGACCAGACAGGAGCAGTAGGTTCCAGCAGCAACAGTATCCCATTTGACCACGGTATCATACCAGACAGAAGCTCCAGTGACCCATCAGCCTAGTTCTAACGTTGGTAACGTACCTTTGGGTTTCTTAATTTCAAAATTTACCCAAAGAAACAAACGAATCTGGAAGGTTACATATTGTTTTAAAGACATCGAGAATATATATAGACAAGACTCTTTTGCACGAATGTGTTTTTTCATTGTCTCGTGTCACTTTTGTTGTTGTTATACATTGGTTACTTGGCTATGTAAAGAAACATAGAACATATCTGTGGATTTGAGTTTCAATTTTTAGAACATTGGCATAACTTTACTATTAAAAATAGAAAATGGATGAATATATCCTTATCATGTCTCTCCCAGTCCCATCTTTTGTCCCAACAGGGCAAGCTGCTCAACGAACTCACTTCCTGTAAGTATTTCAGTGGCTCCATATATAATGTTTTTAACCATATCCTGTCGCTGTGACAGCTCCTGCAAACTGCTATATTCTATGTAGTTAACCCCACCGATCATGAAAACTATGGCTTCTCTGAACGGCCCCTTCAGATGGCTACTACCACTGGATCCTGTATTTGAAGCAATTGGATCCAGCATAAGGTATGAATCAGTTTCTAAGTTCGGTTCTCCCTTGGCTAAGGATTCAACGGTCGTGCCACAGCCAGCTGCTGATCACTAGATAATTGGCTCTTGACTCTTGCAGTGACTGCACTTATAGGACTGATCATAGAGCTTCTCAGCCCAGTCAAGAATGTTGCTGCTGCTCGCTGAGCCCGACGAGGCTGTTAATGAAATGTTAAGCGACTTGATCTTTCTCAGGTACGTAAACGCTGTTGTATCAACCTCTGCTTCACGCAATGCAGCTTCCACAGCTTAATCTCAGCCTGGTTTGTGGTGTTCAATGATAGTAAGTACACGATGGCAAACCTCAGCTTGTCCATCTTCGAACCTTTCTCATTCAAAACAGATAGAACCTCGCTCATGTCTGTGCTGCCTCCTTTCATCATCTCATTCTCTTTCTCAGTGAACACATCCAAGAGATCGCTCCTTGATCTCTTTTAAAAGCGCTGCGCGGTAGCGATGTTGGTGTGCTTGTCAATCGCCGCCTTTCTCGCTGTCATCTCCGGAAGTGAGTTCACATCATTCACCAGATGCTTTGTGTTCCCAATCAAATCAGTCTCATGAGCGCCAGTTCTCATGTTAATATCTTCCACGTCTTTCTTGTTCATGTTCAACTGAGTTTCAATGTCCTCAGCGACCTGTGGAAACTCTAGAAAACCGTCTGCCCACATAAACGGGTCTGAAGAACCATTGAGCTTCAATCCCAAAACGTCGTGGACAAGAGGCTTGTATCTGAAGTCATGCTGTATCCCAACCGAGAGTTCGAAATTCCTATCAAAAACACACAACAAAAGCCGCTGCATGAAGCCACTGCCACCTTCGTTGAACAGATTGGTATGGTCCCTAAGTTTCTTATCGAACGAAACTGCCACCTTCTCAGCATGTCCACCACGAGGACACTTGATCACATGGACACGATAGACAGACGGTTGAGACAGAGAAAACACGTTATCTTCCAAAGACACGAACTCCAAGTACAGGTCATGCACATTTACGAGCCTTGCAACGGAACCTGAACTAAGAGTCTGCAAAGCGAGGCTGTGGAGGAGCGTGCAGGGAATAGAGGACGAGAAGTTCAGATGAAAGGGGATGCAGGGAGAAGAGGAAGCATCTGCTACGTTTTTGTTGATGTTGGATTCAGTAGGTTGAACAAAGTAGGCAGCTACATTAGGAACATCATCTCTTTTTGTCCTATTGATAACCAATTTCTTAAAGATGGGAGAACTGAGTGTAACTCCATGTTTGAGAAGATCCTTCACTGACATCAAATGATCGATGATCTTCTTGCAGAAGAAATCGTCGTACATCAACATCTTGTAAAAAATATGAATTGGATTCGGAGGTTGGTTCAGGTTCAGCATCCGGAGTATACATTCTGAAATCAAGGGAGATGAAAGAACCAGAATCAACAAACAACGAGAGATATGAATGTGATCAATCGCACCATGTGTTGATATATATGGAGATTTGAGACTTTACCAGACTGTTTATGGCGGAGATTGAGAGCCATGGAATGTGTAACTTCTATACTCTTCTTGTGAATCCTCCTCTCTCGCTCAGTAGCTCTTTATATATACCCTCTTTTTTTACTTCGGACAAGACTATAAGTTGACAACACAAGTGATTTTATAGGATTGTATTTGTTGTCATTTTTTTGGTCTAGGTGTGCACAGGAATCTGAGGTTTTTTTTTCTTATATTGACAGTTTTTGGATATTTAAAATAACAAAAGTACATGTCATATTAATCAATCAATTTTTAACATATGGCATACGGTTACACAATGTACAAAAGTATAGCAAGTTTCCTTGATTCTAAAATGATTTTCTTCATAATATAAATTGAAGATATTATTAGAATATATCTGTATTTTATAGCTTAATTTTTCACAAAGTTACAGAAAATAAAAACTCTATTATGACAAATTTGAAGTTATTTTCAATGTGAAAAGTGATTCTTGTGGATAAAAAAGTATATGTGATTTAAAACTGTGATTTTTAAGAATCTGTTTAAAAAATGAAACTCAGCGTTGTAGATGTTTCTTGTATATTTAAGTTTCTGTGAATTTGTGAAATATAACCTGATGTCAAAAAAAACTGATGAAAAAATAATAATTATGAAGACATTTGAAAGGCAAATAGAAGAACAGGGATGTAGCTAGGATTTTACAGTTTGTTAACTTTACTAATCTGCCAATGATATTTTATGCACATGTATATTTCAAACATGAACATGTGTCTATAGGTGAATATTCATTAAGATATAATCACATTTGTACCAACATTTATAGATTAAACATGTCTATTAAATCTATATTTTAATGCAGTTATTTTGTATTCTTTGTATACAAAAATATAAATTTTGTACCTTATGAAATAAAAACCAATAGTAGTAATGCATCATATCATTTGTTAAGTTAACAAAATTTCCCTATCTGGAAATTCATGTACTGTATTTGATAAGTCCCTGAGAAATATCAAAAAATCAAAACAAGTCTTTGAAACTAAACCTAAGCCATCGGAAAAATATTGACAATGATCTTGTTCCGAGTTCAAAGTTCAAATAGATTCTCACGAATAGTTCTCCAAATAAAAATAGATACCAACATGTGATATGCATAATATGCGAGATTGTATGTGATTTGGAAGGAGAATAATGAGTCCCACTTGTGAATTATTTTACATTATGTACAGCTTGGACTGCACGGCAAGAAAGACAGTCAACGTATTTCCTCAGCCCCAAGAAAACAAACAGAGAAAGTCAAACAAGTAAAAGATTATGACTCTTTATGTTCTCGGATCTAAATGCCTTACTATATTCAAGTTAAGAGAAGAAGAAAGAAGAAAATGTTGGGCTGGTCAGAGTTGCCACCGGATATTATCAACTCGATCTCCTTGCAAATCGACAATCCTTTTAGTCTGATCCACTTTCGGTCAGTTTGCTCCTCTTGGCGATCCTTTAGTATCCTCAAATTCCGACCCATGACACAGCTTAAATGCCCTCTTCCCCTCGATTCAGGCGGTTGTGGTGATGATTGCCATATCTTGAGCAGCCGTGTGCACCTCGTCAAGTCTCCTAATAGCAGCCCTAGACCCAAATACTGGTAAGAAGAAAACAAATCTTGAATTAGTTCTTTGAATCTTGACGGTACTTTATATATGATGAGAATTTTCTACTGACAGGTTGTTTAAACTAGGACAGAGCAAGAATGGAGAAATTGTTCTAAATAGTTTGTTCGCAAGAAGAAGCGTTTTTGCGCCCTTGTATCCATGTCATCTTTCACTTAACTTGCTCGACTGTCAAATCTTCGTGCTAGCAAACGAACACCTGGCCTGTTTCAGTGTATGGATTGAAGGATTCGAATCCATCACGGACCGCGTACAACCTATCGGTTTAGATGGAAAGAACAACAAGTTTACTATTCTTGGGAAGCTCTCATTTGAGGGTCTCGCCATGTATAGGTCAGTCGACGAGTGTTGGACTGAGCTTGAGATAAAAATTGATTTCAAACCAGAAGAAGTAGTTTCATATGAAGGTAAGTTCTATGCCATTGATCGCACCGGGAGAACAATAGTGGTAGAACCAACAACACTAGAAGTGAACACGTTTCAGCAGTCAAGGCCATGGGATAAGATAAGGAGCCGTTCGGTGACGAGACTAACTTGTTTCTTCTTTTATTAGACAAAGTTACGAAGATCATGTTTCTAAAATTATTTTTTCGTTTGTTCTATCTGTCATCAACAGTTTATAAAGTTAGCAGACAAACTCCTTCTTGTGGAGATGTACGTAGAAAGGGGATACGATCTGGACGAGGAAGAGGACAAGATATGGTTTGAAATCTTAAAACTAGATGAAAAGAGAAACGACTGGGATCAAGTTGAAGATTTGGACGATCACGTGTTGTTTCTGGACTATTATTGCTCCTTCTCGTTCTTAGCTACTGAGATTCCGGGGTTTAGAGCCAACTCTATAGTATTCTTGGACATGTGGGGAGGATCTTTACATAAAAGAATTCTTGTGTTTGAGTTCAGTAAGCATGGTGTTAGATCTTTAGTAGATATACCAGAGTATATTGAGCTGTTTCGAACTCCAGAAGGCTGGGGAATCTCCAACGAATGATCTCATATTAACACACATGAATATCATTTATAAGTAATTTATTTTGCATTTATAAGACTTTTGGCTTCTAATTATAATTTACTTTGATTTGTGTATGCTGTAAAACTAGACCGCAAAGATTGTATCAGTACGTAATAATGAGATTAGTTGTTCATACCTACAGATGAGGAAATTAATTAGACATAAACTGTGATGTGAGAGTTTGCCCCAGTAAATTTTGTTATGGATCTCTCCCTTTAAGTACAAGCACTGTTCTAATATTCGGTCAACTCGGACGTATAAATGCTGTTCATGCGCTGAACGGTCCATTGTACCGTTTCTACCTATACGGTTTGTTCATAAACAGGTTGAGTCCAAAATCTTTTCTTTTTTTTAAAAAAATTATAACATGCACAGATTGTCTTATCCTCAACTAAATATAAAATTCAAGCAAGTATAAAGATAACGACAACGTTCAGGTGCTTCCTTTATAGAGCATTTGTTAAGCTTTATTTTTATACAGAAAAGATATGAGACGCGCGCATGTCTCACATCCTTATGAATTTAGGAGAAAATCAGCCAAATTCAGCCATCTGATATACTGTAAATCTTATGGGCTAGACTCCATCCGGATAGAGTCAGACTCTTCCCAGTTGAGCAATGCTATAAATCGGAAAGAGCCACTAACGGAACGTCATGGTGTCCTGTCGGACAGAACCAAGCTGAGTTCCTCCCCATCGTCTTCGATCTCCTTCTCTTGGATTCCTAGAAACCAAAATCTTGTTGCTGATTCTCTAGTTAAAGAAACTTTATGTATGGTTGAGACTTTTATGGCTCTCACCTAACTTTTGTTAAGAAAAATTGTATTAAAAAATAAATAAATCAGCCAAACATGAAACAACAACAAAAATGTTTCAATTTTTAGTAAATTTAAACATGACGACAACAAGAAAAATGATGCCCTTTTACAAAAAAAAAAAAAAAAAAAACAAGACGCATGAACTGTACATGTTAATATACAGCTTGGACTCATATATAACAAAAATGAGACGCATGTACTGTACAACGAAAATGAGACGCATGTACTCTCATACAGAAAAGATATGAGACGCATGTCCTGTACAAGTAAACATAAACATGACGACAACAACAAAAATGTTTCAATTTAGTAGTCAAAACGACAGATACGAGATAACGATGATGTCTATAACATGTGCGATTGTACTATTTGTTTTGGAAGGAGAATAATGAGTCCTACTTAGGAATTATTTTATGATAAAGGATTTTACTTAAATCCTAATATGCAAAATCAATGTAGTATAGATGAGTGTCAATCCAATCCTAAGTGACCATGATGCAATGAGAATACAAATGAATGCTTAATCTAAGTGCAATCAATTTAGTGAAGTGATATGATGTGACTAACAAGACTATAAAGCAATAAAGAAACAAGCTTTATATCAATGAGATGCAATAGGACTCATGGGACTAGGAATTTGACTTCAAGTGATTAAGATCCAATCTAGAAGTGGCAAGATTACAACAAATGCATTTTCTTAAGTGTAGACACAAAGCTAAACAAACTCTTTGTCAAGATGAATGCTCATTTACTATCCTTAATCAAACACAATGTCTTGGCTCAATTAACTCAAGTAATCATTAAAAAAAAGTCTATTAACTATCTAAGCTTTCCTAACACAAATGTCTTTGGCTAAGCAAGCAAAGAACTAGGAAGAGTTGGTTCAGACATTTCATCAAACACCTTTCGGGCATGAAATGTCTAAAGCTCTAGATTAGAGTGGCCAACACTAATCTAGCATTAAGAGCACTCAACTAGCAAGAAAATAGATAAATCTAACACTAAACACTCTAGATCTTCACTCAATCACTCTAATCACCCTACCCCATGAATCCAAAAGGTAACTACTCACTAATAGACATGATAAACCCAACAATCAATGATGATTCAAGGCTAATCATGCTTAGTGATCAAGATAAACCAATAAACACAAGAGATAAAGATGAAAAGAAGACTAAAGATTCAATCTTTCTTCAAGATCCCAAAGTGTTTAGAGAGAAAAACAAGATATCCTCTTAAATTAGGTTTAACATGTATTTATGGTGACTTAAAACGCAAAAGGGTAAAATGGTAAATTAATCAGTCGCAGCAGCTTTTGGACACGTCGCTTGGCCGCTGCAGAAGGCCGCTGGGAGTCTCACAGCAGCTTTCTTGCGTTGTCTCGAGGCCGCTGCGTGAAGTCGAAACCGGGCAGGGAGGAGTGTATTTTCTCAGCAGCTTCCTCACACCGCTGCGCAAGGCCGCTCCACACGTACAGCAGCTTCTCGTCGAGGTCAACAGGCTGTTGTGAGGTCGTTTGGCCGCTGGGACACTTGAGCAACTCATGCATCGACTCAGAATCACCATTCTTGCCTTTAAACCATCTCCAAAAGGTCCAAACTCACCAAATAACATCTCCATTACCTGATAAGGACATATGTAATGCAATGCAACCTAAATGCAAACGAAATGCATCTAAATGGACAAAATGAGAACTAAAAAGATGCTTAAAACTATGCAAATTCACAAGATATCAACTCCCCCACACTAGTCCTTTACTTGTCCTCAAGTAAATTTTTCAAAAACTCAAAAAGCATATATATTAAAATGGGAGCTTAAAGCCAAAAGAAACACTCATTGCACTCAACTTGACATCCTAAAGAAACATAGCAAATAGCATGAGCACACTCTCTTATTATACTCTAGCTTCTCTAGGCCTATCAATACTCTTATGCCTCTACACAAGATGCAATACTCATCAACCAACAAGTTCTCTTAACCAGCCCTCACATTTATTCACATACACACACACACAAGGTGAATTCTCACAAATGGGCACATGATCTCAATCATTTGGCTAGACAAGTAAATGGTCTAATGTGAATGAAGAGGAAGGTTTAAATGAATCATTTTAAGGTGGTTATCACTCAAGAACAAGGAGCTTGATCATTATGCAAAATTTATCTAAGACTAGAAGCAATTTATGCATACATAAATCCATTCTCATCATTCTACCATTTTCCTTAGTGATTGCAAGTTCTACCTTTTTCATCCTCAATCACATAACCAAAATAACACCCTCTCACATCACTCACCCAATGAACAACTCTCTTTTTTTTTATTTTGACTCAACCAACTAGGGACTTTCTATTCACTCTTCACATTTCCAAGCTCTAACTCTTTTTATTTTTCTTTCCCCACTATCTTATTGAATTTTTCTTTTCTTTTCTTTTTTTTTTAGGGGGGAGATCTCAAACAATACAATCTAGAGCTTTCTTTTCTTTCCATTTTAGGTCCCTAGGGCTTTTCTTTTCTCATGACACTTTTTTTGTTCATCTTTCTCACCTTTCTCACTTCCCAAACCAAATACATTAAACCTTTAGAGCACATAAACCCACTCACCATCCTAGATGCTAGCTCAAATGAGGTTCCTATGCTAGCAAGAGATGAGAACAAATCTATGTCGCCTCCAATACTCTCAAGATTTTGCACATGACAAGCTATCAAAAGAGGCCTCACTCATACAAATTAATGGTTGGTTTCAAAGAATGGCTAAGGTTCAAGGGAGGGAGTGCCATTTGGGTTAACAAAGGGTGGTACAATGGAAAAAGATAACCCAAATGTGTATGAGATCCATGATCAAGTATGCAAGTGCCCATATGCAAGAGAGATTAAGTTCATTAAGCCAAGTTCAGATTGGAGCTGGTTCCAAGAACAATGCTAATATCAAGCAAGCAAACATGTTTCAAGAAGAGTTTTCAAGGCACGAAGCTTACAAGGCTTTAAAGGAATGCTTAAGCTACTTAATATGTTTAACTAGAGTGACAATTTTAGTGCAAGACAAATGTTCTTTATAAGGCTTGCTCCCAATGCATGAATGCAATTATATGCTTCTAGACTCAATCTTAAAAATGCAAGTGATGCAACTACATGATTCTTTTTGTGATTTTCAAAATTTTCAATTTTTTTTATGCATATATGTATGTACAATGCAATGAATGAGACTCAAAATCATCAAAGAAAACATGATCAAATACTTGGTACCTCTCACACACCTAGTTCACACAGTCTCTGTGTGATTAAGTTGAAAGAGATACCTAAAAGAGATAAATGCAAAGAAAAACTGGTATATACAATGTAAAGGTGGTGGAGTGGTACCTCAAGTGGAGAGTGGAGAAGGAGGATCCTTTCCACCTTCAAGAGTGATAATGAGGACCTGAGAGAGAAGCTTTTGAAGCTTTATTGGATCATTTTGCAGTTGAGGAGTGATGATGGCTCTTGCACTTGAGAATGGTGTAGATTTTCCCTTGCATCTGATCTTGTACTCAATAGCTTCATCCTTAAGCTTCATTGGATGGAGAGTGAGAGTGTGTGGAGTCTTGTCAAGAGGTGGAGAGTGAGGTTCTTTCATCATCTTTTTCTTGTCATGACCAACCTTTGTGGCTCTACTCATCTCCTCCCTTTTAGCTTTTTCCAAGTGCTCATCACACTTCTCTTTAGAGGACTCTCCATCAAGATCTTCTTGCAAACTAGCAACTACTTCATCCTTGTGCTTCTCATTTGGAATATCTCCACAAGTAATGGTTCCACAATACTCAACATTCATCATAGAAGGCTTGATTGGGTAGGAGACAGCTTTGTTGACATTGTGGAGTGTTACCCTCTTGTTAGGAAAATCGATGCAAGCACCCACAGTAGCAAGAAAGGGTGTACCCAAGATCAATGGTACTTTCCTCTTAGTCATCATATCCAAAACAGTGAGGTCTATGGGAATGGTACATGCTCCAATCTTCAAAGGGAAGTCCTTGATGAAACCAATTGGAATTGTAGAGGAAGAATCCCCAAACATTACTGAAGAAGTATTAGTCTCCATGTTCTTAACCCCCAAACTCTTCACCATCTCCAATGAGATCACATTCACACTTGCACCAGAATCAACAAGAGCATCATCAAGTATAAATTCCCCAAGAGAGCAAGGTAAAGTGAACTTTCCTTGGGTTTCCAGTTTTGGAATAGACTTTGGTGTGAGTTGTGGATCAAGCTTCAATGTGGAGATGTTGAGAAGCTCTGCTACTTCTTCTTTGTGATATAAAATGTCCTTGATGAGAAGCATTTGGACATGAGCTTCACGCATACCTGAGATCTCTGGAAGCTTGACTCCAACATCACTTAGGTCTTTTCTGAACTTGGAGATCACCTTGTTTTGAGCTTTGGTAAGGACTCTTTGTGGAAATGGAAGCTTATCATAAGGTGACTGCTCAACCTCAGTAGTGTCTTCCACCTTATCCTCTTTCAACCTCAGCACAACCTTTCTTTCAACTGTATTCTCAGCTCTGTGCTCAATTCCCTTCACAATATTTGCTTCAACCTTCCTTTCAGCCTTCTCTACAATATATGCTTCAGCCATGGCTACAATATGTCTCCCCAAATGTCCGATCTCAGATCCAAACAATAGTCTTTCAATCTCATCTACTTCTTGCACATGATCACACATCTCAACATCAGAAGAAGTACTAGAGAAGATAGCATTGCAATACTCTTTGGGGTTCTTCTCTGGTTTCCCTGGTAAAGAACCCATTGGCTGCTTGGAGGATGAAGCCATAGATGCAAACTGAGTCTCTAAGGTCTTGACTGTAGAACCAAGGTGTGAGAACTTGTTGTTGAGATCATTATAGTTCCCATCAATCTTGTTGTGTATATTCTTCAGCTCATACCCAATGTGTTTTTCACTTCTATTTTGAGACTCCAATATTTGTTTCAACATAGCATCAGTACTACTTTCTTGTGGAGCAGAAGTAGAAGATCCAACTTGGGGGTGTGTAGACTGGTTCTCTTGGTTTGAGAAACCTGGAGGGTAGTTCTGCTTGGCTTGGTAACCTCCTTGTTGAGTGTTGTAGTGAGGCCTTTGCTGGTAGGTGTTGTGGTACTGAAAGTTAGGCTACTTCATGTACCATGTCCCATTAGCATTAACAAAGCACAACTCTTCTTGACCTTCTAGCTCATCAACTTCATTCACCACAGCATTTCCTTCATGTTTCTGCTCACCAACAAAGTGCACCTTCTCTTGCTTAGCTTTATCCAAAAGAAGCATATCAATCTTGTCTTGAAGAGCCTTCAGCTCTTTCTTTGTGTTCTGATCCTCACCACCACTGCCTCTGTTGCTTCTATCATGCTCATCATTGTAGACTGAATCACTCTTAGCCATATTCTCTACAAGCTCCAAAGCATCAACTTCAGTTCTCCCCAAGAAGAAACCATTGCTAGCTGTATCAAGTTGGCTTCTATACTTAGGCAAAACACCCCTGTAGAAAGTACTAAGCAAGCTCTCCATATTGAAGCCATGGTGTGGACACTGTGATATGTAGATGTTGAACCTCTCCCATGCTTCTCCAAAGCCCTCAAGATTCTTTTGAGTGAAACCATAAATCTCATTCCTAAGCTTGGCAGTTCTTGAGGTAGAGAATAACTTGGTGAGAAAAGCTTTCTTGCACTCATCCCAAGTAGTGATTGAGTCTCTTGAAAGACTCTTTTCCCATGTGTGAGCTTTATCTCCCAAAGAGAATGGAAACAACCTGAGCTTGAAAGCATCTTCAGAGACACCATTGATTTTTGTTGTTCCACACAGCTTGTCAAAGTTATCCAAGTGGTCTAGAGGATCCTCCAAAGCAAAACCATGGTATTTGTTGCTCTGGATCATGTTAATCAAGTTGGACTTGATCTCAAAGTTGTTGTTCTCCATAGCTGGTGCTCTAATGCCTGCCCTATGACCATGGATATTGGGCTGATCATGAGTTCCAATAGCCCTAGCTTGGCGCTGTGGATGTTGTGGTCTAAGGTTGGCAGCTCCTTGACCATTACCCTCTTCATCTTGAGGCTGATTCTGATGTTGATCCATCTCAAACCCCAATCTGTCAAAATGAACCTGTCGCTCTTCTTCTCTTCTCCTTCTTGTGTTCTCCCTCTCAAGTGCTCTGATGTCTTCAACCAAAGGAGTAAGGTTTGTTGGCCCTCTACTTTGCAAGTTCATACACCTGAAAATCACAAGTAAAAGAAGAAGTAGTATTAGTAACCAAATAAAAGAAAATAAGACTTAGTCTCAAGCAATGACCAAATCTCAATGTCAAAATCTACTAAGGACTGGCAACGGCGCCAAATTTGATAAAGGATTTTACTTAAATCCTAATATGCAAATCAATGTAGTATAGATGAGTGTCAATCCAATCCTAAGTGACCATGATGCAATGAGAATACAAGTGAATGCTTAATCTAAGTGCAATCAATTTAGTGAAGTGATATGATGTGACTAACAAGACTATAAAGCAATAAAGAAACAAGCTTTATATCAATGAGATGCAATAGGACTCATGAGACTAGGAATTTGACTTCAAGTGATTAAGATCCAATCTAGAAGTGGCAAGATTACAACAAATGCATTTTCTTAAGTGTAGACACAAAGCTAAACAAACTCTTTGTCAAGATGAATGCTCATTTACTATCCTTAATAAAACACAATGTCTTGGCTCAATTAACTCAAGTAATCATTAAAAAAGAGTCTATTAACTATCTAAGCTTTCCTAACACAAATGTCTTTGGCTAAGCAAGCAAAGAACTAGGAAGAGTTGGTTCAGACATTTCATCAAACACCTTTCGGGCATGAAATGTCTAAAGCTCTAGATTAGAGTGGCCAACACTAATCTAGCATTAAGAGCACTCAACTAGCAAGAAAATAGATAAATCTAACACTAAACACTCTAGATCTTCACTCAATCACTCTAATCACCCTACCCCATGAATCCAAAAGGTAACTACTCACTAATAGACATGATAAACCCAACAATCAATGATGATTCAAGGCTAATCATGCTTAGTGATCAAGATAAACCAATAAACACAAGAGATAAAGATGAAAAGAAGACTAAAGATTCAATCTTTCTTCAAGATCCCAAAGTGTTTAGAGAGAAAAACAAGATATCCTCTTAAATTAGGTTTAACATGTATTTATAGTGACTTAAAACGCAAAAGGGTAAAATGGTAAATTAATCAGTCGCAGCAGCTTTTGGACACGTCGCTTGACCGCTGCAGAAGGCCGCTGGGAGTCTCACAGCAGCTTTCTTGCGTTGTCTCGAGGCCGCTGCGTGAAGTCGAAACCGGGCAGGGAGGGGTGTATTTTCCCAGCAGCTTCCTCCCACCGCTGCGCAAGGCCGCTCCACACGTACAGCAGCTTCTCGTCGAGGTCAACAGGCTGCTGTGAGGTCGTTTGGCCGCTGGGACACTTGAGCAACTCATGCATCGACTCAGAATCACCATTCTTGCCTTTAAACCATCTCCAAAGGTTCCAAACTCACCAAATAATATCTCCATTACCTGATAAGGACATATGTAATGCAATGCAACCTAAATGCAAACGAAATGCATCTAAATGGACAAAATGAGAACTAAAAAGATGCTTAAAACTATGCAAATTCACAAGATATCATTTTACCTTATATACAGCTTGGACTGGACGGCAAGCAACAAAGTCAACGCATTTACTCATCCTCAAGAAAATAAACAGAAAAGGTCAAATAAGTTAAGGAGTATTATAAGAAGAAGAAAAAGAAGAAGTAGAAGAAGACGAAAATGTCGGGCTGGTTAGAGTTGCCACCGGATATTATCAATTCGATCTCTTTGAAAGTTGACAATCCTTTTGGTTTGATCCACTTTCGGTCAGTTTGTTCCTCTTGGCGATCTTCTAGTATCTTCAAATTCCGACCCATGACACCGCTTAAATGCCCTCTTCCTCTCGATTCAGGCGGTTATGGTGATGATTGCCATATCTTGAACAGCCGTGTTTACCTCCTCAAGTCTCCTAATGGCAGCCCTAGACCCAAATACTGGTGAGAAGAAAAATCAAAGAAAATCTTTAATTGATTTCTTGAATCTAGATAATACTTATAGTTATATGATAATTCTGTTCATGATAGGTTATTTAGACTACAAGAGAACGAGGATGGAGAAATTGTTCTATATAGTTTGTTCTTAAGAAGAAACTCTTCTGTGTACAAATGCTTGTATCCAAGTCCTCTTTCACTTAACTTGCTCGACTGTCAAGTCTTCGTGCGAGCGCAAGAACACCTAGCTTGTTTCAGTGAATTTCTTGAAGGATTCAATTCCTTTGTGAAAGGTGTAGAATCTATCGGCTTTACGGGTTTAGACGAAAAAAATAACAAATTTACTATTCTTGGGAAGCTCTCATTTGAGGGTCTTGCCATGTATAGGTCAGTCGATGAGTGTTGGACTGAGCTTGAGATAAAAATTGATTCACATACCCAAGGAATAGTTTCATATAAAGGTAAGTTCTACGCCATAGATCACATCGCGAGGTTAATAGTGGTAGAGCCAACAACACTAGAAGTGAACACGTTTCAGCAGTCAAGTCGCTGTGATAAGACAATGAGAAGTTGGGTAAGGAAGTATAATTAATAATTTTTTGAATAGGACGAAGATCGTATGTTCTAAAATATGCTTTTTGTTTTCGTTCGTTGTATCTGTCACCAACAGCTTTTGAAGACAGAGGACAAACTCCTCCTTGTTGAGATGTTCACAGATAGCACTCACGATTTGTACAAACCAACCATCCATGAGAGTAAGATATTTCTTGAGAGTAAGATATGGTTTGAAATCTCAAAACTAGATGAAAAGACAAACGAATGGGATTGAGTTGAAGATGTGGACGATCTCGTCTTGTTTTTGGACTCTTATTGCTCCTTCTCGTGCTTAGCTACTGAGATTCCGGGGTTTAGAGCCAACTCTATAGTCTTCTTGGACTATTGGGGGGGGGGATCTAACTTAGATTTATATCAAAGAATTCTTGTGTATGAATTCAGTGAGCATGGCGTTAGATCTATAATAAATATACCAGAGTATGTTGAGCTGTTTCGAACTCCCTCAGGCTGGGTAATCTCCAACGAATGGTCATATTAAAAACCATGAATATCATTTTTATGTAATTTTTTTTCTGAATTATAAGTATCATGGTTCCCACATAAGTGGGTCCAGACTAACCACATATTTGCAGTCTACATTATCGGCCCATGTGTCGGTCTACATTATGTAATTATTTTGCATTTCTAAGATTTCTACTCGTGTAACTGGTGTTGGCTGCTACTTATAATTTACTTTGATTTGTTTATGTTGTAAAACTAGACCATAAAGTTTTTATCATTACGTAGTGAGATGAGTTGTCAACACTTACAAATGAGGAAATGTAGACATTAAAATGCGATGGCTTAAAGTCAGGTGGTGGCAGAAACGTCGCATATACACAGACAATCTCTAAACACGACTGACAAAACTGATAACATGAACCTGAGAAATCTGAAAACCTGTGGCATCATCTTTCTGTTGAACATCTGACAGGAATCTTGTTATCCGAAATATAAGGATAAGTAAATATATGTTCGGTTATCTTTGTATGTCCATTTGGATTTGGATGATACTCGTTTGGATTCAGATATTCAGTCTCTCATAGTTTAATACTCGTTCAGGAAATTTAATTTGCTACTTCGATTCGGGTTTTTCGGGTCGAATATGTACAGTTTCGGATATCGGGTAAAGTGTCCACCCCTGCAATAGCTAGCCTCTGTCATTCAATAACATAGAAAAGGATGAACTGAATTTGTCAACTAGAATAAACAATGTAAAGAGTAAATAAAGGCATTACAAGTATATTTTACATAGGTTTCTGGAAAACGTCGTCACATATATTGGAACAGAAAAATAGTTCCAAAACGACATGTAAAACCGAATGAAGGGAGTATATTTTAATGCAGTTATTTTGTATTCTGTGCATACAAAAAAAAATTGTACCCTATAAAATAAAAACCTACAGTAATGCAAGGGCGATCCCAGCATTTTTTTTGTGGGTCAAAATAAATGTAAAAAGACCACAGAGGCGAATTAAAGAGATTTGTGGGTTCATTCACAATTATTTCAACCAAAATGCCATAATCAAGTAATGAAAATGGCTGACAAAATCTAAATTTTATTATATTTATGGTGTCAGGTGACCCTACTATCCAACAATTGGGTCCGCCCCTGCAGTAATGCATCATATCATTTGTTAAGGTGTTGTCTAGTTTTTCTGCTACCATCCGCAAACGCAACTTTTGCGGTTAGTAGCGGTTATTGGCGTTATGCAACAATCATTCAAACCGTTATAAACCGTTTCAAATCGCTTCAAACCGCATCAAACCTCATAAATTCAAATGTTGATTTCAGCTAGCGTTTGCGATTGCGGGAGGGTAATTTTTTTTTCTTTTTTCAAAAACAATATAAGTACAAAAATAAAAATATTCAATAAAAATTTTAAATTAAAATTATTAAAATACTAAAAAATATATCTATTATATTTCAATTAATACTATAAAATTTTAAATAATTTTTTTTATAATTTTAAAAATTTAAAACTACAACTTTCTAAATATAATTTTGATATTTATTACAATCTTATGATTTTTGGTATTTTTATAATTATATAAAATATAAATACTATTAGTTTATTATTCAACCGCTGGTTAACCAGTCATAAGTATCCCGCAAACGAACAAATTTTTAACCGCAATACCAATCGTACAAATCGTTTAAAACCGCTAGAAACCGCAACCACCCGCATCCGCAAACTCCCGCAACCGCAACCGCTGCGAAACAAGTCTTTGCAAAACATCAAAAAATCAAACAAGTCTCTGGGAAACTATTGACAATGATCTTGTTCCGAGTTCAAAGTTCAAATACAATTCACGAACAGTTTTTCAAATAAAAATAGATACCACATGTGATATGTATAATATGTGAGATTGTATTTGATTTGGGAGGAGATAATGAGTCCCACCATGTGAATTATTTTACATTATGTACAGCTTGGACTGCAAGGCAAGCAACAACGTACTTCCTCAACCCCAAGAAAACAAACAGAGAAAGTCAAACAAGTAAAAGATTATGACTCTTTATATCCTCGGATCTGAATGCGTTACTATATTCAAGTCAAGAGAAGAAGAAAGAAGAAAATGTTGGGCTGGTCAGAGTTGCCACCAGATATTATCAATTCGATCTCCTTGCAAATCGACAATCCTTTTAGTCTGATCCACTTTCGGTCAGTTTGTTCCTCTTGGCGATCTTTTAGTATCCTCAAATTCCGACCCGTGACACCGCTCAAATGCCCTCTTCCCCTCGATTCAGGCGGTTGTGGTGGTGATTGCCATATCTTGAGCAGCCGTGTGTACCTCGTCAAGTCTCCTAATAGCAGCCCTAGACCCAAATACTGGTAAGAAGAAAAGAAATCTTGAATTAGTTCTTTGAATCTTGACGGTACTTTATATATGATGAGAATTTTCCACTGACAGGTTGTTTAAACTAGGACAGAGCAAGAATGGAGAAATTGCTCTAAATAGTTTGTTCCTAAGAAAAAGCGTTTATGAGTCCTTGAATCCATGTCATCTTTCACTTAACTTGCTCGACTGTCAAATCTTCGTGCTAGCGCACGAACACGTGGCCTGTTTCAGTGAATGGGATGAAGGATTCGAATTCAAAATGGACTGCGTAGAACCTATCGGCTCTATGGGTTTAGATGGAAAGAACAACAAGTTTACTATTCTTGGGGAGCTCTCATTTGAGGGTCTCGCCATGTATAGGTCAGTCGACGAGTGTTGGACTGAGCTTGAGATAAAAATTGATTTCAAACCCCAAGAAGTAGTTTCATATGAAGGTAAGTTCTATGCCATTGATCGCACCGGGAGAACAATAGTGGTAGAACCAACAACACTAGAAGTGAACACGTTTCAGCAGTCAAGGCCATGCGATAAGATAAGGAGCCGTTCGGTGACGAGACTAACTTGTTTCTTCTTTTATAAGACAAAGTTACGAAGATCATGTTTCTAAAATTATTTTTTCGTTTGTTCTATCTGTCATCAACAGTTTATAAAGTTAGCGGACAAGCTCCTTCTTGTGGAGATGTACATAGAAAGGGGATACGATTTGGACGAGGAAGAGGACAAGATATGGTTTGAAATCTCAAAACTAGATGAAAATAGAAACGATTGGTATCAAGTGGAAGATTTGGACGGTCACGTGTTGTTTTTGGACTACTATTGCTCCTTCTCGTGTTTAGCTACTGAGATTCCGGGGTTTCGAGCCAACTCTATAGTCTTCTTGGACATGGGGGGAACATCTTTACGTGAAAGAATTCTTGTGTTTGAGTTCAGTAAGAATGGTGTTAGATCTTTAATAGATACACCAGAGTATATTGAGCTGTTTCGAACTCCAGAAGGCTGGGGAATCTCCAACGAATGATCTTTATATTAACACACATGAATATCATTTATAAGTAATTATCTTTCATTTGATTTGTGTATGTTGTAAAACTAGAACATAAAAATTGTATCATTAGTCGTAATCGTAACGAGATGAGTTGTTTACACCTACAAATCAGGAAATGTAGCAAAACAAGTTCATTTTCAGATCATTATACTGGATCAGCATATATAACTTGAACTTCAAAGTACAAGTGAATATAATCGTGACAACAACAACAAAAATGTTGCAAGCTTTAGTTAGTCGAAGACTTAAAATGACAGATACCGGTTGATTTTTACGAGACTAAAATGACTTGACTAACGGAAATATGAGATTTTATTAGCTTCAGTTTAAAGTTAAAGATTAAAATGGCTTACCTATATTTGAAAATTTTATATGATGTGCATGTTAAGAAAATTTTTACCTTAAATTTGAAAGTTCAAGATTTGTTTGGTCTCCTGATAATTTCTATTCATGATGGGGCAAGGTGGGTTTTTCCTATTTAATATGATGTGTGAGCTTGTATTCTATTTGGAAGGAGAATAATGGAGCCCCGCTAGTTTATTATTTTACCTTATATACAGCTTGGCCTGGACAGCAAGCAAGAAAGTCAGCATATTTCTTCAACCCCAAGAAAACAAAAATTTTATAAATCCTTATATTCTCGGGTCTAGTTGCATTACCACACCCAAGTAAAAGAAGGAAATGCCAGGCTGGTTCGAGTTGCAACCGGAGATCATCCACATGATCTCTCTGCGAATTGACAACCCTTTTGATTTGGAAGGAGAATAATGAGTCCAATTGTGAATTATTTAACCCTTATATACAGCTTTGACTGCACGGCAAGCAAGAAAGTCAGCATTCCCTCAACCCCAAGAAAACAAACAGAGGAAGTCAAACAAGTTAAACATTATGAATCTTTATATTGTCGGATCTAAGTGCGTTACTATATTGAAGTCAAGGGAAGAAGACGAAGAGGAAGAAAATGTTGGGCTGTTCGGAGTTGCCACCGGATATTATCAATACGATCTCCTTGCAAATCGACAATCCTTTTAGTCTGATCCACTTTCGGTCAGTTTGCTCCTCTTGGCGATCCTTTAGTATCCTCAAATTCCGACCCATGACACAGCTTAAATGCCCTCTTCCCCTCGATTCGGGCGGTTGTGGTGATGATTGCCACATCTTGAGCAGCCGTGTGTACCTCGTCAAGTCTCCTAATAGCAGCCCTAGACCCAAATACTGGTTAAAAGAAAAATAAAATTCGTTAATTGATTTCTTGCATCTTGCCGATATTTTATTAATTATATGATAGTTTCGTTCCTGACAGGTTGTTTAAAGTAGGAGAGAATGAGAATGGAGATATTGTTCTATATAGTTTGTTCTTAAGAAGAAACTCTTCTGAGTATAAATGCTTGTATCCAAGTCTTTCACTTAACTTGCTCAACTGTCAAATCTTCGTGCTAGCGCAAGAACACGTGGCTTGTTTCAGTGAATGGATTGAAGGATTCGAATCAATGGACTTTGTACAACCTATCGGCTCTATGGGGTTAGACGGAAAGAACAACAAGTTTACTATTCTTGGAAAGCTCTCATTTGAGAATCTTGCCATTTATAGGTCAGACGATGAGTGTTGGACTGAGCTTGAGATAAAAATTGATTCACATCCCCAAGGAATAGTTCCATATAAAGGTAAGTTCTACGCCATAGATCGCACCGGGAGAACAATAGTGGTAGAGCCAACAACACTAGAAGTGAACACATTTCAGCGGTCAAGGCCATGTGATAAGATACGGAGACGTTGGGTAAGGAAGGAGACTAAAATGTTTTTTTTTTAATGGGACAAAATTACGAAGATCATGTTTATGAAGTTAAGTTTTTGTTTGTTCTATCTGTCATCAACAGCTTTTAAAATCAGCGGACAAACTTCTTCTTGTGGAGTTGTGCAGAGAAAGGGGATACGATTTGTACGAGGACAAGGACAAGATACGGTTCGAAATTTCAAAACTAGATGAGAAGAGAAACGATTGGGAACAAGTTGAAGATGTGGAAGATCATGTATTGTTTTTGGACTATTATTACTCCTACTCATGCTTAGCTACTAAGATTCCGGGGTTTAGAGCCAACTCTATAGTCTTCTTGGACATGTGGAGGACATCTGACAACTTACAAATACATGAAAGAATTCTTGTGTATGAATTCAGTGAGCATGGCGTTGAATCTTTAATAGATATACCTGAGTATTTTCAGCTGTTTCGAAATCCCCCAGGTTGGGTAATCTCCAACGAATGATCTCTATGTTAACAAACATGAACTTTTTTTTGTTTTTGAATTATACAAGGGTATCATGGCTCCCACAGAAGTGGGTCCAGACTACCCACATATTTGCAGTGTACATTATCGGTCTATGTTTGTGGCGATGCCGAAATGTTAATTCTCCAGTGGCTAGCGGGATTCGAACCCGGGTCCGTATTGGAGCCGAAATTCCGTCAAGTACCACTAGGCCGTCCTCGTTTATTTAACAAACATGAATATCATATCATTTTAAGTGCAATCTCATATTATTTTTTGCATTTAAGACTTTTAGCCGTGTAACTGCGTTGGCTGCTAATTATAATTTTGACTTTGATTTGGTTAGTGTTGTAAAATTAGACCATAAAATTGTATCAGTACGTAATGAGATGAGTTGTTCACGCCTACAAAATGAGGAAATTCAGATATAAAATGTGATGTGAAATTTCGGTCCATGGAACAAAACAAGTTCATTTTCAATCAATTACTGGATCAGCATATATATACTGAATTGAACTTCAAAGTACAAGTGAATATAAACGTGACAACAATAACGAAAATGTTGCAACTTCAGTTAGTCAAAATGTCAGATATGAGATGACAATGATATTTAGTAGTGTGATATTTGAGTTGTATTATATCTCGAAGGAGAATAATGGAGTCCCTCTGGTTAATTATTTTACCACCTTATACAGCTTGGACTAGAAGGCAAACAAGAAAGTTAAACATTTCTTCAACCCCCAAGTAAACAAACAGAGAAAGTCAAACAAGTTAAGAGAGTATAGATCTTTATATTCTCGGATCTATTTGCATTAAGTAAAAGAAGAAGAAGAGGATGTCTGGCTGGTCGGAGTTGCTACCAGAGATCATCCACATGATCTCTCTGCGAATTGACAACCCTTTTGATCTAATCCATTTTCGATCTGTATGTTCATGGTGGAGATCATGTAGTATTCAAATGTTCCGACCAATTCCATCACTTAGATGTCCTCTTCCCCCAGATGCTGATGGTTGTGGAGATGATTGCCATATCTTGAGGAGCCGTGTTTATCTTGTCACATCTCTTTCTCACGATCCTCCCCGATTCTGGTAATTAAAATTCTTCTACAACAGTTTTGATCCATATATATGTTGGACATTCTTGTTCCCTTCTTGGATTGATTCTTGAGTTTTAACGAATGTGTTAGAAATTTCACATCCTTCTATATTTTGACTTGTGACAATTAGTGGATTGTCCATCATTTTTTCGATGTTGAGTATCCATCACTAATCTAGACAATAACCCAATACAGGATTAATTACTATTGTTAGATCAGCCAAACTAGTTTCTGTCGGACCGGTTTTGGTTTAAATCGATCAAACCTTCTTCGATTGGTCGGATCAATTCTGGTTCGTCGGGACATATCGATCTCTGATATCACACCAATTAATATTTATGGCCTTCTATCACACCAATTAATCAAAGTCGCATCATATTTCGATATGAAATATTCTTCACAATATTTAGGCTTGCCCTAACTTGAGAAAGATATAAAATCTTAGATGATTCTTTTTTCCTCGTAGGCTATTTAAGCTACATGAAGAGGAGAACGGAGCACTTGCTCTGCAATCTTTGCTCAATAGAAGAACCTCTCATAGGGGAGTGTCATATCCAAGCCTGTTAATTGACTTGCTCAACTCTCAAGTCATTGAACTAGTTCAAGAACATGTCGCTTGTTACAAAGAATTCATGGTGCTTGTTCAAGAACATGTCGGTTTTATGCGGTTAGATGGAGAGAACAAAGAATTCATGGCTTTGGGAAGGCTGTCTTTCCAAGGTCTTGGCATGTATAGGTCATTTGAGGATCGTTGGACCGAGATCGAGATAACATCTGGTCCTTTTCCAGATGGAATTGCGTCATTTAACGGACAATTTTATGTCATTGATACTGCTGGAGTCACGAAAGTGATCAAGCCAACTCTAGAGTTGAATTCGTTTCGTCGGTCAAGGCCTTGCAATAAGACCAGGAAACGTTGGGTAAGAGGGAACATAACTTCTTCTCTAAAGTCTTATGATCTTTTTTTAATGGTACAAATTTACTAAATTCGAATTTACTGTCTATATGTTCAACAGTTTGTCAAGGCTGAGGATAAACTCCTACTAGTAGAGATGTGCACCCGTAACTTAGAAGAGTATCGGAGACCACATCTTCTAGCGGAAAAAGGATGGTTCGAAGTATCGGAGTTAAATGAGGAGAGAAACGATTGGATTCAAATGGAAGATATTGGTGGTCGAGTCTTGTTCTTGGACGACCATTTCTCATTGTCTTGCTTGCCTAATCAGATCCCTGGTTTCAAACCAAACTCTATAATCTTCAAAGGTGTGCTTGGATACTATGGACATCAAGTGTTTGAATTTGGTGAGCAAGGATTTATACTTCTTGGAGATATCCCTGAGTATTCTCAGCTTTTCCCATCTCCCTCATGGATAGTTTCCAACGTATAATCGATTCATCACAAAACATATTTGGAAAAAAAATGCTTGTTTGTTCATCACCTTTCAAACCACAAAACAATTGTTTGCTTTGAAACAAAATTGTGTAATTTTATTCCAAAAGAAAATGTGTACGAACTATATTTCTGCTTGTATAAATATTTGGATTGTTTTTTTTATATCCATGATGTATTATAAATATTTGGATTTTTTTTTTTTTAAAATATCTGTAATGTATCGGCAATTTGGCAGTAGACTGATACTAACAAATTAGTTATTCTTTTCATTCATTTGGAAAAAAAATACGTCTGACAATTTTTTTTTTAAAAAGAGAGATAATCAATGACGTGAAACATGATATGCTATATCCCTTATCTTTTATGGAAGTGTTTCACGATTCATGGGGATACACTGCGGTGTGTCAAGATGAACGTAGAGATGCTTTTTTTTTTTAGAAAGGGCTTTACTTTATATAAAATGGCCTTGAAGGCAATTAGTTTGGGCTTATCCCATTACATCAAGCATAAGCAAAAAGAGATATTGGGCCGAGCCCAAATAGAACTGCAACTGAACCGAACCAGGATAAAATAAAGAAGGAAGAGAACCATTCTCCAATGGCGATCACCACGAGGAAGGAAGCACAGATCAGTGAGCTTTAGTTATCAAACCACTCCTGGATCATCTGAGACGAGAGGGACGGGTTTTGGTACGAAAGCTGGAGATCCGGTTTTTAATTAGAGAGTCAGCTTGCTTTAAGAGTGAAGGAACAGAGCGGAAGGCCTGCCGATGGAGTATGTTGTTCCGCTCTATCCAGCTGAAGTATATCGCAGCTTGCCATGCGAGAAGGGTGAGAAACCGCTGATGCTTGTGAAGGGTAGAACGTAGAGATGCTTCTATGTAAATATAGTTTTTTCTCTTGTTCGATTGTCGAGAAGAAGAATCGACAGTGATGATGTTACTGGAGATAGTCTTAAAACTTTTAATGGATGGTACCGAAGTTATTTTAGGTCTAGTTTACTTGCAACAACACTGATATATATGGACTAGTTGACATGGTGACGGCAGTCGTACTTCCAAGATTAGTAGTATTAAGGAAAAAAGTTTTCCGGCTACACAACATTTACACTAATATGGTGAAAATCATCTAATATATAAAAATATATTAAACACTACACGAAGCTTATGTTAATACATGCCACATGCACGAAGTAAATGTTATTATGGTGGCAACATCACAATCGGATTTAATTGATCTTAAGCTAAGTTGATGGAATAAATCTGTAATTTATGAAACTTAATAAACTTAATTGATTTTATTAATCTTAATAATAATTAAAGTTAATACAATTAATAAACTTAATAAGCATTATATTTTTTATACTTAATAAAATTATTAAACTTAATAAAATTAATTTATTTTATTAATAAACTTAATAATTATTTAAACTTAATAAAATTAATAATTTATTAAACTTAATAAAATTAATAATTTATTAAACTTAATAAGATTTATTAAAATTAATGAATTTATTAAATTATTAAACTTAATAAACTTAATGATTCATTAAGTTAAAAGTTTTTAATTAAGTTCAATAAGTTTTATTAAGTTTTAAAAATAATCTTTAATAAGTTAGAATCCTAAACTTAATAAGCATAATATTGTAATAAATTTATTAAGTTTAATAATTTAATATATTTGTTATATTTATTAAATTTTTTAAATTTATTAAATTCATTAGATTTTGTAAATTTATTAAAAATTCCTTAAGTTTATTAAATTATTAATTTTATTGAGTTTAATTTTTAAGTTTATTAATAAAATCGATTAATTTTACTAACTTTAATAATTTTATTAAGTATAAAAAATATTATGTTTATTAAGTTTATTAATTGTATTAACTTTAATTATTATTAAGTTTATTAAGTTCTATAAATTACAGACTGACCCCATTAATTTAGCTTAAAATCAATTAAATTTAATTGTGATGTTGCTACCATAATATCATTTACTTTGTATATGTAGCATGTATAACATAAAATTCATATAGTTTTTGACATATTTACATACATTGGATGATTTCTATCGTATTAGTGTTAACTTGGTGAAGACTTTTTTCCTAGTATTACTATTAACTGTAATGAGTTTTACTAGTACGATCAAAAAGCGCTTCTTTTTTTTCTTTTTGGCAAAAAGCGCTTCAAAATAAAGAATGTTACAAATATGTGACTAGAACTCGTAATTTCTACTCCCTCTCCATTTTTCTAAATAACTGTCATTTTGACAATTTATATTTTTGTAACCAGTAGTATTCTAGATAAATAAAATTATTTATAAAATCAAAAAAATAATATTCGTTCTATAATTTGTATGACTTCAACTTTGTAATTTAGATATAGTTCGATAGAACTTTTAGTCGTAAAAAATCACAAAAAATGATATTCTGTTACAAAAAATGAAATAAAATAAATAAACTGAAAATTATTTATTCCCCATTAGCCCTTTATTATAAAAACCTTTCTCAACGGTTTAATCCAACCGGTGGCGATACAGCTTCGAGTTGACTCAGTCGGAGATTTAGGGTTTCAACGGCGACTGCAGTAGTCGTCACTCCAATCCCTTCTCTTCGTCGCAGCTCAATTCGCTGCTTTTATCACTTCACAGCTTTTCTCAGGGTTCGCGATCTCGCCCACGTTGGGGAGAAAGAGATGAGTCACGGCCAACAATCTGGCGAGGCGAAGCATGAAGATGATGCTGCTCTTACAGAGTTCCTTGGGTCTCTGATGGATTACACTCCTACTGTAAAGTTTCAACCTTTTCGACTCTCCATTGATTGAACCTTACTGGGTATTTTGATTGGGTTTTGGATTTATTAATTTTTGTTTCAGATTCCTGATGATCTAGTGGAGCATTACTTGGCTAAGAGTGGGTTTCAGTGCCCTGACGTAAGATTGTAGGTACTTCCTTCTAGTTCCATGTGGTGCTTATTAATGTAAGAGGAGAGATTTAGTTGATGTTAAGGTGTTGGGGTTTTAGAATGGTGTACAAGCAGTTTTGATCAGATGTTCTAGGTTTTGTCAGTTCTAGTTGAGGCTTACTTCAGGGAAAAAAATTGAACTTTGATTATATTGTGAACATCAGATTGTATGCACGTACGAGCAGATTAGTTGATATTAATAATTTAAGGCGTTGGTGTTTTAGAATGGTTTGCCAGCAGTTTGATGAGATGTATTGGATAGGAATCATAGGATCATCTGAGATGTTTTAAGTTTGTCATTTGTAGTTGAGGTTTACTTCTGAGATATAACACTCTTCCATGCGTGGAAATGGAAAGATTGACACTTTGATTATATGTGAATATGAGATTGTATGCACGGAAGAATGAGGGAGTTCATGTTTGTTTCTTTTGACTTGAGTTGAGTGCTTAGTATTGGGATCTTGAATTGTAGGTTTTTATCCGCTTTCATAATCTTTTTCTGTGTGTATTCTGATTAGTCTGTGTTGATAATTTTGTCTACTGGTTTAACAGAATAAGGCTAGTTGCTGTGGCTACACAAAAGTTTGTTGCAGATGTTGCCAGCGACGCCCTTCAGTAAGTTTTCATTCTCTTGTCCATAAAACTTTTATATCCCTTTTCATAAATTGATTTTGGACAAAGGGGAGCAGCCTGTTCTGCGTAAATGAGATGAAGATATGTATAACCTAGATTTTCTCATGAAATTATTGCATTATTCAAATTGTTAATTTCAAAACAGGCACTGCAAGGCTAGACCAGCACCAGTTGTGAAAGACAAAAAACAGCAAAAGGTGCTCCGACTCACTTTCATTTTGGGATTGTGCGGTAGTAAATAGTATTGGTATGTAGCTTTTGGATGATCTCATTAATCTTCTTGAAACAGGACAAACGTTTAATATTGACAATGGAAGACCTTTCCAAAGCTTTGCGTGAGGTAGATGCTTCTTCTCTTAAGTCTATGCTTCTAGTGCTGGCGTTGACTTACAGCGTCCAGAGTATATGTGAAGAAATTTTGGATGCTTTCCGTTTCTAGAAAAGATGCAAGTGAGGCGCCTTACCATTTCTCTAGAGACAAATGGCATATAGCTAAATTCATCACATGACCAACATAAGAAAAGTTTTGAAGGATGGCATAGTAGTTATGCTATTGTGGATTGCAGTAGTGTAGGCATATAAGAAAGATTTTTCCATTTCATCTTAACTCCAAGTTGAAAGCTAACCAAATGAATAAACTGGGTTTGGCAGTATGGTGTGAACGTGAAGCATCCAGAATATTATGCTGATAGCCCTTCTACCGGAATTGATCCTGCGACAAGGGAGGAATAGAAACCAACAGGAAGTCTTGACCACATTTGCCTAGTAAGGATGATCGTGTGTGTGAGATCCCTGTTTTTATGTTAGTGTTTAAGTGAAAACGACACTCACTCTCTCTTCATAGTCACATGTATATTCTTTTTTTGTTATTTGTTTCTTGACTTGTGTCTCTCTCACTCTTGATAATAAGGTTTATGAGTTCTTGGTATTGTGTAACAGTCTTTTGTAATCAGTCTCTCTTGCTAGTCAAATGTGTAACACTTGGAAATCTCAATACATAACTTTGGAATTATCACCAAAAGATCTCTCTGTTTTATTGGTGAACCCAATTTTACTTGAGACTTTTTTTTAACTTTGCAACAGAAAACAACAAATTTCTACTGCTTTTTGCTTTTTACTATTGATTCACGTTGCCTCGATATCCATTGAGGAAGACAAGAAAGCCTGAATTCACTAACCTTTTCTATAAAGCAACTCTGACATTATATCAAGAACAACTTTTCTTTTCTTTCATCCTTACCAGGAAAAAAGTTTCTCTTGAACTGTTTGAGATGGTGAATCCACCACTTCAGCCTCCGACCAATCCTCATTTCTTCCAGCCACTGCTTCCTGGTTTCGACACTCACCTAGTACGTACAACTCTCTCTGTTTTCTCCTCTGTTTATGGTTAACTTTGCCTTTTTGTGGTTTGCAGACAATACCGGTTGCCTTCTTCTCAAAGCACATACAAGGCAAAACCAAGCAGAAAACAGTGAAACTAAGATCAGACGCTTCGGATCAAACTTGGGAAGTAAAAATAGACGGCAGGAGACTCACAAGAGACTGGAAAGACTTCACCACAGCACATGACCTTCGAATAGGCGACATCATTATCTTCAAACAGCAAGGAGACATGGTGTTTAGTGTCACTCCTTTCGGTCCTAGCTGTTGTGAGATTCAGTATACACAATCTCACATCATCAAAGAAGAAGCTGACACTGATGGTGATGATGAGAATGAGAATCACCACAAGATTAGTAAGCTTGAATCCATGTTCACCATAGTAGCATATCAGTTCTTGAAATGTTTTTGACATAAAAAACGAAACTGTTTCTAATGTTTCAGGAAAATGTTTAAAGCCCAAAACAGAGCCAATGTCTTCCTTCTCATTCGACTACTGTTTTGTATCAGAAGTCACCGCTTCAAATCTAAAACTAGACGCACTTGTGAGTATTTACATTCTATTTCACACGTATGAATCATGTTCATGATGTAAACTTGGGGGTTTGCAGTATCTTCCTGTGGGAGCTACGCGTTGTAATGTTTTGAACAGACGATGTCACGAGATGATATTAGTGAACAAAGAGGGGGAATCATGGACTGCGAGTTTGAGATTTAGAGAGTCAGGAGGAATGTATTACATCAGAAGAGGCTGGAGAAGGTTCTGTCGTGATAACAGACGAAAAGTAGGAGACTTATTTGTGTTCAATCTGATCGGAGATGGAAAAGTCACTCCAATGCTCTGTGTTTGTCCTGAAGAAGAGTGTTCTGAACTAATCAGCAAACACTTGAGCAGAGTGAGAAGGATTGAAAAGACAAAGAAGCGTTCTAAATGGGTAGCTTCATCATCTTCAAGGAGAAACAGATTCCTCACAATCACTCTCACACGTTACAACATCATAAGCTCCAAACTTGTAAGCAAATGCCACTTCTGATTCATGTTTTTTTCTTCTTCTGTTTCTGATTTGATCTGTCAAAACATTATTCAGATTCTTCCTATAGCTTTCACGAATACTAATGGGCTTAACAAGTTCAAGGAGATAATCTTGATGGACAAACATGGTGTGAAGCGGTTAACGAAGCTGGTGCAGGACGGACCACACCACAATAGAAAAGGATTGGGGAAAGGATGGAAACTTTTCTGTGAAGCTAATGATGTATTCAAGATTGGTGAGTCTTTTGTGCTGGAGTTGATGTGGGAAGACACAGTTCCTGTTCTCAAGTTTTGTTCCAAGGTCAAGGTCGAAACAGTTGATGTGTGAAGAACATAAGAGCATTTTTAATTTAATGTCTCTTAATTTTCATTAAACTCTGATTAAGATTTTGTTTAACTCTCTAGTTTCAAATCAATGTTTAGAGTGTTATTACATCGTAACTTGTTCTGGCTCGAGGTTCGAGACAAAAGTACTGTTTGAAAAATATAATCGTTTTCAGACAAAAAGAAAAGTGCTATGGTCTTTGACTATGGCGGATACAGTTCTTCAATCCCCAACAAACCCACATTTCTTCCAGCCTCTTCTTACCGGCTTTCACTCACACATGGTTCTCTCTACTCTTGTCGCTCTGTGTCCTCTTCAATGAGTATTTGCTTATTGTGAGAGATAGTTTCAGTTTCTTGTTCTTCTTCTTCTTTTGCATGTTGTTGCAGAACATTCCTTTAGCTTTCTTCTTAAAGCATGTCCAAGGAAGAAACATCCAGAAGACTGCAAAATTGAGATCAGATGCTTCAGGTACGACTTGGGAAGTGGTATTGGACGGCCGGAGACTCACCGGAGGCTGGAAAGAGTTCGTCACAGCTCATGATCTTCGTGTTGGAGATGTTCTTGTTTTCAGACAGGAGGGAGAACTTTCGTTTTATGTCACTGCATTGGGTTCCAGTTGCTGTGAGGTTGTATACACAACCCTTGATGATGACTGTAATGAACATAAAGACACTGTTTTAGCTTCAAGAATCAAACCAATGAAGAAGAGAGCGAAGAAGAATCCAAGAAAAGAAGATTCCTATTCTTGTTTTGTAGCAAATGTCACAGTCTCAAGCTTGCATGAAGATAAACTGGTTAGACTCTACACACTTTTTGTTTAAAATTTGATTAACAGAGAGATTAGTTTGTTTGCTAACTTATGATGAGAGTTGCAGTATGTTCCAGTTAGTTTTGTGAGGTCAAACGGTTTGAGCAATACCTACTGTAAGATCGATCTTCTTAACGAGATGGGAAGGTCATGGAAGTTAAGTTTGGTTCACGACAAAGGTGGGTCTTATCTCAGACATGGTTGGAGAACATTCTGTAGTGCAAATGGGATCAAAGGAGGTCGCTATACATTCAAACTGGTCCTAAAGTCAGAAACGCCTGTTATACGTTTGTACCAAGCAGAACACAGACATGAGGAGGATACACATTCTTATCTCGTGGGATCTCTCACGCCTTCAAGCTTACGTAATGATGCGCTGGTGAGTACATATTTTACAAAAAGAGTCGTAATTGGAACAAAAGTGGTAGTGAGTGATGTTTGATCTAATGTTGTAGTATCTTTCAAGGCGGTTTGTGAACTCAAATGGTCTGATGAAGGGAAGATGTTGTGAGATGATTCTGAAGAACGATAACGGTGGAACATGGAGTTTAGTGTTTAGACGCAACGAAACAAACGAGACTACTGTTATCTCACGAGGATGGAGAAGTTTCTGCCTTGCAAATGGGTTAAGAGTTAGAGACACCTTCAAGTTTAAACTACTTGGGAGCGGAGAAAAGCCTGTTCTTCAGTTGTGTCCTGCTGAATCTAACCGCAGCAGGAGGCATGTAGAATGTTCAGAAAGTAATGATGATGTACATTCACTCTCTAAGACGGAGGCTTCATCTTCACTTCGTCAGAACCGATTTGTGACATTAACTGTTACACAGTACTCTTTTAAAAGCAATAAACTGGTAACTACTCATCAATAGTTTTTCTTTCAGATGTATTATGGTCAATCATTTTGCCGCCAACCATACTTTTTGTGCAGAGGCTTCCACTATGTTTCACACGAGTGAATGGCATGAACAAAGCAGGGAAGATAACTCTGATGGGTCAAGACGGAGTAAACTGGATGGTGCATCTTACGAATGAAAACAAAAGTGGAAGAATGAGACTAGGAAGAGGCTGGAGAGGGTTTTGTAAAGCTCATGGCGTGAAGATAGGAGAGTCCTTTGTGTTGGAACTCATTCGGGAGAAAGATGCCACTCCTGTGCTTAGGTTCTGTACCAAAGTAAATTGTGTGTAAGACTGTTGTTTCAAACATGGAACAATGTCTGCTTTTATCTGGAATCTGCTTTGCTTTCCCTTTTTTTATGTACCACTTGTAAACCTAATCGGAAAAGACAACGAGGCTGGTAACTGAAAAAGTTAAGGCAAGTTTCAAACCTCTAACGTGCCACATGTATTTGTGGTTTATGAACACAGTATTTTTTTACATCATACATCATACGGCTATTCTATTATTTAATTTGAGATATTCTATGTAACTAAATCGGAATATAAAAATCTAAACATCTTATAAAAAAAACCTAGCACTTAATTACTAATCTATCGTAGAATTTTTCTCCAAGAGGTGCATTTGAGTATGAAAGATTATTGTGTTCTACCAAAGCCTTCTCTTAGCCTTGCAAAGTTTATGTATTCATTATAAGTGGTGTGATATAAAAATTTATACAGTATCAGATTTACGGCACGTGAATTTTGTTATCGTTTTCTAGTTCTTCTATATATTTTACATACTATAAAGTAGATCAGATCATACATGCAAGGCGTTGAAAGTATTTTCACCCAGCCTTAATGCAAACCGCATCTTTTACATTCATGATAATTCAATATTGCTGACGCAAAACGATGAACACACGACCAATTAATACAACAATCTTGAATCAAATACAATCAACCAACACAGAAAATCTTTATTCAAACAAGTAAAAATCCATGGAAGACTTGTTTTTAGTTTATAATTTCCGCAGATGGGATCCATCAATTGTTGCTTAGCTTTGTAAACGTACATCTATTTGTGGAATTCAATAACACAATATGAAAATGCAATACAAATGATTTCACAGTTAAGAAAACCTGAAGCAGTGGCTAAAGCTTCAAACTGAGAGAAAGACCTCTCTTTACCACCTGAACAGTGTGTTAACATAAACATGTCCGAGCTGAAAACAATGTTGGAGAAATGGTCGTCTTGTTTTGGTTCAATTGGTGTAACACTGTCTACTACTATGACTTTTCCCTTTTCAGGAAGACTTCTCCAACAGTTTTTTAGAATCTTTACACAATCTTCATCTGCCCAGTTATGTAGTATCCACTGCAATCAATTTATCCATCTTGTTGTGAACGGCTGCGAATTATAAGAGAAGAACAGAGAGCAAAACGAATTGAGGCAAATACCCGTTTAGGGTTTCTTATTATTGTGCGAATGAATAATTTACAAACCCTTAGACCCATATTTATACAAGACTCAAAAACCCGATTTCCTTTTCCCAATAGGAAAAATACAACAGAAAAAGTAAATTTCCGACCAACGAGTGCTGGGCTTTTACTGGTGCACAGAGATTTAAGACACACAGACGCAACACATCTTAATTTTCAAATCAGTGTTTGAAGTAACCATCAAATTATATGTTTGTTAAAGATGTGAGTTATTCTTATGCAAAATATATATATATATATATACACATATACTTACTTTCATAAAGATAGCATCTCCTTTTGGAACTTCTATAAACATATCTCCGGCCACATGCTCCACACCTTCAAGCATTTTTTTTGGTAAAATTAAGCAAAATAGAATTAAAAAATATCCTTAAGATAGTCGTTGAAAAACAATCATTTCAAAAGTGTAACTTATTAGATAGTACCCTGATAAAGAGGAGCTTGAGCTAAAACCATGTCTAAGTCGAAATTGATACCCTTAATTTGAGGATACTTGGAAATAACAAGATTTAGTGTTGTGCCAAGTCTTCCTCCAATATCCACCAAAGTGTTAATATCATCAAGTCCTCTGTAAACTTCTAAAATCTTCTTCATGATCATGATCATGGTTAAACATACAAGCGAATTTTTCATTCAAACAGATGTATTCAAAAATCCTCATGCCATGAGCAGAAACGAATGTATCTTTTCCTTTTTGTATCAGATCTTTCAAATGTGTCCTGCATTGAAAAACAAGTAGTCAGTTCTTCATTTGGAAGTGTAAATATTTATAATGAGCACTTTAATACTTTATCACAGATTGGTGGTAACCGATTTAATATGACTGGGGATTAACTACTTTCTAATTGGCATGCATATTTTCAAATAATAAAATACGTACCAAGTTTCGAAATAGACTTGGCTATGCTGCACCATGAATAGGGACATGAGAGAACCCGACTCATGACCACGATTTAAGAAAAACGTGCAAACCGGTTCGGCTGCATATACCATTTGGATCTTTCCGGGTAGATTGTTTTCTCCCGTTTCAACTATACGACACTTCAAGATGGAGTGGCTGACAAGTAACCGTAACATCCGGTCTAGCAACATTGGCGCGTCGGGGTTGGTGGGCTTGATTGGTAGACCAAAAGCTATTTCTGAAGACGAGAGCCACGCCTCTTTGCCGTAGGCAGCAATTGTGTCAAGGACGCCTAGTTCTAAAGCAGCTTTGAAAACCATGGGAAAAGCCAATGTGCTTGTGATCTTCAATGCTTGCATGCTTATCATTTCTTCTTCAGCTTGTTCTTCTTGTTTGGTTAGACCAGGATTGAAGCAACTGGTTAAATGATCTTGAAGATGGTTTGTCATTGTCGTTATTTGGTTAGTAAATGAACCAGATAGATAAGGTAGAGATGAGGGAAGACTAGGGTGAGTTCAGCAATTGCACTTTGTGCCATTTTATAGGGACATCAAACCAAGTATTACCGAGATTTGGTTTGGTGACCCGTGAGTCCGTGACCTAATGTTCCTGCCTAATATTGTAATGCGGATTAATGAAACCATTATCTAAAACCTTATGACTATATTTTTATGCAAAATATATAAAAATTGTCTAAAAGTTGCTTGCGTCAATTAAATCAAGTAAATATTTTTTTTGGTAGGATTAAATCAAGTAAATATAACAAGAACATATATCCTAGTATTTTATCGAAGTAATATGCTAAGGAAATATAGTAAGTAATTCTTGATTAACAATCATAAAATATATATCCGGATCGTACATCACAATCTCATCGTTCGGCACAACCTGGAGAGTGTAGCTAATCTCATGGTTCGGAAAAGATCAACATCCATTACAAATCTAGCAAGGAACTGGATGACCCCATATGCGCAATAATATCTAGCGATGGAGTGGAAACATGTGCACATTTAGAAAAAAAAATGTGCAAGTTGCAAATGAAAAGTGAGAGAGAAAACGGGTTTTTGTCATCAAAACCGAATTGAGAGAGAGAGAGAAAAGAGAGTCTCATTTTCTTCTATGGCGTACGGCCGGCGCGTGAGCGTCCGTGCCGTTGCCGGAGGACCTGATTTCGCCGTGATTTTGTTCCTTTCTTTTCCGCCTACGCAGTATCTTCATTGTCCGCCTTGTCCGAGCTCTGAGAGCGTAAACACCCTTGTCGGTGGTTTCAGCTTTTGGAGTGAAGACGCAGTTGGTTAAAGATCTTCGAGGGAGAAGAAGAGGGTTGTTTGTTTTCTCCGGGTGATGGAGTCTCCTATAAATCCATTGACGCCGGTCTGCATGCGGGGGTGGAGGCTTTTTCAGATCCACCGATGCCGCTCTAGCTACCGGGAAGGGGAGGCTCTTTCAGCTCTTGCTTCGGCGGCTTCTGGTCTACGGAGAGAGGAGGCTTACAAAGCTCCTTGATACCGTTTTGGAACCCAAAGTTTTTTGAGTGGTGGTGATTAGATCAAGGGATGTTAAGTTCGATGTGGTTTGGTGATGAGCTCGTGGGCCGTCAAGGAGGAGATCTCGGCTTGAGAGGAAGATCACCGGTGACGGCGACGACGTACGAGAGGAGAATAGCGGTGGTTCTCGGCTTGCCTGTCTAGGGTTTCCGGTGGTTCAAAGTCGGAGGAGATCTCGCTAGGGCGAAGACCTCTCCGACGCGAAGACAGAACGCCGTATATCAGCTATAGAGACGTGGAGACTCTGCAGCGACGGAGCTCCGGCGAAAAGAGGTTGTCGGTGGTTGGTGTCGATGGCGGTGCGAAGTAGTGTCGATCAAGTCGAGGCGGGCAACGCATGGCGTGCGGATGGCCCAGATTCTTACATGTGTCCCGCCTTCCTCCTTGATGCGCTATTAGGGCAAACTGTCTTGTTTCGTGGCTTGGGCCGATGAGCTGTTAGTTTTATTTGGGCTTTGCCCTTTGTTGTAGTAGTCCGGGTTGTTAGTAGACTTTTTGCTTTAAACTCTTGGTGCAATCGAGACCAGAGTTTAATTTGTAGGTTGGCCTTTTCTTATGGGCCTTGTAATGTTTCTGGGCCTTGGATCTTTTTAATAATATTATCTAGATCGAAAAAAAAGCAAATGAAAAGTGAGAGAGAAAACTTTTTCAAAAAAAAAAATGAGAGAGAGAACATACCACAAAAGTTTCACTGCATGCCTACGTAATTACTAAACACCAACGATTATTTGTTTCTGTTTGATTTTTTTCGTTTACATTTAATGATAGTGGTTTTAGTTAACTCTAGTCTGTAACTTTAGTCGTAAACGAAACTACCATCATATGAAGATAATACTGTTAGAACCAGGGGCAGAGGTAAAGCCAGCAAGGGGGGGGGGGGGTGGCATGTGCCCCCCATAAAATCTCAAGCCTAGAGTTAAATGTACTTCATTTCTAAAATTTGAAATTTTGTCCTCCATAGTAAAACTTTCTAGATCCGCCACCGGTTAGAACTAGACGTAGACACGTAGTAAAGTGGTGGTACATCTTGTGAAAGAGAACAGATGCAGAATAATAGATAAGACGAATCGAAAACGAAGATAAATAAAAAGTAGCAAGCAAAAGAACATTTACAGAAGATAACCACCAAGTCGAACATTTAGCGCAGAATAAACTAATAATCTACAGACAAAAAAATTGCAAACACATCCCAAGACTCGGAACTTACACAGTTGAAACTGGTTATGAACTGATCGCTGCGAAGAAGGTGCTGCTAGGGGGACCGATCTCACAAGTAGACTTGTCTCGGAATGCCTTAAAGAAACGCATATGGAAAATCTCCACCTTACCTAAGATACGAATGTTTTTATGGAGGGCAGCATCAGGAGCCTTAGCGGTAGCAGATCGTTTGCAGTCCAGGGGCCTTGGTGTAGACAGTCAATGTAAACTTTGCCAGGGAGGAGTTGAAACCATCAAGCATGTCCTGTTCCAATGCCATAGTAGCCTCTGGTATATGGTCACGAGTCGGAATCCCAATCCCTGGTGTGACTCTACAACAATCTCTAGAAGAAAACATGGCATTAGTTTTAAATGTAATGGAGGACCAAACTAAGCCATACACATTAGTTCGCTCTGTTCCGTGGGTACTGTGGCTAATATGGAAAAACAGGAACTCTGTTTTGTATGCTGAAACCCAGGCATCAATGGAGAAAGTGATTGGTGATATGACAGAGGAGGTGGAATTATGGTTCCAGCTAAACAAGAGATCACCGTCGGAAGCTACTGAAGGCAACCTGAGTCAACATAGTGCAAACTGGTCTCCTCCGGATTTTGGTACTATCAAATGCAACATACATGCAAACTGGAGGAATGAATATCTCTACAGTGGGATTGCTTGGATTGCAAGAGATTACTCTGGAAACATAACTCATCATCTCGAGATGCGATTATAAGTGCCCCTACTCGTTTCATAGCAGAGCTAAGATGTGTTATCTCGACCATGGCAAGCATTGTGGATCTCGGAGTTACAAAAGCTATCATATCTTCCGATAACAATGAGGTTATCGAGGCTATAAAGTCACCAACGCAATGGCCCCGTTACAGATTGCTTCTCCACCAGGTGACAAAGCTTAAAGAAAAATTTGAAACAAATTTCTTTGAAGGAGAGTGTGCAGCAACACATGGGATTGCTCATGCTATCGCCAGAAGTGTGTTAAGGGATGGGCGGTTCCAATCCTACCTAGCCATGGGAGGACCCTCTTGGCTTCAAGATATGATCGCGTGAGAAAGCAACAGAAGCAACTTTTGACTCTTATTTAGAGTGGTGTTGTTTTGGAATTTTTAAACTACCTTGTGGTAGAAGGCATTGCCCTTGTATTGGTTTCAAACATTTTTGATTAATATCATCTTCAGGCGTTCAAAAAAAAGTTGTATCAATTTTTTCTTTTTTATTAAATATATATATATATATACTAGGTAGTAATCCGCGCCATACGCAGAGTGAATAACTGATTAGATTATTTATTTTAAGTTGTAATAAGAGATATGTCGTGTATTTTTTTCAATGTATGAGCATTCAAATATTTGTTCAGATTTAGTTGATATATTCATATATATTCGGATTTCAGATTTTGATGTTTAGAGTTAGAAATTTAAATATGATTAAATATTTACAATTTTTGGTTTGAATAGTTGCATGTTTAGTTCATGTTTAAGTTTGGGTAAATTTTTTAATTATGTAATTTTTTTAAAAAATCCAAATATACTTAATCCTCAAAATCAAAAAATAAAAATAATATAAATTTTTTAAAAATTAAATAATATAAAACTAAATAATTAAATTTACATAAAAATTGTTTAATTTAAATATTTAAATGGAGAAAATAGTATAGTTTCAGTATTTTGAACATATTTTATTATTTTACGTATTTTCATACTAATTAGTATCTAATAGATATAAAATTTAAAAGAACTAATATATTTAAGTATATAATTGTGTTTTAGATATTTTTGGTATCCAAAATATTTTAGTCTGGATTGGATTAGGATCTGGTTATCCAGATATAAACTTTAGATACATTTGAGTAATTTATATGTTTTAATTTGTGTTTAGTATTATTTTCCAATCAAGTTCGGTTCGGTTCTTCAGATCCAAATATTTTATCCAAGACTTAGTTTCTTCTACTAATATGAAGAAAAATAAATAAATGTAAAACTAATATGTTGGGGTTATTTTACATGCATAATTATTGGACCACACTTTTTGAATACCAATAAAATGGTTGGGCGTGGTGTCAATAGTGTTGGGCAAGATGTAGTCTATAACCAATAACGTGTATTTTTATAAAAAATAGGTAAATATAATAAAAACACAATATCATCGAATGAAATGGGTTAGAGTTGTCTCAAAAATAATGTGATCTCTTCACCCGATACATGAATTATGTTTTTCAATCGATTTCGCAAATTTTATTTTTTAAAAGCTTTTATGATTTCTGTTTTTTTCTACAATAGGATTATGTTTCTAATTCTTGGTTTGATATGAAAAATTTTGTAGAAAAAAACAAGATTTTGCTAAACTAAGATCTAACTTTGTGTGGTGTTTTTTCACCTATTTTTTTAATTCATAACCAATCATAATTATTTGTTTCTTTTGTATGCATAAACTTCAACTATGGCCAAATTCGGCAAAATACACAATTTTCAATTTCTAAGAACATTTTCATTATGACATTTAGTTGATGTGAATCTTAATGATTTTGTAGTTTATTTCTTTCAACAATGATATTATTTAATACTTGTTTAGAGAGAACTTGAATTCACTAATACAAACATTAATAATACAATAACTAAGAAAGAGTTAATTGAAAAAAATTAGTGTGTGAACACATTAAATTATCTGAGATAGAATTAAAAAATTAGGCTCCAAATGGTGACCAAGGGAATGAGTGGAAATAGCTAATTCCTTAACATTCCTTACAATTTTCAATATTTACAAAGAATGTTTGTTACATATGATTCCTTAACATTTCTTAAGATTTAAGGAAGAAAAGACTATAATAATTCCTTATCAAATTAGGAGAGAAATGAGTTTTTTTTTTATTTTATTCATTTTCATTCATTTTTTTCCTATTTCTTGTATTTTTTTGTGGTTACCAGGGAAACTCTTAGTGTATAAACACATTAATTGCTAACGAATGTTTATATCAATGTTTGTGAACACATTTTGCAAAATGATTTTCCTTTGGATATATATATATATATATATAGAGAGAGATTTTTTAAACAAAACTAAGTGGCCAAAACGGCCCATTCTTTAGAATACAACCCAAATAAAGCTCCTTAATTATTTTTTCCGTATAAGTTGCTGCATTGGCTTAGGATAGAAACCCTAATCGTCGATTGCCAAAGCCGTTTCTCTCTTGTGGCCGTACCTGAGAACATGAAGGTACACCATTAGGGACGATGAGATTCTATATTTCCATTTGCTACGCATGTTCATGTTTCCTTGTTTCAGTTTAACGTCGCCTATCCGACTTCTGGTGACCAGAAGCAGGCCCGGTCCGTAGGAGAAGCAAAAGAAGCGGTGGAGTAGGGCACACAAAAATTATCCAAAAAATATTAAGCTAAATTTTTATTTTTTAAATTCATCCACCTAGTTAAAGTACATATTTTGGTTTTGATTAGGGCATCCATCACTCTTGGACAGACGCTGGTCCAGAAGAAGCCCGATGAGCAGAAACAGTAAGATCTCTTACCTTTTTTGTTCATCTTCACGCTCTTATTTTGTAGCTTTCGTGTTAGGTTTACGTAACTATTGCTCTTCTCATCATAGCACGTCATGAAATCTTCTTCCGTGTTCGATATTATAACTAAGCTACGTATTTACACAAAAACATACATGTATAATAGTTTAATACTAGTTTTATGGTCTATTATTACTAGTTATTGAGCTTGACATTTGTTGATGCAGCCTTGGTAAGAGACGACTCTCCCAAGAAGTCAGTAAAAATGGTTTTGTTTCTTGCTGCCGCCATGCTTTGTGCTATAGCATTTGGGGAATTTGTGAATCATTTCTTGAAGGAGGACCGGGATCAAAGAAACCTACGAGAACTATGGGAAAGTTTCCTTCAGCCAAATGTAGATTCATGTATCAACGAAGTGACAAAATGTTAAAGCCATTCAGGCCAAGGCTTGCCAGATAGTAACTGTGAGAACGGCAGTCAAAGTTAGTGTCATACTTTCTTTTTGTTTTTCGGCACCAAAGTTTTCATCAATGGAACTAAGTGATTACAATAGTTCAACAAAATACAAGGATTGGATACACAAACTTATTCAAGTTTGATAAGATGTTATAGAAAATATCAAAATTACTATTTGCGATCCAATCTATTATAAAAGAATCATATCTCACTTCAAAATTTTCAAACGAACGATTAGTTCCATACGTTCATTTCTTTTCTTTTTTTCCTGCGAGCTCATTAATTACATCTTTGAACTCCAAAATAAAACTAGACATTTGATGATCACTGTCCATTATGCTGTACATACATACGGTTTTTAAATCTGCTCTCCCCCTTATGAGTTATATATGAACTATCACACCATGATAGTTAGCAAAACTAGCTCAAAAAATGCATACAAACGATCCAAATTAATTCATCTATTGCAAACCAACAAAACATATTTACTATTCAGCAATCATTTTGTGATTATCAGTTTTGAATAAAATTAAATTAAGAGTATCTCCACTAACTAAAATGGAAAAAGAGTACGTTTATAACACAACATAAACAAAACTTAGAACAGAAAACTAAACTTATTGGGCCAAACGGCCCATTAGAATACAAACCAAATAAACCTTTAAAATTTTCTTTCATATAAATTGCTGATGGCTTTGCAAGCGTAGGAAACCCTAAAGCGTCGTCGATTGCCAAAGCCGTCAATCCTCTTGTGGCTCAGCGAAGATGAAGGTACGTTAGTGACGGCAATGAGCGTCTTAGATTTTCCTTTACTTCTCGTTTGCTCATTTTGTTCTCTCTGTCTCCGTGTTTCAGTTCAACGTCGCGAATCCAACCACTGGTTGCCAGAAGAAGCTCGAGATCGACGATGACCAGAAACTGTAAGATCCTTCACCTCTGATTGATAGATGATACTGTGAAAATTCTAGGTCTAGTGTCTAGCGAACATAATTACATTTTCCGTTCATTTAGTTTTCGTATCTTGTTCTTATAGTTGCGTTAACAGACCATAGGATTTGTTTCGTTACAGAAATTAAGTTTTATTATCTCCGACCGACCAATAGCATGTCTGGATTCTAGTTAGTCTTTTTGATCTATGGATGTTAGTTATTGAGCTCGATACATGTTTGAAGATGTTACTTGAACCTTCTCCTATGTATCATGTCTGAATACAAACATATTTATATATTAAAATTTATGGTCTATGGTTATTAGTTTATTGAGCTTTGACATCTCTGTCTTGATGCAGCCGTGCTTTTTATGATAAGAGACTCTCCCAAGAAGTCAGTGGAGATGCTTTGGGCGAGGTTCAGTCTCTTATTTATTCTCATTATTATGTTTTTGATTTATAACTCTGAAGCAAATGATAAAACTCCGTTTTGTTTTTTTTTTTATCTTGCAGGAGTTCAAGGGATACGTTTTCAAGATCATGGGTGGGTGTGACAAGCAAGGTTTCCCCATGAAGCAGGGAGTTTTAACTCCAGGACGTGTTCGCCTTTTGCTTCACCGAGGTATAAATTAATCACCTTTCCTCCTTTACAAAGCTTACTTCTTTATTATTCTTATGTATATTCTTGGTACTGTTTTGTTATATTCTGAGCAGGAACTCCTTGCTTCAGAGGACACGGAAGGAGGACTGGAGAGAGGAGAAGAAAGTCTGTTCGTGGTTGCATTGTCAGCCAAGATCTCTCTGTTCTCAACCTTGTCATTGTCAAGAAGGGTGAGAAGGATCTTCCCGGTCTTACCGATACCGAGAAGCCAAGGATGAGGGGACCCAAGAGAGCTTCAAAGATCCGTAAACTGTTCAACCTCACCAAGGATGATGATGTGAGGAAGTACGTCAACACTTACCGCCGCAAGTTCACAAACAAGAAAGGTAACGAGCGAATCCACAACCACAATCTTGAGATTTTAGAATAATGGTTCTCTTACACTTCTTTGGGGGATTGGTAAACACAGGTAAGGAAGTAAGCAAAGCCCCCAAGATCCAGAGGCTTGTGACTCCTTTGACCCTTCAGAGGAAGAGAGCTAGAATCGCCGACAAGAAGAAGAGGATTGCTAAGGCTAACTCTGATGCTGCTGAGTACCAGAAGCTTCTTGCCTCGAGGTTGAAGGAACAACGTGAGAAGAGGAGTGAAAGTTTGGCAAAGAAGAGGTCTAGACTCTCTTCCGCTGCTGCCAAGCCTTCCGTTACTGCTTGAGAATCACATTTCTAGTTTTGTTTTCTATCTCGCTTCTCCGGCATTCAAAAAAAAAAAAGAGTTACTTCGAGTTCTTGTTTCAGTTGTTACATCCATAACACTGGGTGTAACACCACCTACTTTGGGATTGTGTTTCTTGATTTATGCTCTTAGTTAAAAAGACCATTTGAAATTCAATTTTTTTGGTTCCTCTTTCATTACTCATATTCACAAGAAAAATGTTCCAACTCGCAACTCAAAATGTAATACACGGTTCTTAGAGAGATTTAACAATGCAGCCTAATTGCTTGTCTGAAGACTCTGAAGAGGTGAAGTTATGAATAAACCATTCAAACATACAAACGTTCTGAGCTACTGAAAATGAGCAGTCATCAGTAGAAGCAGTCTTGCAAACCTAATATATTTTGAAGGAAGAAACCGTTCTTGTGGAGCACGCAACTCTACCACCACGGGTGCAAAGGCGATTGCTGATAATTTTTTGTTTCTTCAAGTTCAAACCACTCTTTATTTATACGTTACACCAAATTACTGTTGAGGATTTGGCTGATTCCCAATATCCTCTTCCCTGTTTCATCAACCAAAAGTTATAAACCTAAATAATTAAATAGTATGAACAAAAGATGATAATATCAAGAAAATCATGTAGATCTTGATTCATAAACATACCTAAGGCGTCAACTTCCTGTAACGAAGCTTCCAAATTCTTTTCCCTTGCTTCAAGCTCTGCGCGGAACTGTCTTACAGTGTTCAGAGTATCTAAAATGCTTTGCTTCACCTTAGCCACTTGATCAGAGACTGAGCAAGATTCTTGCTGCGTGCTTTGCAAGTTTGTTGAGTTAGTGGCGTCTCTGTTTGAAAGCCGAGGGCGTCCTCTCTTCAGTCCTTCAGTTTCTACTCTGGGAGCCTCACAAGCTCTCTTCTTACAAGGTCTTCCGTTTCCATTTCCCTTGTTATCAACCTGAAAAGGACCGATACCGAGAAGCATTTTTACCATGTTTAGCTAATAAGCACAAAGTTGTGTTTGGGTTTTACCTTAGAGCAGAACTTAAGGACAGGGTTAGCATCTTCCAAAACCAACTCCAAAACGAACGAGTCATTTACTTTGACTCCATTAGCTCTGCACATCTCTCTCCAGCCATGTCTCAAATAAAACCACTCGCTTCCACATTGTCCTGTCATCTGTAGATAAGATGGCCACTTTCTTCCGTCTTGGTTCATCAGAGTTATCTCTCCAGACTTCTTAATGCCACTTTCATTTACGAAAACCGATGAAATATACTAAAACAAGAGACTATTAGTAACGTCATAGACTCTACAAAATCATGACAAAGGTGGAAGAACTTACTAGTTGCCCGGTCTGTAAACGATTAGGTGTCAACTTTATTGTCAGAAATTTCGAAGGAGTATTCTTCTTTAACGTTCTCTTCTCTTTGCTGCAGCCTCCTACAGAACCAATCTTCACTGCTTCTACTTCAAGGCACTCTTCTTCTTCTACTTCTTCATGGCTGTAACCAGACTCCTGTGGACACAACCTAAGCACAGGCCTTTCCCCATTTTCTGAAAGTTTGAACTTGCATAAGTCACCTTGACTTAACCCATTAGCTGAGCAGAAGTTAACCCAGCCTCGTCTGATGTAAAACACACCACTTGAGGTGTTTTTTGAAAGAAGCAGTGTCCATTTTCTTCCTTTCTCGTTAGCTAACTCTATCTCACATGGCTTGTTAAACGACACAACGGTAAAATCTTTAGAAAGATCCTGACAGAACAAGAAACAATACAATGTGAGTAGATCATCACTCACAATATGGTACTTTTCACTAGTTACATAAGGTAAAAAGAGGAGTCCAGTAGTTACCAAACGATCTTTGATGAGGCTATAAGGTGTGACACGTGCTCTCAGGAAACAAGAGAATCCTGCTTCTCTTTTCTTGTTCTTGTTCACCAAAATGTCCCCTGAATCACAACAATCTTCCACTTACATTTCACTAAAAAGCAAACATACATCACTTCAGTAGGTGTCAACAAGCAACAATACCTGCGTCATCATCATCACATTCCTCTTCATCATCATCAGATTCAGAATAGTCGTCGTCAGTCTCAGCATCATCGTCAGTATCAACGAAGCTAGGAGGAGACGCGTGGTGACGTATGTTACAAGAATCCGACCGAGGGGACGCAGCTACATGAAAGATCTCGTCTCCATCGTGTCTGAAAACCAAGACGTCTCCGTCTCTGAACCTATGAACGGCGGCGAACTCTTCCCAGCCGCCGGCGAGTCTGTTTCCGTTTAGTTTCACTTTCCAAATCTTGTCCGAGGCGTCTGATATCAGCAAAACTTTGGTGTGGTTCCTCAAGAACTCATCGTCAAGCGCCTGCAACAAAATAAGAAACTAAATAAATACAAATATAGAAAACTTTCAAAAGAGGAAGCATTACAAGAACTGGTATGTCTCCGGTAAGAAATCTGTGGTGAAACAGAGAACAATGAGGAGGAATCGTCATTGTTCGACTCTGGCTGAGAGAGAGAGAGAGAGAGTGTGAGTGTTTCTGATGTTTGATCTTCCTAACAATGTTGACGTTATGTTTTTAATATACCAGTTACGTTACAGAAAGGTATGGAATCTAATCAAAACGAAAAGATGGTGTGAATCTTTGACACTGATATAAACCCATCATCTCTTTTTCTTACACCCTACTATACTTTTCCACCCATCAATAATCAAACTACCCATCACCTACCTTTGGACAAAAGCCTTTCACTCTACACCAAAACTTAAAAATAAAATGATATAGGTATTGTTAGTAATAAAAAGAGATGATAACTACTAGTCTACTGTTGTAGAATTCTATAAAGATGATGATCTAGTATCACACAGTTCAGTATGGCCAAAAGAAATGAAGTATCTTCTTACAAGAGAACATGTCTTGTCTGAAATATTTTGTTTGGATGAACTTTATATTGCATTATTACATTTTTTTTATTTAACTAATTTTCTTTTTTAATTAGTTTGACTTTAATCCCAGAAACGTGTTTAAGACCTTCCTTCCGACCCAGAAGGTTGTAGTGATTGACTCACTCCAGAGTACACTCGATCTTAGCTTGCTTAAGATCCTCAATCCCAGGAAAAATCAGAGAGCAAGACAACTGAAAACACACTGATTAAACAATCAACTTTTAAATCGAACTTTCTCCTTGCAATGCGTTTCGAATCACGTTGAAAAGGCGATAAGAAACGTGTTTCCTGAGGAAACATTTCGTGATCCTTCTTTGATTTCTGTGCGTACCGATAATACTCAATCTTGAATATATTTAAATCTCGAAAAGCACTCTTCTTTCCATGGAGGTTCAACCCGAAATGGAGCCCAGCTCTTCCATTAGGTTCTCTCTTCCTTGTTGATCTTTGCATTTAACATTCATTTGATTTGCTGTGTTTTTTTCAATTCAGTTAAAGAAGTTTCTGGGATTTAGTTTGATCGATTCAGGACGTGGGTATTGTAATTATTGGTTTATTGATTCGAGGGTTGTAAGAAAGTTGGAAACTTGAATCGTGGTTTTTCATCTGGGTAGATCTAGATCTCGAGATTCATGTTGAGAACAGAGCATTTGGTTTTACATTTGAGTAAGCTTTAGTTACTGTTTGTTACTTTGATGCAGTTTAATCGCAGCTGTTTCATATGGCATTGCTTCGATGGCAATGGTCTTTATCAACAAAGCTGTCATCATGCAGTATCCACACTCCATGACTGTTCTTACTCTACAGGTACTGATCATGCCTCAGTGTTGAATATCTAGATTGAGATTACTCACACTGCCCCCACAATGCTAACTTCGAATTGGTCTGGTTGGCTATGTATTAGCAATTGGCTACATCTTTGCTTATACACTGTGGCAGAAGAATGGGGTACACAAGAGCTAGAGGAATCGATATGGCCACTGCGAAAAAGCTTCTTCCCGTTTCCATCTTCTATAACGCTAATGTTGCATTTGCTCTTGCTAGCTTGAAAGGAGTCAATATTCCTATGTACATTGCTATTAAGAGACTCACTCCACTCGCTGTTTTGATTGCTGGTTATCTCTTTGGTAAAGGCGGCAAACCAACAACTCAGGTGTGTACCATTATATCATATGCTTTGGAAAAAGGTTTATCTGAATCATATGCTGTCTGAAGCTCTTGATCAAATTTCAGGTTGCTCTATCTGTACTACTTACGGCTGCAGGTTGTGTAATTGCAGCTCTTGGAGATTTTTCTTTTGATCTTTTCGGTTATGGTTTGGCTTTAACATCTGTCTTTTTCCAGGTTGGTTTCCTTCTTTTTCATCTAATCCTCAGAGTAACCATATGATAAAATGAAATATCGTTTCATCCTTGTCGCTTGCAGACTATGTACCTCGTGCTGGTGGAGAAGTCTGGTGCAGAAGACGGGCTCTCCTCGATAGAGATAATGTTCTATAACAGCTTCCTTTCCCTCCCATTCTTGTCCTTCCTCATCATAGTTACAGGAGAATTCCCAAACTCTCTATCGCTTCTACTCGCAAAGGTCAGAAACTTTCATCATTCCAAGCTTGCGGCTTATCTCAGAAACTCTTCTTTTAAAAGGTTTCAAACTATTTTGTTCTCTTTGGCAGTGTTCTTACTTGCCCTTCTTGGTGTTGCTTGTTCTTTCACTGGTAATGGGGATTGTCCTCAACTTCACCATGTTTCTTTGCACCATTGTGAACTCTGCGCTAACAACAACCATCGTTGGAGTCCTCAAAGGCGTTGGTTCCACCGTGAGTATACTATACTCTCACTTAGCTAGTGTCTTTTCTTGAGGCTATTATTTTCTCAGTCTTTACATATCTTCTTTTGTTTTAATTTCCCAGACGCTCGGTTTTGTCCTCTTGGGTGGTGTGGAAGTACATGCACTGAACGTGTCCGGTTTGGTGGTCAACACAGCTGGTGGTGTGTGGTACTCGTATGCCAAGTACCGGCAGAAAAAGGCTAAACCGGCTAAGACATTGTCCGATTTGGAAGCTCATAAAAAATGAGGATTTCTGGTCCGATTCGGTTTGCACACCAAAAAAATAAATTTTATATTGCTCAGAAAATTCAAATATATAAAACCATGGATGTTACGTTAGTCTTAATTGATTAAAAAAGTTTAAAAATTATAAACAATACAAAACTTTAGTCTTTTTGTCAACTTTGATCGAGTATATGATTAAACGATTGTGTACACTAGATACATTTTACAATTATTTTAGATAATGCTAATCTGTACTATATGCAAGTTTATAAGCCATTGAGAGAGCGTCCACATAGGATGTTAAAAGACCAATCATAATACGATTAATCGTTATTTTACATAAATATTTTTAAAAATGTTAACATTTTTTAAAAAAACTGTTTATTTCATAGTAAAATACAAATCAACATCAAATCAGGAAAACTAACAAAAATAAAACATTATACATATATATATATATATATATATTTATATATATATAATTTCAAAATTTAACATACATAATTAAGAATATAATAATTAATATGAAAATTCATCATTATAATTTATTGATTTTCAAAATATATATATTTCCAAAAAAAAAAACTGAAATTAAAACGAAATTAGTATTATTTGAAAAATTATTTAAAAATGTTAAGAATATTAAGATAAAACTACGCCTCAAATTTTTGGCTATATTCTATTGAAAATATTCACAAATAACATACATTATATATAATTTGAGATAATAAATTAAATCCTATGAATTTTAAAATATCAGTTACAATAATACAAATGGTTAACTTAATTTAATGTTTTTTAAAATGTCAATATCTCCATAGTAAATTCCTCTTAATATAAAATGGAAATTGCTATAAAACAAAGAACACTAAAAAGAAATATTAAAATTTGATAACTTACCTGATAAGTGGTAATTATTATAGAAAAACATACATAAGTAAGAATATAATAATTAATATGAAAATTCATCATTATAATTTATTTAATTTTCAAAATGTATATAGTTCCAAAAAAACTAAAATTTTGGCTATATTCAATTGAAAATTTTCACAAATAACATACATTATATATAAGTTGAGATAATAAATTAAATCCTATGAATTTTAAAATATGAGTTACAATATTACAAATGGTTAACTTAACTTAATGTTTTTTAAAATGTCAATATCTCCATAATAAATTCCTCTAAATATAACATGGAAATTTCTATAAAAAAAAGTACACTAAAAAGAAATATTAAAATTTGATAACTTACCTGATAAGTGGTAACTATTATAGAAAATTTAAAATAATATAATGAAAATGGTATAAAATAAGGAAAACTAAAAACTAAATATTAACACTTGAAAACTTACTTAATAAATGGTAACTTTTATAGTAAAATGTTATAATAAAAATTAAATAGTAATACTAACATGAAATTAGGTCTCTTAATAATTACAAATCCAAAGTGCTATTTCTTTCAAAATAAAATAGAAAACTAATATTAAAAAATTATAGTGAAAAAAATATTATAAAATTAACTTAGTATATACAACTAGATTAATAGATAGGAGAGTATAGACCTAGGTTTTTCGTGATGTTTTATTAAAAGATGGATTGGATTATGGCTATGAATGGTAATCAAATAATGAATATGAACAATACATTCATTAATATTCCTAAGAATTTTAGCATTTATAAGGAATTATATTATTTTCCATTTTTTCATTCATTTTATTGTAGAAATTACGATACAAATTTTTTTCTTACTAAATTTGAAAAAGAATAATCATTCATCATTCTCATAGTTTCATTTGCATCCAATTTTTTCTATTCATTCTTATTTTTCCTGTGATTATTACCACTTAGAGCTTATATGATGATTCAGCTGTTTTGTCAATCAATTTTGGCGGAAAAACACAATTTTAGCGGGAAAATGCGATTTTATGGTTTTAGTGGAAATATGCGATTTCACGGTTTTGACGGAAAAACTCAATATTTCGATTTTGACGGAAAAACACAATTTTGCAACTTTGACGGGGAATCGCGGAATCGCGAGTCGCAAGAGAGATTCGAGAGGCGAAAAAAGTGAGACTGATTTTAGATTTATTTTATCTCTAATACTAACCTTGGATATTTTTAACATATGGGCGGTCCATGTCCATTTGGTTATGTCCATTGGATTTTGGGCGTATCTGGACGTAGCCCATTTGGACAGAAAATATTTCGGGCGGATTTGGACGTGATCATATTAGTCCATATCGATTTGGACATGGACCGTCTATAGACAATGTATCCAATTGACATCCCTAGCTGCCACGTGTCTAATTAGTGAAACGCTGCGTCTCGGTTGTCTTGCGTCCGGGCTTTCCTTGGGCTTTCACTCCCAGTTCGTTTTGCAGCCCAGGGACCACGCAGCTTTACACGAACCCTACTCCGTGGTGATTTGTGTTCTTCGTTTGGAACGGCTGAGGTGACTATTGAGAGTCATATCCATTTATGTAACTGAAATCGTTGTGTTTTCTACACCTTTACTCTCATTAATTCGGATGGCCACCACGAGGTATTTAATTTCGTTGTTCAGTCGGCGAATTCGGATATAAATAGGTTTGTATCTCACTTCTGATAGATCGCGATCTCCAAATATTTCTGCTCCTGTCATTTATTATCCTCTCGAGAAAGTTTATGAAGGTTTGATGTTGAATTGTTTGTTTCGTTGTTTTTTTTGTTCTTCGATTTGATTTTGTTTTAAACAGAGGAAATGTATCTGTCGGAGGCGACGAGGGCTGAGTTGTGTGAGAAATTGGAGTTGTCAGATCGGCAGTTACATATGTAGTTTTGCCACAGGAGGTTAAAGGACAAGAAGGATGGCCAAGCCAAGAAACCGGTCCAACCGGCTGCTCCTGCTCCTGCTTTGTCGTCGGTTAACAAGTTACCGGCCGCTGATGATAGATCCGATTCGGGTTCTGGCTCAGGCTGAAGCCCTTATTCTGAGTCTAGGAGGAGTTTTGAAAGTCTCGAGATGATCTATTATTATAAAAAACAGTTTCATTTCGAAAACTGTACATCTCGATTGTTAAAAGAGCTTCTTAATAGATGAGTCTTTCGATATTGATAGGCTGAATAACCTTTTAGGCTTTCATCATTTTTCTCACTACCAAGGATATTAAATCATGCCTTCTCTGCTTCTGTTGGTTTCAGGAGCCTTAAAATTGTGATTAGTATTTGTTGATTCTGAAAATCCAGAATCTGTAATCTGATATCTATAAAAATTGATAAATTTAGTTTTGTAATTATGAGTTGTGTTTCATTGTTGCTTTTTCCAGATAAACAGTATGTTTTTCCTCTGTTTGTTTTGACATGAACAATATTTTACCGTACTGATTTGATTATTTTAATCAACTTTTATGTTATCCCAGGAAGGAAAAAGATAGTGTGGCGGGGATGAATCTAATTTAGAGTATACCAATATTATAACTGAGAAAACGTATGAAGAGTTGTTATAGATTAATGGTACTTACTCTCAAGAGATGAAGCTAAAGAAACCTGAAAATTTTATGCTTGCCTGCGATGCAACAGCATGGAGACCAAGCTATGTTACTACAACTGGTATGCAAGATATGTCAGAGGTATTGGACAGCTGGTGAAACGTTCTGGTCAGTGCAGAGAGACGCAATAACAAGAATCTGGCTTCTCATAATAACTGTAATGTAAGTATAATATCTGCAAAAGTTATTATGTGCAGAAGGCCGCTGCAAAAAAAAACACTGATCTTCAACATCGTAATGGCACCAATCTCCACACTATGGCTCTGCTCCAGTCCTGTGCGAATCAATGGCATCATGGTTGAATCTTTCTTACAAGTCAATGTTAAAGACATACACTAGGTTCCAAAACTATCACCAGTTTGGATGTACGCTTGGAATGGTGTTTCAGCAACGGTGGTACCGTTTTACCTTTCCCCAGCATACTGAAGCTGTTCATGATTTCACAGGGAACATAGAACAGCTTAGCTGGATGCCAAAACCCACATTCCCATCCGGTGGGTACTCTATCCAAGAACCGAGTCATTTGGTGGATGTAAAAGCAAAGCAGAGAGATGCATGTGGGTCCCAAAACCTTGAGGATAGATGATCTAGAGGAAGGCACTAAAAGTTCGATTTGGGAAACACTATGGATCAAGAAAGATGAAAATACAGACTTTCAGAGCCTACAGGTCATCAAACAAAAAAAATGTTCAAAGAAAGCAGGCTGGAGTTGCAAGCTAATCCTAATGCGCTTTCTATGTCAGCAAACTACTAAGAAAGCTCATAAAAAGATGTGATTATTTTGGGTTCAGTCTTGCGTTCCAAGAAAACTGTCAAATATATGATGGTTGACAAGAAGAGGGAAAAATTAGTTTTTGGGTTGCATAGTAAAAGTTTGTTACATCATAAATGGGAAAAATTCAAATTGTAGTTACATAAATCTTGGAAGATTTGCTTATAAAAAAAGGTAAGCTTAAAAATTTAAAACTAAGATTTTTTAAGTAAGCTTTGAATCTAATTCATGTCATCACTAACGGTTTTGTTCTTTTTTTTTTCTTTTTTGTTTTTGAAACCACACTAACCATTGTGTTTATATCTCCTAAAACCCAATCCATGTTAATCACGATTTTTTGATGAGTTTTTCTCTGCTCCATATTCGCAAATAAAGATAGTACATGGTTTAAGCTAAAAAGAAAAATATCTGCATAATAATTGAACTAATGATTGCCTCACGCTTTAAGGGAATTGCAAACCAAAATGTCATCGCAAGATAAAGACATCTTAAACTAATTGAACCGGCCATGATAGTGATACTTATTATTCTTCCTTATTATATAGATGTGATAGCATATGAAGCATGTTTCATACATTTGTTGAAACTGAATCAAATCTGTCTAGCTGATACGAATATTGATTCGAAGGTTTATTTAAGAAATTTCAGTTAATTTAAATTACATATATAACACAAAAGTCAAGCTGTATACTTTTAAAATTATATTACATGACGTGATATGATTATTTATTTCGTATTAATTTCATCTTCCGAGACTATCATGTGCAGCTTCTTTGTTTAAACGATAAAGTTAACAATTAAATAAAAAAGTCGACACCCAACGTTACTTGAATTTAGAAATAATAATAGAAAAACATGAATGGAGACTCATGTATAAATTTACTTGAAGTCCATGCACATCGGATTCCACACTCATGATAGCTTTTCTTTTACATATTCGTCCTTGCGGCTTTCTTTGAAGGTCTATTTTATTGTTTTATCGTAATGGAAACTTATTTTGTGAGAAACCTACAACATAGTACATACGATGAATATGTATGTATTAAGTAATAAGTATGCATGCATAGCTGCATGTGAATATGTGATTCATAAATCATAAGACATAAACCAAATGTTGGTAGCTCAAACGACAAAACGACATACTGTATGATCACAAAATGAGAGAGTTAGGAAGATCCCGAATTCGAACACCATCAATGAAAGAAGTAGTCTTAACCACCGGTAGAAAGAGGATTCTAAACCTAGGTCCAATTGCAACACAATTTCGATACAAAAAAAAAGTTATTATAAAAAAAGATGGAAACCAAAACCAAATGCTTCTTTATTAATCTAGAACTTCCTTTAATTTTGTTTGGAGCACAGAACTTTTTTTTTGACTAAACGAAGCACAGAACTTCCTTTAGTTTCGAAGTTTAGTTTATAATTTTATCCAATTTTTTCTGTGTTCTCTTGTTTAGATGTTAGTTTTTTCTTTGTGGAAATTTTGGCTTATGGAGATATCGTTACTTTCCGCCATCTTATGTATCCGATTTTGTATTCTACTATTGAATTAATATATAATCAGATGAAGAAAAAAATGAAACCAAATAATAGATGACAACTAGTTAGTTCTGTTTAGGCGTTCTGTATTTGTTTGTTCAAAATATTTGTATCTAAAGAATTAATGAAAATCACACAGGGCCAGTATAAACACTGGAAGTCTGGAATATAATAGAATTCAGACAGTGATAATATGGTGAAGCATAGACAACATAAATGAGAATATTTTTAGTCAAAACGTGAATGTGAAGATAGGAACCATTTTTCAAAATGCGTGTTAAATCCGCGTGTTCATTATGTGTAGACATTCAATGCTTATAGAATATTTACATGTCTATTACTCTTACGTTGACTTCTTGAAAATGTTACGAAACGTTGGGCCCAGACCTTGTTATCAGTGGATCGATCGGACGGGTTCCATTCGAAATATAATGGTTTTTAATATGATAAAGAGTTAATAGTGTAAATCATGATCGTAGTTGTATATATTGTCTTTATAATAAAGAGGTATATAAGTATATAACTTGTTTTAATCTTTTAAAATTCGCACTAACTTAAACGTTGAGAATAAACTATGAACCAACTAATTCCTAATAGTTATATAATGTTAACGAACACGAATATAATGATGATAAATTAGAAATACGAAGCTTCGATCGCATATTCGCATCGTAAAAGATTCGACAGGAGCTAATGTTCCGAAATATTGTAGACTTTCGGAACTGGCTGGTGCAGATTCAATGTGTGTTTGCTGGCTATTTGTTTAACTATTTGTGTTATGTTTGATGAGTTTGTGTTGTGGAAATTATTAATAAAAACAGGAATATGTTACGATATATTTTGCGTGTTGAAACTAATCAAGGAGAATGACAAAATTTCTGGAACAAAATCAGTATAGCAGAACACACATAATATCAAGAGAAATTCTTAGGTTCACCCCTAGGGTGAACCTCTAGGTTCACCAAACCAATAATATATTGACAAGTCATATTTAATTTTATAAAAAAAGAAAATCTTAAATTAAAAGTTAATAACGTAGTCTTCTTCTTCTTCTTCTTCTTCCAAACTTGTACATTAACAGCCACAACACAATCCTCTTCTCCAACCATCTGAGTTTAACAGTTTAATAATATCAGAAATTCTAAACTATTGGAAGAATCATAAACTCCAAATTAAAAATATTAATTTAATCTCAAAAACACTAAACCCTAAATCCCTAATCCTAAATCATGAACCCTTGGGTAAATACTAAATCCAAGGGTTCAGGATTTAGGATTAGAGATTTAGGGTTTAGTATTCATGATTTTGTTTAAGGTTAAAACTCAAAATTTTTTAGTTGGTTTTTTCTAATTGCTAGATGAAAAAGAACGTCGATGGCTTTTTTTAATAGATAGTTATTATTTCTATTTTTTTTTTAAATTAAATATGAATTGTCAAAAAGTTATTGGTTAGGTGAATCTAGAGGTTCAACCTAAGAATTTCTCTAATATCAAAGCATGTGAACAAATTTTAGAAGAGAATCTTTGTAAGATACAAGAAGAATCGACGAGGCTCGTGGGCCTCTTTATAGCTTGTGTGTGCTTTTTTTTGTAGTAGTATAGTATGTACCGAGCGAAAACAACATGAAAACGTACGAGCTTTAATTGTTGTTGAGTATATATATTCGTGCGACGGTGTCCTTTGGTTTTGAGGATACGTGGTTGAGTCTGTAAAACCATCGGTGTGAGATGCTAGTCTACTTCTGAGTAGGCCATGTGATAGAAGAAGTCGGTGGGTCAAGAGATTGGTCGGCCTTTGTAGTGCTACTAACAAAAATTCTCGTCGTTAAAACAAACGACTAATCCCAAATATGTTTTATAGTTAGATACTTAGATCCCATGTATGTGATAATACTATTAAACTTCAGAATTATTAATACTTACTTTAAAAGTTGAAGAAATAAAAGAAATAATTTTACAGATGTGCTAATATTTATAAAAGTGGGAAAAAGATCATCAACGAGATTTTCTTGCATTACAATATAACTACACAGATGATAGACGTGCACGACAATAATAATGCAACTTGTCGGGTCAACTAACCCATGTTATAATTTACTCGTTGACAAAAAAAGATGTTTTAAATAACAACCCATGGTTCGGTCTGCGTCAATGATACGTTATTATATTGACACAACATGTTCTCTTCAAATCGTATAGTTTTCTTAACCGGTAGTCTATTACCCCTAAGAACTTGAGTACATAATAGAAAACGCATTCACAGAACAACTTGATTTTATATATGAAACTAAATGAAAAATTAACATGTATAAAGGTAAAATGTATTAGTCAAAAAAAAAGAACTAAAAATGTTAGAAACTGTAGATAGCAAACGAGTACTTCTTGTCTATCGACTGACTACCTGGATGAAATCTTTATTATAAAGTCGACACGTGAGGAGAACCAAATAGTTGGCAGGAGACTTTTTAGGCTCATAGAATCAAAAACATTGTCAACAGTAGTATTCACAGATCGACTGTTGGATCAAACTTCAGAAAATCTGACGGTTTCATATACGAGTTAACGGGACCACCCGGTTACCGAGGTAGTCAATGGCTATATGTTTAAAGAAATGATAATCTTGTTAATTTTTAGTGCTACTACTTTATTTTTGTTCGTCAGCTAATATAACTTTTAACTTTTAGTAATTTTTAAATAGTCAGCTCCACCCGTCCTATTTTTCTATTTTCCCTATTTGCTGTTCTTTTTTAATATAATTCAGGGTATCCGGATCTTTCACTTAGTCTGACTATTCCACCGTGTCTAACCGGAACTGAGAAGAAAAAACCTGAAAACCAAACGAAAATCATGTTAAATCTGTTGTGATCGGATTTCGAACTCGTGATGACATGCACCTCAGTTGAAGTTTTTTTCCTACCACACCACAAAATTCGGTTATATGCAACCAAATTTTAATTGTTATGAATCCCCCCCCCCCCCTATTTGCTATTTGCTGTTCTTTTTTAATATAATTCAGGGTATCCAGATCTTTCACTTAGTCTGACTATTCCACCGTGTCTAACCGGAACTGAGAAGAAAAGACCTGAAAACCAAACGAAATTCATGTTAAATTTGTTGTGACCGGATTTCGAACTCGTGATGACATGCACCTCAGTTGAAGTTTTTTTCCTACCACACCACAAAATCCGGTTATATGCAACTAAATTTTAATTGTTATGAATCCCCCCCCCCCTCCCTCCTCTTAATAGAGTCATCAACTTCAATAAGTTGAGTTAATTGTAATTATAGATGACAAATACTGTTGAGTCTATACAATCTGAAAGTATAAAGAAGGTTTTAATGAGAACAAGCATAAAATATAATTAAAACTAAAGAAGTCAAATATCTCAATTATTATTTTTAACCCAATCATCCATGTCTCTCGTTGACAACTCTTCCTCAACCAAAATCCAGCTGGTCCTTCTATTCTCTATTATGTGAGTGAATGTAATCTCAATATATTAATCATCAATTAATAATTTGTACTATTTTTAGTTAAATTTAGATTTCAAATTAGCTAAATAATTACGAAAATTTGAGTATTTTTAATTATATGTGTTAGTATTAATTTATTTCTCTTTCTTTTCCATTATTATGTTTATATATAGAAAATATCTCTAATTAAAATTCTAATGTCAAGTGGGTCCCACTTACGATAGGAGACCAAACTTTGATTGCTTTATTCCATGGAAATACTCAACTCAATCACAACCGTTAGATCAAAACCATCCCAGTTTGACTTTAATCCCAGAAACCTGACCCGGTCACCTCCTTTCCCCATATATCACGCCATCATTCTTCTCTCTTCTCACACCCACCATCTCTCTCTCTCTCTCTCTCTCTCGGACCTTCTCTCTTCTCTGATATTCATAATGGCCGTCGATCTTATGCGTTTCCCCAAGATAGATGATCAAACGGCTATCGAAGAAGCTGCATCGCAAGGTTTACAGAGCATGGATCACCTAATCCGCGTCCTCTCCAACCGCTCCGACAAACACAACAACAACAACATAGACTGCTCCGAGATAACCGACTACACCGTTTCCAAATTCAAAACGGTTATCTCCCTCCTTAACCGCACAGGTCACGCCCGGTTCAGACGCGGACCGGTTCAATCCACCCCCTCTCCTCAGAAACAGCAACAGAGTCAGATCGTTAAAATCGCTCAAACGGAGGCTCCGGTCATTTCTCAGCCGACGAGACCAGCGCCGATCGCTGCAACACCGTCGAGAATGATAGTTCATTCGAATCAGCCGAGCTTAACACTCGACTTCACCAAGCCTACCATCTTCGGATCCAAGAGCTCTGAGATTGAATTCTCCAAGGAGAACTTCAGCGTTTCTTTGAGCTCTTCGTGCATGTCGTCGGGGATCACCGGCGACGGCAGCGTTTCCAAGGGGTCGTCGATCTTCCTCACGTCGGCTCCGTCTCAGCCTGTCTCTTCCACCGGAAAGCCACCGTTGGCCGGTCATCCCTTTAGAAAAAGATGCCTCGAGCACGAGCACTCGCTCTCGGAGGGTTTTTCCGGCAAGATCTCCGGCTCTCCTTGCCCTTGCAAGAAACGGTATGGTTACGTCACCCACCTGTTGCTTTTAACAACTACGCCATTACCCACGCACTTCGGTTATTTAATTTGCGAATATTCAACGTTTAGTTGACTATTACCGCCATTTTATTATTAAACTATTGAATAATAATTCAATTAGGTTGATATATTCCCGGTTTAGTAGACTTTTCGGGTTATCGGGCTGGTTCCGACAGTGACCAGTGACAATTAAAGTTCTGTAATAACTCGGGTTTTTGACCGTTGACTTTCATACATTGAGCTGAATCTAGCTCATTCTAGCTTATCCGGCGCACGTTAAATTAATTATTAGTTCTTGTTTAAATAAAATGATTTCGTTAATATGTTTTTCTTACTTTTTTTTATTACAGTAGAAAAAATCGGGTAAAGAGAACCGTGAGGGTACCGGCGATAAGTTCAAAGATCGCCGATATTCCACCGGACGAGTATTCATGGAGGAAGTACGGTCAAAAACCGATCAAGGGCTCGCCACACCCACGGTAACTACCATATACACCCTTCTAGTATCTGCCGTTGTTATAATCGTGATCTAGAGATCTAACGGTGTTTATATGTGTTATGGTCCAGTGGCTACTACAAGTGCAGTACATTTAGAGGGTGTCCAGCGAGAAAACATGTGGAACGAGCTTTGGATGATCCAGCGATGCTTATTGTGACTTATGAAGGAGAGCACCGTCATAACCAGTCCGCGATGCAGGAGAATGTTTCTGCTTCAGGCGTTAATGATTTGGTGTTTGCTTCGGCATGACTTTGACTTGTATTGTTTTTTTTTTTATTTCTTGAGTATTAGAGGGGTTGGTTTGTAAATCTTTTACAAAAAGAAATATTTTGATTAGAAACAATTAATCTGGTGAAATGTATTTATATAAAATATTCTCGTGGTGCATTATAAAATTAGATTTTCAGCAGATATGGGTATAAATGGAGTGGTTATGGAATTAGTTGCGCAAGATAATGGACTTGTGTTCTTCATTTTTTCCGTGAATCATTATTTTGTTTTATTAATACAAATATATACAGTTGGTGGCTTTAAAAGTAAAGTTGACCAAGGGATTAATGATTAGAAAGTCAAATAAGTTATTAATGAGTTAGTTCAGGTTGGGTGTTGAAGTATGAAGTCACGTATCTTTAAATAAATGTGAATTTAATTTATTATCTTGTGTTAGTTAGAAGACAAGTAAGAGTCAACTATATTAATGTATGCAGTTGAGCATGGAGAGTCTTGAACGAAGTTGCGTGTGATAATTTTTAATCCATTTTTCGTGTGTCAAAGTATATATCAACATCCATCCATAAGACAAACACTTTGGCACGATGTATCAAAACCATATCGCTCTGTTAAAGGGTACGAAAATCTTAATGGGTCAAAGTTGCAGTTTCTTGTTTGGAAGGAAAGAAAATTCAAAGACCATTAACACTTTGTCCCTCCTACAGAATATGATACACGATAACATGTGTATACAAAGAGTCAAAGACTACCACACCAAAACATGCGGTACCAAAATCCTCATTTGAGATTTGTAAAAGAGCTTGTGTAAGCCTCTTGATTGCCACAAATTTTTCTTTGTCTTTCTCAGCAAAATCTTTCAAAGCCAAGGCTTTAAATACCTTTGTAAACAAAAAGTCACTGGAAAGTAGAACCATAAGCTATATACTTATCTTTTATCAGTTCTGATAATTAGTTTGAATAGTTTGAAATTCAGAACCCCTTCTTGGAATATTCAACTATAATCTATTTCCAAATGAATTGTAGGCATACTTGTTTTTTTATAAAAAAATTGTGAAGCACTTCATCAAGATGAGACAAAATCAAACGTCATGTTTTAAATGCTTTCTGTTTGGTACATGTAAGTTTCTTTTTGGTGTTGGTCCATGTAATACGTTTGGTCATCAAAGAAGTAACATCAATCAACCTACCCTAATAGAGAAAACACTAACAAACAAAAGAAATGAACAGAGTGGAAATGGCCAATGCTTTAGGTTTCTCCTTTGCCATTAAACTCATCGGAACTCTAGTCTTCCTGTCGACAAAGAGTAACAAAAAGTCAACCCGACACAAATAGTTAAGCTGATCAAAGATTGCGTCTAGATGGTTGATCGACAGACACTTCAGAGACAAAGTGATGAGTTACATACTAAATGACAGTTATGTGGCTAGAGATTGTTACAAGTAATTGGTAATGGAGTCAGTGGCAGATCTAGGAGAACTTTTTAGGATCACGACTATAAACTTTAAATTTGGTCGGGGCATTTTTATATGACTGAGCTTATTGTTTTAAAAAATCAAAATTTTGAATTCATCATTACTTAATAGGAAGCATGTGACCCCCCGCCTGTCGTAAGCTGCATCCGCCTCTTAATGGAGTGCCATGTGGTACTCGCCAATCTCATCTTTAACACCTATGAGTACAATAACGTAACCGCTTTATGAATCTCAGTGAGGTCGGTGAAGGTATCTCACAGGTTATCTCCCTGGATAAAACTTTGTTGTGAAATAATTCTTGAACGAGTAATATAATTTATGTATTTTGTTTGGTGTGTGAAACAAAACGAGAGAGAAAAAAAGATGAGCTGAGAATCTTGATTATCATTCATGTTTTCAATACATAGTGAACCCCTTAAGTATCTTATACCGAACGAGTTGACCATATACATTATATTCAATATAAACATATCTTTGGATTTATACAAAAATCCTCCTATACTAACATTTAACCAACTTGGTGACAACTGACGTACATGATTACATCCATTTTGATCATCATGACCAAAAAGCTAAATTGGATCGATAATTATATATACATAACAGTCAACAAAATGTAATGAAAACATATGTACCTGTACGTGTGACAGTTGGGATTTTTATATGGTACGACGAATTTCTAAAATAATCGCGTGTTGCAAGTGTAATCTAATATATTTTAGCATTCAATATCATCAGGCGGCCACACATCTTCTATTCTCTGACGCTCAGTTATCTTCGTTATCTTAGTTGCCATACTTACAATAGAAAATGGCAGAGATCTGTTTTCTAGTGCGGTCCAATCATACCACTATTTCTGTAATGACATTAGTTTTGACAATGTAATTTGTACATACACCTCTCTCTATTAGTTTACAGGATTCGTTTTAATCGGACTTTGCTTAACATTTTATCACGCCGACACAGAAAACCTATCATGAAGTGTGGGGCAAATAGACACAACACACCAACTACACTTATTGTACATTTCTCTATACGGCAAGATATATGTAGCATAGTTGAAAAAGCCAAGAAGTCATACATAACATATGATTCATTCAAGTATATATCCTAGTAGTCATACTCACATAGCAGATGAACTGAAGCAAATATATCAGGTGTAAGAACAAAAAACGAACCAAACTAAGCCAAATCTAACCAACTAAAGTTAAACCAATCCAAGTCAAACCATATTCTATAAGATCAACTGGTTGAATTATAATCATCGTACTCTTTCTGTTTTATAAATAGTATCAATATTTTTTAAAATTCACGTATATTTTGAATTTTTCTATTTCTGAAACTAAAAATTATTTCTTTTTTACAGGGAAATTTTATTTTACCTTAAATGATACACTAAATATTTTCTATGCTTCATATGTTTAAATAATATGGTTAAAGTTGAATTGAATTTAAAATTATATATTGAAGATATAAAATGAGATTTTTTTGTAAACAAATTAAATTTTTAAAATGATATTTGTTATGATAGGGAAGAATATTCAACTTATGACTTTTTCATCTGGTTAATGTTAAACTTTTAGTTTTTCGACGGTCAATGCTAAACTATATTCTGGAAATTTGCATATAAAGGAATTAAATCATCGTTTATGTTCGAAGTAAAGTGAGTTTTAAGTTAAAAAAAAGTAAAGTGAGTTAAATTCAGGCCTAACTCCTACGTTACCACAAAGTTGAATATGGTAAACAAACCATTAAAAAGCAGATGATCACAAGTCTACGAAACTAATTCAGAAAGGCAAAAAGCAAAAAGAAAAGATTCGGAAAGTCCAAAGACATTTGAAAGAAAATGTTCTTAAAGTAAAACACAAATCTAGCATAATTTTATTGACAGAAAAAGCAAAAAAAAAAAATCAAATTATTAAACAAAAAGTTATGGTATTAACATTTTAATGAATCTATAATTTATTTTTTAGTAGAAAGTTCCGTTTTTCAACCAAAGTCGCAAGTGATACTGTGAAACCTTGTGCTCGACTGGCATGCACTTTGTCAGATTCCGTCGGCCAAGAAAAAAAAAACTGTCGAAAAAACAATAAAAAGTTTCTCTCTTTCTCGTCTTCTCTCTCTCTCTGGAGAATCTCAGGCCGTTTCGTTTCTTCCGCCAAGCTCACGCCTTTGCCGCCGGATCGACTCTGCTCCGGCGACCCATTACAGTAAAAGACCTTAATCTCCACTTGATCTCATTCATTTGTGTTGTCCCAGTTATAAAGGTGAAAACTTTCTTGTTTCAGTGGTTGCTTGGTAGCTGTGGAAACTTCCGGAACCTTCTGTGTTTAGTTTTGTTTGCTTCTTCTTGCTAAGTAGTGTTGTGGGTTTGGTTTGATTTATTGAAAGTCTCAATCTTTAGTAGGAAAAGAGTGTGGTTTTCTAGGGTTCTTATTCTGATTTGATTTCAGTAATGGCGGAACCTACTGTGGTAGAACGAGGGATACAGAGCTTAGTAACCGCAAGCAACCATTTGAAATCGAGCTTAGAGAAATCTAAAGCCATTGGTGTAGCTTTGGAGAGAACCGGTCCCACCTTTGACGAGATTGAGCAGAGACTACCTTCACTAGAAGCTGCTGTGAGGCCCATACGAGCAGATAGAGAAGCTCTTGCAGCTGTCGGTGGCCACATCAACCGAGCCGTTGGCCCTGCAGCTGCAGTCCTTAAAGTGTTCGACGCTGTCCACGGACTCGAGAAGTCTCTCTTATCAGATCCCAAGAACGACCTCTCAGGCTACTTAGCCGTGTTGAAACGGTTAGAGGAAGCGTTGAAGTTTCTAGGAGAGAACTGCGGGTTAGCTATCCAGTGGCTGGAGGATATAGTCGAGTATCTGGAAGACCACAGCGTTGCTGATGAGAAGTATCTTTCGAATTTAAAGAAGTCTTTGAGAGGTCTCAGGGAGTTTCAAGAAGAGAAAGCTAGGCTTGACGGCGGGCTTAGAGATGCTGCTTTAGACAAGCTTGAGAACGAGTTCAAGAGGCTGTTGAAGGACAACAGCGTCCCGCTTCCCATGGCGTCTCCACCGTCACTAGGAGAGCAAGCGTGCATCGCGCCGTCTCAGTTGCCTGTAACGGTAATCCATAAACTTCAAGCCGTTCTTGGGAGGCTCAGAGCTAACAACAGACTCGAAAGATGCGTTTCTATATACGTTGAAGTGAGGAGCTCAAACGTTAGAGCGAGTCTCCAAGCGCTTGACTTAGACTATCTAGACATCTCGGTTAATGAGTTCAACGACGTGCAGAGCATAGAAGGTTACATATCTCAGTGGGGGAATCATCTGGAGTTTGCTGTGAAGCATCTCTTCGAAGCAGAGTTCAAGCTTTGCAACGATGTGTTTGAGAGAGTTGGTTTAAACGTTTGGTTGGACTGCTTCTCCAAGATAGCTGCACAAGCCGGTATGCTTGCGTTTCTCCAGTTCGGTAAAACCGTTACCGATAGCAAGAAAGATCCTATCAAGCTTCTGAAGCTGTTAGACATCTTCACTTCATTGAACAAGCTGAGAGCTGACTTTAACCGTCTCTTCGGTGGTGCAGCTTGTGCTGAGATCCAGAACTTCACGAGAGACCTCATCAAGAAGCTGATAGACGGCGCGGCGGAGATCTTCTGGGAGCTTCTGGTTCAGGTGGAGATCCAGAAGCAGATCCCGCCGCCTAGCGACGGCGGTGTGCCTAGGCTAGTCAGTTTTGTGACTGACTACTGCAACAAACTCGTGGGAGATAAGTATAAGTCAACGCTCACTCAGGTTCTGATCATTCACAAGAGCTGGAGATCAGAGAGGTTCCAAGAGAATCAGCTTATGGTTGAGGTTCTTAGAATCATCAAGATGATTGAGCAGAACATGGATGTATGGATGAAAGCGTATCCTGATCAAACCCTAGCTCATTTCTTCGGTATGAACAATCACTGGCACTTATACAAGAGCTTAAAGGGTACGAGGATTGGTGATCAGTTAGGGGATTCATGGTTGAAAGAACATGATCAGTACAAAGAGTATTACGCTACTGTCTTCTTGAGAGACAGTTGGGGTAAGCTCCCGAGCCATCTGAGCAGGGAAGGGCTTATACTCTTCTCTGGTGGACACGCCACGGCGCGTGATCTTGTCAAGAAGAGGCTGAAGTCTTTTAATGATGCGTTTGATGAGATGTATAAGAAGCAGTCTATGTGGGTTGTCCCTGAGAAAGATTTGAGGGAGAGAGTTTGTCAGCAGATAGTTCAGGCTGTTGTGCCGGTTTACAGAAGCTATATGCAGAACTATGGGCCGTTGGTCGAGAAAGACGCTAGTTCGAGCAAGTACGTGAGGTACTCCGTGGTGGCTTTGGAGAAGATTCTCAGCTCTCTTTACGTACCTAGGCCTATGAGATATGGGAGTTTTAAAGGAACGCCGCCGAGTGAGAAACTCAAGAATGATGTTGATCTTAGACGTACTACTTCTGCTGTTGTATGATTGAAGAAGCCACGTTTTGTTGTCTGAAGATGTGATCATGTTGTTGTGTCTGCTCTTGCATCTCCTGGGAAGGTTATCTTCGATGGAGAAGCAGATGTAGTCTTTGTATACGTATATAAAATACTGTCGAATCAGGTATAACTTTTTAGTCATTTGATCAAGTCCCTTTAGTTCATTCATGTCTTGAGGTTTCGTTAGGGACCAAGCGGGTTAGATTATTTTATTTAATGGGATAGCTAGAGGATCGGCAACTTTCTTGTTCTTAATTGTTGTGCTACTCATTTGTGGCTTTTTATGATTTTTTTTATAAAAATAATGGAGAATGTAGGATAATCAGTTTCTTTATTTACCCTCCAAAGAAAGCTCACTAGACTTGGTCACACCCTATTGAAGAAACCAGAGCAACTCGCTGCACCGATGAAGGCAGTACTGAAATGAGATTTACACACACAATCCCAATCTTTTGCATACAAAAACACCACAAAGTCCCCAAAGGATTCAATCATCACATGCAAGAGAGACCCTTTGCTTCATGCATATCGACATCATTGTTTCCAAAATTCACTTAATCAAGAAGACTATAACCAACATTGGTAGAAACTCTATTGAAGTTCTCAAATAATGTTTTAAAATAATATTGAACAAATGACATGTGAATTTCTTAACGTCTTTGAGTCTCTCTCATGAGAGACTCTTATCTCCTCTTCTTAGTTTTTCAAATTTTTTTCTCTTAATTCATGTGGACACTCTCAAAATACTACCATGGCTGGTGGCTTAAAAATGTTTAGCTATCTAGTAAAGGTACAAAAAGGATTGTACTCAATAATATTTGTTGAAATATCCATGAAAGTTTTCTTTGTCACTTTTTATAAATTGTAAGAAGCTAATTATGTTAAGTCTGTGAGAGATGTCTGGTTCTTCAGTACGTTGTGCATTATTTAAAATCTTATCTGGTTAATCTGACAGCAATTCATTACATTGCCTGTTTAGAAACTGACAATCAGTAATAGTGGAAACTGGATAAAGTTTTTGTTGTCATATCGACTACCAAACATTCTGTACATCGGACTTAACGGAGACAGTAACTCCGAAACTCCCGGCTAAGGTACGAGAGCTAGCCAATCCGTAGAGACCACGTCATCATTAACGTGTCAAAAACGTCAAAGTCGCCGTTAGCGTCTTTCCCTCTCGGGGTACTATTTTTAGAACATTTGCGCGTATTACACAGAGAGACTCAAATACTGTGTGTCACGAGTATATATATATATATATGTACGCATTTTCGTTTTTTCTCTCTGGAAACCAGTTCTTAACCTGCGCCTACTGGAGCTCTTAACTTACGCGCATCACTGGTTGATGACAGCTGAGTACGATTGGTGGATAAACAGGAGGAGTCTAGGTCCAAGAGGAGAAGGCTAGAAGTATTGAGAAAAATGGAGTTTCTGGCGGCGCAGGATAAGGCAGCACCAGCGGCTCTGTTCTTGACGGAGGAATCTAGCCGTGGTGGAAGCAGGATCGGGTTAAGGAGACGTGTTAACACTCTACCGGAGGAGATATCAGAGACTTCTTCATCTGTCGTCGTGTCAGGAGAAAATAGCGAAAACGAGGAGGAAGAAGACGGTGCCGTTTCAACACAAACATGGTTTGGTTCCTCTCTTGAAGATTCTCTCCCTATCAAGTACGTTTTTTCTTTAATCTTTCAGTCTCCAAAAGAAAAATATTTGTTTGTCAGAAATTTAACTAACTCTCTGCTTTTTCTTCTATAAATTCAGGAGAGGATTATCAAATCATTATATAGGGAAATCAAAATCATTTGGGAATTTAATGGAAGCGAGCAAGGCCAAAGATCTTATGAAAGTGGAAAGTCCGTTGAACAAGAGAAGGAGATTGATTATTGCTAACAAGCTAAGGAGAAGATCTTCCTTGTCATCTTTCGGCATCCACTCCAAGACTAATAGTAACCTTAATTCATTGCCTTTACTTGCGTTGCAAGAATCTGACGAAGAGGATCACAAATACAATTATGATAAAGATAATGATAATGACAGTAGTGATGATGAAATTTGTAAGCTACAAGAGAAGAGGATGAAGATGACGACAAATAATAGAGATTTTATGGTTCAAACTCAGAGCTGTTTTTGTTTAGCTAGTTTTCAAGATGATGATCGATGATCCATTTGTTTTCTCCACTGGTATTCTGTTTTTTTTTGTCTGTTTCTGTTGTCAAGAGTAGAGGAAGTTCCGTTGGCAATACGTTGTTCAAGATTTGATAGAATGACTAATGGGTTTGTCGTTTATATAATCATATGTTTGTTGAACTTCGATAAAATTGAAATGGATTATTTGTTGATTCTGATTCAATCTCCACTAGCTAAACAATGTATATGATCATAACTTCTTGGCTCTTGCACGTAATCTTTAGTGAATATCGTTCCATTATTTGACCCAAATAAAAATTGTTCCATAAAATTTTGTTAGGTCTACTCAGGTGAAACGTGAACCAAGGTCTAATTCTAAGATACGGTTTCCTCTTGTATTATAAAAAATCCCTTATACATACGTTGAATTGCATGAGATGCCGTTGAATTGCGCAAGTCATGATGTTGCGTTGCATGAGTCATGTTGTTTCAAACTAAACTAATATTCTTAAAAACACACAGGATTCGCAGGATATTCTTCCATATACAAACTCTTGAATGTGAACTAGGGTCTAAGATAAGGTCCACTCTTGTATTCTGATAAAACACGTTGCATTGCATAAGTCATGTTGGGTTGCGCGAGTCATGTTGCTCAAACTACTTGGCTGGTATTCTATAAAAACTCAGGATTCTCAGGCATATTCTTTCATAAGACAGGATCAGAAGAAACTCACTATCAAGACAATTATTGTCGTTCTACCCACCACTGGTTGTCTGGTTCTGCCTCTTTCTTTCTTCCTTTGTTTTTGCACCAACAAAAGTGGTCCTGCTTTGTCTTATATGCCCTAGTAACATTTCTCATATAGCTACTATAGAGTGTAGACTATAGTGTTTTAACCAAAAAGAACAGAAACAGACAAAGCATTTCATGAAAATTATGGTTTAATCTCCCCCAACAAAATGACATTATATAAAGAAAAGAAAAGACATTACAAATAACACGAACTCGTCCAAGTACTATAAAACGAACAAACACACTCAGCTGTATGAGCAAGAATCCATCCGTACCAATACCGAAAACTATACCAGCCAAGGAGTGATAACAGATAAATCTCTACATTATTATTGCTTAAACACTTCCCTCCGTAGTAACCAGGTTAAACCAACAAAAAAAATTGCTGTAAAGAGAAACGAACGTTGTTCAAACCTGTTACCTTCTGTCCCACAATTTCAAGCCTGCAAAAATCAATTGGTATAGTAAATTGGTAAGGAATGTGAGGATTCAACATGAATAGATCGAAGTGAAAAATAAGAACTAGCTAACCTCAGCTACTACCCTTTTGTTTAAGGGTGATCTTGTCCCCAAGACTTAGAGCAATCCCTTGCGTCTTGCTCCTTATCCTTATGTAGCCACTCAATGTTCCGTCTGTTTGCTTCTCGATACTCACATTCACTAGTGCATCCTCACCAAACACACTTTTTGCATATAAGTTTGCTGCAAGGAACCCACATTCTCCATCTAGTTCAGATCTGCAGACAGAGAAGCATTAATTAGTAAGAAGAGTTGTTTCGGTCAAATTTATAAGGGAAGAAATAAGAAATAAGAATCTGAACTTACGGGCCAGTGAGACACTTCATGTTTGTGGATTTGATTATGTGGTCGAGGAACTCTCTTTCGTTCTCAATCTTGGTGTTCACAGCAACCTGCCATGAAGACCACAACGGAAATGGTTAAACACCAAACTCAATCAAAAAGTTAGAAGTTTTCGTGTGTGACCTTGTTTTCCCATTCAAACTCTGCCCACATAGTTCTGAAAGCAACATCCGAGCAAACGGCAGGGGAGATATAGTCCATGATATCAATGTGAATGTCGTTAAGTACCACCACGTTTCGCTCCATCACATTTGATGTCTCATAGACGATGTTCCCGAATATGACTCCGGTTTCAGTGGACGAGACCTTGATGTTTGCTTTTATCTGCATGCTCGTTGCAGGTGCAAGACTATAGTTTTGAGGACGCTCGACAAGCTTGAGATCACCCATGGTTGCTAACTCCAAGCACAGATTCTGCAGAGTATCCTTTGTACGGTTGATAACGGTAACCTCGAGTGCGATGTCGTAGTGATGCACTGTAACATATGCTTCGGCATAGACTGGATCACTGAATCCTGTGAGTTGAAGAATGCGGTTGAGTTTGTTCGCATCGTTTTCGTCGTTGGTGAATTCTCCAGTTGCACGCTTTAGGTCATCTTGTACCTGGTCTTCCAACTCAAGTTGGCTCATTCCCTGAAACAAAACTTATCATCAGAACTTGAACAGAATGCAAATGAACTCATAATAATTATAAAAAGCGTTAGTTTGGAAAGTAATATTACCTTCCGGCTCTTTAGATGGAAGAAGTCAATTAGATCATCAGGTTGAGCATGAGTCGTTTGGGTCTTTGCCTTCAGTTCCTCCATCTCTCTAAGTTGTTTCTCAGAAATCATCTTGACAAAGCTCTGGCGGCAGAATTCCAACCATATCTTTTTCATCTCATCATTCCTATGGCAAAGCAATTTTATGCAGAGCACAATCCTCTCATATGAATCATTATCAATAGGGTGTGGGGAAGCAGGAGATTGCCCGAGTTGCAACATGGAAACCATGATCAGCAAAGCCTGTGTGACTGTCTTGTTTACTTCAGTTTTAGATGACTGGACCTCCTCCAACCTAAGAACAAGTTTGGTCAACGTGCAAGCAACCACTGCTCCTAGGAAAAAATCGCCAGTTAGAAGCAGTGCTCTCAAATTTCCAGAAGTTAGTGCTCCTTGAACAACTGTTGGTGTCGAGAATGTGGTTTCAGAGGCCGCGCTTTGGGTAGCATAAGTTCCATCAGCAAGAATCACAGGTTTTCTAGAGGACACCATGGCAGAAGAGGTTGGCTGAATCTTGTTTGATGTCTCAGTTGGCTCCGATTCCTCAGAAACAGAGTAGAATGGTAAATCACCAAGGCATTGCTTAATGGTTGAAATGCCACTCTCAACTTCCGAAAGTGAAAGGCAATACTCCCCAATAATCCACAGTGCACAAGGGCAGACCTTTCCAGCGCGAATCTGATAGAACGTATCCAGCAACCTGGTTATGATTGAAACTCTCAACTTGGGATTTGTTTCTATTATCTCTCTAACAAATGAAATCACGTCAAGTGCTGAAGCCACATTGCTATCTCCCAAGAAATCCATAAGAAGATGAACCACTGTGCTTGCAACTTCGGGGAACTTAACCGCACACGCATGAATTGCTTGAATAAGCATCTGTCTGTACTCTCCATTCTTCTCAAGTTCTCCACTCTGTGTCTTCACAACTTCTTTCTTCAACATTTGAACAACCTCATTGATATTATGATGAGTAATCAAATCAAGAGCAATGTCAAGTGTCTTCCTGCGAATATCAAGGTTCGGGCTTGAGAGTACTCTGAGCACATCAATTATTAGCTCAACCATGATCTCTCTGTGCGATGACTTAAGCTCACTCAACCGATCGAGTAAAATAAGCTTCACATTGTTGTCACTCTGAGAAAGAAGAAGTTGACAGTAGGTGTTGGCAGCAGCCCTAATAGCAGTAGGGGCAGAGGAGAGAGACACAAGCGTCCCAGCACATTCATAGATAACTGCAGAGGAAGTGGCACTCAACAGAGAAATGATAATCTTAATATATTTCCCCTTCTCTGATGGTTTAGTCTTACACACACTTCGAATCAGCTCCAGCACCACCATCTGAAGCGACTCATTCCAGTCTGAAACCTTGTCAACATTGCTCAGAAGATAATTCACAGCTCGTTCCTCAGCACAGGTAAAAAGCATCAGAAACGCATTTCTCTTGGCAGAAGGATCTTGTTCTGTTGATAAAGCTTTCTCGATCATCTCAGGTGCATCCACGAAGAGCTGCTCGCCATTTGGAAGCTTATAGATCGACATGACGGCCAGAATCGCATTCCTACGAACAAAAGGATGACGGTGCTCCAGATTCTGCAACACTGAAGGAGTCAAAGGCTCCACGATCTCAGTCTCCTTCAACCGGCAGAGAAACCTCAGCGTCACTCCACGAATGTACTCATTGGGATGGATAAGGTTGTTCCGAAGATTCTGGCAAATCAAAATCATTTCAGGGAGCACCTTCCCTCTGGAATCGGTTTTCTCAATCAGCTCCAGGTACAGCAGCAGAAGCTTTTGGATCGTGTGGTCCTCAGAAGGCAGCACGTATCTAATAATAGTTATGAAAAGCTGAGGAATGGTTTCACCGTTCAGCAAAAGCATAACCGCCTTCTTCATGGCATCAACTTTTGCTTCCACATCGTTTCCTTCCAAAGCTTCTTTAATCTCCTTGGCAACTGCTGGAGTCCCTTTGTCATAGTGTACAAGCAAGGTACTAGATTTGTCCATCTTTTAGAGAAGAGCTGCACAGAACGTGAAACACAAACCAAATTAAAAAAAAAAGACTTCTGAGCTCAAATGAAAAGGAATATCATTGCAAGAAGCACTAGTATAAACATTAGACAGAAAATGAATAGGTAAAATCAGGCTTTCACATCCTAACAATACATATTGAGGTACAAATCACACAGTAACAAACAAGATAAGCAAAATATAAATGTTTTCTTGAGATTTCGAGTTTCAGTCACTGAGCACAAGAACATTATTAGCTTCATCATTACTGCTCAAGTAAACTTCATACAAGAAAGAGTAATAGTATTTTTCCATGACTAGTCAGCAATAATCTACACCACTCTGTTAAAATTCCAAACAAAGAGACATGTATTCGAATCAACATCTCTGTTCCTCCAATCAATGGTTAAGTGAGAAAACACCACAATTAAAGAAGATAATTCGAAAATGACGGAAACAAAACTTCAAATCCTCAGATCCAACAATGAACATAATTATACTACAACCAAAATAAAAAAAAATTAACATAAATCATAGATTCGGATCCACTAAGATCCAAACCGACTGCAATCTCTCTACGCTCTTAAATCAAGCGATCGAATCAACATAGTTCGCAGTCTCACACAGCTGCATAAACATGGAAATGCTGTTCTCAAGGGAATCGGATCGAGATCATACAGAGGACGTACGAGAAAACCGATACATTGTGGATTTACACAAGAGAAAAGGCATAAGGAGATCGATCTCTACGAAGATCTGGATCATAGGTCGTAGTAGATAAGGAGAGAAACGAACCTCAAGGTACGAGATCCAGAGAGAGAGGGGAGCAGATCGACGGAGTTGGGAAGCTTTGGATCCCAGAGAGAGATTTTGGATCTCGCGAAACGAACACTCACGCAGAATCAAGTGAGAAGAAAATGTATATGTACTTTGCGATGGTGTTTCCTTGTTTTTACTCGTCGAGATGTATAATTTATTTTCTTCTGCTTTGTCTAATTTGGAAACGAAGAATAGGGAGATCGAGTCAACCTTAAAGGCCCTGCTCAGTAATCGGTTGATAAAAAGCCCAAAATCATGAATCTTTTTTGGTTCGTACGTTTCTAATTGTTTTCATAACAAACCAAAAATCTTTGTAAGGCGAGCTTAACTAGGATTACGTAGGTTCTATTTTTCTTTTCTCGAGCTAACCATACAACGCATAGATAAGGAATGCTATGAATATAGACATCAACCTACTTGACTAAATGCACTTCTTCACCAACTAGATTCAATAGAGTAGATTATAAGTTGGAAATAATATTATGGTATTCAAATATTTAAATATTTATAATTTTTTGAACTTACCTGTAATATCATCCCTTTTATATATTTTTAAATTTTGTTTTTTATTTTTAATCAGGAATAATCTATGATTTATTTGATGTTTTGAATTAGTTTATTTTTGGCAAAGATGTAACTAAATATTGATGTAACTGTTATGAAATATTTATTTAAGGAAATTTAGATTACTCATCTAATAATTTTATCTTGCGTTGGTGTTTTTGATGGTTTCATAATTAAACTGAGTTAATATGTTTTACAATAGTCAAAAGTTTTTAGTGGTTTTATCATTAACATGAGTATATCTATTTCTTAAGTTAGTGAGCCATCATAATTTCGATTTGTATTTAGTTGTTTCTGTGATATATTTTTGTTATTTTCTTTATTTTTGTTATTTAGCTATTTGTAACAATTTATGACATTTTGTTTCCCATCACTATTATCCATGGAAGAAAGCTTCCAATAAGTGTGTCTAGTTGTAAATATTTTCAGAATATCAAAGAGTTGCTTGGGATGTGTCGCTTGTTGTGATAGAGTTTTTCTTACAACAAAGGAGAATCATTAGCGTTTATCATTTGCAATTATGATTCTCTTGGTAATATTGTTGGACAACCACCCTTTTAACTATTATACACATTTCATCTTCATTTTTCATACTTGTGTATCTTCTTTTTTCCTTCTTAATTATCTGAAATAATTTTTGTATATACATTTATGTGGCCAATTGTGTATTTTTTTAAATTTGCAAGGATGAGTCAGAATAGTTAAACTTTTGTATTTCTACAAATTCCACTTAGCTTGAAAAATCGATATGTAGATATATTATTAACTTCATTCAACAACTTATTACCATTTGAGAAAGTAAAATAACTAAATTTGTTAGCAAAAAAAACTATTTTAAAACAAATAACACTAAGTCTACAAAATTATAGGACACAAAAATCCTCTAAATATCAATTTATTAAAAACGATATATATATATATACTTGATATTAGAGTTTAGTGATTAGTGTTTAAGGTTAAATATTTCAAGGATATAAATATGATTAAAATTTAGGAATTAGATTTTTATAAACAGCTAAGTGTTATTTTAACTGTTCCTTAATATATGTTCAACAATAGACAAATCCCATACATACACTTGCAACATCAATTTGACATTGTGGAGGAATATCAACTCCAAAACTATTTAATTGGAGAAATTAAAACTTGTTGATATAAACTTATAACAATAAGACAAGATAGTTAATTATAATCAGCTTAAAAATATGATTATAGTAATATATCTAAACCTTGGTGGTTATCTCCACAAATACTTGTCGACTATAAAAGTTCTGAAAATCAAATCTTCGGTGAGCTTCTCCCATGGCGAAACGAAGCAGCGGCCACACCAATATAGCATTTTGCCTCTGGCACTTGGATCCTCACGGTAGTCTTCCTGTAAATACAAAGTAGACATAAGAAATCGATTTGAGAGGAGTTGGCGCCAACAAAATTCCGTTAGACTCGTAACAAGAACGACATGACCCTATCAAGATACCACCAGACTCTACGGCTTCGGAGATTCTACGGCGAAGAAGACACGTGATGGCTTCAGTGATAGTAAGGCGAAGGATAGACGCGTGGATTTCTCCCCATCACCTCGTCGGAAGAGTCGCGCTTTGAGATTCTGATTTACGACATTTCTCAGGTTACACCACATCCTATTGGACATTCTGATCTCGTTACAAAGGAGATAGCTGTTGGTTTAAGGAAGCCAATGAATTTTCTGTTCTCGTTACTAAGGAGAGGGAGTTGTTAAAGAAGATGATGATTTTGCAACATGTACTCTTAACAATAAGTACTACAAAAATAATATGATATGATTACTAAAATTAATGATATTGTTTACTTATGATATTCTTTATAATTTAATATGATATGGACAATTACATTTAATGTTAACTATGTGCATTACAAAATTTTAAAATATCTTTCAACATATAAATATAAAAACAAATCAAAATAAATTAAATTAATTTTATTAATATTATAGATTTTCTTTTTCTTATCAATATATTAATATAAATCTGGTTTTGCTAAACATAAGAAATTAAGATAAAAATTAATTTTATTTTAAATTATATTTAAGAATATGAAAGTATATATTTAAAGTTATAATCTTAGATAGATTTTTCAGTTTATTTATTTTAATTAAATATATAAAATAAATTTGAGGAGAATTGCATATTATTAAATATTAAAATAAAAAAAATATTTCTAAATTTTGTAGATATATACAAAACTAATGAATTTACGATTTAATTTTTATAATTTTCTAAACGAATTGTATACATTTTTGAAAATTTTAGTAATAAAGTTTTATAATTTAAAAATATATAATTAAATAATATTTGGAAATTTGTAATGCTATATCTCAATATATTTCTTTTAATGATGATTTATGAGATATTACTATATAAAAAATCCAAAAATATAAATCGACTTTAAATTTAACATAAGATTTATTGCCATATTTTAAAAAGTTTAGCTGAAATATAAATTAATATTAAATATAATTATCCATGTCATATTTACCAATAAACCATGTCATTAATTTTAGTAGCTATGTCATATTATTTTTGTGAAAAATGATTATTGAGAGTATATGTGGTAAAATCACTTCTCAAATAATATATAGGGGATTTTTATTTTTGGTAATTTTTTTTTTAAAATATGATAATAACTAAAATATTACATTTAATGTCATTTTATACTTTTAAAAATTCTCTTAGAATAAGGTAACAAATCATCATTAAAATAAATATATTCAAATATGTCATTACAAATTTTGAAACATCATTTAATTCTATATTTTTAAATTCATGATTAAAATAAATATATTAAAATATGGCATTGCAAATTTCAAAATATCATTTAATTATATATTTTTAAATTATTCAATTTTCTTACTTTTTGGATATATATACAATTTGTTTTAGAAAATTATAAAACTTTAATCATAAAATAATCAGTTTCTTATATATCTACAAATTTTATAAATATTTATTAAGCTTGATTTTTGGTAATTATGCAATTTATACAATTTTTTTTATCTATTTAATTAAAATAAATAGATAGAAAAATTTATCTAAAATTGTTATTTTTAATATATACATGCATCATCATTCTTTTCCATTGAACTATTTTGTTATAAGAAAGTAAAAGTCACTTTTGTTAAGATAGACTAAATTTTCTAATACGATTATTGCGATTATTGATAAAGTTGTATTTTATTTTTATCATTTCAATATATATATATATATATCTAGTTTCATTCTGTGTTTTTTTTGTTTGTTATCGGGTTATTTTTTTTATCAAAAACAAATTGGGTTATTTTATATAGTGTCTTTTGTTGAATATATATATATATATATTTTAGTTTCATATCAGAACTAAAACTATAGTTGATCTTTTTATTTGTTATTTTATTTTTTAAAATCACATCTAATTAAATACTATGACCTTACATTTTGTGTTCATAATATAAACATATACTTATTTTAGCCTTACAACCAATTAATGTACTTTAAAAAATAATTTTTCGAAAATAATTTTTAACATAACATTGAGCTCATTGATTTATTATATATTAACAATTTTGTGCAAAAACTTCTTTTCGAGCAACAAATTCTAACATCCCTTTCATTTATTGGTTTATAAGAAAGTATTGTATGGCTTAATATTTTAGATATAACTGTTTTTACTTTTTCTTTTAAAGTTAAACACGCAAACCGGAAGGTTCACTGATTTGTTTGCAAACGTGATAAGAATGCCAAATATGATTGTCTGATAGTTTAAGGAGAAATAGTACACAGAAGATGTGGGTGTAAAAGTGACAACTATTATGCTTAAGCATTATTCTAGTAGACACTTCTGTGGCTGTATAAGTTGCATATTTTTCTAACTATGCTATGCGTGGCTTCTTTGCTGCTGTGGAAGACTCTAAATGTTAGTATATATCATATATACGATTATGTAAATCTCATTAGTTTCCATATTATCTCCTTGTATTGATTCGTGTATATCTCGTGACTTGCTCACTACGGTGACTTGCTCACCACTCCATTATCGTTGTATATAAGCAATTGCTTAATGTCAATAATACTCAAGTTGAATACCAATCTACATGGTATCAGAGCTCGATCCACGCAATCCAACCCGATCTATATCGATCCAGCCCAAAGATGGCCCATCGATCCTTGCCCGAACATTCCGAGATTGATGCTCAGAGAAGCAACATCTCGAGGGGGCGTATTAGGGATAAAGGTCTCACATCGGTAGTTGGAATGGATTCTAAACAATATATAAGATAGATGAGTCACTCCCCTAATTGCCAATTGGTTTTAGGTTGGAAGCCCATCTAGCTTAACATGGTATCAGAGCTATACAAAAGATCCTAAATCATTTTTTTTTTCTCTTCTTTGCACTCATGGCAAACAACTCTTCTTCCTCTGCCGCAATCACACCAGTTTTCAGTAGTAATGATCCAAAAACACCGTTGATCTCGGTCAACATGTCGGGGATTACTAAGCTCTCCGCTGCCAACTACCTTACTTGGAAGATCCAAGTCTATGCCCTTCTTGAAGCACACGAACTCCATGTCTTCCTTGAAGACACAACGCTTCCAGAGTCCACGATTACAGAAGATAACGTGACGACTCCAAACCCTCTGTTCCAGGCGTGGAAACGTCAAGACAGAATGCTCTACAGTGCTATTCTAGGCACTCTCTCTCTCAGCGTTCAACCAGTTGTGGCACGAGCAGCTACAACACGCGAGATCTGGCAAACTCTTGCCAACACGTACGGGAAGCCATCTCTGTGCGCACGTCAAACAGCTCAAACAGCAACTGAAGCACATCACCAAAGGGAGCCAATCGGTTTCTGAATATATGCGCAACATACTCACCAAAACTGATCAGCTTGCTCTTCTCGGCGCTGCATATGAACATGAAGATTTGCTTGACATCATCACTGATGGTCTAGGAGAAGACTTCCGTGCAATAACAGAGATGGTGAATGGCCGTGATGTTCCAATCTCAGTTGAGGAACTTCATGAGAAACTACTAAACATAGAAAACTCTCTTGCAGCAATGACGGAGGTGACACCGAACTCCACTCCCATTACGGCGAATGCGGCTCATTACCCTCACCAGGCAGCTCAATACTCTCACCACTCAGCACCACGTCCTGTCTCATCTCATCGCGGTGGTGCTTCTCAGGCTCGGGGGAACTATCGTAATGCCAAACCGTATCTCGGCAAGTGCCAAATCTGTGGCACTCAAGGGCACAGTGCTAGACGATGCCCTCAGTTTGTGCAAGTGTCACAGCCGCCTGCACAGTCTCGTGGAGTACCTCAGTGGTTCCAACAACCACAACAGACGCCTCCTCCGCAATGGACACCGCAGGCGCACTACACTACTGCATCACCATCTGAAGCGACCCAAGCTTGGTTACTAGATAGTGGGGCGTCACACCACATTGCTTCTGATCTCCAGAACCTCTCTCTTCACACACCATACCAAGGAACTGATGAAGTAATGGTCGGCAATGGCGCAGGGTTGAACATCACTCATACTGGTTCATATGTTCTACCCTCAAACTCTCGTCCTCTTTCACTTACTGATGTTTTGTGTGTTCCTCAAATGAAAAAGAACTTGATCTCAGTAAACAAGTTGTGTCGAACTAATAATGTTATGGTTCAATTGTGTCCATTTACATTTCAGGTGAGGGATCTCAGCACGGGGGCAACACTTCTCAAAGGCAAGGCCAATGATGGAGTGTATGAGTGGCCGGTGACTTCTTCTTCTTCTTTCATTCAAGCTTTTCCTTGCATAAAGTCATCTCTTTCGACTTGGCATTCCAGACTCGGGCATCCTTCACCACCGATTCTGCATCATATTATTTCAGCTTTTTCACTTCCTGCTTTATCTTCATCTTTGTTTTGCAATTCTTGCTCTATTAATAAAAGCCATAAACTTCCATTTTCAAAAACATCTATCTCTTCGTCTGGTCCACTTGAGGTCATTTTCTCAGATGTCTGGACTGCTCCAAGTTATTCTACAGATGGATTCAAATACTATATTATCTTTGTTGATCACTTTACAAGATATATATGGTTTTATCCTCTTAAGCTAAAGTCTCAAGTCATACAACTCTTTCCTATCTTCCAAGCACTTGTTGAGAATAAGTTTAATGCTAAGATCAAGACACTATACTCAGACAATGGTGGAGAATACATTGGTCTGAGATCCTTTCTTGCATCTCACGGTATTACTCACCTCACTACTCCGCCACACACACCGGAGCACAACGGCATTGCCGAAAGAAGACATCGTCATATTGTTGAAACAGGGATGTCTCTGCTCACTCATGCAAAGATGTCGGTTAAATATTGGTCTTATGCGTTCATGACGGCTACGTACCTGATCAATCGGATGCCAACACCAAATCTGGTCAAGAAATCACCATTTCAACTTCTATTCAACACGGATCCGAACTATATGAAGCTGCGAACCTTTGGCTGCCTTTGCTATCCATGGTTAAGACCTTATGGTGAGAATAAATTCAGTTCTAAATCTACTCCATGTGTGTTTCTTGGCTATTCTTTATCTCAGAGTGCTTTCTTGTGCTTAGATGTTCCAAATGATCGCATATATACTTCTCGTCATGTTGTTTTTCATGAGAGTATATTTCCTTTTGCTCAAACACAAGTTCCATGTCCTTCTGCTTCTACTCCTCCTTCGTCTTCAGCCTTTCCTTCAGCCACGTCTGTTCCGATCTATCATCCGCCACTCATATCCACTACGCCCCTGACCTTGGATCCTTCACCACCACCTGCGACGCCAACTCCGGTGACTGAATCACATGAGAATGTCTATGCTCCAGAACCGACGATTGCACCGGAACCACCAGCTGTTGTATCGTCTCATCCCATGATAACAAGAGCCAGAAACAATATTCGTAAGCCCAATACGAAATATGGTCTTGCTGCTCAACTCGGTGAGGTGGCACCTCGTACTCTTTCTCAGGCTATGAAAGATGAACGATGGCGTCGTTCTATGGGTGAAGAGATAGATGCTCAGATTCGTGAAGGGACTTGGGATCTCACTCCCCCACCGGTGGATAAAAATATTGTGGGCTGCCAATGGATTCACACTATTAAACGTAACCCTGATGGTACTGTGCGCAGGTTGAAATCGCGTTTGGTGGCAAAAGGGAATCATCAACAACATGGGCTGGACTTTCATGATACTTTCAGTCCAGTGATCAAGCACGCGACAATCCGACTAGTTCTTGGTGTTGCAGTTGCACGGAACTGGCCTCTACGACAGCTTGATGTGAACAATGCGTTCCTCCAAGGCAAGCTTAATGAAGAGGTCTACATGCTCCAGCCACCAGGCTTTGTGGATCAAGACAAGCCACATTATGTTTGTCGTTTAAAGAAGGCAGTGTATGGGCTCAAGCAGGCTCCGAGGGCATGGTACAATGAACTTCGGCAATTTCTTCTCAGTGTTGGCTTTGTGTCTTCTATTGGTGACACATCACTTTTCATACTGAAGTCTGGTACGCAAGTTGTCTACATTCTTATATATGTAGATGATATTGTTGTCACAGGAAGTTCACCAAAGATGATTGATGCGTTCATAGCTACTCTTGCCTCTCGGTTTTCTTTAAAAGATCTTGGAAATCTCTCTTACTTTCTTGGGCTTGAAGCAACAAGAACATCTGCAGGACTACAGTTGACACAACAGCGCTACATCACTGACTTACTCTATCGCACTAATATGGAGAACTCCAAACCAGTGGTCACTCCGATGTGTTCTTCTCAGATTCTGACAGCGTCTCTTGGTACTCCGCTTTCTGATCCTATGCAGTTTCGAGCTACTGTTGGCAGTTTGCAGTACCTAGGTCTGACACGACCTGATATAGCGTTTGCAGTGAATCGGTTATCACAATATATGCATCAACCTACTGATGTACATTGGGAGGCAGTAAAGAGAGTTCTTCGATATCTGGCTGGTACAGTTACTCATGGAATCTTCTTCTCTGCTTCAACTCCCTTGACTCTTCATGCATATTCAGATTCTGATTGGGCTGGCAATAAAGATGATTACACTTCTACAGGAGCTTACATTGTCTACATTGGCAAGCAACCTATCTCGTGGGCTTCTCGTAAACAGAAAAGTGTCGCCAGATCATCTACGGAAGCAGAATATCGTTCGGTTGCAGACACTGCAGCTGAAGTTCGCTGGATTCACTCAGTAGCCAAAGAACTCGGCATTCCTCTAACTGGTACACCGACAATCTTCTGCGACAATATAGGTGCAACTCAGCTTTGTGCGAATCCTGTCTTTCACACACGAATGAAACATGTGGCCCTTGATTATCATTTCATCCGAGAACTAGTACAACAACGAGCTCTTCGGGTCTCTCATGTTTGTTCTGCGGATCAACTAGCAGATGCTTTGACAAAGCCCTTACCTCGTTCTCGTTTTCAAAGTCTGGTGATCAAGATTGGACTTACCTCAGGACGTCCATCTTGAGGGGGGATGTTAGTATATATCATATATACGATTATGTAAATCTCATTAGTTTCCATATTATCTCCTTGTATTGATTCGTGTATATCTCGTGACTTGCTCACTACGGTGACTTGCTCACCACTCCATTATCGTTGTATATAAGCAATTGCTTAATGTCAATAATACTCAAGTTGAATACCAATCTACACTAAAGACAAGAGACGGACCACCAGGGGTTGTTTCAGCAAATGGTTCCTTATCATTTCCTGCGAACATCAAGGTTTGGGATTGAGAGTACTCTAAGGACATCAATTATTAGCTCAACCATGATATCTCTGTGCGATGACTTAATCTCACTCAACCGATCGAGCAAAATAGGCTTCAGTAGGACAATGTTGTCACTCTGAGAAAGAAGAAGATGACAGTAGGTGCTGGCAGCAGCCCTAATAGCAGTAGGGGCAGATGAGAGAGAAACAAGCGTTCCAGCACATTCAAAGATAACTACAGAGGAAGTGGCACTCAACAGAGAAAGGGAAAATTCCTTAAAAATACACGAACTTAATTTCCTTTGCTGAAAAAATACACGAACTTTTTAGGCTTCCCGAAAAATACACAAACTAATTTTGGTTGTCTAAGAAATACACAAACTTTTGAATTTTGGAGGTTTCACACTTCGATTTTAACGGTGTAAACAGTGACTAACGGAATAGTAAGACGCCGTTAAACGACGTTAACTCTGATTAAAAAGTTCATGTATTTTATGGACAACCAAAATTAATTCGTGTATTTTTCGGGAAGCCTTAAAAGTTCGTGTATTTTTTCAGCAAAGGAAATTTAGTATGTGTATTTTTAAGGAATTTCAAAAAGAGTTTGGATATTTCATATCCTATTCAGAGGCTAAATATCTGGACCCGATACGGATCCAAAAATTAAAAAAAAATTACAAATAGTTTAGTTATAGATGTGAATCGACCTATGCCTACGAAGAACTAACCAGAATCCGAATCAAAAAAAATATAAATACTTATTGGATCAAAATATCTTAAATCAGAAAGATCTGGATCCGAAAAAACCGGCCCAAACCCAACCCAAAGATCTGAACAAAAAAAAACACATTCTCTATCACATGATAAATATCCAAAATTTTATATTTGTAAATTTTCTGTTTGCTTTTGGACCGAATATTTTCAGATCAATTCTAATTCAAGTTTTTGAATCCGGCTTAAATGTCTATACCTAAAAGAATCCTTTTAGGTCTACACATTTTAGCCGGATTCAAAAACTTTAATCAGAACTGGCCCGAAAATATTATGTCCAAAACCAAACCAAAAGTTTACAAATATTTGTTAGATCCAATTTAGTCGAAATCTATCATATATATCTAAAAATTCACAAGTAAAGGACCCAACAAATATTTGTAAACTTTCGGTTTGGTTTTGGACCGAATATTTTCGGGTATGTTTCTGATTCAAGTTTTTGAATCTGACTAAAATGTCTAGACCTAAAAGAATCATCAGAACTGACGCTAAAATATTCAGTTCAAAACCAAACCAAAAATTTACAAATATAAAATTTAGGATCCGTATCGGGTCCAGATATTTAGCCTCTGAATAGGATATGAAATATCCAAACTCCTTTTGAAATTCCTTAAAAATACACATACTAAATTTCCTTTGCTGAAAAAATACACGAACTTTTTAGGCTTTCCGAAAAATACACGAACTAATTTTGGTTGTCCATAAAATACATGAACTTTTTAATCAGAGTTAACGTCGTTTAATGGCGTCTAACGGCGTTTTACTATTCCGTTAGTCACTGTTTACACCGTTAAAATCGAAGTGTGAAACCTCCAAAATTCAAAAGTTCGTGTATTTTTTAGACAACCAAAATTAGTTTGTGTATTTTTCGGGAAGCCTAAAAAGTTCGTGTATTGTTTCAGCAAAGGAAATTAAGTTCGTGTATTTTTAAGGAATTTTCCCACAGAGAAATGATAATATAAATATATTTCCCCTTCTCTGATGGTTTAGCATTCTTGCACACACTTCGAATCAGCTCCAGCACAACCATCTGAAGCGACTCATTCCAGTCTGAAACCTTGTCAACATTGCTCAGAAGATAATTTACAGCTCGTTCCTCAGCACAGGTAAAAAGCATCAGAAACGCATTCCTCTTGGCAGACGGATCTTGTTCTGTTGACAGAGCTTTCTCGATTATTTCAGGTGCATCAAATCTACTCAGCTGCATTAACATGAAAACGGTGTTCAAAGGAGCCGGATCGAGATCAAACAGAGGACGTCCGAGAAAATCGACACATCGTTAGATTTACACATGAGAAAAAGGCATAAAGAGATCGATCGATCTCTACAAAAAAAAACTGGATCATAGGTCGTAGATAAGGAGAGAAACGAACCTCAATGTACTGAGATCCACAGAGAGAGAGAGAGAGAGGAGCAGATCGACGGGGTTGCGAAGCTTTGGATGACCTAGGTTGCACGGGTACGCCAACTTGGTGACGAGAGTTTCGGGAATGAATATACCGTATTCCACGTTTCGGTACTGCTTAGCCGGCCAGAATATTAGAAAGGAAAATAAAGTCATTTTTATCATTGGTTAAGTAATTTTAAAATAATATCTTTAAAATATATTTTTAGAGAAATTTAATTTTCTTAATCTTTGTGTCTAAGATGAAACATCAAGTATTATGAAACACAGGAAATACCTTTTAATCTTTTTGGCCTCTTCGCCTTTATATTCGTTATTTTCTCTATGCTAAGTTACTTAGAGTATAAATATGGTTTGTCCTTACAGCGTCCTATGGAGAAAGGAGACCACCAATTTCAGAATCCAAGAAGGACAAAGCATGAAATGTCCGTAATTACGACACGTGGTGACCTGCGACTGGTTCACTGAAGAACAGGAAGACTGGTGAAGATGCCTGCTTGCAGCAAACAAAAAAATGATATCTAATGATGTGAAGATGATGTGAATAAGATAGTGAGAGGTCCGTAGCATTGTTTGCTTATTTTTATTTTTTTTTATGTTCTAATCAACCTTTGGATTCCTCTTTGAGAGTTCCTTAGTTTGAAAACATTCTTGATTTGACTTCATGCCAGGTTGGTGGGGAAGAACTTAGTTGATAGCAAGATTTTACCTTTATGTACTATCAATAAGAATGAGAAAAACCCACTTACAGAACAAGAGTTTTCAAACCGATGCAAGTAACATGTTGAAACAAAGATTCTCTTTTTAATGGGTTAGCTAAATATGCTAGGGAAATACTGCAAGTCTGAGGATTCTTTCTTTCTTGGAGTCTTTCTATTACAAAGGCAAAGCTCTTATGTCTTACGAAGAATTTGATAACCTTAAATAGGATGGCAATTGGACCGCAGTAAAAATATTAGAAATATTAGAAAGGAAAATAAAATTTATGGTTTTACTTAATTACTTTTTAATCTTTTTGGTCTCTTCGCCTTTATATTCGTTACTTGGTGTTCTCAGTAAGAATAATTATATTTATAACAGATACAATATAAATTATATTTGAAATTAAAATTTTATAATATTATAAATTTTCTATTTCTTATCACTATTTTAATATAAACTTTTGTTTAACTAAACATAAAAATTAGGATTAAAATATTTTTTATTTTACATTATATTTAAGAATATGCATGTATATATTTAATATTATAATCTTAGATAGATTTTTCTATCTATTTATTTTAATTAAATATATTAAATAAATTTGTAGAAAATTTAATTATTATTAAAAATTAAAATTAGACAAAATTTATTAAATTTGTAAATATATAAGAAATTAATAATTTTACGATTAAATTTTAATAATTTTCAAAAAAGTATACATTTTTGAAAAAAAATTGTATAATTTAAAAATATATAATTAAATGATATTTTCGAAATTTTAGTGTCATGTTTGAATATATTTATTTTAATGATGATTTATAAGTTATTACCATTTTTTAAAATATTTACAAAAATATAAATCGACACTAAATGTAATATATGAGTTATTACCATATTTTATAAAATATTCTAAAAATATATATTGACATTAAATGCAATTGTCTATGTCATATTTAATCATAGATCATGTCATCAATTTTAGTAGACATATCAATATTTTTTTGTGAAACTGATTATAGATAAGACATGTGACAAAATTACTATGTAAATAATGTATAGGGAATTTTATCGATGCTAAGTTACTTAGGGTTCATTAGTGTTGTGGGTCACTTTAAGTTTTTAAATTGGACTTCGGGTGGCCAAAAGTTTTAATTGTCGAACCGGGCCGCTAGGGGGGTGAGAAATAAATCGGTGACGATTTTGGCCTTATGACCCGTGCAACTTTGGGCCGTGACCCATGAAACTTTCGAGATCGACCCAGCAAAACGACCCTAAGACTTGCGGTGGTGACCTATCGGCCCATGAGCTTTCGCACGTGTAAGGGTGTTTTTTTTATTTCTTTTTTTTTTAAGGGTGACCGGTCACAAAGGTTGAAGGTAATATTAACCTTTCCCGCCGTTTACTGTCTTCTGATATTTGTGGTAATATTAATTAAATTAATGTGTAAGAAATCTCTAACTCGGTAATGGTGAGAAGCAGCTAAAAACTGGTGTACAACTAAAAGAAGCAACCCTAGGAGTAGAAGTTAATCCAATCATCTGAGGCCGTGGATGCTCATCCACCTCTACTGAAAAGGATGGAAACAATTAGCGGTGGTCGGAATGTCGGGTCAAGAAGCGGTGGAACCGTCAGTAAGGAAATCAGGACCAACACCGGCGAAGGTACAGACTTTGAGATATAAGTTTGTGTATTATTTTTTAAAATTGTGTGGTTCCTATGTTTGGTAAACAACCCTAACGGGTGTTCATGCTTGGACTGTAGGTCTGTGTAATTCTTGCTTTGTTGTTATGGCTGGGAGGTGGATAATGTTTGACACCAGAGTTTGGGATTTCAAGATAGACAACGATAGATTGGGTAGAGCAGTCGATTCGTCCAGAATTAGAGGGACTGAGGACTTGCAAGGGTCTATTTTAACTGCGTATGGGCTTTTGGGAAGGGAAGTGTTAGCGGAGGTGTCGTATTGGCTGAATGATGGAGAGGGTGAAATGGTGGGCCTACAGGCTGCTCCCGTTGAGATAGCAACAGACAAAGATTTCAGGATTTTTAAGGCGCTTCACCGGGCAGACAAATCCGTTAATCTCTTCGTAACATTCAGGGAAAGTGTTGGAAGAGTCATGATATTTCTAAGGTCGGAATATGCAATACGAAACCAAACGAATGCACCCGTTCCACCCCCTGATGAAGATGTTGCCTTTTTGATGGAAGTTCAGCAATTTGAAGATCGTTACAAACGCAACTCGCAGTCTGGTAGAGTGGAAGGGAGTGAAAAGGAACATCAGAAAAGCGGAGAAACTCGTGACGATGCGAGTGGGGCAGTTGCAAAGAATTGCGAGGAAGAAAAGGGTGACGATTGTGGAGATGAACTGGCAGTGGCTAATGGAGAGAAAAATGGGAACGTTTGCGGAGCTGACTTGGCAGTGGATAATGTAGAGAATAAGGAAGGCAAAGTCGAAGAAGGAGACGCAGTCAAAAGCAATTCAGATGATCCGCCTCAGCAAATCAGTCTTATCGGAGAGACAAGAACGGCAAGTGTTGAACAGCTTTAAATGGGGAATGGAAATAATGGAGGAGCTGCCGAAGATTTTGCTGCAGAAGATGATGGAGATGATGGGGAATACGACTACAATGGCTGGCATGATTATTGCAGAAACGATTGCGTGACGGACGACGACGACGATTTTGTAGAAGGTCCGGGCAAAGGAAGAAGTGGTAGACAGCGTATTCGGCGTCCTGGCGGTACTGGTCGCAGAGGGTCTGCAAAAGCGGGGTGTGGTAAGAAGCAAGTAGCACGTGGAGGTGGATATATATCCAAAAATAACGATTCATCTGTGGAAATCACCGATCTAGCAAGAGACCTTGGATCACCCTCCAAATTGAACACAGAAGTAACGGAGACCGAGGTAGATGTTGATGTTGTCCTTCTGACGCCCCCTCAAACTAAAAACAAACACACCAGAGTGACTGAAGATAATGATGATGATGCTGTTGCTGAAGTAATGACTAAAGCTGGAGATAATGTGACTGGTAACCCCACAGACGTTGAATGTGCCTCCAAGGAAGCACCTGAGGCCGTTGAAAGTGGTGACATATGTCTCGAAACTCCCCCAAAGCAATTTAACACGCACAACCCCGAGCTAGTAGATGAGGACGATGCTGATCCTCCTGTCAGCGCTACTACACAAATTCAGGGTGGAGAAGCATTTATGAAAGGCATACAAGTACCAGAAATGTATGGATATAATGATGTAGATGGTGTGTATAATGAAATGGAGGGAAGCAGCTGCAACCCGCTTGATATTGACTTCAGCAAGGAGGACTCTAATATATTCGTGGGGAGGAGGTTCAAAGAAAAAGCGGAGTGCAAGTTGACGTTGGCTATCTACGCAATCGCGAAGGTGTGCACGTTTAAGCTCCGGCATTGCAAACGTCGACTTACGGCGAAATGTTACGAAAAAGATTGCAACTGGAGAGTAGTGGCTGTTCAACTCGGTGAATCTCCAACGTATCTGGTAAAAAAGGCCATTCTGGATCATGTTTGCGTAGCCGACGTTAGAGGGAAGTATAAAAAACATGATACAGCCAAAGTGCTTGCAGCTCTATTGCGTTCGAAATATGAGAGGCTCTACGCTGGGCCGCGTGCTATGGAACTCCCAGAAATGTTGCGAACGGAATTCAACTATACATGCTCGTACTGGAAAGCCTGGAAAGCGAAAGAACTAGCAATTGCATCGGCGCAAGGAACAGAGGAGGAATCATACAAGATGCTACCACAATACTTCCATGTACTGAAGCTAGCAAATCCTGGAACTATCACCGATATTAAAACCGAAAAAGACAAAGAAGGAAAAACAAGGTTTAAGTATGCGTTTATGTCTCTCAAAGCATGCATCGATGGTTGGCAACATCTGCGTAAGGTGCTAGTGGTGGACGGCACCCACATGTTTGGAAAGTACAAAGGTGTTTTATTAAGTGCCAGCGGACAAGATGCTAACAGCCGGGTATTCCCGATTGCTTTCGCAGTTGTGGAAAGCGAGAACACAGAAGCTTGGTCATGGTTTTTCGAGAGATTATCCACTATAGTAAAGGATGGTTCAGATTTAAGTATAATATCAGACAGATGCGCATCAATTTTCGCTGCGATAGATAAATGGTACCCCCGCGCACACCACGGTATTTGCCTCGTACACCTCCAGCGAAACGTTCAGGAGAAGTACAAGGGGCTGCAGCAGAAAGCAATGGTTGGTCGGGCATGTGAAGCCTTTAGGGTATCCGAGTTTAATGAGATAATGGAGCTTCTAAAACTGACGGATTGGAGGTGCTGGGATTATTTGGAGAAGATCGACAAGAAGCTATGGACACGTTCACATTTCGAAGGGGACAGATTTAACGTGTTGACCTCTAACATTGCTGAATCGTTGAATAATGCTCTGTTGCCCGCGCGTGATAGTCCTATAATGGCATTGTTCGAGTTTATACGCCGGAAGCTGTGTACATGGTGTATTAGCAGACAAACGGAGATCAGTAAGATGAAGGGGAATGTTCCAGATAATATCCAAAAGATACTCGTCGAACAGCTGGTACTGTCAGCGGGCCTTCTAGTACTGCCATGTTCAACTTGGCAATTCGAAATCATGCACAAGCCAACTGGTTTTGGTTTCACGGTTGATTTGGATAAACGAACTTGCACTTGCCTCGAATTCCAAAAGCTTGGTTTGCCATGTCGGCACGCCATTGCATGTGCGTCTTACCGTAATATGCAGTACACCGCGTTTGTTTGCAAAGAACATCAGAAAGAGACATGGGCTGAAACAGTTAAGGGTATCATACTTCCTGTTCAGGATCCAAAGGATGTTCAAGTGCCGGCCGAAATACTAACTGTACATCTTTATCCACCAACGACCAAACGAACGAAGGGAAGACCTGGAGTCAAACGTAAAATGTCCCCAGGAGAGATACCTGTAAGACTGTTATGTGTACTGTAAAAAACAATTCAGTTACGTACTGTAAATTTTGTAACTATAACAACTTTATTGTTTATATCAGGGGGGGAGCAAAAAGCATAAGCCGAACAAGTGCTCAAATTGTTTGAAGGAAGGTCACAAGAAGACCACTTGCAAGGAAGAGAAGCCCTGAATAGAGGATGAAGAAATGTTTGGTTGATAAATAACGTGAGCACCGGCTCGCTAATGTATTGTTTTGGATCTAGCCGATGCGCAAGTCCACAGAATATTGTGGTGTACGGGATAATTGTTGCGGTGTACGTGATATTTGTTGCGGAATGTATTTTTTTGGAACTAGACGATGCGTAAGTCCACAGCGTATTGTGGTGTACGGGATAATTGTTTCGGTGTACGTGATATTTGCTAAGTACAGATAATTTGGTATTCAATATATTATGGTTGTAGTGGAAATTTGTTGTACACCAATTAGTTAAACAAAGCATGCATAATACTAATAACAAGAGTAGATATTACATCCGAATAAGGTTCTTAGTTTACTAGCCGATTACAGAACTTAGAGTAGCATAGAGTTTGCACAACAAAACAACACAACAAAACAACACAACAAAATGCAGTGAGAAACCGATGCGTTTACTTGTAAACCTTTCATATCAATCATCGGAATGGATACGACCCCTTCTCCCCCTACGTTGTACAAGATCCGCCTCGACTCCGCTAACCAATTGAGGCTGACCAATTAGGCGTTCATCACCTGGAAGAGCCAATACGTCCCTCTGAAGAATGAGAGTCTGATAGATCAAGCTGGGGAGAACAATTTTCCTGTCGGTATCACTCTGACGAGACATCTCGACAACCTGGTCATAAGCCAATCGACCAAAGTCTATCGGCTTGTTTCTTACAAACGCGAAGAGGAAACGAAGCCGCTTCTTTAGCATTGCATCTACATGGAATCCAGGTAGCCAGTTTAACTCACCGAGTCTGTAGAGGCAAAGGTACTGGGGGAGGAGGTGTGTTAGGGAGAATGGCTCCCAGTGAGTACAGCGACCACCGGTGAGGAAGGTTATTGCACGCGAGAGATCATCATCCTCCCATGTGTGACCTTGTTCCACAATTGGAGTTATGAATAGTTGATTAATCACGACAGGGTCGAAATCGAAACGGCTACCCCTGACAAAAACGCCCGCGTCCGAACCGTATAGGTTGGAGATGCATTCCCTAACCACCCTTGGACAGAAAGGCCGCACATGCAAGACAGTGTACATCCACCCCACATTTTCAACGATTGAGCGAGCCTCAGCAAAACCCGGATCATCTAAAACTAACAACCCCTGAACTTGAAACCCTCGTATGCAAAGTTGTTGATACTTACGGAAACTTTCTTCGCTTAGATGACGATTAGACCATGGGTTTGGCACCGGTGGGCCGGCGATAAAGAACCCCCGACTGGCTTGTCGCCGCGCTTGAAATGTCATAAAATGCGGTTGTTCCTCGACAGGCTCAGGTGAGGAACTTGAGCGTTCGTCGGAACTTGTGGTGCAGTATTGAAGACGGCAGCGATGGTTGGAGGCAGATGAGGAAGACGACATTTTTAGGGTAAGGTGATCTTGATCCATTTAGCTTGACCACCAAGACTGGTTCTATTAATCTGGAGCACCAGCAATAGAATGCCGTTTCAGGGTTTATCCTTTCAGCAACAGAGAGAAAGATGGCAGGTTTTTTGTAACCCCAATTGCCTGAAAGGTCCCAATCACAGATGATTTGAAACATCCGATCCACATGTTGACGGGTAATATCTGGGTAGTTGTGAACCATTCCTCTATCATCAACGCTAAATGCCAAGTTCATCATACCGTCTACAAATTGGGCCAACAAGCATCCTCTCTCACCAGCAAGGTGTATTTTTTCTCTTCCTACATCAACTAAATGGAGGATGAAGAACTCATACATTCCTCTCAAGTTGATGGCCTCTGGATTACCTAGACGGTAGCAGTTAAGCCTGAACGTTCGAACAGCATTGACCTCGTGTATCAAGTAGGACGAATCGTGCAGGTAAATGAGATTGGCCGATCTGTATAAGTAATCATCTTTTCCTATAATGTTGAACCCGCGAAAAGCAATTCTTGCAGCACCAAAGTCCCGCATACTGTTTGCTGCAACCTTGACGAGAATCTTAGTCAGAATTGAAGGAGGGAGGGAATCCAAGTTCATATTCTCCATGTATAACTCGAACAGTCGGCTCTGTTTGATAGAAGAAAACCGACGTGAAGGTGGGGTATTGTGCGCTTTGTATTTATAGATGAAAAATGATCTATTGGAATCGTTTGGAAAGCAACTTTTCGACTACGAGATAATTCATGTCCTTTGGAATGCATCTCTGCCCTGACTACGAGGTTATTCATAACCTTTACGTTGCTTCTGATACCCCTTGGTTACTGACATCATGCATAACAGGTGTACCACATAAAAGGTAAGGTGTACGAAGTTTAAAACCAAACAACTCGGTTTAGATAATATAATACTTCAAACTTCAAAATGTCAACGGAAATCAGTAAGTAAGGTACGTGTAAAGGCGTCGAGTTTTTTTACAGGATTATTATGCACGCTGAGGGTCTTCCCTTGCTGAAGAGAGCAGCCGACGCTGTAAACGACTGACTTCAAGGCATCCACAGGTCATCCGGAGTTCTTGGTGTGGTAATCTTACTCGATGGTTATAAAAGTTTTGCGTTAGGAGTAGGTGGATGGTTTACTATTCGTGGACACTGCTTTATCTCCGTACACCGTTGTTATATTATTGCATACCAATAACCAATGCTAATGCATCGATGAAAATTTAGAGTATGTCAGTTGTTACGTTTGAAACAATTATCTTAGATTAAAAGACGGGATACTATTACGTCAATAAAGTACTTGCACACCATACATAATTTTTTAGTCGATTCATATGTCTCCCTGAATAGTTATTACAAAAGAAGCGCAACAAGATAATATATCAAAGCTTCTCAATGATTCTCTTGAGATATGCAATCTCCTCAGCGTGTTGCTTCAAGACTTTCTCGATCTCGTGGATGTCAAAACCACGGTATGCAATGTTTGCATCGTTTCTCTCGACATCTTGGGCAATTCTCTGAACCCGATAGTCATGAGCACCTAAGCTACGCAAGCTGGAGTCGTGCTCCTCAACAGTTTTCTTCAAACGTCTGGTTTATTCTTCGATTGCGGTGGTCCATTCTTGCTTTTTGTGCAACCCGTCATCCTGGAAATAGAATTTGAACTGACATTTAAATCTTAGGAAAGAAAAGGCCAATTGTATGCGAGATTACAACTCACCTTGAAATCTTTGCATACAAAGAATTTCTTCGGAATGGATGCGGCTTCTGTACAGATCTGAATGATTATTGCGCTTCCGCAAGGACACTCTTCCGGGATTCCAAAGTTAGAGTCGGCCACAGCTTGTAACCAGTTACCATACTCGTAACCATCTGAGCTGCTGGAAGTCGACATCGGCGGAATTTTTTTTGCTTAAGTTTAAAGAGGGATGTTATTAGGTCGAAGTTGGAGAAAGAAGAGAGGGCAGGTAATATTTATTTGGAAAGAATAGGTGTCACCATCGAAGCCATTCAATTATTCTCAACGCCCCCTCACTGTGCACTTTATTTCAAAATTCTAATTTAAGTTATTTGAAATACTGGTTCGGGTTTCCAAAATAACCCGGCCCATTTAAAACCCTTAACCCGACTAAGGTATTAAGATTAGTTCTTCTTTTTGTCAATTCGATTTCAGTACTTTTTTCGTGTTCACAAATTTGATAGGACTGGGCACAGATATGGAGTTCGGTGGCAGATCGATCAATAAGGGAAAGACAAAGTGTCAGGGAAAGGGGAACTTCCCTGAAACCGATGTGCAATGTTTCTGTGCGTTGCCGGCGAAGAAATGCAAATCTTGGAAAGACAAAAATCCTGCTCGGAGGTTCTACGGCTGTGAACGCTGGAAGGTATATATCGTAATATAGTTTTGTAATTTCTCGAATGGGTTATGATTTCCTTTTTTTGTAGACTCCACTAGATTGTGGGTTTTTCAAATGGATCGATGTCGAAGAACCTTTCGGATGGCAAAAGCAGGCTCTGATTGAAGCTAGAGACGAAATTGCCCAAAAGAAGCGGACTATCATGGAATTGAAGAAGATCATCTCCTGCCTCCAGAGTGATTTTGGCAAAAGTAAAGAAATGGAAGAAGACATCATTAACAGGTTTCTAAAGCTGTGAAGAGATGTTTAATTTGAACTGCAACCTTGTATTGATGTATCTGTAAATCTCTTACAAACGTTTTGAACTAAAAGCTTGTATGTTATTTAGATTTGCAAAGTTATTATTCCAACACTAATTAGATGCAGAACGAGGAAAAACATTTACGAGGAATTGGCAGAAACTAATACATAAATGACATAGTAGACAACCAGGGAGATTTACCGGTTGGTAACATTTAAAGGATGTGAGAAATGTCGACGCAAATCCAAAAGAGACGGCATTTTTTGCAAACCCCTTCTAAGTTGTCTTCGTGATCATGGCCATACACGCACCTGGGTGTCTTAACTATGCCATCATCCGGGTACATGAAAGTTTCCCCATATTTGTGCTGGTTCAGGTTTTCCGCTCCAAATAACATCAATTTGTTCTCTATGGATTCTGCGATTTCTGAAGTTTCATTCGATTGAAGGTCATGGTGATATACTGCGAACTGCTGAAACACCTTGCTCGCTTCCTTGTCCTCCCCAAGACAAACATTGAATATGGCCACAGCTAGACATGAGAATTCATGCATTGGGACATTTGGTTTCAATATTTTAATACTCTCCTCAAGTCCTATGCTCGGTGCTGTATGGAGACCTTCGGAGTATATTGCTTTGATGTTGCCAGCAGCGACACACTTTAGATGAAACTCCTGAAACTGACAGCCTTTGCGTATTTGACATGTCCAGAACCTTTCCTCCATTTCACTAACATCGCACTTCTTCAAGACTGAGGGCTCGTGTGCGAGGGCGTAACCCCGTTTTCCAGCCCACAAAAAAGGGCCCAGATTGTAAAATGATTCATCTCCGAGAATCTCAATGATTTTGATCATTACTTCGTTGGGGAGATTTGGGAGTACGTGAGCTTCCATCACTTTGGTATCGCTTGTTGGAGATTTTTGGTGGTTTGTTTTTGTAGGTACGAGAGGGATTATGGAAATTTAATAAAGAGGTTTGTCGAGAAAACGTGTGAAGTTGATACCAGAAGTTATTGTCCCAACTACATTTGAAACCTAACACTGTCAAATCATGTTTTAAAGGGGCCATTATGTACATTTAACAAACGTTTAAAAATCCATTATTTATTTTTACTCGGTACAGGGTGAATGCGACCCCTCGCTGCTCCGGATAGCCAACGGTTTGACCAGTGAAAAAAGACAACCCTTCGTTTGCCTCGGTCCACTCATTATATAAACTGAATCTTAAGACATCATTTGCACAACGCTAAAAAAAAATCGAGATTTAGTGGAAGAGACCACCTTTCAAGATTTGCCTTCAGAAATCCAACTATTGATTGTCTCCTGCGTCGCAAAAAAATCCTTTAAAGATCTATACAGACTCAGATCTACTTGTAAGTCAATGCGTGCGTTGGCAGACACGCCTGCCGTCTACAATTCGTTTGATCTCTATGAATACCCTTGGTGGACAGGCTTGCGCAAAACGCTGTTGCGAAGATGCTACGATGTCGGCAACCCAAGTACGCTTTACATCAAGAGTGTTGAGTATTTCTACGGCCTACAACGCCACGACGAAGGTATTGCTTTGATGAAGCAAGCAGCGGATGCAAGATACCCACGAACGTTGTATACCTATGCAATAACTCGCAAACTCTACTGGGGTGATGAGAGATGCTTCGCTCGTTTTACGAGAGAAGCTGTTAGTGAAATTGGATGGGTTGTAAGAAAGGACGATGTGCCGTGGGTCGGGGTGGATAACCAGGGCTTCGAATCAAAGAAATTCATGTTCATGTCAACAGATCGACCCTTATTTTATAATTGCCCCTGTGTACCTACGTTCGATTTCGATTGGGATCTCTGGCATATGGAGTTTATCAAGCCTGAAGACATGTGTGACAGATGCTTCTTGATTAAAGAGGTTGGTCTTTTCCTCCGGGATTTTCGTTGCGCCACGAGTTTTCCGCCCTTCCACACTTGGGAATAATAATTATTTGTTGTAATGCAGCACTCTTCCTTAGTTTAAGTGTCGTTCTAATTCCTCAGTTTCCAGTAATTATGGTTCGCGTTAAACATAAGACATGGTGTGCATCTTTATCAACATGGTGTGCATCTTTATGACATAGTTTCCAGTAGTTAGTGTTGTAGTGTAACACTTCAAATTTCAAAATATCTACGCAAATCAGTGATTATGGTTGGCGTTAAACATAAGACATGGTGTGCATCTTTATGACTATGGTGTACTATGATGGAAGTCCAAACATAACGTTTCACTTTATATTGTATACCGAAGGTCACAAGATCTAGCACCAAACATAAATGTAGTTTTTTTTGTTCAGTTCATTGATCCACTTTAAATGATAAAATCAATCCTGCAAATCTAAGACTTCGTTTGCAATTTTACGACAACGGTGTACGCGGTTCCAACAGCAAACACATTATTTCACTTTATAAGTGCAAAAACCGTTACAAGGTCTACTAAAGTCAGCACAACAGTTTTTGGTGTGCATCTTTCTAACAGCGGTGTACATATCGTTATTTTGTTGGGTTCCGGCGAATTATAAAAACAAAATCACACAAACACACAATAAATAAACATGTTCCATTAGGTTCACACAAACATAAGTACCATTGGGTTCGAACAAGTTTCTGAGGAAGATAAACAACTGTCAAATCTTTACTCATTGTTTACTTTAGCATCTCCCACGAATTCTTCATAGCAGTCCATTGCATACTGCTCTCGAAACCTGTCAACTTCTTTGTCGGTAATCCTACTCATTTGCTCCGTCGAGCCGGCAGCATGCATCTCTATGAACTTTGCAGCACATGGCCCACAGTCGCCTCCCCTTTCGTTGTGATAAATGCCTTCGGCGCGGTCCCAAGAGTAAATTCTAAGACCTTCCTTCACCTTATAGCATTTATGCCCTGCATATTTTTCTAATATATAAGGCAACGACTGTACAACCGAGCACATTTGTCCTTCAGCATCCTCGATCTCAGTATGCGGAACATATGAATCAAAGACCGTCACATGGCCTTCATTGAGCTTAATGCAGAGACCAACCCAGTGATCTCCACCCCAATTCATCGGGGTGTACACGGTGTCAACATCGCGACCAAGTCCCAACTTCATTTTCTGCCCCTTGCTCTTTCCTGTCACATACTGTGCTACGTTTTTCCCCCATTCGAACTGCAGCTTATCAGTCTCTGCGCTAAAGGCACTCCAGTTTGACTGAATGGTTTTTATAAAGTACTGACCGAAGAACACCATCCTCTCCTTCTATAGAAATATCCCGCGACGCCTCCACAACATATTCATTATCACATGCATGTGATGTCCCAAAAAAAACGATACAAATATTTTGAGCATTAGTTGACTGTGAAAGGTATAATGTGCCGACAATGCATAGCTTGATAGTACCTCGTCAGACAACCATTTCTTCGGTTCAGCAATTTCAAGGAAGAAATCATTGCAAACAGAGTGACCGGTTGCGATATCCCACATCCTGAAAATTTAACCAACAGCCATGACCTTATGCAACAGTGTATGTACATAGCCTTAAAAAGAGTGAGAACTTACTGCGCGGGGTTCTCCTTCAAAATATCGGCAAACTTCTTAAACTGTGCTCGATTCGTTTTCGCAATGGGCTTATACTCAACCTTCTCCTCGCTCTTAAACAACTTTTTCACCCTTGGGTCAGGGGTGTACACTCCGGATATCTTGCTGGATCTCATGCGATGCCGTTTACCACCACTTCCCACATCTTCAGAGTCCGCATCCGTCTGCGCACACAGATCTACTCGGTTCTCTTGTTTCTGGCTATCAGTGGACATGTCATCTTGACAACTGTCATATCTCTCTTCGTCCTCCGTACCCTGTAATTCAACGTTGATCTCCTTAACCGTTTCCTCAACAGCCACGTTCGGACGATCAACTTTTCCAACCGCCTCCACAGGATTCTCAATATTTTGTGTTTCAACCGAGTTAACAGATTGGGGCTGTTTGTCTGCCGTCCTCGCTTCTTCACAACCTTTTCGATCCTTCTCAACGAACACACCACCGTCGTGGGCACCCGTTTGCTATATAAAGTCAGTAACCTATGTCAACTGGTGTACACCAAAAAAAATGTGGAGGTATGCCACAAAAAAATAAATTGCACATCACCTGCGCCGAGCCAATCCCGACATGTGGTGTCGTGGGGGTCTCCACCACCTCCTTTTGTTTCCCCTGTGCACCCTCACCACCCATCGGTTCCCTTGTTTCCTGTAATTTCAAATCGGTTTATCACGCGCTCTAAAATATGTGGAACAAAGTATGATATAACAACCTCTTCGGTTCCATGGCTTTCAGAGTTGATGTCCTTCACAAGCGACTCTACAAACTCCATAGGTTGATCACCTTCCCAATCTTTAAGCCCCTCCCCAACTTTTGGAGCACTTCTTCCCTGCATCAAATCTGTTACTAACGAACTTCAACTACTGTACAACAATAACAGCCCAAACTTTATGTGACAGATATAAGTACTGTTTATGATATAAACTCGAGCGGACATGTTTCAATCCCGGTGGATGCAACCTTAGATTTCCATGAGGGGTTTCCATTCCATGACGGATGAAAGGAGCGTACACTAGCAACCGAACTGTAACAGTTCGGCTTTGTTTTCTCCCATGCGACTGGGGACCCTTGCTCAGACAGGTACGTTGGGTTTCTTTGGTCAACTGTAAACGCATGCTGGAAGGTAGACGGAACCCGCAAATATTCACAACTAATGTTATTACCACTACTTAGCCAAACACCACACAACTAATTTAGATGCAAACGAACCTTTGCTGGTAACACATATGACTCAGGCACAACTTTTAATACACCTTTAAACACGACGAGGGCATCCGATTGTCTTTCAAGCTGCTGACCATCCCCCCCTCAGCGATGGGTTAGAAGTCTAAGCAATAACACAACAATAAAACTATCTATCACATTACCTGATCGCCTTGGTTCCCGTCGGATGGTGGAAGAGGAGCATTGTCAAACTCGTTTTCTTCTCCATGATCATCACAATCTAGATCTGGTGAGGGTGGGTTGTTTCTACTCGCTTCCTGGAAAACGGAAAATGTGTCAGGAAAGCGATAATTACCACGCTTTAGTTAATTATTCGAAATAAATAACTTCGGCGTACAACCTTTGTCAACTCCTTTCCACCTAAAGATCGACGCCTAGGCAACGTTTTTTCACAACTGGACGAGGGGCAACGGTTTTCCTTTTTTTCGCCTTCACGTTTTTCCCCGCGCTTTCACTCCCAATACTATCACGAGACGCACTAGCTGGATCAGCTATCGTTTTCCTCTTCCTAGGGTTGCCTTTCCTCCCCTCGGCCATACCCAAACTCTTGCAAATCAGTGTCCGCAGCTCTTCAATATTGTTCTCCACCCTCTCAAACCTCCGGGATATCCACTGTTTTAAATGTTCATGCGTACACCTCTCCGAGCATTCACGATTTCCTTCTCCGCTGTCTCCAGAAGAAGAAATTTCTTCAACCTCAATGGGAGCTGGATTTTGCGGTCGCAAATTTCTCTGGTGTACGGGAGTAGGACAAGCTTCCGCCTCCTCCGCAGCGTCAGGAACCTTTGACTTGGGGGAAAATGACTCGTCACCACCAGGAAAATCCTCAGGTTTGAATGTTTCCCCACAAAGCAACTTCTGCACCAAAGCAATACTTGCATATCTTCATTCTGGTCCAACAACATCAGCCGCTCTTCATCAGGAATCACGGTGTAGTTTACATAGAGCTGTAGACAGGCAATAAGCAAGGTAAAACACGTTATATACCAATGGCCGTAACCGTTTTACTCCCCGGTTTTGATTTTCATCTACTGTATTAAAAACAGAGGGAAAACAAACTTACGTCTGGGTCTTCATCTACAGCAACTATTTCGTTTCCGGTGAGAATAACTGAAGGCGATGAGAGCGCTCCGGGGAAATCAATGAAAGTGTCGGTGTTCTCTGCGCCTGGGATTTTCTCCACTAGCAGAGGCACAACATCAAATAGGAACAACTGCAGAGCTAGTGGAAACCCATAACAAACCGTCGTCTGTTGCGCTAGCCGCTCGCGCATCACTTGCACTGGGGTCTGACCTGGTTCGACGACAAGGGGAGGCAGGAAACGTGGGACGGTCTTCAAGTACGACTCTCGCCCCCACGGATACGCCAAAAAGCTACCAACGTCTGCGAGCATCTCCACGTACCTGGGCGTTAGTTTTAGATCTTTGCTACTTGGGCACAGAACACCATCAACCAACGCGATCAGAGCCAATGGTAGCCGTTTCTACGGAGCTAGATATTCATTTTCCAACATCCGCAGCACACTGTGAACTGTTATCTTACCCACAGTCGTGTCAAATAGCTTGTTCCACATCGTCGGAGGAACACATTCAGATGCTTCCGAATCCTGAACGTCGAAATCTCTGCAGTTCAAACCTGTAACGTCTCGGAATTCATCAAGCGAAAAACGGAGTGGATGGGGCCCGAAAGTGAACCAGAACTCGTTCCAGCGAGTCGTAACAAGCTGCCGGCTAAGGAGGCATCCGATCAGCTTCGTTGAGTTCTGGCAGCGTACAACCGGAAGCTCAAACAACCTCCGAAACTGGGAATCCATCAAAGTCTCCATCGCATCCTTTCCCTCTAAAGCAGCCGCGACAGAACCGATGACGTGCGATTTTGAGTAGATGTTTACTCGCAACTTTCTCGGGTACGCACCATATGCGAACAGCCTCCGGGGCAACACGGATGCTGGCACTCCATCAGAAAATTGTCCCCCCGAGTAATCACCACCACCGTCGCCGTCCTCAGATCCAGAAGATACTAATCGAAAAAAATATTACCGAAATCAATCTCTTTAAACCAAAAAAACGGAGTCGACTAAAATGAAAACAATAGCTGATCGGAGCGTCGGCATAAATAATATGTCCGATGACATGCAAAGACGGAATCAACAAACCACGTCGGTGGACGAAAAGCTTACCCGGATAGCGCTGCTGTTTCGCAGGAGGGCACTCCCGGAGCTCCTCGCAGTTCGATCTGGTGCGCCGACGAACGGTTGTTTCCCTTTCCTTCGACTTCGTCATCACTGCAGTCGTCGTCTGGGGTCTAATTATCGCCGGCTTAGCTTCTCCAACGGATGCGACGGGGTAGAGAATACAGGTGGGGCTGTGACCGACTAGACAATATCGGTGGATCTAGGTCTACAGTCGAACAGTCTTCACATTAAAAGGTTTTTACTAGAAGGTCGTTTACCGCCTAATGTAGGTAAGGAGACGAAGTTAATGACCCGCGTTTTCGGGAACCGGGTAAGTCGTCGAGACACTCACGTGCGAGACAGGAGTGGCAGGTTTGTGTAATTCGGCAGCTCGACAAAGGATCGTCTCGTCTTTTACGCGCAACTTGCCCCGGGTCACGAAATCAAGCGACCCATTTGCTGAATAAAAACTACTTGCGGCTCAAAATCTGAATTATAAATTTGAAAATGACCCACTTAGACAATAAATTCAAGTTACTTATGAGGAAGTAACATATTGTGGCTTTTTGTCATCTTCCTGTTCTTTTTTATCCAGACGATAAATAACACATGCATCTTCTCTGTTTTCTTCAATGAAGTTTGTTTTGTTGTTTTTTTCCTTTGCATTTTACTTAGATGTATGTATAGTGGTTTTAACATAATCGATTGTTTTTTTTCATAATCGATTGTTTGATTGTTTATTTTCGTATTGGTCATAAAACTATTAGATCCCCTATATATTAAAAGAGAAGCATTTTGAAAATAATTATGTTAACTTTGATGTAATTAAAAAAACTTCATTTGACACATGTCACTCAATTAGCATACTAATTAAATAATTGAATGATCCAATTTAATTTATTTCTTTTTTTTTCTTTAAATAAAACCAACAGAATTACCATAAGTGATTAATATATATATATATGAAAATTAATGATCCATCATTTTAAAAAAAATATATATTATAAAAATAAATTAAATAAACCAAATTAGCTACAAATCTAAAATTCAGTTTTTTTCGTATATGTTCTATTTTGAATTTAAAAAAACTACAATAAATGAATAAAACTATTAAATTTATTATGTTAAATATAATGATCAAAGGTTTAACATCTTTATTATAAAAATACACATGATTTTAAAATCATATGAGTAAAAAATATCATTTAATAATAAAAAATAGGTTATAAAATAATAATAAAACATATATATATATATATACAATATAAGATTACATAAATATTTTACTATTAAAAATTTCAATGAATTTTCAATAACATTTATTAATTATAAACTTATTAATTTTTTCACAGTAAAAATTTTGTTATCAATGATTTAAATATTTTGTTATAAAACGATATGAATGGTCATAAAATCGTATGATTGCGATGTCTCATTTAATAAATACCTATATAAAATATACTATTATTAAAAAAAATAGGTTGGTTCATCTTAACTTATATTGTACTTTTAATTAAACTAATTATCGAATTGATAAATAATGTACAAAAAAAAATCTTGCACTTTCCTTAAATAAAAGCTAAGAAATTACCTAATATGATTAACGTATATATGAAAATTAATTATCATGAATAATAAATATTTGATTGCAATTTTTGTATCTTAGTATTTTTTTATATTATTAAAAGATATTAAACAATCACATTAACTATATAATAAAAACATTCAATTTTTTTTATATGTTATATTTTGAATTTTTCAAAACGTATATAAATTATGAAAATTTGAAGTTCCCACTTTAAAAATTTTGTGATCAATAACTTAATTTTTTTTGTTATATTAAGATACAAATGATCATAAAATTGTATTAATATGATTTTTATTTAATAAATATTCAAATTTGATGGATAAAAATTAGTTGAAATTATTTATAACTTTTTAAAGCTCGAATAGATCTGGCTCATCATAAACTCATAATAGATTTTGGTCCACAATTTCAGTTATAAATAACATATATCCTATATATTAAATCATATGAACTATAATTAATTAACAATTTACTGCAACTGAGACTTCTTATTTTTTAGTCATTCTTTTTTTGTTTTTTTGCTTTATTTGAACAATAAATAAATTGAAATAAAGATTATCAATTTGATGATAACAATTAGTTGAAATTCTTTACAATTATTTTATCATTAAAAACAAATTAGTATTCAATCTAAGACATATTAATTTGATGAACACTAAATATAGAAGAATATACAAACTTTTTTTCATGCGTCTTTTTTCTTTTTTTTTAATAAAAATTATAGCTTTGATATTAATTATGCATTTGATTATTTTATTAGATGATAGAAGTTTTTTAAATTATTTTATTTAAATATATAATATTGTTTTAATAAATGACTTTTTGACCACACGACTCTAAAATTCATATAATATGATCTCAAACTAAATAATTATGTTTTGATTTAAAACCAAATAAAATGAAAACCAACGGTATATAAACCAAATCAAACCGAAGTAAATATAGATTTAGAATATTAGTTATATTTTATAAATTGAAATACTGAAAAAACCGAACCGAACCAAAACCAACCCGATATTTGGATTGAACACTCCTAACCTACACTACAAAAAAAGAGGGGAAAAGAGGGGAATTAAATCATTTAAATTGTATCACAAAACTAAATGATTCTATTTTAAATCACTTATATATTAATGAGACAAATATACATGATCTAGCATCAGTTGTGATAAGTAATGTTGTTATCGATTTATTTAGCAACAATTCAATAAAGTGATCTAAATATCCTTTAGATGTCAAAAGATAATTGTATCATATTTTTTATAAATGTCACAATTTAAAGAAAATAACAAAGAAAATTTACAAATTACTGTGAAATATTTTTTAACAATACATGATGTAAAAGACTATTAAAGGTAATTCTTCTTTTTTTTTAAATTCTAAAAAACGTTAAAATTTATTTTTGTAATGAGAATTTTCTTTTTTTAGATTTTTTTAAATCTAAAATAAAATATAATTACATCATATTTTTGACACATGTCACAATCTTAAAAAAATTTGACATATGTCGCGATCGTGTTAATTAGTAACTTTGAAAACTATGCTTTATATAATAAGATTTTTTTAAAAAAAAAATTTAATTTTTTACTGTATATGCTACATGAAAACATCTAGTTTAATTATGAACTTTCTGTTACGTCTATATATATATATATATATATATTTACTAGTATTGAGCCCATGCTTTGCATGGGTAATAATTTTTCTTGCAAATAAACATATTTCAGTAAACTAATTTTGTTTACTACTTAATGGATGCAACTATGACTTTTGAATGCATATATACATATACATATTATAAGCTCACGTCATATATACTAAACCATAGACAAAAAAAAACTAAACAATAGAAAGTGGATTAAATATTTTTATTCACATGTCAATTTGAAATCATAGCAAAAGAATTATATTAATATAACAGAGAAACATCAATCTATGAAGCAAATCAAGAAGTAAAAGTCAGTAAACAATGGTATATAATTAAATCTGAATATATAGCATAAGTGATTAGCTTTTTCTTTATCAAAGAAAAAAACTCTAGATCTAAATGGCATGTTGATGTGAAAGCATAGTTGAGAATTAATATGTATAGAGAACCGTCAAATACCTTCGCGATTAAGAACATTTATGAGTTTGATTGTCTGAACGCCTATTTTCTTAAATTTAAGATGATGCATTAAATCTGAAGAATAATTTTGAGATATCAAACACCTGAAACAAACATAAAAAGAAGGTTGAAAGCAGTGAGATGGACAAAATTACCAAGAAACTGAAACAACTAACACATACATGTGGCTAGCATATACAGATCCCTGTTAATTTTGTTCTAGAGTTTAATCATTGTTCCTATAGCAGCACCATTGTCATCTTCAAATCTTCACGTTTCTCTAGTCCCTGCAACCGTACATAAGCCCTTTCTTTACCAGAAATCTGAAACATTGAAATTACACACAAAAAAAATTATTCTAAGAGTGTTTTCAACATATATATGCTATATGTAGTAGAAATACCTTTTAACAATGGTGAACTAATAGAAGCACTTACCATTTTTTTGACTGATGCACTTACCACTTTTGTAAAAGCATTCCTGTGATTTTACCAAGTCGGTGTCTGCTGTTATCTTTTTCCTCCTCTTCTTTTGGCGGGTCTTACCATGAATCCAACAATTCATATAAGCCAGATCCACGCTTTCTCGAACCTTCTTGGTCCTAAACCAATTTTGATAAAGCATTATGGTTCTCCGCCATAAGCCAGAGAAACTGTACATAGTATGATAGTAAGATAGCACCATTTCTATATATGAGTTGTTGAGATCCGTTTACTCAGAAATTGAACTCTACTCTAGTTCAAAACGTTCATTATGGCCTCAATTTTGCATTTAGGGTTTTGAAATAGAGGTAGGAGCGCATATCTCCGATCTGGAGTTTTTTCTGAATTTTTGAATGATCGTGGATCATGGTCTATTTTAAAAAATGTGGATGCAGTTATTTTTTTTGTTCTTAAGTGTTTCTTTTTTTCTTAAGCATTGTTTAGATTGATTCTTTTTTTTTTGTAAACATTTCTTATGTGTAAGAATTGTATTGGTCTAGTGACTTGTGATTTAGTATATAAGGGATATATAGAAAAAGAAATACTAACCTATGTACAGCGTAAAACATTTACAACTTTGCTTTCATTGGTTAATCCAAAATGAACGGCGGTTTGATATAAACCGGACTACTCTAATTGCTTTATCGAATCAAAACGGTCGACTCGAGAAGTGAAGAAGCCATTTGAGTTCTTTTTTTTTAATTTGAGTTCAACCCCGCGAAATTCAATCAAAGAAAGCTTCTTAATTTCTTCTTGGGTTTGACTGGTTTAGTAATTTTTGTTAGTTTTGTAATTTTTGTAAAAAAAACCATCATTCTTTTCCATAGAACTCTTTGGTTATAAGAAACTCAAAGTCACTTCTGTTAGGATAGACTAAATTTTCTAATACGATTATTGCAATTATTGATAAAGTTGTATTTTATTTTTATTATTTCAGTATATATATCTAGTTTCATTCTGTTTTTTTTGTTTGTCATCTGGTTATTTTATATAGTGTCTTTTGTTGAATATATGTATATATATATATATATATATATATATATATATATATATTAGTTTCATATCAGTATTAAAACTATAGTTGAGCTTTTTTTTTCTTTTTTTTTAAAATCACATCTAACTAAATACAATAACCTTACATTTTGTGTTCACAATAATTATAAACATATACTTGGTTTAACCTTAGAACCAATTAATCTTTTTAAAAAAAAATAATTTTGAGATTGTGCTCATTGATTTATTATATATTAACAATTTTGTGCAAAAAAATCTTTTTTGTGCAACAAATTCTAACATCCCTTTCATTTATTGGTTTATACAAAACTAATATTTTAGATATAACTGTTTTTAGTTGACAAAAAAAAGAGATAGAACTGTTTTTACTTTTTTTTTTTTAAGTTACACACGCAAACAGGAAAGGTTCACTGATTTGTTTGCAAACGTGATAAGAAAGCCACATGATTGTCTGATACTTAAGGAAAAATAGTACACAGAATATTCTAGTAGACACTTCTGTCGTTTTAAGTTGCATACTCTTCTAACTATGCTATGCGTGGCTTCTTTGCTGCTGTGGAAGACTTTAAAGACAAGAGAGTTTTTGTCGGACTGACCACCAGTGGTTGTTTCAGCAAATGGTTCCTTATCATTTCCTGCAAATATCAAGGTTTGGGATTGAGAGTACTCTAAGGACATCTATTATTAGCTCAACCATGATATCTCTGTGCGATGACTATCACGTCAAGTGCTGAAGCCACATTGCTATCTCCCAAGAAATCCATAAGAAGATGAACCACTGTGCTTGCAACTTCGGGGAACTTAACCGCACACGCATGAATTGCTTGAATAAGCATCTGTCTGTACTCTCCATTCTTCTCAAGCTCTCCACTCTGTGTCTTCACAACTTCTTTCTTCAACATTTGAACAACCTCATTGATATTTTGATGAGTAATCAAATCAAGAGCAATGTCAAGTATCTTCCTGCGAATATCAAGGTTCGGGCTTGAGAGTACTCTGAGCACATCAATTATCAGCTCAACCATGATCTCTCTGTGCGATGACTTAAGCTCACTCAACCGATCAAGCAAAATAAGCTTCACATTGTTGTCACTCTGAGAAAGAAGAAGTTGACAGTAGGTGTTGGCAGCAGCCCTAAAAGCAGTAGGGGCAGATGAGAGAGAAACAAGCGTTCCAGCACATTCATAGATAACTGCAGAGGAAGTGGCACTCAACAGATAAATGATAATCTTAATATATTTCCCCTTCTCTGATGGTTTAGTCTTACACACACTTCGAATCAGCTCCAGCACTACCATCTGAAGCGACTCATTCCAGTCTGAAACCTTGTCAACATTGTTCAGAAGATAATTCACCGCTCGTTCCTCAGCACAGGTAAAGAGCATCAGAAACGCATTTCTCTTGGCAGAAGGATCTTGTTCTGTTGACAAAGCTTTCTCGATTAACTCAGGTGCATCCACGAAGAGCTGCTCGCCATTTGGAAGCTTATAGATCGACATGACGGCAAGAATCGCATTCCTACGAACAAAAGGATGGCGGTGCTCCAGATTCTGCAACACTGAAGGAGTCAAAGGCTTCACCATCTCAGTCTCCTTCAACCGGCAGAGAAACCTCAGCGTGACTCCACGGATGTACTCGTTAGGATGCATAAGGTTGTTCCGAAGATTCTGGCAAATCAAAATCATTTCAGGCAACACCTTCCCTCTGGAATCCGTTTTCTCAATCAGCTCCAGGTACAGCAGCAGAAGCTTCTGGATCGTGTGGTCCTCCGAAGGCAGCACGTATCTAATAATAGTGAAGAAAAGCTGAGGAATGGTTTCACCCTTCAGCAAAAGCGTAACCGTCTTCTTCATGGCATCAACTTTTGCTTCAACATTGTCTCCTTCTAGAGCTTCTTTAATCTCTTTGGCAACTTCTGGAGTCCCTTTGTCATCATAGTGTACGAGCAAGGTACTAGATTTGTCCATGTTTTCGGGACCTGCACAGGAAGTAAGAAATAAGATAAGAAAAATATTAAATGTTTCTTGCGGTTTCGAGTTTCAGTCACTGAGCACAAAAACATTATTACCTTCATCATCACTGCTCAAGTAAACTTTATATAGGAAAGTTAAATAGTATCCACATGACTATTCGGTAATAATCTACAACACTTGTTGCAATTGAACCTTTGATTAAACTTACAAAGTGAAGATGGAATCAAGTGAAGAGAAGATGTGGAAGCAAGAGAGCGTACCACACAAGGAAAGAAGAATGAAGAATTGACCAATGAGTCACGTAGAAGAAGAAGAAGCTTGAGGCGCAAGAAACGGTGGAAGAAGAAAAAGCGTGAAGAGCAAAATGTCAACATGGTATCAGAGCTCAAATGATATTTGGAGCCTGTTGAAGAATGGAGATGATGTCAGTCTAAGAGAGACTGTAGTATAGAAAAAAAGTAGAAGATGGAGACAGCCATCAAAGATGAAGAGGAGCGCCAGTGAGATAGAAAGCGGCAGAAGCAGAGACAGCTTCACCATGGAGAGATGGCAACGGAGAAGTTGCTGGATATTGATGAGGGGACAGAGAACTCCTATCAAGGTGGAGAAGAAGAAGCCTGCAGGAGAAGAACCTGAGGCCAGTGAGAGAGAAAAGTCGTTTCCAAGAGGGAGACATGAACAAAGAAGAAGAAAGAAGACCATGGTGGAGATCAAAGATGATCAAGAAGCTGTGGTAGTTGTTGGATATTCTCAACCATCAGACATATGGAGGAGATGAATAGCAACTGAACAATGAAGCCAATGAAGTCCACATCCATGTTTGAAGCTGAAGAACCAGAGATGATCAAGGCTGAAGATGGAAGAACTTGGTTGAAATCAAGTGAAAGTTCAAAGAATCAAAGAGTCCAAGGCCAATAATGCTGAGGTGATGATTTGGAGGGTTAGAGGGTACACATTGGTGAACAAGATGGATCCGTGGGCTCAAGGAGAAGAAACAAGAGCCATAATAATAGATGGCTCAAGAACAAGAGATGAGGCGTGAAGCACAAGAAGCTCAGGAGAACAAGATCGGTTATGGTGAGAAAGCAAATAAGTTGGTGATGAAGAAGATGCTCAAGACTTGGATGATGGTGGATTCAAGACATGGTTGTGCTAGGAGATTCTAAGAAACCAAAGAGACCAAGGTTCAGAGAAACCAAGAAGACCAAGGTTGAACAAGGCCTAGGTGATGGTTCAAAGAATCAATTAGCACAAGTTAATAATGATCAAAGAAGATAATACAATCAAGGAAGAAGCAATGATCGACGACGCCGAGAAACCAAACCAAGAAAAATGATACTTGCTTGCCTAAGTGAGAAAGGAAGCAAGGTGGTTGGAGAGTAAACCGGAAGAATACGTGACAGAGGCTCACGGAGGAGACGTGAGGAAAGCTCACAGGAAAGCAGAAAAAAAAAACAGAGAAGATTGCAAAGAAAATATGTCAAGAAAGTGACAAAGAAAATTTGCAAAAGAAGAAGGGTTTTTGGAGATTCATCTCAAGAGGGAGAATCACAAGAAGAACAAGTGGAGTTTAATCAAAGGATTCAAGAGGGAGTGTTGGAATTGAACCTTTGATCAAAGTTACAAAGTGAAGATGGAATCAAGTGAAAGAGAAGATGTGGAAGCAAGAGGGCTTGCCACACAAGGAAAGAAGAATGAAGAATTGACCAATGAGTCACGTAGAAGAAGAAGCTTGGGGCGCAAGAAACGGTGGAAGAAGAAGAAGAGTAAAGAGCAAAATGTAAACAACACTCTACTTAAAATTCCAAATAGTGGAATGAAGCATGTCTCCGTATCAAGATCAAAGGACTGGATAGAATCAACATAACATCACAATTAAAGAAGGTAATTCGAAAATGTGGTAAACAAAACTTCAAATCCTCAGATCCAGCAATGAACATCATTATACGATCAAAACGTTAACACAAATCATAGATTCGGATCAACAAAGATCCAAAACGAGTGCAACCTCACAATGCTCTTAACTCCTACGATTTGAAGTGAAGCGATCAAATCTACTCAGCTGCATGAACATGAAAACGGTGTTCGTAAAGGACGAGTCGGATCGAGATCAACAGAGGACGTCCGAGAAAATCTACACATTGTTAGATTTACACAAGAGAAAAGGCATAAAGAGATCGACCGATCTCTACAAAAAAAAACTGGATCGTAGGTCGGAGATAAGGAGAGAAACGAATGTATTGAGATCCAGAGAGACAGAGAGAGATAGGGGAGGAGATCAAGAATATAGATCTAACCATACAACGCGTAGATAAGGAATGCTATGAATAAAAGTATAAACGTAACCGATAAATACAGTCCAGAAGTTCACCGCGAGCTTGGGTACCGGTAAACATAAGTCTAGGACGACCACGGAGGAAGAAGGGTCAACCCGAAGAGCAGAGATTCAATGGTGGATGATGATGAAATGATGAACAGAGAATTTAGGGTTTAAGAGATTGTTTATGTGTTTGATTGATTCTCCCGTAAAAGAGAAAGAGATTACATATAAGGTTTACTAAACCAAAAGATTAAACCAGAAATCTAAACCGGATATTAAAGAACTAAACCAAAGAGATTAAATAACTAAACCAAGGATAACCAGTTTATCCTATCACATTGGGGGATTATAGTGATCGAATGTTTCTAATTGTTTTCACTTTTGTGGAAAAGGATAACCAGTTTATCCTGTTATCTCCAAAAATATTTATATTAGAAAGAAATTGACTAGCAAGCAACTTTTTCTCAGTAAGCACATGCATATAATACACTTAAAACAATGCAACAAGAGATATTCCTGTGTGTTTTGATGTTTATTTTTTTAGATGTTCATTTGTTACAATGGATAAGCAAAGTTGGTCCTTGATAGAAACTCATGAAACATGAGCTTAAAGGATAATGAGAACCTAATTTTCCAATGAATACTGGCTTAAGATGTTTAAATGTATGAAAATACGTATGAGAAGCCTTGGTTTCAGAAACCTATAGACAATTTGTTTTTGGCGATGCATGGCACCCGTTACGTTAGTACATAATGATGTAAAATAATAATTTTCAAATTAATTAACATAAGAAGTTTTAGCCGATTTAAACATGACTCAGTTTGATTTGGTTCGGTCTTATCAATCTTGGATTTATTCGGATTGAAAAACGGATCGTAATTTAATAGGAGAAACTGAGCTGGGTCTACAAGTCAACGAAACAAGATATAAAACCACTACCGAGAAAAATCTGTCTGGACTCGGCTTCTTTCTTCCTACTGGCTGGACCGTTTTACGTCTTCCGATTTCTTAGCCGGGGTTTGATTCGAGCCGGTTAGGAGAAACAACCGGATTTTACTAGTTAAATTATCCGGTTTAATAAAATCGTCAACTAACCCGTTTTTTTCCAGGTTATACCAAAGCAGAGGGAGAGAGAGAGAGAGAGAGAGAGAGAGAGAGAGAGAGAGAGAGAGAGAGAGAGAGAGAGAGAGAGAGAGACAAGAGCAGCACCGTTTGCCGATAGGTTTCGCGATCTGTGATCTTCATCGGAGAAACGAGAAAATGGCGTTCAGAGGGAAGGAGATGATGAAGAAGCTGGTAAAGAAGGTCGGAGCGGAGACTCTAACGCCGGAGCTGAAAGAGAAGCTCAAGGCTTGTGTTCCGGATTCCAAAGTCGTGATGGGCAGAGCCAAACGCGGTCTCTACGCCGGACGCCATATCCAGTACGGTAACCGCGTCAGCGAAGACGGTGGCAACAAGTCAGTCTCTTTCTCTCTTTCCCTCTCTGCTTAAGTATTGTTTTTTTTTTGTAGGAATGTTTTTTTTTGGACTGTTGAAATGAAATCTTGATTGTCGTTTGAAACTGTTGAGTAGCTCTCAAAGTCTTTAGTTGATTAGAGAGACTCAACAGTGTGCTTGATTAGTTGATTATGTGTCATGCATGTCTTTCTAAAGATTCTCTCTTTTTGATCAACGCATACATGTTGTGACGAAAGTTACTCACTTTGGAGATAGAAATGAAAGATTCATGTACCTAGGTATGAGTGAAATGTATCTACTTCAGAGATAGAAATGTAGGATTCTTGAACCTGGCGAAAGTTATCCACTTTGGAGATATAAATGTAGGATTCATGAAAAGGTGTGACTAAAGTTATCCACTTTGGAGATATGTACCTTTGGGTGAAGAAAGTTATACACTTTGAAGATAGAAATATAGGATTCATGTACCTCTGTGTAATGAAATGTAACCACTTTAGATATAGAAATATAGGATTCAAGTACCTCTGTGTGATGAAATGTAACCACTTGATAGAAGTGTAAGATTCATGCACCTCTTTGTGACGAAAGTTATCCACTTTAGGATATAGAAATGTAGGATTCACGTGCCTCTGTGTGATGAAAGTTGCATTCTTGATCTGATTTCTATGTAAATGGAAACATGTATATGAACTCTCATGTATGCTTTTTATGTTTCTTAATGGTTTGGTAACTTTTTCTTAATCTTGGTGTAATTTGCGAACAGGTCAAGAAGATGTTGGAAACCGAACGTTCAGGAGAAGCGATTGTTCAGCTACATTTTCGACCGCCATATTAAAGTCAAAGTCACAACGCACGCTCTCCGCTGCATCGACAAAGCAGGAGGAATAGACGAGTACCTGCTTAAAACACCATACCAGAAGATGGACACAGAGATGGGTCTTTTCTGGAAAACCAAAGTGGAGCAAAGATACGCAGAGCTAGGTCAAATGGAAGTAGCCTTCTTCAATCCGGAGGATGAGGCCAAGTTCGAACAAGGGTTCAAAGACTTGAATATAGCTAAGAAAGATGCTCGTAGGGAAGCTCGTAAGGAAGCTAGAAGAAAGTTGTATGGAGATAAAAGCGGAGAAGAGAAGGGTGAGGGAGAATGTTCTCTTGAAGCTGGAGGGTCGGAATTACACCATGATGATCATGGGTGGTTAGAAGCAAATGCTTAGAGTTCTTGCTGGCTTTTCGTTTCTTAATGCTGAGTTTCTTCAACGTTTTGGATTTTTGGAAGATGGGTGAAGTAAGTGATGTTGTTGTAGGTTATAAGTTCGGTTCCTCCTCTACTAGTCCCATAATTAAGGTTTTGGCTTTGATCAATGTTGAATAAAGGTCTTGTAATAAGCCGTTTACACCTGTTTGGAATTTGGATCTCTGGATGCAATAAGTTTTGTGGAAGGAAAACTTGAAAAGAAAGATCCTCAAAGAGTCGCCTTCTGCATATTTTCAAAACATATATTATCTTATTCTGAAATAGTGACAGTAACCAGCTTCTGGGAGCACAATAATTATGTCTGTAAACATCCTAGACAAAAATGCAGACTTTCAAAGGTTGCTTACTAAACTACATGGTAATATCTACACTTAAAGCACTTTGTTCAGTGAATATGAATTCTAGATTTGGCAGACGATGGAGTTTTGGTTCAAAGATGCAAGGAATGCACTTGCTTTGGTATCTATAAACAGTATGGCTGCTGATAGGAACGATGTTCTCATCAACATGATAACAATTAACCCCAATGGCTTATGAAACAGAGGAGAAATGAACTACCAGTAGAATGTTTTTATAAAGCCTTAAGGAATATAACATGATTCCATATTCAATGCAGTTTAGGGGTTGATTGGGAAGAGCCAGTTTTATGTTTTTTTTGCTTTTAAAATTAAGGGGTGTATTGAACTGTGAATTATAAAGTGTTTTGGTATTGTTTTAAAATTCTCTGTTATTCAACCAATTATTACTATAAAAAAATTCAAATATTGTATTATTGAATATGGCATTTATCTAAAATCACCACAAATCACTTATAAAATCTACTGTTATTCAATTAACAATTTTTGAAAATCAAATAAAATTCACAGTATTGCAAGAAACAATTTTAAAAAGAAAAACTATGAAAATGATGTGAAGCAAATTTTATCAATTTAAGTCAAAACTAATGATGATCCATATGACTCCACAACCAGCTCTCTAAAACCAGTATCTACACCAGAATAATCACTTGCTACACCTCTCTGTTGACTTGAATCTCGACGACTGATACTCGAAACACATTGATTTAAGTCTCAAAAACTTGAATAAATAAGAGGAAGAATAAATAATATGTATCTGTGAAATAAAATTAGTTGTATATGTTATTGATTGTTATCATGTATATGTGAAAGAAAGTTATATGTTACACCAATAATCATTGATGAATAAAAGAAATCTAAGGAAAAATAGGTAATTTCTGTAAAAGGAACAAAATGTCAAACGTAATAACCAATCGACAAAGGGATAAAGAGCATATACACTTGAAAGTTCTCTACATTTATCTTTAGAAATTGAATTTATATCTTGTTGAATATCTTTGAAGAAAATCATAAACTATTTTTATTGGAAAGAAGAAACGATTACTGAATCCCTAATTCAAGTTCTTAGATAATTGAACAAAATATTAAATGATCTAAATCACTCTGAAATATAAGAAAAATCTCATCCGAATACTTTTTCTTTTTCCTAAATCCTATCCACATAAACTGAGATTTAGACCTCAAATCCAACTAAAACTTTTAAAATTCACAGTTCTATATAACCCAATAAAAACTGCGAAAATTATTTTCAAAGCTAACATAGTTTCTTTTTAAATATTTTTGGTGTATATTCATTTTCTAAATATAAAGCATGATTGTTTTACAAAAATAAATTTTTTTAAAAAAAAATCTACAACATATACAACACTTTCCAATCAACCTCTTAATTTTCTTCAAATCATATCTGAATAGTGATACCGGGTTGTGGAATAATTAATGGTCTTACTTTTAATCTCAAAATTAGGTCACCTCAAAACATCTCTCATGAGACATAGCATGACCATCTAGTGCTTGAATTTTTCAATAATCACCATGGAAATTGCAATGATCACAGCAATGCTTCTACCATCATGAGACATGGTCACGATCGAGAATCTCAATTTCACATCTCGTGTGGATTCTTTAGCATGAAAATCCAAAATAGAATAAATTGAAATATCAATAATTCATTTATTGAATGATCCAACTCTAAACAATCGAGTTTACCATTAGCTTAAATCGCTCCTAAAAAATAATAATTACATAAATTATTTAGAAAAGTAAAATAACTTAATTTGTTAGCAAAAAAAGAAGAAAAACCACTCAAAACAACAATCAATGCCATTTATTATGCTATAGTTCTCAAACAGATAAAAATTACACTCAAATAACACTAATTTATGTTTTATGACCAAAATTAGGACAAAAAAATGTCCTCAAAATAATATTTATTAAAAATAAAAACATATATATTTTTCATTTGGATATTTAAGTTAGTAATTACTGTTTAATTTTTTGTTTTTTACTGTTTAAATTAAGGAATAGAAGTAAGATTAGGAATTTAGAATTGGACTTTTAAACTAAGTGTTATTTAACTGTTCATTCAATATATATTCGACAATACACAAAGCTTATACATACACTTGCAACATTAAGAAGACATAGATGAGAAACATCAATTCCTACTTGAAAAAAATCACTAAACCCTTGTCAATATAAATCTTATAACAAAAAAAATACAAGAGAGTTAATTAGAAAAACCTAATCATCTGAAAATATGATTAATATAAAATATTTATATAGGCAGATATCTCCACAAAAACTTTTTAACCATGGGAGCCATGTGAAGATGTAATTTTGAACAGGGATAGAGTATGCATGAAAAATCTATATTAGAAATAAATATACTATCAAACAATTTTTTTCTCAGCAAGCACATGCATATAATAAACTTAAAACAATGGTGTTTAGATGTGAAATTGTCTAGTCGGTCCTTGATAGAAACTCATCAAACATGTACTTAAACGAGAGCTATTTTTCTAGTGAATATACGGTTTAAAAAGTTTGAGTATGAAACAGAAAAGAGAGCTGAAAATACCAGTACAATGTTTTTACAATGCCTATGACTGTAAAAATAACATATTAAATGAAATGAGAAAACAAAAATGTATGTAAATGTAAAAGTAGTAAATGTGATGTCAATGTGTTTTTAAGCTATGAATTTTGAACAATGGTAAGAGCATAAGACTATGTTACATACACAGTAATACTGCAGCTATTATATGCTTGGTTGTATCTTTCTCCCACAGTATCTCCACCAAAACTTTCTCTTGATTCCCTTATCAGCCTGCGTGTTCCACACAGAGCTTGAAACTTGCTGGGATGGCCAAGTTACTAATGACCTTACAACAAGTATTTCGTATACAGAATACAATGGCCCGAGTCTCTGGCTACAGGACATAGACGTTTCTCTCAGCCATCAGGTCCATAATGGGATCCAGGCTTGAGAGTCTTTTTGTTACCAAAACCAGTTTTGGACCAGAGCAGCTTCCTTGCAATATCCAACATCCCACACATTTGAATTCACACCCCTTCTCGTTCCTCGAACGAACGCATGAACATTCTCTCCCGAAGCAATGGCCAGTCTTCGCCAAGTTGAGTCGGATTTAGCTTCATTGCTACTCGAAAATCAAGCAAAGACACCTGATGCCGTTCTTGCGTTATGTCACACGGTTGGTTGCTAGTTTGTATCTGCAAACTATTACTCGTCCACACTCCATTAACATTCTCCTCTCGGCTCTGTCGTGACCGAGGTCCAGACAGATCAACGCATGATCCGATCAGTTTCTTCAGGTACACGTCCACCACGTTGCTTAAGACACTAGAACACTCCCCTGAAACCCCTCCGAGACCATGTGCTGCCGCAATACTCTCCATCCGCTTTCTCAGCATCTCTGCGTCTGTTAATCCACCACTGTCGTAGCAACTGATGAAGTCAGACCTGGTCGAAACTGGAACCGTTCTGCGGGGCCCACCGACACTAGCTGCGCAAAATGAAACCCCTAGAGGTGCCGTTACAGGACCCTTTGAAAGAACCAATCTGCCTCGCCCCTCTTGAGCTTCATCATCTATGCTAACAGCGTTTCTATTACCGCTTTTGTCTTCTCTACTACAAAGTGGCTGATTCATAGAACTTTCAACTTTTCCGTTCGGACCAAGTGGACTAGGCCTATCTCTGATTGTCCCCACACACGTTCCAGACCGAACCTTAGGTAACACCCCATTTGACCAAACATGATCATTCCTATTAGGTCCATCTTCTTTCCCAAGCACCAAAGATTTGTTTGCTGGTGGTTGTGGTGGGGATTTAGCAAGAGATGCATTCTTCAAGATGGAGTGAATCAACTTGTTGTGCAGAGGAAGATTCTCCCTCCCCAAAAGACGGTGACATGACTTATCAAACTCCCTCTTAGTAAGCTTCTGACTCATAAACCTACCCACGTAGTAAAAATACCTTTTGGATCTTTCAACCCCAATCTTCTTCACGATATGCGCTTTCAGCTCGGCCAGATCAATCCTGGAATCTTCAGGACGTTGCATACTTCTCTTTCTTCTTCTAAATCCGAAACTTGGAAACAGTCAGAGGAGTGCAAAAGATGCACCCTTATCTTTCACACCAATAAGTCCAACTCATTAACTTATATTATAACTTCTTCAAACTCAAACCCAGGAGCATATCAAGAACTTAGCTGAAGCTTTTCAAGTACAGGCCATATAATGCAAAAGCCAAATCTCATCTCCCCCAAAACCAAAACCCTAGAGATCATCATCATTTACTATAATCCAGCTTACACCAAGAAGGTGAATTCTCCACCTTAGCTGATTCAGTATACAAAACCCTAATTCAAAAGTTACCAAATAAATCACTCAGAAGGACAAGTCACCAACCAACTTCACGAGCGGGTAAGAACACATCAGAGCAGAAAAATCCAGCATTTTTTTTTCTGTTCCACGCCCAATTCAGAAGCTAAGAAGTTGAGAATTACCGGGAATTTCAGCTGGAGCAAATCGGGATCACCGGAGTTGAGGAAAAAGAAAGATTCGAGCTTGAGAGAAGCTTGAGAACAGAGCAACGAATTCGAATTGAAAGATGGAGGACGCGGGCAATTAGAAGCGGGACCCAAGCTTCTTTGTAAGAAGGAAAACAAGTGTTTGAAGATTGAAATTGAGCAGCTTTTTTGCTCAGATTGACCGGACTTCGAATTCAGACAAATGACAAAAACCGAACAAAAAGAAAAAGTATGTAACTTTCTTCTTCCGACCAAACCCAGTAGTGATTTCTCGGCTGTCGGATCAAATCTTTTTTTTTTTTTGTGGGCTTTGTTCGTGTTGCTCTCAGATTTGAATGTCTGAAAGTTTCGCTCTTTCTGTGTTTGTTACCTTCGATCGCTGCTTATTGGGTTTTGTTCCCTTTCTTCTTCTATTTTATTCTGTCTGTTTTTTTTCTCTGTTCTGTTTTATCTCTCTGTCTTGGTAAAATTTGCTTATTGTGTCACTGCTCCTACTGCTATTTTTACTTCGGATTAAACCAAGTTGACATAAGAAATAGATTTGAAACTAGATCGAACCATTCGTTCATCCAACCTGCTGTTTTCTTTCTGATCTGAGAGTGATCTCATCTACTTTTTCAAACTAGGTTCCCCTGCAACAAGATCATGTCTGAATTGACACAAATGATATTTTTTAAGACTGAAGACGAGTGCTAGTGCAATCTGGAAGGGTTTCTCAGCTAGAATGAGAGCCAAGTTTCAAACTTACAACATAAAACATTAAGGAGTCAAAAATAAAATAAACAGAGACACAGTTTGGCTACAGAAAGAACCTAAAGAGAGATATAACAAAATGACAAAGACATTGGTAGACAAACAGTGTGGGATTGTAATCTAAAAGAGATGTCTCACATAATCCTACCTCATAATACTTCTCCTACTGCATTGGGTTGTTGTTGTGTACAGTTTATTTGCCACGTCCTTTGCCTCGGACTCCTCGGCCTCTTCCCCTACCTCGTCCCCTACCTCTTCTCGTGTATGCCAGGATCTTGGTATCACCCGGGCTGCTACTTGCTGAGTTTGAGTTAGGTAGAGACTGGTCTCCTGGGAGCCACTCTTCTTCATGCGCGCTACGTGAGGCGCTCGAGTCGCTGTTATTCTTTTCGTTGTTGCCATCTGAGCCATTCCCACCTGTGATATCATCAAAAGGAGTTTCAGCTACAAGCTGAGAAGCCTCCTTTTCATCTGGTGGTTTGGGTTTAGGTTCACCTTCAATAGCCACTGGTGAACTGAAAAAAATAAGGATTTGCGTTAGCAAGAAGTAATATCATCTTATATGTCAGCAACCATACAAAGGAGCTTGTTTTTCACCTAGGTGACGAAGATGGGAAACCGTTAGAAGCAGGATGTACTGCCCCTAGTTCATCAGCTTCTTTTGATGTTTCAAACACATCTTTAGGAATACAGAAGTTCTCAGTTGGATCCAAAGTTGCTCCGAGAGCCAAGACAGCTGCATTAATAGCAGTGCAAGTAAATCAAGAGAACCTAACTAAACATCATCAAAAATCCAAAGTGTTACCATTTGTTGTGTCTCCAATAGTCGAGCTAGGTTCGATGAAGTCCTCATGTCCACCGGCTCCACTGTCAAACACGGTTGAGAAACTTAAAGAAAATGGATACACTTGAATAGTGATATGTTCAGAAGAAACGAGGTACAATCTATGTTGACAGGATATGAACAGTGGAAGAAAACCTTTGGGAAGCTGTTTTTGTATCTTCAGATGGCTTAACTACTTGTGTGGAGACAAGTGTATTCTCCAAATCAACTCCACCTTAGCAAAAAGGTTAAATCCATGAGACAGACTATATGTTCCGAAGATAAGAGAGTGAATAAAGGGAGAAACTAACGAGGTCTAGTGTGTAAAATTCCTGTTTCTTCAACGGCTTGATTAGCTTCCGTAGTCTTTAATCAAATACAACAACACAAAAGGGGAAAAACGGAAAGATTAAAACTGCAAGTTCCTCTTGTTACAGAAACACGTAAAGGATGATTGTTGATACCTGATTTTCTTCAGATGTAGGTGTGATTGAATTTGGTAGAACCCCACTTTGCTCATTCCCTACATCTGAAAGAGACCAGAAACAAAAGGAGTTAATACATGTAACCAGAACTGAGTTTCAGTTCATGCTGTCTATTACTGAGAAATAGAGTAAAAAGAACACCTTGGACACTTCGATCAACATTCAAAGATGCATCTAGACCAAAGGGGATATGTTTAGGTTCCAATGATGCTAGTGCAACACTACTGGGGGATGCAGTTTTAAGCATTTCCTCTGTTGCTTTAGCTCTCACTTTACGAATTTCATCTTGAATATTCCATGACGGATGAGACCGGGATCTCCTTTCCAGCTGCATTTTGACACCAAAAGTCAGAATGCATATGCATAACTAGGAGAGAGGTTCAAGAGCTTCAGAAAACATTTGACCATAAGAAAAGTATGCACTGCCACTGCATATTATATTGGAAAACTTTCTGATGTACCTTGGAAGAGGATAAGCTTCCAGAACTATAAGGAAATGGCGTCCCTTCATTAAGAAACTGCATCCCAGCTGGTAATGGTGACCGAAACTCCGAACTGTTCACAGCTGGAGATCCCCATGGCAGACGAGATCGCATATATGACCTGGCCACGTCCACAGGCGATCCATCACCATCTTCAGTTGCCTAGAGAATGAAGATAACGGCTGAGATGGTGATTTTTTTTCTAAAGTACATTGGCCAAGAACTACAAGGGGGAAACTAGTGAAGATAAACTATCAGAAAATGAAACAAACAGATCACAAAGAAAAGCAGAGTTACCTGCGGAAGAGTTAAGAGAGAAGTGGAGTTTCAAAAACTTACTTTAGACTTTGAATGTGATGCTGATTTCTTCTCCTCTAACCATCTTTTTGCTTCCATGACAGCTTTATTGGACATTTCGCCCACATTCATCTCTAGAAATAAAAGAAAGAAGATGTTATCACATACACTAATCCATTCAGCTTGCACAGTCTACCATCAGTTACATACCACTTGTCAATCCATTGTCACTACCCTCATAAGAAGCGAGGACACTGGGATGATCTACAACCCTGGCCTTGATGATATCTATTAATCTATCTCCCTCCTCCCTAAAACCACATAATCATTATTGAACAAATCTGACAGATATATTTTTAACCAAGAGATGTGTATGGCTAAGAAAACCAGACATTTCGAAATACCTTGCAAATGTTTCTTGCCTTAGAAGCTGCTCAATTACACGCTTAGAACCGAGTCTTTCGATGCTTGACTGATGGGTATTTACAAGGTCCTATTAACACAAGGTAGACTCAGTACAAAACTATCGAAAAAAATCAAGCTAGAAATCTTTAGCAACACCAACCACTATACCAGAAAAGCTTAAATCAGTTCCGTGAACAATGGATTTGAGAAACGATCATAGGAACACAGTCTCTATTAGAACACTGACATTAGCATATTAACAAAACGAGTATAGTGGTTAATACCTCTACCATAGCTTCATCTTCAGGGAAACCGGTGATGTTCTTCTCAACATCCTCATCACCTTCATTATCTGGAAGCAAGGAGGATAAAATATGAAACCTAAGGGAAACGAAGACGCAAAGCTGGCTAGTTTTCTCAAAATCCAGAACTACATTATATGAATGAGTATAATGGGTCAAACCTAACTGAATCCGTATATGAAAAAATCTTAGAGCTTGAGAATTAAAAACAAAATTGACAGCTTTCAAAGTAACTAACTTAGCTAAATAGAGTAACAGTAGTTCACCAACCATTATTGAAGGATAGATAATAAAAGGAGGAAACTTTAAAATCAAATTCGAATTTGAAACCAAACGGTAAGTTTCAGATTCCAACCAAAGTTTCAATCTTTTCAAACCAACCTTGTCTGAACGCAAATGAATTTATTACACATTGCTAAAAGCAGGAAGCTTTAAGACAAGACATACCTGAAGACGAATCCTCATCGTCCGAAGAAGATGACGAAGACTCAGAGAAGACGACAGAAGAAATGAATTTCCCGGCGCCGGAGGCAATGGCGGTGGCAGGTTTGTAAACGAGTCTGGAGATCCAACTAGGGTTTTGCCGAGGAGGATCCTGAGGTCTTGGAGCGGGGCGGTCGTAAGGCTTTCTGAAGACGGAGGACCGGCGTGGTCGAACAATCTTGCCTCCGGTTCGAGGCTGACGTGGACCGCCGTAGCCGGAGACTGAATCCATGGGAGGAGGAAGGAGAGAGTGTTCGTTTGAGAGGAATAAAACGGAATATTAAGGAATTTTGTCTTGGTTGCTCCAAAAAATATGAAATGGTCGTTATTTGTCGTCTTGTTGTTCTCTCTTCTTTGAAAAAAATTACTGGGTGAAAAGGTTAATTTCCTAAATTACAGGGCAACGGTTAAAATTTATTTCCCCTGATAATTTTTTCTGTAACTGGCCTTCCCATGATAAAATCATTAAGCACAGTGTTGACAAAAAATTAAGCAAACTAAAAAACAAAGGGGATGGTATTGGATTGTAGAATTTAACTAATTCTAAAAAAAACACCAATTGAATATAAATATATAAATAATAGATTTATGGTAATATAAATAATGTTTTTAATTTTAAAAGAATTCAAATAAATTTGATATATCTCAATTTCTCTAAATTCTATTGAAGTAATCTTTTTATATGCAGAAAATTATTTTATAAAATTTGAGCTTTAATCATTTTATTTTATATAGAAAGAGAGAATCATTTAAGAAAAAAAATGAATAAAAATTTGATTAATGAGAATAGTAATAGTCTAATTAATCATGTTTTACTATGTGAAGCAAAATACTATACAAAACAATATTACATACACGTTTGATACAAATTATAAGGAAAAATACAAAGAAAAATATATAAAAATAAAATATTGTTAATTAAGTAATCTACTAATAAAAATAAAAAGACTCAGATATTATTTTGAAATGCATGTAATATAATATTAAAATGTGTTCTTGTTAATTAATAGTGTGTATAAATTTTATTATATATTGCTAAATACGGTTTGTATGATTTTGTTAGCTTTTACAAATAAGAAGGATTATAGTATAAACTGGAAAACTTAGTTTGAAGTTGTTACTTTGGAGATGAGCACTCTCAAACTTTAAATTAGAAATTTTGTCAACTCTCATGACTGGCCCTGCTAGAGTTACACAAAAAAATTCAAGGCTGGACAATCTTCTCAGTAATGTGAATGTCCAATAATAAAGCACCTGTTATCTGAAACTGTCCAGTATTGCAGTTATGTCTCATATTAGTTTATGAGCTTGTGCCACTTTTTTTTGTAACACATGAGCTTGTGCGACTTAATCTCAAATGTTCATGTATAATAGTGATTCCATGTAGAAGAACGAACTTTTAAAACATACGATCTAAAGTTACATGATCACTGAAAGAGTAAACGTTAAAACAGTAGTGTTGACTTCTGATATCTGATTTACATCTCTAAATATATATATTTTCATTGTCGTAAACGCATGTAAGAGGAACCGAAACATAATACAATATATCCCAAAAACTCTTTTTCCTGATTACGTTTTTGTACAAGAATGCGACTGAGAGTATATGTCACAAGACAAACAAACCTAAAATCAAATCATGAGTTCAAGCAAAAGACAAGAAGAGAAAGGTCCAAAACCAAGAACATCCATCACTGGCTACGAATATGCTGGTCTGCTTCACTTGGCCTCACTTCAATCTCCAGCTGACTGACAAGAAGATTAGAACCAAGAGCGTAGAAACACAGCAACGATGACCTAATTTTCATAGAAACGGGAGCGATGCCTTCTTAACCTGTAATAAACCAATGGCATCAACCAACAACATCCATTAATTAACTCCATCATATAATAAACTATGAAAATAAGAATGTTAGATGGTGAAATCTTCTGACCTTTGATGCACAGAGCTACTTCTGCTAACTCCACTTGTGGTGGTTGCAAACAACTCATCATCGATCTCATCTACTCTATACTCCGGAAACTCGACCGACGCCACTGAGCTGTCATCAGAGTTGGAGTTATCATAATAGCTAGAACGACTCCTCCCTCCTCTCCTGCCCTCACTCACCCTCGCTCTTCTCCTATTCCTTGCGTTCCTTATATTATCAAACACTTTATAAAAGATACAAGACGTCCACCAGTTTCCCTCATTGCCACGCACATCCTCAAACTCATCACCCGTGCCATCATCATCATCTCCGTACTCAATCACATAGTCTCCCAAAACAACACCTCTCGGAACCTCAGAGTGAATCGTGCTCAACACGTCGATGATCTCAGACGACTGCTGGAAATTCTCCCAGTCAAGCTTCCTCGCGGGATCAATCTTAGAAGGACGAGAGTCCGGATGCTCTGACTTAGCGTGCTTCCGGAGCTCTGAGTAAGTACCAATGAACCTGCATCGCTCTTCCTCGCAGCAACGTTGTTTCTCATCGAGAAGGAGACGAGCTTCTTCCACAACAACCCACCCGGTGACTTCTCCTCTGCAGAGCGGACACAAGGGCTTGCAGCTCTCTTCTAAGGTCTTTGACCGAGGCGGGTCTGGAACTGGAGGTGGTGGGTCTGTTGTTCCACAGGCGGTGATGAAACGGTCCAGACAGTTGGAGTGGAGGTGGTCTGTGTTGCAGACGAACGCACGGCATCCGTTGTCGTGAGACGAGCACTGGAGAAGGACGGCGTTGTGTGGGGAGTCTAAGCAAATGGGACAGACTAAGTCGTCCCAATTGATCATCATCAGGTCGCTGCTGCAAAAGGTCTTTGCTTGAAGGTTGTTATCACAAACATGTTGTTGTAACGCCATAAAGTTTTAAACTTTATCTCTTGAGAAATGAACAGAGACTCGATGCAAACCGTTCTAAGTCATTTCCTTGATGAAGTTAGCTGCATATGCAAGTAAAAAGGAGGGAGCTTTGTGAATAAGAATGCATAAAGCCTAAACCTTTGGAAACGATTCAATCGCTGGTGATTACACACTACAAACCCCAGTTAAGGAGACTTAGCATTAATGAGAATTGGATTCAGAAAATTAAAACGATTGAGAAACAGATCACAAACTACTACAATCGAGTCAAAACCTAAGGTGAAACCGGATCCAAACCGATCAGTAAGCAAGAAGCAACAGTATTAACCGAGAATAGGGTCGAATCGAAGAAGGAAGAAGAAGAAGGCTGACCTTTGAGATTGGCAGTTCGAAGAGATGGGAGGTTTCTTGTGGGGATAGAGTGTTTTCAAGCAAAGCCGCCTCCTTTATTAGTCCACCATATTTACTTTTACCTTTTCAATCATTATTTGTTAGAATAAAGTCCATTTGATTAGTCTAAATTATTTTAAAATACTGATTATAGTATTTTAGTATGTGTTCAGATTGCATAGGAAAATGATATATTGATATATGTGCTGATGATGTTGGAAAACATGTCAACTGTGATTTAACAAAGAGAAATGTCACTACACCTAATTTTGTTTAGAGTATTTTTATGATTTTCTTTGTGGTCTTTTCTTTTCATATACAAAAGATTTATTTTATGTTCTGCACTTTTATAATTCAATATTAGAATTTTTAATAATTAATGTAAACATTTTTAAAGATAGTTTATATGATGTAATTATTTTTATTATTGATTAAAATATACTTATTATTTAAATTTATATGTTTCATTTTAAAACGTTAAATAATAAAAATGGATGGACTATTAGTTTCAATTGTTGACTTTATTGTGTATCTTTTATGAACTCCTAACAAATAAAATATGCTTGGCCATAGCAAAGCTATATGCTTTTAGTTGGGCCTTCTAAAGTATTGGGCCTGGTACAGATAGTTGAGCTTTGTAAACTAAGAAAGAAGATGCTCCAAAATAATTAGATCCAAACGCTCTTCCCAAAGAGCTTGGTTGTGAAAACGCGAACTGAGATTTCTCCAAAACGCACCCAATGCTGAAGCTTTCCCTGCGTTTTAACACAAAACACAAACATTGATTCAACAATTTACAAAGAGAGGATGGTTGCTAAGAGTTCTTTTACCTAGCTGTATCGAGTAACTGTGTAGCTAAGCCTTTTCTTCTGTTGGAAGGTGAAACCCAAATAGCTCGAACTCCACAAACAGCCGGTTTAGCTTCTTCTTCACATACAATGGCTCTGTTATCTAGTCTATCATCTGATCCTCGACATCTTTTAGATACTTCTCTTTGCAACGCAATGTTTCCAAACTGAATGGAGGTTGAAGTTGAAGAGCTCTCTTTCTTTAAGAGTCTTCCATCATCAAGAGGAGATATGATCTTAAATGCTTCCTTGATTGGTTCTGCAACTAGACATCCAGAGATCCTCTGAGAGGAGACAAGAAGATAAACCTGCACATAACAAGCTTGCTCTTGAAACCACTGTAAAAGCAAAGAACTATACAGAGACACATAACAAGCTAGCTCTTGAAACTCTTCGTTTGTGATTTCATTGCTAGTCACAGACATAGAATCACAGCAAGTCATTGTCTTCTTTCCTTAGGCTAATAAGTAAAGTAAGCGTTCCCAACAAGTTTTGTATCCAGTACCAAATTATCATGTATGAGCAATGGAATCTATACAAACTGTTTTTTTTAAGTCGTGGATAAAAGAGTGATTACCTTACAATGTTTGTGAAGAATCCAATCTTCACCTAGCTCAACCTCCATCATCTTCACAACCTCTTGCACCTGCAAATGCAGACACTAACCCAGTAAAATCCTCAAAATGAAGGAACCAGGACAAGAACCAACACAACTTAAACTGATCAAAAGTATGAACCTTGTTTCTGTGTGCAGGAGAATCATTTTCCAACACCATAACAACTCGGTTCTTGCCTAAAGAAGGCGTCTTGAAGGCTCTCTCGTTCTGCCAACCCTGAGAAAAGACAAATTATTAAGAAAAACCGAAACTTTATCAAAACAACGTCAGCATATGTCTGTCTTCTTCAGCAATAATAAGGTCACCTTAAAAGAGATTCCGTTCATGTACTCCTTGTGAAAGCTTTGATGGCTCTTCTCATCTAACTCATCTCCAGGAGCATACGTAGCTCCACACTCAGGGCAATGCCTGAGAAGAAAGTCAGATTGGCCCAGCTCTAAGTGGAATTGAGTATAGCTACGCTTCTTGTTCACTGTTTCAGGTCCTTTCTTCTGTGGCTTTCCAATGCATCCCTGAAGCACTTCGCTTCTGGAATACCACGAAAGATTACGTCAAGTGGAGTTTTTGAGAGAAACCCTTTACGCATAAACAGAAACCCAATTGCAAACCCCAAAAAGACAGTTCAAATTACCTATCGGATTTGGCAGATCGACGCTCGTAGGTGTTGACGATGACGTTGCGATTGTTCTCCCAGGCGGATAAGCCATCGTCTGTTTCAGGTGATACTGAGGCGGCGATGGGAGAAGAAGACGAGGGCTTGAAGAAAGTATTGATCTTTGATTGCATTTGCTTAGTGAGATTTGGGACTCTGTGCTTAGGTCCCTTTTCCTTTCCTCTTCTTCTTCTCCCTCTTTGGCGCCAAGGAGAGATTTTTTTTTTTCTCTTTTCTTGTGGTTTACCGCCACGCGAAACGGTTTAAGTACAAATTGGCTAAACCGGATTGTATGTTTGAAAAGTATAGAATTTGTAATATTGTTAACCGGAGATGACAACCGGATTGTGTGAATCAGTGTCATTGTGCCAAGTGCCAACATTATAGCTTTGATATGGGTGTTTTTGATTAATGTTAATGTATACTATATAATTCTACTACATTAGAAGTGTTGAAATAGTGCATTGAATCTGAGAGTTGGCATAGATCGGGCGATCTAGGTGTTATGGATCAGGCGATTGCTAACATAGAACGGGAGCATCGATCGATGGACATGTTGTTGCATCGATCGATAGGATGGAGAATCTGTTACAACTGAGATGGAGGTTTCTGAAGAAAAGGCGTATTCAACGATTCTGTTGTGTATGACAGATGAGATCATCATCGAAGTTTCCGGTGTTGATACTGCAGCTGGTTTGTGGTTGAAGTTAGAGAGTCTATACATGACAAAGTCTCTAAATAAGAAGCTACTTCTGAAACAACGTCTTTTGGCTCTGAGGATGCAGGAAGGTACACAACTTCAAGATCACCTTGATAGTCTAAATTCCATTATGTTAGATCTGAGGAATATATATGTTAAGGCGGAGGATGAGGATGCGGCGCTGATTTTGTTAGTTTCACTACCAAACTCCTATGATAACTTTGTTCAGTCATTCATAGGGAGTAAGGATACAGTGAGTTTGGAGGAAGTCAGGTCGGCACTTAACAACAGGGAGTTGCGTCACAATGCATCTAGTTCTGGTACAGATGATCAGGCTTCTGGGTTGTTTGTAGGTGGTGGAAAGAACTATGAGAAAGACAGGAGATCGAAAGACAAAAGGTCATTCTCAAGGGGTCCTAAACCAATTGATATTTGCAATTATTGCAATGAAAAAGGGCATTGGAAATCTAATTTTCCTAAGAAGAAGCAAGCTGATTTCGCTTTTATATCAGAGAATGAAGCTAAATCTGATGATGATATTGTTCTAGTTGCTCATGGAAATACACATTCTAGGGATGTATGGGTTCTAGACACATGAGCATCTTATCATATGTGTCCAAGGAGAGAATAGTTCTCAGAGTATGAGGGAGTGACTGATAGCAAGATCAAGATGGCGAATGACTTTGCTTGCGATGTTGCAGGAATCGGTTCTATAAAGCTCAGGACACATGGTGGTAAAGTCTGCACACTGACATGAGTTAGACATGTTCAAGCTATGTCCAAGAACTTGATCTCAGTTAGTCTTTTGGATAGCAGAGGTTTCAAGTAAATAGTCTGGAAGGTTATGAGTGTCTACAGGGGTTCAGATGTGGTTATGAGAGGTTTCATTCATGGTACTCTATATTTGCTGGAAGGTTCTACAGTTTCAGTAAATAGTCTGGAATTATGTTCATCATAGTTCAATCAGTTTTGTAAGGATGCAAGAGCTACTAAGCATCTTACAGTCAGCGATACACCACAGAAGAATGGTGTAGCATAGAGAGTTAACCAAACCTTGTATGAGAGAGCGAGGTGCATGCTTTCAAGTGATGGTTTGGAGAAGATGTTATGGGCTGCAGTAGAGGGCTTCAACAAACAGGTGGAGTTGCAGGAAGTGCACTCGGATGAACCGTATCGATCGACGACCGATCAACAGTATCGATCGATGACGGATGACCAGTGTTGATCGATGGTAGGTAGACAGTGTCGATCGATGTCGGATGGTCAGTATCGATCGATATAAGAAGAAGATATCAAGCGATCGTTGACAGACGAGCAGCCAAAGTCTTCTAGAGTTGATGTCAGGCCACCAGAGAGATATTTGTTTAAAGATATGGTGGATTATGCACTACATGTTGCAGAGGAAGTGCATACTTGTGAGTCATCCACTTACATATGGTTTGCTGCAATGGAAGCTGAGATGGAATCTCATGAAATGAATCAAACATTGGATCTGGTCATGGATAGCTACATGGTCAGTTTGGGCTACGACATGGGTCTTTATGACTGTTGTATCTGTTATGATATTTTTGTGTAGGGTCGTTTTAGTACTACGGAACACTGGAAGACTATCAAGTTTTATGTTTATGTGTGTGTTTTGAGAAGAGAAATTGAGGCAAAGAGATGTATTATTGAGTGTGTTTGGCGTTACAACGTATTGGGTGTATAAACCCTAGTTTTCTAGCCTAACTCTATAATCTCTAAGCCCCAAAATATCGATCACTTGTTCTAGGGTTTGGGTTCCCCTTTTATAGTTGATGTAAGTCGGTCAATCTTGGGCGGCTGCTGTAATATTCGGGAATATATTAGTTTCCCCTTGATTAGGGAAACTTCCATATTCATGCGGAGGATTGGTTCCTTGGTCCTTACGGCAAGGACTGGGCCTTGGTTCCTCGATACAGGGACTGGACCCTGGGTACTTGCCGAATGGAGATCGGGCCCTGGTGCCACCTGGTGGAGATGGGTCCTTTAAGTTGAGGAGGGACCCTGGGTCCTTTCCAAACGAGGGCCCGAAAGTCGAGGCCCCTTCGGAGGCTGGAGAAAACTCTAGCCTTGGATATTTTTCCCCAACAGTTTGCCCCTTATTCCTTGATTGCTTCGTAGGGATCAAGGGATAATATGTAGCCTCGAGTCTAGATGCCATTTCTTTCAGCAGGAGAAGGGTTTGGAGTCTGAACGGAACGTGGAATCATTTTGGGCCCATCGTTCGTGGATTTGAAGAAGGTGGTTTTGCTTTGAGGGTGTCGAGCCTTCAGGCCTTCTGGCGGAAATGATTGAGAGCCAGATGGGCTTTTTGGGGGAGGCCCATTATCGGTTCAGCTTCTCCGTTTGGCGCTCATTCGTGCGCGTGGCGAGATGATCGTGGCGTGTGGGTTTCCAACTAGGGTTTCTTCCTTTTTCTTTGATCGGAACCAAGCTTCTTCTCCATTTCATCTTTGCCTTCTCTGGAGCTTTCTTCTCGGCGGCTTCCTCTTCCGGAGATTCTTCCTATTTTTCACAGGTAGCCGTCTCTCTTCCTCCTTTTCTTATTAAAAATGTCGACTGAGTCCCCTAGCAAAGCCCTAGAAACCTCTCCCGTAGCTAGGTCTAGGACTTCCTCTTCTTAATCTCCTGTGGCCGAGACGACGGGATCCCATATTGTTGAAGTCGGGGACGCCGTCACCGGGGGTCGAGTTGGTATATCTCCATCGCTGGGTCCGTTTTCGTCGATTAAAGAGGAGGACGTAGCGGGTTGGCGAAGGAAGTATGATCTTCCTCGGGACCTAATCATTCGATTCCCTGATCCAACGGATAGGATCTCTGACTTCGGAGTTGATGAGGTCCCGATATACGAGGCGTACTTCGAGTCAGGTTTTCGTGATCGAGTCCCTTCATTGATCGCGAAACTGTCAGAGTTTTTTGATATCTCTCCGGGTCAGCTGACCCCTCCAGCCTGGAGAACTTTGATAGCCATCTAGAATCTAGGTGATCTGGAGGGTCTGATGTTAGGTCTAAACGAAGTTCTCTACTCGTACTCCATCTCGACCCTTCCTGGATCAGAGGGGAAATATTATCTCCGTCCTCGTGGCAAGAAAGCGTTGGTTCAGGAGATTGAGAAGAAAGCAAGAAAGAGCCATCCTGTTTTTAGTGGTAAATGGGAGGAGAGGTTCGCCTTTGCGCTTCTTCCAGGCTATCCCTCGGTTTGGCACGTAGCGGGTAGGTTAAATAGTTACAGGCTTTGGGCGTAATCCTGATATTCACTTGTTTGTTTTGCCATTGCAGGTGTATCTGTTCCAGCGGTGCCGGAAGGGAGAGAGGTAGCTTAACGGGTGTTTGATCTACCAGTTGAACGTCGTCAAGTCGTTTACCTTCTGAGTCGAGAAGTTCTTGGTCGCTGCAGCATTTGGGGTGAGCTCATAGTGTTTCTTTTTGTCTTCGTTACTCAGTCATTGAACTTGCGGATTCTTCTTTGCAGGGAATATGTCTGGACCTTCAGGAGATGGCTCCATGGATGCTTTCAAGAAGGCTTGGGAGAATCTTTCCGCTAAGAAGACTCCTAAGGAGATTGTCGTCTCGGGGAATGATGACGTTCAGATTACGGGGAGCCTTAAGCGCAAAGGATCTAGCACTCCTGCTCCTACCGTTTCCAAGAGGAGGACTCGTTCTTCGACCCCTACGATCACTGGCTTGGACCTGAAGCCGGTGCTGGATGACCTTTCTACTAAGGTCTTCCCGGGGAGCGTGTGTAATCTTCCTGCCGATGACCTTCCCAAAGCCATCAGCTCTATCCAGTTTGACCTCCTTCAGGTATGTCGGCGTATTTTATTATTGTTTTGGCTTCGTAGTGCGCTATAATAATGGTGGTATTGTGCTCGTCGCAGGTCATGTCTCAGGTTCATCATCTTAAGGACATGATGAACGAAGACACTTCTAAGGAAGTCGAGGCTCTGAAGGCTCAGCTTCGTGAGGAGAAAGATAAAGGCTTGGCGCAGGGGAAAGAGCTTAAGTCTCTTCAGCTTAGGTTGAAGAAATCGCAGGAGCTGGAGGAGAATGCTGCTACCGAGCATGTCTTGCTGACGTCCAAGCTGGATGCGGTGAGGGGAGAGTTGGAGGAGCTGAAGAACGAGAAGACTCTCTTCGAGGATGAGAGGACGCTGGCTGTGAATGGAGCCAAGATGACTGCTCGTTGGGAAGTGATGAGGGACTATCTGAAGGGGCGGACCGATGAGTGGGACTTCGTGGTGGAGTTCGAGCGCTACAAGATGGTGAAGGAGTCTGAGGCTAAGCTTCGTGGGTTGCCTCCTCCTTCATATGATGATGAGCCACTTATCCCAGTGAAGGAAACCGCTGAGGTAGATCCTCCTGCTCCCGTGGGTGACGCAGCTGATGCCCCTGAGGCTTAAAATCTCTTCTCCAGTTTTTGTTGAACTCTTGAGCCCGATGGGCTGTTTGTCGTACTTCCGCCCTTCGGGGCTTTATTTCCAGACTTTGGGCCTTCGCGCCTTTTTGTTTTAAGACCTATGGCCCTTCGGGGTCTTTTATTTTAAGACTTATGGCCCTTCGTTGTTGGGGTCAAAAACGGTTCTCTCGAAATCAACGGCTAAAACTATTTATCATGTGCGGACTTTCCATAAAACAAGCGTCGAAAGCAAGACAAGTCGTATAGCTTAAAGAACCTATGTTAAAGTCGATCGTTCTTGATTTACACGATAAACTTTACGAGAAAACCAAATGAGATTTAGTCGTAAAACTTCGATGATACAATCAAGAAGAACCGAGAGACATTAGGTCCGTAGATGACACGACCATACGAAAGTATACGGAAGAAACGGGAAGTAATCTAAGTTTGGACAGGCCGAACGACAAAGAATTCGCCTTGAAACTTCAAAGAGCCCGTTCTCTCAAACCGTGAGGACCCAGAAAACGAGTAAGATATCAAATCGAAGCCTTCGCCGAGACGAACGTGATGCCTCTAGGCGCCGGGCGCCTAGCGCCCGTGCTGCCTCTAGGCGCCGGGCGCCTAGCGCCCGTGCTGCCTCTAGGCGCCGGGCGCCTAGCGCCCGTGCTAGGCGCCCGTGCTGGTCCTAGCCGTCCGTGATGGTCCTAGCCGCCGGGAAACTTCAAAGAGCTCGTTCTCTCAAACCGCGAGGACCCAGAAAACGAGTAAGATATCAAATCGAAGCCCTCGCCGAGACGCACGAGATGCCTCTAGGCGCCTGGCGCCTAGCGCCCGTGCTGCCTCTAGGCGCCGGGCGCCTAGCGCCCGTGCTGCCTCTAGGCGCCGGGCGCCTAGCGCCCGTGCTGCCTCTAGGCGCCGGGCGCCTAGCGCCCGTGCTGCCTCTAGGCGCCGGGCGCCTAGCGCCCGTGCTGCCTCTAGGCGCCGGGCGCCTAGCGCCCGTGCTGCCTATAGGCGCCGGGCGCCTAGCGCCCGTGCTGCCTCTAGGCGCCGGGCGCCTAGCGCCCGTGCTGCCTCTAGGCGCCGGGCGCCTAGCGCCCGTGCTGCCTCTAGGCGCCGGGCGCCTAGCGCCCGTGCTGCCTCTAGGCGCCGGGCGCCTAGCGCCCGTGCTGCCTCTAGGCGCCGGGCGCCTAGCGCCCGTGCTGCCTCTAGGCGCCGGGCGCCTAGCGCCCGTGCTGCCTCTAGGCGCCGGGCGCCTAGCGCCCGTGCTGGCTCGGGTCTTCGAGCGACAATCTTCCGTGCACAAGTCCCAGGCCCCGACCATCAGAAGTCTGTACTTTGAATCTTTCCCGAGTCCTCGCGGAATGAATCAGTGAGATTCCGCGTACAAAACTCTCGTTCTTACTCCAAACTAAGATCGTCGGAAATACTTCGGAAACTCGTAAGGTATCAACGGAAAGGAAGATCTTAAATTCTTCGTACGAAACAGTGATGGTTATCCTAAGACGCCACTCATCTCAACTCTACGAAGGAATGAAGATCTTCCGAAGAAATCGTAAAAACAACGGAAGTCCTAGAAACGGCCCTAAAGGGACCAAATTCGATCGGACAATCCATTTACGATTATCTAAGATAGATACGACGATTTACGTTTATCTTTACGTAACAAGATAAATGCTAAATTGCCGGAAGGATAAATGTCAAGTTTCCCGAAGATAAATGTCAAGTTTCCCGATAAACATGAAGGCCGACGAAAATGGAAAAAGCCCGCTTCGCGGCCCAAAAGGAGAATAGACCGTCATAAGAGGGAGTATATAAAGGAGCTTTGGGAGAGAAGGAAAAGAGGAGCAAAAATCCTAGAGAGAAAGCAAATCCGAGATTGGAAACCTAGAGAGCTCCTGTTAGCTTAAGAACTTAGAATTTAGGCGGTAGACTAGCAAGGCAAGACCTAGAACGTCCGGGCGCCTCTCGTTCTATTTTCATCTTGTCCGCAGACCCTTATTTCTCGCGGAAGGATCTAACAATCCTTTTACTTAGAGTTCCGCGCATAGAAACCCTAGGCGTTATTCTCGACACGCCCGTTTCTATGACAAACACTCATACTAGACGAAATCCGCCAGGCAGTTCGATCTCTTGTTCAAATCTTTCTAACTGAACTACGTCCGACTTGATCCTCGAAAGGGGTACGTAGGCAGCCTTCCTTAAGGTCCAGTCCCAACTCTCTACAAAATCCTTTTTGTACGATTTTCGTCTTTTGATTATCTTTACATATCTTCCGCACTTGTTCGGTCACTTGTCGTTGGCTGTCGCAGAGAATCCGGGCCTTCAGGGAAAGTCGGGTTAACTTGGCTTTCCTCCGTTTTTACTTATCAAAATCGACAGTGCGAATTTCGGTTCCCACAGTTTGGCGCTAGAAGGAGGGGAGGACGGATTACTCTTACTCTTACGGCCGCAAAACGCTTGATCAAAGCAATGTCTGGAAATATGAAAGACAAACTCGCAGCTCACATCGACGCTGGTAAAACAACTTCAGCAGTGACTGATCCTACGACCAACGCTTATGCAAACGGTTATCTAAGATTATCATCTTACGGACAAAGGTCCCGAGAACGGACCATCCCGACCAGGTTTGGGTCCTATCAACCATGCGCCCCAGTCCAAAGTTCCTGCAACACGGTCCTCGGGTCAATGGACACAACCCCCCTCGCTCGGAAAAATTCAAAAAAGGACTTGGTAGTCGAGACGGATTCCTGCCTGCCGTATACAACGGCTGTGGTTAGCTTGACCACCAGTTGCCTTAACTATACGGGGAATCGAAATCCTTTCGGAAAAACCAGCGTCACATCAACGGCTTTTTCTAAAGAAAAATCGTAAAAACGTCTAAGTCCCTAGACGGCCCAAAAGGGGCCCGAATCACGGCTAAACGACCCACATACGATTTTAGAGTAGGATCGAGCCCAAGGCTGATATGACGGCCTGATTATCGAGCAGAGTTTCGACTGGAAATGTCTTTTAGAATTTCTCGAAAAAAATAAAGACTTGTTCTCCTGGAGATCGCGAAGAAACCCCAGATTACTCAGGAAATAGAAAGCACGACTGATCGGATTACCGATCAGCGTTTCTAATGTTAAAATTCGAACACGTTTTACGAAGCACCTTTCGTAAAATAAATCCTCGAAAGTATTTCGCGAGACACCTTTTGCATGATTAAACTCGACAACATTTTACAAAACAGTTTTCGTAAAACTAACTCGATAACATTTTGCAAAATAACTCTCGTAAAATAGAAGGTCAGCAACATTCTAAGAAGCAACTCCTTGCTGGGATCATGATGAAATCGATGTCCAAAAATCTCGGAAAAACAATTAAAGAAACCTCGAAAGACTAAGTGTCGATCGAGAAACCTTTAAAAACCGAGAAAAACAGGCAGGTCTCGCAAGGAAACACAGTCCCGGGCGGCTAGCACGACCGTGCTGTCCTTAGGCGCCGGGCGGCTAGCACGCCCGTGCTGTCCCTAGTCGCCGGGCGGCTAGCACGCCCGTGCTGCCTCTAGGCGCCGGGCGGCTAACGCGTCCGTGCTGCGCTGGTCGCCGGACAACAGAACATTCGGCGAACGCGGCAAATCCTCGCGAAACCATCCCGACGATAGTCCAACCAAATACTTTGCACCTTTCGTAAAATAATCCTAGACAATACTTCACGAGACAGCGTCTGCACGATTAAACTCGACAACATTTTATGAAACAGTTTCCGTAAAATTAACTCGACAACCTTTTGTTGAATAACTCTCGTTAAATAAAAGCTCGGCAATATTTTACGAAACATCCTTCGTGAAGTATAACAAGATCGCAAGCTTCTTGACCTGACCAGTTCGCTCATAACTTGACGAAACAAGAAGCCCCACTCAAGTGACATCTTGCCGTTCGTTTTCACTTGTCTACCCACCTTAGCCTTCTTCGAGTTTTGCCTACTTCTCCTCCCTTTGCTTCAGCGATTCTGCAACGATTCTGCACTGTTCCTTCGGGTTTCATCAAAAATCGATTCTCGATTCAGTATCAAACTTTTCGAAGACCTTTGACAATGAAATGTTAGAAGACAAAGAGGAACGGACATGAGACAATCTCGAGTAATCAACGAGACTAAGGTACGTCCTACTTAGAAAATTTTATCAAGGTTTTAATTCTTTCGTAGGAAAGGAATGAGAACGTCTTGTAAACTGCCGTAAAATTTAGGGAACTTAGAACCTAGGTGGATAGTCTAGCAAGCTAAGTCTTAGGCATTTTCTTCCAGTTTCATTCTATTGTTGGCATACTTCATAAAGAAAAAAATCCTTTCAAAAGGCAAACGACAGTCTAAGATTCGTCCGAAACGCTAGCGGCATAACAGCGTGGTCAAACCGTTACAAACATAGTCTTGAAAACTCTACACCGTCTCTTGTTGCAATCTCGCGACAAGAAACTCGTACAACGTCAGACTAATAGCACGACGGTGAGCTACAAAATTAACGGAATAACCTTCGGTAAAACTCCATGAGTAATTCGAAGCAACTTTCGCGAAAAGACGAAAACAAAGCGGAAACATTTCCCGTGTAACCCATAACTCGGAAAACTCCGCTAAGATTTGCAAGTCTATCTCAACGAACGCTATTCGGCCATCTGCCGACTACGCCTTTCCATAAAGCCTAAGTTCAAATTTTTCCGTTAACCGTATGGCTGTTAGGACTGATTTTATTACGAGAAATTCATCGCATGATTTCCGCTTTTGGGCTATGCGACAGAGTTGCTCACGTAAATGGTCACTTGGAGTTTTATGACAAATCGTGGATTATCGTCTGGCCCTTAAGTGATTGGAGCGGCGATCGTTCAGCTGTTTTGTCTTGGGGTGAAGGCTATGTTCAGCCGTTTAACCAAGGAGTTGGTAAACGATCAGACTGCGATCCTTTCGCATTAAGGTCATATTGGTTCACGATTGTCCTTAATGGTGGTGCCGAATTCAGGTTCGGGCTTTACGGAAAGGCGTAGTCGGCCGATGGCCGAATAGCGTTCGTTGAGATAGACATGCAAATCTTAGCGGAGTTTTCTGAGTTACGGGTTACACGGGAAATGTTTCCGCTTTGATTTCGTCTTTTGGCGAAAGTTGCTTCGAATTACTCATGGAGTTTTACCGAAGGTTATTCCGTTAATTTTGTAGCTCACCGTCGTGCTATTAGTCTGACGTTGTACGAGTTTCTTGTCGCGAGATTGCAACAAGAGACGGTGTAGAGTTTTCAAGACTATGTTTGTAGCGGTTTGACCATGCCGTTATGACGCTAGCATTTTGGACGAATCTTAGAGTGCCGTTTGCCTTTTGAAAGGAATTTTTTCTTTATGAAGTAGAATGAGTATGCCAAGGATGCGTGGCGATCGTTTCTAGGTTTTCCGAGAGATTAGATCGGTTTGCGCGTTCTGCCTTAGTCTCGTTGATTACTCGAGATTGCCTCATGTCCGTTCCTCTTTGTCTTCTAACGTTTCGTTGTCAAAGGTCTTCGAAAAGTTTGACACTGAATCTAGAATCGATTTTTGATGAAACCCGAAGGAACAGAGCAGAATCGTTGCAGAATCGTTGAAGCAAAGGGAGGAGAAGTAGGCAAAACTCGAAGAAGGCTAAGGTGGGTAGACAAGTGAAAATGAACGGCAAGATGTCACTTCAGTGGGGCTTCTTGTTTCGTCAAGTTATGAGCGAACTGGTCAGGTCAAGAAGCTTGCGATCTTGTTATACTTCACGAATGATGTTTCGTAAAATATTGCCGAGCTTTTATTTAACGAGAGTTATTCAACAAAATGTTGTCGAGTTAATTTTACGGAAATTGTTTCGTAAAATGTTGTCGAGTTTAATCGTGCAGACGCTGTCTCGTGAAGTATTGTCTAGGATTATTTTACGAAAGGTGCAAAGTATTTGGTTGGACTATCGTCGGGATGGTTTCGCGAGGATTTGCCGCGTTCGCCGAATGTTTTGTTGTCCGGCGATCAGCGCAGCACGGGCGTGTTAGCCGCCCGGCGCCTAGAGGCAGCACGGGCGTGCTAGCCGCCCGGCGACTAGGGACAGCACGGGCGTGCTAGCCGCCCGGCGCCTAAGGACAGCACGGGCATGCTAGCCGCCCGGTGCCTACGGACAGCACGGGCGCGCTAGCCGCCCGGCGCCTAAGGACAGCACGGGCGTGCTAGCCGCCCGGGACTGTGCTTCCTTGCGGGACCTGCCTGTTTTTCTCGGTTTTTTTAAAGGTTTCTCGATCGACACTTAGTCTTTCGAGGTTTCTTTAATTGTTTTTCGAGATTTTTGGACATCGATTTCATCATGATCCCAGCAAGGAGTTGCTTCTTAGAATGTTGCTGACCTTCTATTTTACGAGAGTTGTTTTGCAAAATGTTATCGAGTTAGTTTTACGAAAACTGTTTTGTAAAATGTTGTCGAGTTTAATCATGCAAAAGGTGTCTCGCGAAATACTTTCGAGGATTTATTTTACGAAAGGTGCTTCGTAAAACGTGTTCGAATTTTAACATTAGAAACGCTGATCGGTAACCCGATCAGTCGTGCTTTCTATTTCCCGAGTAATCTGGGGTTTCTTCGCGATCTCCAGGAGAACAAGTCTTTATTTTTTCCGGGAAATTCTAAAAGACATTTCCAGTCGAAACTCTGCTCGATAATCAGGCCGTCATATCAGCCTTGGGCTCGATCCTACTCTAAAATCGTATGTGGGTCGTTTAGCCGTGATTCGGGCCCCTTTTGGGCCGTCTAGGGACTTAGACGTTTTTACGATTTTTCTTTAGAAAAAGCCGTTGATGTGACGCTGGTTTTTCCGAAAGGATTTCGATTCCCCGTATAGTTAAGCCAACTGGTGTTCAAGCTAACCATAGCCGTTGTATACGGCAGGCAGGAATCCGTCTCGACTACCAAGTCATTTTTTGAATTTTTCCGAGCGAGGGGGGTTGTGTCCATGGACCCGAGGACTGTGTTGCAGGAACTTTGGACGGGGGCGCATGGTTGATAGGACCCAAACCTGGTCGGGATTGTCTGTTCTCGGGACGTTTGTCCGTAAGATGATAATATTAGATAACCGTTTGCATAAGCGTTGGTCGTAGGAGCAGTCACTGCTGAAGTTGTTTTACCAGCGTCGATGTGAGCTGCGAGTTTGTCTTTCATATTTCCAGACATTGCTTTGATCAAGCGTTTTGCGGCCGTAAGAGTAAGAGTAATCCGTCCTCCCCTCCTTCTAGCGCCAAACTATGGGAACCGAAATTCGCACTGTCGATTTTGATAAGTAAAAACAGAGGAAAGCCAAGTTAACCCGACTTTCCCTGAAGGCCCGGATTCTCTGCGATAGCCAACGACAAGTGACCGAACAAGTGCGGAAGATATGTAAAGATAACAAAAGACGAAAATCGTACAAAAATGATTTTGTTAAGAGTTGGGACTGGACCTTGAGAAAGGCTGCCTACGTACCCCTTTCGAGGATCAAGTCGGACGTAGTTCAGTTAGAAAGATTTGAACAAGAGATCGAACTGCCTGGCGGAGTTCGTCTAGTACGAGCGTTTGTCATAGAAACGGGCGTGTCGAGAATAACGCCTAGGGTTTTTATGTGCGGAACTCTGAGTAAAGGGATTGTTAGATTCTCGCGAAGGAACAGAAGTCTGCGGACAAGATGAAGGTAGAACGGGAGGCGGCCAGACGTTCTAGGTCATGCCTTGCTAGTCTAACCACCTAAGTTCTAAGTTCCCTCAATCTAAAATCTCGGATCTGCTATCTAAGTCTCTCAATGATTTTTCGCTCTGCCTTTCCTTCTCTCCCAAAGCTCCTTTATATACCCCTTCTTATGACGGTCTATTCTCCTTTTGAGCGGGCTTTTTCCATTTTCGTCGGCCTTCATGTTTATCGGGAAACTTGACATTTATCTTCGGGAAACTTGACATTTATCCTTTTGGAAATTTAGCATTTATCTTGTTATGTAAAGATAAACGTAAATCGTCGTATCGATCTCAGATAATCGTAAACGGACTGTCCGATCGCGTTTGGTCCCTTTCGGGCCGTCTCTAGGACTTCCGCTATTTTTTACGATTTCTTCGGAAGATCTTCATTCCTTCGTAGAGTTGATATGAGTGGTGTCTTAGGATAACCATCACTGTTTCGTACAAAGAATTTAAGATCTTCCTTTCCGTTGATACCTTACGAGTTTCCGAAGTGTTTTCGACGATCTTAGTTTGGAGTAAGAACGAGAGTTTTGTACGCGGAATCTCAATGATTCATTCCGCGAGGACTCGGGAAAGATTCAAAGTACAGACTTCTGACGGCCGGGGCCTGGGACTTGTGCACGGAAGATTGTCGCTCGAAGATCCGAGCCAGCACGGCCGCTAGGCGCCCGGCGCTTACGTGCAGCACGGACGCTAGGCGCCGGCGCCTAGAGGCAGCACGGGCGCTAGGCGCCCGGCGCCTAGAGGCAGCACGGGCGCTAGGCGCCCGGCGCCTAGAGGCAGCACGGGCGCTAGGCGCCCGGCGCCTAGAGGCAGCACGGGCGCTAGGCGCCCGGCGCCTAGAGGCAGCACGGGCGCTAGGCGCCCGGCGCCTAGAAGCAACACGTGCGTCTCGGAGAGGGCTTCGATTTGATATCTTACTCGTTTTCTGGGTCCTCACGGTTTGAGAGAACGGGCTCTTTGAAGTTTCCCGGCGGCTAGGACCATCACGGGCGGCTAGGACCAGTACGGGCGCTAGGCGCCCGGCGCCTAGAGGCAGCACGGGAGCTAGGCGCCCGGCGCCTAGAGGCAGCACGGGCGTTAGGCGCCCGGCGCCTAGAGGCAGCACGGGCGCTAGGCGCCCGGCGCCTAGAGGCAGCGCGGGCGCTAGGCGCCCGGCGCCTAGAGGCAGCGCGGGCGCTAGGCGCCCGGCGCCTAGAGGCAGCGCGGCGCCTAGAGGCAGCGCGGGCGCTAGGCGCCCGGCACCTAGAGGCAGCGCGGACGCTAGGCGCCCGGCGCCTAGAGGCAGCACGGGCGCTAGGCGCCCGGCGCCTAGAAGCAGCACGGGCGCTAGGCGCCCGGCGCCTAGAGGCATCACGTGCGTCTCGGCGAGGGCTTCGATTTGATATCTTACTCGTTTTCTGGGTCCTCACGGTTTGAGAGAACGGGCTCTTTGAAGTTTCAAGGCGGATTCTTTGTCGTTCGGCCTGTCCAAACTTAGATTACTTCCCGTTTCTTCCGTATACTTTCGTATGGTCGTGTCATCTTAGCTACGGACCTAATGTCTCTCGGTTCTTCTTGATTGTATCATCGAAGTTTTACGACTAAATCTTATTTGGTTTTCTCGTAAAGTTTATCGTGTAAATCAAGAACGATCGACTTTAACATAGATTCTTTAAGCTATACGACTTGTCTTGCTTTCGACGCTTGTTTTATGGAAAGTCCGCACATGATAAATAGTTTTAGCCGTTGATTTCGAGAGAACCGTTTTTGACCCCAACAACGAAGGGCCATAAGTCTTAAAATAAAAGACCCCGAAGGGCCATAGGTCTTAAAACAAAAAGGCGCGAAGGCCCAAAGTCTGGAAATAAAGCCCCGAAGGGCGGAAGTACGACAAACAGCCCATCGGGCTCAAGAGTTCAACAAAAACTGGAGGAATCGCCTGGATGGCCCTTATCTGTTCCGGATTTGCCTCTATGCCCCTGTGGGTGACTATGTATCCCAGGAATTTCCCGGAGCTTACTCCAAAGGAACATTTAGAGGGGTTGAGCTTCATATTGTATTTCCTCAGGGTGGTGAACGCTTGCTGGAGATGTGAGATATGGTCCTCCGAGTCAAGAGATTTTACCAGCATGTCGTCGATGTAGACTTCCATGGTTTGGCCTATCTGATCGGCAAACATCGTGTTGACCAACCTCTGATAGGTGGATCCAGCATTCTTCAGACCAAATGGCATGACCTTGTAGCAGTATATGCCCCTAGAAGTCATAAAGGACGTCTTTTCTTGGTCGTCGGGATGCATCAGGATTTGGTTGTACCCCGAGAAGGCGTCCATGAAGCTCATTAGTTGGTGCCCAGCGGTGGCATCCACTAGCTTGTCTATATGAGGCAAGGGGAATGGATCCTTTGGGCAGGACTTGTTGAGGTCCGTGAAATCGATGCAGACCCTCCATTTTCCATTTTTCTTTTTCACCACCACCACATTGGCGAGCCAGTCGGGATATTGCACTTCTCTTATGAACCCTGCGTCGAGCAGGTTCTTGACCTCTTCGTTAATGATCTCATCCCTTTCGGGAGCGAACTTCCTTCTCTTTTGTCTAACAGGAGGATGCTCGGGATTCACTTGGAGCTGATGCATGATGACGCTGGGGTCGATTCCGGGCATGTCTTCGTGGGACCATGCGAAGCAATCGGAGTTAGATCTTAGGAAATCGATCAGCCTCCGTCTCAGATCCTTAGGCAGCTTGGAGCCTATCTTGAGGTTCCGCTCCGGGTTTCCTTCTATCAGGGGGACTTCGTCCATGTCTTCAACCTCGGGTTCTTCGGCATGAGGAACGAGAGGTTGCTTCTGTAATTACTATAAAGCTTGGGTCCTTCCCTTCATGGTGGTTTGATAGCAGGACCTAGAATTTTCTTGATCCCCTCTAATGACCTTCACGCCCCAGGGGGTAGGAAATTTTACCAATTGGTGGAGGGTTGATGGTACGGCTCCCATGTCGTGGATCCAGGGCCTCCCTAGTATTACGTAAGACGACGGACAGTCGACTACCAAGAACTTGGTGGTTTAGTTTATTCCCTCGGTGTAGACTGGGAGAAGGACTTCTCCCTCGGTTTGCTTCACCTCTCCGCTAAATCCCACGAGCGGGACCGCTTTCCTGGTTAATGTTTTAGGGTCTAGCCCTAAATCCATATAGGCTGAGTGGAAGATAATGTTGCTGGAGCTGCCGTTGTCCACCAATATTCGTTTAACTAGGCAGTTGGCTATAACAAGCGAGATAACGAGGGCGTCATGGTGGGGAGCAAGGACTTGTTCCTGCTCCCTCGCAGTAAAGCTGATTTCATCCGTTCCCAAGAGTGGGCGCTTGGGAATCTCGGTCTCTTGACCGTTCCTAGCATTGCGAGTACTTCGTTTGGCTGCGGCGCTGCTGATCCCGCTTACTTCTGATTCTCCGGAGATGACGTCGATCACTCGTTCTTGTGGTGGAGGTAGCGCATGGACCGCTTCATTGGGGAGAGCGGGGCCCTCTCTGTTAAGGAGATCCTTGGCCTTATCCGAGAGGAATTCCCTTAGGTAATTCTTCTTGAGAAGCTCGGCTACTTCCAATCTTAAGGCTACACAATCCTCCGTGGTGTGGCCGTGATCGTTGTGGAAACCACACCACCTTTTAGGGTTCCGGGTAGCATCAGGGGACCTCATTTTAGGTGGCCACTTGACTTGTGGGCCCATCTGCCTCAGGATTCTAATGAGCTCCGGTTTGGATATCGCTAGGTGGGAAATGCTGGGCCAAGTCGAAACCATCATTCCTTCGGACCGAGGTAGGGGGCGATGTTGGTATCTGCTCCTGCTCTGATTGGTGGATTCCCGGGAAGGTCGGGATCGGATGGTTTCCTCACGCTCGTCTTTCGATGGTTTGGAGGACTTCTGATCGTACTTGGAGGAAACCTTGGCCCTGCTCACGACGTCTTCTTTCCAGCTTACTTGGGCCCAGACACGAGATAGTACATCTGCCATGTCTCCACATCTGTACTTGGTTAGCTCCTTGTAGAGCTCTCCCTCCGGGAGTAGGCCCTTCTTGAAGGCTGAGATTGCTGTATCGGCGTTACACTCGGGTATGGAGACTTTCTCTTGGTTGAAACGAGCTATGTAGGAGCGTAGGGATTCGTTTCTGTATTGTTGGATCTCGTAGAGGTCATCTGATCTCTTCTCCAGGTGGCGGCTACTAGCGAACTGTTCCACGAACTTGTCGCTGAGGGCGGCGAAGGACGCTATAGACCCCGTGGGGAGGTTGATGTACCATTGGAGGGCAGGACCGGTTAGAGTTGACCCGAAGCCCTTGCACATGGTGGCTTCTCTTGCGTCTTTCGGAATAGCCACGGCTACCATGCGTTGCTTGTACTAGGCGATGTGGTTGTCGGGATCTCCAGTTCCTTCGTACATCTTGATGCTCGGGAAAGAGAACTTTCGAGGCATCTCGATCGAAGCAATCTCCTTCACGAAAGGCGTGTCGGAGTACGACCTTGGATCACTTCTATGGATGGGGGGAGCTACTTCGGGGAGCCTTTCCACCATGGATTGGATGGTGCCGAATTTTTCGGATACCACCTTCTCTAGGTAAGCGGCTAAAGCTGGATCCGAGATCTCGGGATGATCAGGTGAGTACTCTTCGTCCTCTGTATCAGATTCGTCTTCTTCTTCTTCTCGGATTACGTCTCGAACGTTTTCTTGACCGCCGGGTTCGTCTCCGGGCTGCTGAGGCGTTTCCTCGTCGTCGTGCGGGGTGTTGAGCGAAGCCATAGGTCGAACTTTGGTTCTGACCCGTTTTCGTTTGTTCCCTACTGCCCCGAGGGATTGGTTTTCTCGTCTGAGAGCGATGTTCTCGGCTTCCATGGCGTTTAGCTTCTCGGCGCTTTGCTGGAGTTGCTTGGAGTGTTCTCCAAGTTGATCTTTTAGGTATTGAACTTCCTGGACGAGTTCCAGACCTGCATGTGCGGTTTCCTGAGCCTTGTGAAGGTCGGTAATTTGACTCTGAAGGGTTTCAAATCGGCTCAGAAGCTCCTTCTCCTTTGGGGTCGGATTGGCTTGATTGGACTCGTCTTCCGATGCCATCGTCACGTAGTTGATTTACTCCCCTTCTTCTAGCGCCAAACTGTTGTGATATTTTTGTGTAGGGTCGTTTTAGTACTACGGAACACTAGAAGACTATCAAGTTTTATGTTTATGTGTGTGTTTAGAGAATAGAAATTGAGGCAAAGAGATGTATTATTGAGTGTGTTTGGCGTTACAACGTATTGGGTGTATAAACCCTAGTTTTCTAGCCTAACTCTATAATCTCTAAGCCCCAAAGTGTTGATCCCTTGTTCTAGGGTTTGGGTTCCCCTTTTATAGTTGATGTAAGTCGGTCAATCTTGGGCGGCTTCTATAATATTCGGGAATATATTAGTTTCCCCTTGATTTGGGAAACTTCCATATTCATGCGGAGGATTGGTTCCTTGGTCCTTACGGCAAGGGCTGGGCCTTGGTTCCTCGATACAGGGACTGGACCCTGGGTACTTGCCGAATGGAGATCGGGTCCTGGTGCCACCTGGTGGAGATGGATTCTTTAAGTTGAGGAGGGACCCTGGGTCCTTTCCAAACGAGGGCCCGGAAGTCGAGACCCCTTCGGAGGCTGGAGAAACTTTTAGCCTTGGATATTTTTCCCCAACGGAACAGCGCAGGGGCTTAGACTCTCCTTGATATATCCTTTACGCAACAAGTCTTCGACCTGGCGCCTCAGCTCCTCATGTTCAGCCGGACTCATCCTGTAATGTGGTCTATTATGTAATGTCGCTCCAGGAACCAGATCAATGTGATGCTGGATCTCACGCAAGGGAGGCAAACCAACAGGTAGTTCAGCTGGAAAGAAGTCGCTGAATTCATCGATGACTTTGAGCAAGGCTGGAGATGTTGTAGTGTGCAAGACACGATCAGTGGAAGCTGGGAATAGGGCGAGAGCGAAGCCCTCTGCATCCATCTCTGAGATAAATGAAGAGTAAGAACACACAAGTGTCCTTGCCCCCGTGTTTGGGGTAATGGATGGTGGTATGGATTCAGTCGGAGGAGTCGGTAATAATACAATTTGATGCGTCTCCCAGATAAAGCTATAAGTGTTCTTTGCGCCGTCATGTATGATTCTGCGATCAAACTCCCAAGGGCGACCCAAAATCAGATGGCTTATGTCCATAGGTGCCACGTCAAAGTACGTATGGTCCTTGTAATGCGGGCCGATAGAAAAGGGGGCCAGTACTCGTTGTGTAACACGCATGCAATTGTTTTCTGTGATCCATCCAAGCGTGTAGGGGGCGGGATGTTGTTCTCAGACAAGTCCGAGTTTGTTGACAGCGTCATCACCTATCACATTTTTAGAACTCCCTGAGTCAATAATGAACGTGCAGACACGCCCTCTGACAGCGTCATCACCTATCACATTTTCGGAATAGCCACGGCTACAATGCGTTGCTTATACTGGGCGATGTGGTTGTCGGGATCTCCAGTTCCTTCGTACATCTTGATGCTCGGGAAAGAGAACTTTCGAGGCATCTCGATCGAAGCAATCTCCTTCACGAAAGGCGTGTCGGAGTACGACCTTGGATCACTTCTACGGATGGGGGGAGCTACTCCGGGGAGCCTTTCCACCATGGATTGGATGGTGCCGAATTTTTCGGATACCATCTTCTCTAGGTAAGCAGCTAAAGCTGGATCCGAGATCTCGGGATGATCAGGTGAGTATTCTTCGTCCTCTGTATCAGATTCGTCTTCTTCTTCTTCTCGGGTTACGTCTCGAACGTTTTCTTGACCGCCGGGTTTGTCTCCGGGCTGCTGAGGCGTTTCCTCGTCGTTGTCCGGGGTGTTGAGCGAAGCCATAGGTCGAACTTTGGTTCTGAACCGTTTTCGTTTGTTCCCTACTGCCCCGAGGGATTGATTTCTCGTCTGAGAGCGATGTTCTCGGCTTCCATGGCGTCTAGCTTCTCGGCGCTTTGCTGGAGTTGCTTGGAGTGTTCTCCAAGTTGGTCTTTTAGGTATTGAACTTCCTGGACAAGTTCCAGACCTGCGGGTGCGGTTTCCTGAGCCTTGTGAAGGTCGGTAATTTGACTCTGAAGGGTTTCGAATCGGCTCAGAAGCTCCTTCTCCTTCGGGGTCAGATTGGCTTGATTGGACTCGTCTTCCGATGTCATCGTCACGTAGTTGAGTTACTTCCCTCCTTCTAGCGCCAACCTGTTATGATATTTTTGTGTAGGGTCGTTTTAGTACTACGGAACACTGGAAGATTATCAAGTTTTATGTTTATGTGTGTGTTTTGAGAAGAGAAATTGAGGCAAAGAGATGTATTATTGAGTGTGTTTGGCGTTACAACGTATTTGGTGTATAAACCCTAGTTTTCTAGCCTAACTCTATAATCTCTAAGCCCCAAAGTGTCGATCCCTTGTTCTAGGGTTTGGGTTCCCCTTTTATAGTTGATGTAAGTCGGTCAATCTTGGGCGGCTGCTGTAATATTCGGGAATATATTAGTTTCCCCTTGATTTGGAAAACTTCCATATTCATGCGGAGGATTGGTTCCTTGGTCCTTACGGCAAGGGCTGGGCCTTGGTTCCTCGATACAGGGACTGGACCTTGGGTACTTGCCGAATGGAGATCGGGCCCTGGTGCCACCTGGTGGAGATGGGTCCTTTAAGTTGAGGAGGGACCATGGGTCCTTTCCAAACGAGGGCCCGGAAGTCGAGGCCCCTTCGGAGGCTGGAGAAAACTCTAGCCTTGGATATTTTTCCCCAACAGTATCTACATGAGCAAGGTGGAGGATATTTTGTATATCTATCCAGTGTTGTATGTAGATGACAAGGTGATAGCTGTCAAGAAGGTGTGTGATGTTCAGAAGCTGGAGGAGCTGCTGAATTCTGAGTGTGAGAAGAGGATTGAAGTGAAGAAGATAGCAACAACTGATAATCTTGCAGATATGTTCACTAAGGTGGTTCCTCACAGCAAATTCAAGCATTGTCTTGATTTGCTGAATATCTCAAGCTGTTAAGTCTAGTCCTAAGGGGTATCTTTCTCAGTGGGGCGTCTTGCCCGGTGGGGCATCTCGCCCGGTGGGGCGTCTGGTTCGAAGAGAGCGTCTGGCCCTAAGGGGGCATCTGGCTCTGAGGAGCATCTGAGTCCGTCGGAACATCTGACATTTGAGTTCAACAGAACATCTGAGGCAAAGAAAGAGTCTAGTACATATGTTTTATGAGCACAGAGAAGTGCATTCTGGTACATATGATTATGGAGGATTCAAGTTAAGGTGGAGATTTGTTGAAATAATGCATTGAATCTGAGAGTTGGCATAGATCGGGCGATACAGGTGTCATGGATCAGGCGATTGCTATCACGGAGCGAGAGCATCGATCAATGGATATGTTGTTGCATCGATCGATGGGATGGAGAATCGATCGATAGACATGTTGTCATATCGATCGATACGCAAGCCCAATCCGAGAAATATGGAAAGTTTCATTAAACTTTATATATATATATATATATCTTTAGGGTTTTACCCTAATCTGTAAGCAAAGGGTAGCACAAAGTGTATTCTGAAAAACTTGCATCTATCAATAAAATACTCTCTTTGCCCGTGGACGTAGCCGTCAAGGGTGAACCACATTAAATTTATGTGTCTTTCTTTATTGTTCATTGATCTATTAATCTATATCTTCTCACATCTGTCACAACAAGAAGAGTAATTTGTGTGTGCTTCTATTATAATAACATGTATTGTGTATTTGTGTCCGTGTTAGGTTTTGCTTGTAACGTGTGTACTAGCTAGTTTCAAAGGAAAAATGTGTCATGTGTACCCTTTTTTAACTATATTAGTTACACCCGACTGCTACCCGATGGGTTTCATGTCCGCTCTCTTGGAGCTATAATTAATTTTTTTTTTTTGCTTGATTCTCGTTAGGTATTGTGTATCATCTTTGCATAGCGGCCATGTTAATTTTCTCTATATAATTCTAATATTATTGAATGTTAATTTTCCCTATATCATTTCAATTTTATCAAATGTCTCCGAAGAAACTTTTTTTGCTAGATTCTTCACTAGTTAACTACCTCAATGCACTTTAACAAAATATAGTCAAATCAATCTTTTAAACATTCATACATATGCATCATAATATACCAAAGTTGAGATGTTGCAGTATTAATATACGTTTTCCTCTCAATCTACCATTGACAATAATATGTCAGACAAAACTAAATTGTTCAATGACACCAGAGGTCAATAGCTCAACTGGAAAAGACCCTAACTATTGTGTCAGAGGTTTCCAGTCCGAGTGACCGCTGAGACGAAAATAATATTACATGTTTTGGTATTAAAATCTGTGGAGATTAAAACTTCGACTCGAATCCTGATAAATCAAGAAAAAAAAATTCCCCATGACAGCATGAAATCCCAAAAAAAAAATGTTAGTAAATCTGCAATGGAAGTGAAAGGAAATATATTTTCAGAATCATATAACTTGTTATCATGTTTACAGGATCATAAAAAGTCAAACGGGGAATATCTTATACAATGAAACGGGCGGCATACCGAGTGCAGTCTTACAACCACTTTGTACAAGTCCACAATCTGAGATAAGAAAGTAGAGTTACTGTTTAACCCAAAACATAAGTGTAGCATAAATATTTATTCACACAACACAGAAAATGGTATTCAAGAACTAGACACAAAAAGGGTCCTATAATTAACATATATGTAGAGACTTTGTAGTTGGACAAGCGGCCTACACCAAACGAAATAAATGATGATTGTGCAGTAAAGTCTAATGTGGAAAAGCGATGGGGTTAATGTTCATTAATTAGCTAATTTTATCTAGTTTTATGATTTTTTTATCCTTTCAGACACTTTCTCACTTTGTTATTACGTCTGAAGCCACTTTCCACTTGTGACATACTTTATAGTGTTTAAAAGACAGCAATACCCTCTAACTTAAAAAATAAACCATTTCTTTCACAAACTAGATAATTACGGAAATGAGTCCACTTCATTCACAGTCTTGTCATCTTCTTCATCACTTTACCATTTTAAAAACCATTATCTCTTTTTTCTTTTTCTCTCTCCTGAGACCAACACATCTCTCTCATTTCTCTTTTGCAGCCATCTTTATATTTCTGGAAAACATTTTCTCTCAAAGTGGACGTCGTACATTAGTTGGGAGAGTTGTGTTCAGGTGAGTTGTGGATGAGCGATTATGGTCAGGTAAGTTGTGGATAGGGGAGTTGGGTAAAAGAGATAGTGAACGGGTAGGATGTTTTCGGTGGATATATGTATGGGGGAAGTTGTGTACAGGGGAATTGTGTACAAATGACCTTTCAATGTAATGTTGTGTAGCGTATTGCCTGACCACAGAGGATATTGCCTGACCACAGAGGAGTGTGATGGATTTGCATGTTCATCCATAGAGATTGAAAGTTGGGATAGATAAAGCGAAAAGTGTAATTTAGAAGATCGAGTAAAAAAGACTAAATAAGTAGGGATGTTTTAATTAATTTAATTTTTAGCTGTGTTCACAAACTCCATCCACGTACACGGCTCTTTTATTGTCAAAAATCCAATTAGTAATAAAAAAAACAAATAACTAAATACCAATTTCTTTTGGTTTAAATAATAAATAATTGCATATTTATAAACCAATTATCTTTATTCAAATAATAAAAATATAAAACCAAGCTTTTTCTTACAGAGAGTTAATAGAACACAAAATACAAGACACCAAATATAATAAATGAATAGAAAGGTAATTAAACTAACATGATTCTAAATTTATAAAAATAAACTAACGAAATCCACTATCTAGTATGTGATGCCTCATCAAGGGTATTTTTGTCAAATACCTTCGCTCCGTACACGTGAAAGTGTGCTCCAAGTGAAAAGCAGTCTTGAGTGTAAAGAAAACTCATAAAGTGGTCTATTGTGTAATCAACTTTAGTTTACCATTTATACCAAATGGAAGAAACAAATTTTATTTTATTTTTTGAAAAAGAAAGAAGAAGAAACAAAAAGTTGATTAAAGTAAGATATAATTCTGACCAAGCGTATTTACACATCTATATTTTGTTATTTAGAATACAATGGGTTCTTTCAAAACTAAAACAAATCAATAGCTAATTTGTTTAGTAATTATATTATTGAAAACCAAATCGCGTTTTTCTAGAAAATCTTGTATGATCATCACTTCAATTGGTTTATGTAGCTGTGTAGCGAGATTTGGGGATCAAAACTGTTATCTCACATACACAAATAGCGAATTGGACACTTGAATACTGGAAAGTCGTAATCGGAACCTATCTAACCGATGAGAAGAAATAATGGTCCAGCATATTAGAAGTTTAGAACATTTTTAACCATGAGAACTTTATAGACTACTCAAATAAACAAAAAATCATAATTTTGTTAAAAAATAGATTGAAGAGTTATAATTTGGAAAAGAAAATTATAATTGACTAATGTATTTTAGGTTCCCATCATTTAAAAAAAAATGAATATCACTTGGAAAAACTGTTCACTTTTTTGTTTTATTTTAATCATGAATACCTTTTAAATACTCCTTTTATAAATGTTTTAGGCCCATGATGTTAGTTCAAGAAATTTATACCAAAATAATACAAACTATAAAAAAATAAGAAGGGCCATAAGGGTGTTAGACGAAAAGGATAATGTGTGAATCTAATCGATAGAAGAAGAAAGTTTGTTCGACATCGGAAAAAAAAAAAAAAAAAGTTTGTTCGACATCGATAAGGAAGTGACAAAGTGGGGGTAATGGGTAATGGGTAATGGGGAATCGACACGCGCCAAGATTCCAAGCGAAAGGCTAGATATCACGTGCGCCCATCTTTTTAGAATGTGACCGAGTGGGAAACAAGCAATCAAAAACTGACATCTGTCGAAGTTCGGTAGAAAAGTATGAGATATCACGTGCGCCCATCATTTTATCCGTTGTCTTCCCAAACATTTGGGGACCTTCTCTAAATGGACATCTTTTGACTTTCCTTATTTAGATTTCGTCTTGTTTGAAATTTACATTGGTATTTCAGTATGGCCATGTGTCTATATACATATTACCCATGGATCTAATCGTGTATGTATTCTTTACTTGTAACACGATATATATTATTAACCTAGTTATCTTTTACGTACGTATTATTGTTGAGATCAGTAGTAATTAACACAATTACTGTTGTTTTCTTAATTCGATTGTCGTTAGAGTGATAGTTCAGCCATCTCATAACGTCTTAACAAAAGCTGGTCCCGGATATAGATGAAAATTAGGGCACTGCCCAAACTTCTGTCAGTTAAAAAGCATATTTCTCGATTATTAATTCCCCGTTAAAACGTGTGGTCTGGTTAGATTTTTTACTTAAGTTTATGATGATTAATCGATCAACTAAAGTTATAATCATTAATTTAACGTCAATGTTTTTCAAAAGAAAGTAGTTTTAAAAAATTCGATTTTTTGGTGAACATGTCAAGTTGTAGTTACTATTCTATTTTTTTTGTCGATATGTAGTTTACTAAGCACGTATTTGCTTGTTTTAATGAAACAGACTAGTTGAGTGTTTTTTTCAAAAAAAAAAACAGACTACTTGAGTGAGACTACTATACTAGAATGCTGTCACATAGTTGATTGTAAAATTGTTAACTGTTCATTTGTGTGTGGTAAACTATGTGCTTTCTTTACTATTTAATTTTTGATAGACAACATGATACAAGTTGATTCAAATCACAAAATGATACAATTTATTAAAATGGCCCTAGCTTGAGACCACCATACATCAACCAACCAACACAAAACAAACGAAGAACAAACCCACAACAGTAGATAAAGCAAAGCAAACGCCTGCAAATATATACATGATATATCGAGAATGATTATTGGAGAATCAAATTGACCCAGATTAAGTATTGATGATCAGCTACTACATGTCTCGGACATGGAAGACGTTAGGGTTCTTGACCACGATATCATACATATGAATGGAGTTAAACTTGGAGAAGTCGCGAGGGAGAGAGATGAGATCAATCGATGTTCTCATGTGGAACTGGAGCAGATGGTCGGCGTTGTCTCCATTGTAGTACCTCTCCCATCCAAGACCCTTCAAGATCCTCTCAAGTGATTTGTACGAAGAGACAACCTCGCTAGTCGGAAGATGGACAAGAATCTTCCTCCTCATCCTCTGCTGCTGGCTACCACCGGAGGAGGAAGATTCCGACCAATCTCCTCCGGAATTGTTGTAAGGATTCTCAACCAGCCTCATCACTCCGTTCTTGTTGAACACCCACACACCAGACATTGTGATGATAAAATGTTTTACGAGCTAGGGTTTTGTGAGTGCGGATTTCTTTTTTTGTTAGGATTGCTCTTCACAGTGAGATTGTTAATTTTTATGGGAGAAGGAAACTGTGTAGAAGGTTATATATATATATATATGTTAGTAAAGGTGTCTTGTCAAGATTCTGATAAATATGTATATTTTCGATAGGACTGATAAATATTTTTATGATTATATTTATTTATATGTAATATTTTGAATTCCAGAATTCTCGAAAGGGACGAATCTTATCCATCAATTTTCCACCAATGTATCTATCACATTTGGACACAAAAGAACAAATCCATAAAATTAAAGCTATTGTTCTTATTCGGAAACAGATGTAGTTTAAACAATGTTTGAGTCAAGAACAAATAATTTATCTTCATATTAGCGACGTAAGCATTGTAGTATTTTTTTGGAGAATAACTGAAAGGATATTTTTATATTAAAAATTGAAGAATGTTAAAAAAATTCTATATGTAAATTATTGAATTTGCGTGTTAGAATAAGAGAAAATCCGTGTACACCTGGTTATGTAAAAAAATAATTAATTTGCTTGTTACAATAATGGAAAATTATGGGTCCACATACCCCTGATGAGGAATTAGCTTTTCATTTGGAATATATATTTTTTTCTTTCGTTTCTGTATTTTGTGTAAGGTTAATTTATTTATCTTCCTTGTGTCGAAGAATCATCGGTAGGATTTCAGAAAAGTTAGATTCTTGTTGTAATATTATTTAATATGTGATAAATTGTATGGAATTCAGATACTGTCATCTATTTTGTATGAGCTCACTCTTGACGTAGCATTGGTTAGCTAAGATCCAACTTATTGTTACGTAACCAAAGGACCGTTGCACTTACAACACTCTTATAAGTCGCGAGTTTATTAATTAGAAAGCTATCAAAATATAAGCTAGGGTAATCATTTTCCACACAAAATACTAAAATAACTAGGTGATGATCTGCGCCATGCGCGGAATGATGGATTTAGAGAGATTATAATGTAAAGATTTTTGGAACATTAGAGCATATTTATAATAAATTGATTCTTGTTTCTTAGTTACAACAAAGGTACGTAAATCACTTTAAAGAAAATATTTATTGTTGAAATAAATCTATAACAGTAAAGAAAGATTGAAATCTAATATGATGTTAATTAGATAAAATATAACATAGTAAATAAAATTATTGCTTCCATATTATGAATTATTTGAGAATTCAAAACTAAACAGTGCTAATAGAATAAAAAAATAGGAAGGAAACAAATTATAAAGAAACAAAAAAAAATTGATCAAAAAAAATAAACAAAACAAAAAGAAGAAGATAAAATGGCAACTGCATTGGACATAGTTTTCAGAACTTCTGATTTGCAATTTTACAAAGAGTCATATTAAAGAATCAGAATCACCTCACGAAACTAAACAAATATATTAAAAAATTAACTAAACGGAATGTTATACCATTTTCTGAAAGCATAAGCAAATTAACTAAACGGAATGTTATACTTGTTTCTTATAATTGTATTCTCCTGTTTAACATGAGTCAAAATTCGTTAGTAAATACAAAAAAGATTACTAATATAACAGTAAATTTTATCAATGTATAAATCTTACTTTCTCATCTCCTAGTAGCAGTTTCGATTTCAGAAATATTGGTCCAACTTCTGTCTTCCCCTTGCATATAATCTTAACACGGACTGAAATCAAAGGTTTGAGAAGACTTAATTCTGCCAATAAAGTATGACTACCAATAGCAAAAATTGTTGAAAGAACTTGTTGTGAGAACGGGTTACCAAGGTGATGTGCATATGTTAAATATATACTATTTCTGATTATAATCATGTTTTTGACAATTAATATAAACTTTGAAAATGTAATAAAAACATGAAGGCAAATTGGCGGAACTAAATTTTTGTCTTCCTTATTTATTTATCATAATGTATTTGGATGTGTATTAAGGTGATAGGAGGTTAATGCTAATAAGCACTTTTCTTGTTTCCAAGGAAATAATATATTTTAAATGTTTCATATAACACAGTCAATATAAATTCTTTGTTCGTACTAATCTAATGCATTGAATTATGATTTTTCGTCATAAACAGAAATATTATGCAATCATACTGATCTATGCTTTGTATTATTTCAGGATAGTTGATGTAGTTGAATAAACTAATAATCCTTTTGATTATATATTTTCTATGCCATTAATTTTTAATATTTACAACTAATAAACATTTCGATTATATTCATATATAACTAATAGTCTATACAATTTTTTTAATATTTACAACTAATAAAAATTTTGATTATATTCATATATAACTAATAGTCTATACAAAATAACCATATAAATTACAAATAATCATATTCTACATATTAAATTTTAATTGATGTTAATTATTATCTAACGTAATTTAGTTTTACACATAATTACATAGTCCGTCTCAAGAAATCATTATAACATCAGTTTATGTTTGTGATGGAATGAATAAGACCAAAGGTTGATGTTTATTTATAAAAAAAATAAGAGAGTTTTATAGATTGATTAAATAAACTCCTATTACCATTAATGTTGATTTTGAAATTAAAGGTATCCTATTACCATTAATGTTGATTTCGAAATTATCATAAATGGTGACTATAACTTGACCATATTTGAGTTTTATATATTGACTAAATAAACTCATATTATCAGTAATGCAGTTATATTTTTTTAACACGTTCATAGTAATAAATTATATTTTTTTTATACTTTCATAGTTTAAAGATCATAGAATTGTCAATCTAAACTTGATTTCGAGACAATATTATAATCACAGATCAAAAAAGATGTATTCATACAAAAAGAATGCATTACAGTTTTTTATTTTATTTTCATAGCAATGCATTATAGTTTTTGTTCTTATTAAGAAAGCTTTCATGATATGATATATATGTAAATGTAAATATGCGAGGAATATATTACATTAGTGGTGGTCACATGTTATTATATAAAACTATATATGTATGCATGCATAATATAAATATTAATGGCATCAGTATAATCTCGAGAATCATATAGCATTCATTGTGGACGATTTTTTTTTGTTTGGTTAGGAAATATCAAAGAATCATATAGTATGTTAATAGAGTTATAATGTAATGGAGGATGACAAATGTTGTAATTAGTCTAGTTAATGAATGGTTTTTAAATTTAAGTGGTGAGAGTGCTTGTGGAGTTGCCACGTGTAAATGACACTCATGTAAATCACACATCGAGCAAAAGTTATTTTTTATCAATGCTCCTCAAATAATAATAAGGGGATTAATTTGATTGCCTACATCATGCAAAATAAACAAATAATCGTAAGAATATATTTTGATAGCTTTCTAATAATTAGTTTGAGATAAGTATCATAATATCTCCACTCTTTCTATAGAAATCTCTGAAAATAATGACTACTTATAAGGAAAACTGAGTTTGTGAGACAAAAAAACTTATAGTACCAATAGAATTGATGAAGCTACCAGAGTACTTCCTTAACAATCAAAAGATTTGATACCTCCTGAAAGTAATTTATTGCTCCTAATAGTTATTTTTAATTCTGTTCAGTTATTTCATCCATCTTTATATATAGATATACTTGCCCACATATGCAATGTGATAATGACTAGCTTCAACATCACAATATTCAGTTTTAGAGGAGGGGGGGGGGTCTAGTATTTAACGCTTATTCTTAATAATGCAATAGATTCTATTAGTATCTTTAATTGTTTTCATAAATTTGTGAAAAGATTGACAAAAAAGTACCCAAAAAGGAAAAATAAAAGAGAAAAGAGAGACATTAATGAGGAAATAAGGGAAGTGGGAGCGAAGGCCCTCGTGGGAGATGATGCCAAGGCACGCTCACTCCTCCTCAGTTCTCATTCTCTTCAACACTCAACACAAAGTTCTAGTTCTTTTGTTCCTTTTTGCTTACCCTTGTAGGTCCGTCCTAAGTTGACATCTATATCGTAGCACATGACGTTGCTCGTGATATTTGTAATTTATTTGGATATGAACGTGAATCTGATAAAGAATAAATAAATTACTGATAATTTCATTTTTCTTTTTGCTATTTTTTTCTCTTTATTACCGTATATTTTAAATAGAAATTAGCCTTTAAATTATAATAGTTCCGATTTTATAATTACTAGATGGTGGTCCACACACTTGTGCGGACTAATATATATCTAACTAATTCAAATTTTAACAATTATTTTTAAACGAAATTCAATCTAAGTTATTTAATTAGTTTAAATATTAAATTAATCAGAAAAAATAATTTTTGTTATTACACATATAAAACATATCATCATCATAATAATCTAATAATTTTTTATAGATATTTTAAATAATCATGTGCATTTGCGGGCATAATTCTTTTATAAATATTCATTAGTAAATATACTATTATTTAAATATCAAAACAATATTTATTTTAAAATATATTGTTATCTTTAATCAGTTTTACTATATCAATTTAAAAACTTTTATCTAATTAAATAAGCAAATACATAATTGTTAATAAAAATTGATGTTTTCAAGCCGAAATTTGAAGTTATCAAAATCTAAAAATAAAGCAAAAAACACAATAATGTTAAACCGACCAACCTTTATATATTATATGAATCATTGTTAATTAAAATATTGATTATAAATATATTTTAAAATACCTCCCATAATAGCTGAATAAACACGCAAACATACTATACTGACAAACAAAACATTAATATGTATTGTATAAGATAAAAAACATTTCATATCTATTGTAATTTTAATTTCTCAATGCTATAATAGAGAAAAATAAATTATAATCAATCTACATTTTGTTTACTCTAAAATAGAAATTGATACTTTCTATACAATGATATTGTTTTATTGTTAAATAATGATTTTTATTATTTTCAAGTAGTGGTATTTAACTTTCAAGATTTATTAAATATAACTAAAACAAATTATTTTGGAAATATTTTATTAAAAATATAGAATCACGTTTTTCTTTCTATAATAGTCTTCTAAAGAAATTTTAATTAAAACAAAGTCATAACTCTGTGAAACTCTTGAAAGAAACTAAAAGTAAACATAATTAATTTTATAATATAATGTACATGTTGTAAATAAAAAATAATATTTTGAAAACATCTCTTTTGGAGCGATATTTTTTTTAAAAAAAAATTAAATATGATTATCATAAAAAAATTAAAATAAAACAAGTAAATATTACTTTTTAACTTAAATAACAAATAAATGTTATTTTTCAACTGTAATAATAATTAAAAACACTACAAAAAGTCAAATTAACAAAAAAATATAAATCAAATTTATTGTTATAGCTTATAAACCTTGTTAATAAAATTAATATGTTTATAAAAATATTTCGCCTGATATATACGTTTACAAAATTATAAATAAATATTTTTTATATTTTGGAAAAATATTTTTTTAATATTTTAGAATAATAATAAATCTAATTATTATATGCATATATAAAATTAAAAAAATAATTGTAGATAAACGCAAGATAAATATATGGGATTATCTTTTCTTTTTTCAAACACGTTTTATTATTTTTAAAATAATTTTATAATATTAATCTGTAATCAGTTAAATAAGGAATTGTTCACTAAATATATCAAAAATTCAATGAATAAACAAGATAATATTAAATATTGGTATAGTGAAAATTGTAATTATCATGTTTTCAAATATTTTTTTATTATTAAAATATATGAAAAAATATTTATGAAAAACATTGGTTAAGCTTAAAATCACGGAGAACATGACAAATAAGCGAAAAACTTAAAAATATGGAGTAGCTGACACATAAACCAAATCACTTCATAAATAATAATTTCTAAAATAAAAATTGGTACTTCCTGTAAAATGATATTTTTTTTATTTTTAAATAATGATTTTTATTATTTTCAAGTAGTGGTATTTAACTTTCAAGATTTATTAACTATAACTAAAACAATTATTTTGGAAATATTTTATTAAAAATATAAAATCACGCTTTTCTTTCTATAATAGTCTTCTAAAGAAAATTCAATTAAAACAAAGTCATAACTCTGTGAAACTCTTGAAAGCAATTTAAAGTAAACATAATTAATTTTATAATATAATGTATATGTTGTAAATAAAAAAAAAAATATTTTGAAATATCTCTTTTGGAGATATATTTTTAAAACATTTTTAAATATGAATATCATAAACAAAATTAAAATAAAACAAATAAATATTTTTTTTCAACTTAAATAACAAATAAATGTTATTTTCAACTGTAATAATAATTAAAAACACTAAAAAGGTCAAATTAACAAAAAAATATAAATCAAATTTATTGTTATAGCTTATAAACCTCGTTAATAAAATTAATATGTTTATAAAAATATTTGGCTTGATATATACGTTTACAAAAATATAAATAAATATTTTTTATATTTTGGAAAACTATTTTTAATATTTTAGAATAATAATAAATCTAATTATTATATGCATATATAAAATTAAAAAAAATAATTGTAGATAAACGCAAGATAAATATATGGGATTATCTTTTCTTTTTTCAAACACATTTTATTATTTTTAAGATAATTTTATAATATTAATCTGCAATCAGTTAAATAAAGAATTGTTCACTAAATATATCAAAACTTCAATGAATAAATAAGATAATATTAAATATTGGTATAGTGAAAAATTGTAATTATCATGTTTTCAATAATTTTTTTATTATTAAAATATATGAAAAATATTTATGAAAATCATTGATTAAGCCTAAAATCATGGAGAAGACAAATAAGCAAAAAAAACTAAAAATATGAAGAAGCTGACACATCGTATAAGGAATGTAAATATATGATAGATGATTTGGTCAATCACTACTCAAATCCTTCTCCATCACGTTTGTAATATTGTCTTTTCATTCCTCTCACACTAACTCTGTATAAATGTAAATCATCACATATCAATAAATTCATTCAGTTCTACAATCTTAAATGTAAAACATCCTCCTCTGATTGGCACTCAAGACTAGGCCATCCAGCCCCTTCTATTTTAAAAACCATTATTTCTAGCTTTGCTTTACCTGTTTCAAACTCTTTGTCTTCATCTCCCTTATGCAGCGATTGCTTCCTCAATATAAATCAAAAACTTGCTTTCTCTCAATCAACAATTTCGTCTTCTAGACCTCTTGAATACCTGTTTACTGATCATTGGACTTCACCAATCTTATCCAAAGACAACTACAAATATTAGCTCATTATAGTTGATCACTACTCTCGCTATACATGACTATCAATACTATTAAATCAGGATCATTCCTGAATTATGCCCTTAATAAAATGTTGAAATCTTCCAAAAATACTCTTAATGATATGACTAACTAACAAAATTCATTAATGGTATTGTTGTCTTTTGGTTTTGTGAACTTATTTCAATCGGGCCTAACTATATGAATTATGTTTTTATATAATCAATTTCATATTTCAAAACTTTTTAATAACATAAATTAAAGTCTGCAATAATTTTAAAAAGTTGATATTAGAAATTGAAATTTTATAAATTCGCGGCAATAAAACTTAAATAAAAATATTATTGACCATTTTATATGTTTAACAATATTTTATAACATTTATAATTATTTAAAATAATATGATAGCCCAAATATGAATTTTGGGTACCCACTAACTCGCAAAAAAAAAATTCAATTTAGTTTTTCAAAAGAAACATATTTTTGTAATATATATATATAATATAATAAAATTAGAAAATTTTAATTATAAATATATAATTTTAATTATTTTATTACAAAAAAAAATATTAAAATATAATTAAAATATCATTAAAAATATTTTATTAAAATTTATATTACCTGCGGGTTACTCGCAAATATGGGGGGGCGTGCGGGTTTTTGAATCTATCGGGTCATGCGGATCATAATTTTGAATCAAAAAAAAATTAGTCAACCCGCGGGTTGGCGGAGTGGGTGGGACGGGTTGACCCGCGAACCCAGCTCTAGATACAACCATTGTTTAACTTTTTACAAACGTAAAACGGTTGTGTGATACATTTTAATTTTCGTCATACTGTACACACTATAACAAACCGCATAATTGCAACTTGATCATGTCATATTTAACATAATTAAAAAAGAATTATCAATTTTTATATTGATAAACAACAAAAAAGAACCCGCCCTTTCGAGGACGGGTCAGAATCTAGTATCCTCTTAAACTTAAATCCCAAACCCGAGAAACATTCATCCGCTTTACTTCCCTGGTTGAGAATAAATTTCAAACCAAAATCACCACCCTTTTCTCCGATAACGGTGGGGAATTCCTAGCCTTACGCCCTTTCCTAGCCACTAAAGGCATCACTCACCTCACCACACCCCCACACAAACCTGAACACAATGACCTAGCTGAGAGGAAACATAGACATGTGGTTGAAACCGGTCTTACCTCTTAACCAAATCAAAAATCACAAAGACTTACTGGCCTTACGCCTTTGATACTGATGTGTATCTCATAAACAGAATGCCCACTGCCATCCTCGCTTTAAAATCTCCATACACAACCCTTTTTCAAACCAATCCCAACTACCAAAAACTCAAGATATTTGGGTGGCTCTGCTTCCCCTTAGTCCGACCTTACACCTCAAAAAAACTTGATCAACGACCAGCCTCATGATATTCTAGGATACTCTTTAACTCAGAGTGCATATCTCTGTCTTGATCCCACAACCGAGATATTATGCACATCGAGACATGTTCGTTTTGATGAATCAGTCTTCCCTTACAACGACCTAATCCAACCCTCAACACCCATATCCCCTGATCCGACCTCAACCACACAGCACCCATATACCAGCCATATACCTACCCAAACCACGCCACTTGTATCAGCTCAGTCATCTCCTGCGGTGTCATCAAGCCCGGACTTGGAACCATCACCAGTGACAACGACCAATGATGAGCAACAAGAGGTAACATCACCACAACAATCTCTGTCACCAACTCCTTCGGTTTCAGAACATGACAGCAATACGGAGAACATTAACAACTCCCCTCCGCCATCTTCATCGAGTCCAGCTTCAGTTCCTGCACCATTTTCCACAGCTGATCCTCCTCCTGCTGAAAATATCCATCCCATGAGAACAAGAGCCAAGAACAGCATTAGGCAACCCAACCTTCGGTATGGTCTCTCTGCAATACTTGCGACTGCAGCTGACAGTGAACCTCGCACTATTAATCAAGCTCTCAAACATCAACAATGGCGAGCTTCAGCCTCTCAAGAGTTTGATGCTCAAATCAAAAATCAAACGTGGGACCTGGTACCGCCACCAAAGAATGTGAACATCATTGACTGCAAGTGGCTCTTCCATCTCAAATATCTAGCAAATGGAATCATCGACAAACGTAAATCTCGTCTCGTCGCAAGAGGGTTTACACAGCAACCAGGAGTGGATTTCTTTGAGACTTTCAGTCCGGTCATAAAGTCTACAACAATAAGAACAATTCTCAATATTGCAGTAAGCAAAGACTGGTGTTTTCGGCAAATATATATCAACAATGATTTTCTCCAAAGGGATCTAGATGAAGAGGTCTACATGCACCAACCTCCAGGCTTTGTTGATCCAGAACGCCCAATCATGTCTGTCGCTTGCGCAAAGCTTTGTACGGACTCAAGCAAGCCCCTCGCTCTTGGTACTTACAACTGCGACAACATCTCCTGAACATGGGCTTCACCAACTCAGTCTCTGACACTGCTCTATTTGTTCACAACCAAGGTTCAAATCTTATCTATTGGTTGGTATATGTTGACGATATAATTGTAACAGGAAACACAAGCCGGTGGAGGCTGTACTTCAGAACCTTGCAAACAAATTCTCACTCAAGGACATGGGAGAGCTTTCATATTTTCTGGGTATTAAGGCAATTCGATCGATCTCCACAAGTGTTGCATCTCTGTCAAAGAAAGTACACAATCGATCTACTTCAGAAACAAAACATGATGGATGCTAAGCCGGCTTCAACACCTATGGCGACACATCCTCGACTTGTCCTCTCCGGTGAACCGCATTCAAACCCCAAAGAGTACAGAACCCTCGTTGGAAGTTTCCAATACCTGGCCTTCACACGACCGGACATTGCGTTTGCTGTCAATAAATTGTCGCAATACATGCACTCACCGACAAAAGACCATTGGCAAGCAGCCAAACGTGTGCTTCGCTACCTTGCTGGAACAGTTACTCATGGTCTTTTTCTCAGAAAATACAACCCTATGAACCTTCATGCCTACTCTGACTCTGACCGGGCAGGTGATGGTGATAATTTGATCTCGACTAATGCCTATATCGTCTACTTAGGAAATCAACCTATCCCGTGGTCTTCCAAGAAGCAAAAGAGTGTGGCACGCTCCTCTACTGAAGTTGAGTATAGATCAGTGGCTAAAACAGCTTCTGAACTTGTTTGGACCTGCTCACTGCTCAGCAAACTAGGCATTCAACAAACACAAGCTCCTGCAATCTTCTGTGACAACATAGGTGCTACATATCTATGTGCAAATCATGTTTTTCCACTCCAGGATATGATGAAGCATGTAGCTTTGGACTTTCACTATACCAGGGAGCTGGTTCAAAAACACATCATGCGTGTTTCACACTTCTCTACCCATGACCAACTTGCAGACAGCCTAACAAAACCTCTAAGTCGAGCACGTTTCATCCTACTGAGAGACAAGATTGAAGTCACCAGAGGTCCTCCATCTTGAAGGAGGCTATAAGGAATGTAAATATATGATAGATGATTTGGTCAATCACTGCACAAATCCTTCTCCATCACGTTTGTAATATTGTCTTTTCATTTCTCTCACACTAACTCTGTATAAATGTAAAGCATCACATATCAATACAATTCATTCAGTTCTCCAATGTTATATATAAGGAATGTAAATATATGATAGATGATTTGGTCAATCACTGCGCAAATCCTTCTCCATCACGTTTGTAATATTGTCTTTCCATTCTTCTCACACTAACTCTGTATAAATGTAAAGCATCACATATCAATACAATTCATTCAGATCTACAATCTTATACACTACTTCATAAATAATAGTATAGATAGCATTACTACGTACGGAACATGTGTTAAAGTCTTCTGTCAAACAAAGTAGTATTTGGTTTATGTGCAAGTCACAAGTCACAACCCATCTCAGCTTAAATCCAAACCACGAAAATTTGAGTGTTTCGGCCGGAATGGATTCACGGGATCTCGTATCCACGGATAGATGTAGTTACATAAAGATGCATATCATATTTAATATCGAAATAACTTTGGGTTCCACACTGCCATATTAGTGTTGATTGAATAGCCATGGTCCATGAACGTTTGGTGGATACAGACCCGGCCCTGGGGTGAAGCTGGTAAAGCAATAGCTTTAGGCGCCACAACTTACATATAGTTAAGGGGGCGCCAAATTGTGGCCAAATCAAATTGTCTTAGTGGCTATGGTGACGAGTTCGAATCTTCCTACTTCTATATTTTTTTAATTTTCTTTTGGAATTGCTAATAAAGATTTGACTTCAACTCAACGATTTGGTTTCTTTTTCTAACAAACTTAATTTCTTTTGTTACAAAACTATGTTAGATGATATTATTTAACTAGTTAGATCCTATAATTAATTATCTCAATCTTCAACGTACCACTTTTTTCTCTGTTCCTTTGTTTTCTTGTAATTTTTTTTTTGCAAAATTATAAACTCTAAAAACAAAGAATCGTAAATTATGCTTTGATATTTTGTGAGACATTTCTCAAATGAAATTGTTGTTAATATTAAGGTGATTTTATCATATGTATTACTATAATATAAAATTTATGTTTTTCATTCATAAAAATGCTAAATAGAAATAAGAATCAATCAAATGGATTGTGGAGTAAGAATACAAACTGACAGCAACATGGTTATTCAAAATTGATCAATGATTTTGCAAGATTTTTTATTTCTATATTTTATCTTTTGGATACTAATTAAGTTTTAATAATATGTATGTGCATTATATATCAAAAATACAGTAAAAATAGTTATATTTATGGGGCATAATTTTATGGTGCGCTTTAGGCGCCAAATTGTTCGGGACCGGCAATATATCCGTTTATCGCTTGCTTTGTTATCGTCCGCCATGAACTTTGCGTAAGATTTTCTATATGTAGTGTAATTACCATCGGAAAAACTAAACATCAATGGCTTGCCCTCGTTTGATATACTACTGGGATTTTTTTTTGATATACTACTGGGATTATTTTGCAGATAACTTTAAACTGTAATTCACAGCAGGGGCGAAGCTAGGTGGAAGGTTATGGGTGCATGTGTACCCAGGACAATTTAAATATTTAGTGTTTTACGTTGTGTTTGTTGTGTGTTTGTAGTTCATTTGGATGTGGTGCACCCTTAGTTTCTGAAGAATTGGGTTTCAACACCCACTACCCTGTCTTTTATAAATTATTTTGCACCCTCTTAAAAAGAATCCTAGCTTCGCCTCTGATTCACAGACTCTATTTTTGAACCATATATATATATATATATATATATATATATATATATATATATATATATATATATATATATATATATATTATGCATAATTCAGTTTCATAGACGCACATATGTCGATGAGTGGATCTATAGCTTTACTGGTGTTGGTGTTACAAAAAAAAAGCTTTACCGGTGTTCTTTTTTTTTCCTTTACTGGTATTCTTGTTAGAAAAGATATGCGATTGGTGCCAGGTCACTTACAACTTAGAATAATTCTATCAAGAAAATGACATCTCATTCAAATTTCAGATCTTTACATTACTAGTTTTGGTAATTACAGTTTGTTATTTATTATTAGACTATACATCGAATTTGATTCGAAACTAGTGACTAGTCAGCCGCTATATATCAAGGATCTGATTTTTTTTCCTTGATAATTCTGTGAGTAGCTGTTAGAATATTTTTATGTATATATTACATGTGTATATCAGTTAAACTTTAGTAATGATGATACATATCTCAAGAAGTCATATAAACTAATTAGCATGACGCATCACGTTGAGATTAAGGTCAGATGATACACAGATGAATACACATCTCAGAGGGCTAGAGATATCTTTAACGCCTCATCTATGAGCTAGGTCTTGTCTTCGTAAGGTAACAAAGAGAATATGAGCTCCAAGTTGCCAATTCGAATAATTGGAACAAAGCCGAAACTTTAAATATTCGTGTTATATATGTGTAAAAGACCATATACTTAGAACATAGGTTCGACAAATAAAAACGTTTGATTCAATATTAGATAGAACACTGAGAAGAATAGAATATACCTAAGTGACAATACATGTTGATCTATTAAAGACATAAGCTGAAGCAATAATCATTAAATAGTATAATTCTCTTTCACAAGAATAAAAAAAGCCTAGGTTTCAAACTTTACAGTTTACAAATCGAGATGAATCTTGAAAAATAGTTTTATGAAACTTATTTCTAACATAAAAAATATCTTCTATAGAAAAACACCTCCCTCCATTTCATAATATGTGATGTTTTAGATAGTTTTTGTTGTTTCATAATAGAAATAAATGTTTTTCTATATTTACATTTCAACTTTAACTTTATTAAAATATGTTTAACCAATTAAATTTTACATCTCCATTTATAATTAGTTAACTTACATTTTAATTTATATTTTAAAAGTTTTTATAAAAGATTTTTTTTTCTAATCTTTGTGCTTTCTTCTAAAATATCATGTATAGTGAAACAAAGGGATAAATCAGATACTTCTCTTATTAGAAACTAAAATTGAAACTAAAATTTGCATGGAGTTTTAGAATTTTACAAGTTAAGAGGTTTTTTAAAGTTGAATAGATTTGATGAATTGGTGCCAAAGATTTTGTATAAGTTATCATTGATTTTTATTGATTATCATGAATTTCCATATATAACTTTCTTTCTCCAAAAATTTCCTTCATATATATAGTTATTTGATACTAAGTTTTATTTAAAAACATTTTTGCTTTATAATAGTGGTAGTCTTGCCTAATTTTTATTTATATTATTTATGTTAAATATATATATGTTTTCTAAAAACAATTTTTTTCGTGAAATTATTTGATACTAAAGTAACTTTTTGCTTTTTAATAATGATTTTCTTGCTTAATTTTATTTATATGCTTATGTTTAATACAAAACTATGAATTTTTTCATAATGTTGTCTGAAATAATTTTGTTATAATTTTCTTTCTTTTACTATCATTCACTTAACAGTAAAAATATTAAACTTTTATGTATGTGTGTATGTGTGTTTTTGTTTTATAGATTTTAAGAATCTTATGAGTGTACATGGTATTTCCAAAGTTTAGTATTATGAGTAAAACTAGTGAAAATCTATGTCCCAATAACAAAAGACTTTAATATAATTACAAAATCTATAAAAACTAATTTTTTTGAATAACAAGAGATTTACATAGAATTTAAAAGTCCATAAACCAATAACAAAAGATTTTATTAAGATTGTTAAAATCCATATACCAATAATAATGGATTCTCTAAATTTTCTAAATCAATTAAACTTCAACCACCTCCCCCCCCCCCCCCCCCACCCTAAAATACAAGTGTCACAAAATCTTAAAACCGCTACACTTGGACTTTCTACCACAACATAAAACCTCTGCACTACATAAATAACTAAAACTAAGTTTTAAAAAAACACACACATGTTAAAGCCTAAACTATCTAACTGCCAAGTCTTATTACACACTAAAAATAGAAGAGTGGACTTAGCTCACAGTTCAGATTTAGCACCGAAAATGAGAGTAAATATCTCCTTTAAAACCATTCTTTTACAGCTTCCTCACTTCATAAATACCAAACCTTTGAAGCCATTGAGGTTTAGCTTTTCACTAGAACACACAAGATGGGTCTCAATGCCTCCCTTTGTCTCTTCTCCCTCACCTCCCTACTCATATTTTTCTCGACAGCCACTACAGCAGATAACATCACACTAGCGTTTGAGAAATACTCCAACTTCAGCACAATGAATGATCTCTTGATCAAAACCAAGCTCGATATACCCATAAGCAAATACCTTACCATAACCTTACTTGCTGTTAGCAATGACGCCATCACCCCTATCATTAACAGATCCGACGTTGAGGTCAAGAACATTCTCATGAACCATGTTATTCTTGATTACTACGATGAGATCAAATTTAAAGGGATGAAGGAGAAGAGCATAATGCTCACTACCTTATACCAAACAACCGGTTTGGGTGAAGAGATGAATGGTTTCCTCAACTGTACCAAATCCAAAGGCAGAGTTTACTTTGGTTCAGGAGTGAAGGGTTCACCTTTAGTCGCTGAGTATGTCAAGGCGCTGTACGACAATCCATATAACATGTCTATAGTCCAGATTAGCATGCCTATTGTGGCTCCTGGACTCAGCCTTGCAATTTTTCCACCTCCACCACCACCTGCTCCTCCGACTCCATCTCCAAGTCCGTCTCCCATGAATGCTGCAAAAGCTCCAGGTCCTGGACCAGATGATGAAGACAATGCGTCAGATACTGCTGTTCCAAAACATACACCTGCAACAGAAACAACGGAGGTTGATTCTCCAGCTCCTACTCCAAGCGCAGATAATGAGAAGATTGAAGCTGCTGATAAGGCTGGGTCATCCTCTCCTGCTTGTAAGACAGGTTTAAGCTTTGATGTTGTTCTATTGCTACTATTTTTTGCTAGGTTTGCTGGCTTGTAAGTTTGGAATTAGGCGATGTGGGTTGATGACAATAATGGTAGATGAGATTCAAAACACTTCTTCTGTAGTTTTTTTAGCAAGTGTAACATAAACGCATGCAAATGTGATGTTTGTCCTGTTGAATTTATAACACAGTTCTAACTGTGTTATAACATATTTTAACCAATGCAAATAATACAGCAAAACAAGGCCTAGCACAACAACAAAAAACGAGGAGACAACAGTGCTGATACCAAAACAGTAAAATTGAATCTAACAAATCTGACAATGCTCTAGAAAGTCTTTTATGGAATCCTACTTGATTAAACTGAGCCAAAGGTCGAAACAACTGACATATTCGGCACAAGAAGAGCCTATTTGCAGTTTGCAGCTATCTCGCATTCAGTCTTGTTTATGATGTCCTGAATGACTTCTTCCATATCAAGAGCCTTCATTGGAGGAAATGGCCGTTTCATCTCCTATATAATTAGATAAACATCATATTCATAACATATTCTCACAGTTAATTACTAACATAAAAATTATGATGTGCTTTTGTATATAGCATTCAAGTGAGATTCCAAAACTTTCTTAAAAATGCTACTTTTTTGACACGAGAAATAACTTCGTCTCACCTTCTGATGTAGCGGATCATACGTTACATGGGTTTTAGCTCGTGTAAAGCCTACTGCGAGTTGGAGAAGCTTTGTTTCCTTTATTTTGTTTTGTTTTCTCAATAGATAATTACGAATCTTAGATAGGTTAGGATCTTATCTCTTAGTTTATATATCAAGCTTTCAACATTGTAATCTTTCACGTTTTATTGAATACAATTTGCTTTAGCAACCAGAGCTTTTACAAGCACTTAGAGGAGTACTCTAGCCTTCTTTGATTGTGACGAGAGTATCGTCATCTTCAAAAACCCCTTTGTCTCGTTGAGAGTATCAACGTCGCCAAGGTTTATCAGATTCTTCGAGTTCTCTGTTGAGTTCTTGATCAATCTCTTTACTGAGCTTCCGCCTCTCTATCAGTTGGTATCAGACACGGAACGTCCGGGACACAATTCAACCTTTACAACAATGCCTCCTAAGAAAGCCAACGACAACCCTAATAATGGTGATCTCTCTGATTTTCGAAAAGACTTGTTGGCCATGCAGGAGAGTTTTCAAGCGACTATGCATGCTTCTTTCATGGAGATGGGAGCGATGCTTGCTAAACGTCTGGCTCGACAAAATCCCCTGTTCGACGATGGTGAAACAGAGGAGGCCAGTTCAGTTGACACAAACCCTTTCGCGGGAAACATAGATCGTCGTCGTCTTCGTCCCCAACAACGCGATGATGATGACAGGTCGCGACGTTATGACCAGCGATGGGACTCTTCTTTCAAAGTGGAGATACCATAATTTCATGGTGGTGCTGGGGTGAGACATTACTCGACTGGATAGCAACAGTAGATGAAATTCTTGACTTTAAACAGGTGCCAGAAGAGCGTCGAGTTCCCTTTGTGGCTATGCGATTTCGAGGTCACGCCTCATCTTGGTGGAAACAGGTGAAAGCAACCAGACACCGTACTGGTAAAGCACCAATCGTTTCCTGGCAAAAACTGCAGAAACACCTAAAAGCTACATTTTTGCCTCACAATTATGAGCGTCAGATGTATACTCGGCTTCAGAATCTTCGTTAAGGTTCTCGAAGTGTCGACGATTATGCTGAGGAGTTTTCACTCTTATTGACCAGGACTGAGATTTTTGATAGCGAAGAACAACTCGTTTCTCGCTTCATTAGAGGTCTCCGGCCACAACTCCAGACAGCGTTATCACAGTTTGATCCATTGACAATTGCAGAAGCACATCGACGTGCGACAACTTTTGAGCAGCAACAGCAGCGCTCCTCTTCTTGGACGGGACAAAATTCTCGCTCTCGAACCAATGAGTCGACATCGACTCCACCTTTGAGCAAAGAAACAGAGGACAAACCTCAAGCAAGTCGGCAACCTGACGATCAGAATCTACGGCGCTCAGCGCGTACACAAGAGGAAGAGGACCCTATTTATTATTCATATGGCGAGGAAGAGGATAAAGCTAAGAATAATGTCATCCTGACGACAGGAGACACTGGTCACCTTCTTGTTCTGCAGCGTTCTTGCACAGTGCCGCGACGACAAGACACACAGTGGCTCAGAACTAACATATTCAAGTCAACGTGTACTGTCAGAGGGCGTGTCTGCACGTTCATTATTGACTCAGGGAGTTCTAAAAATGTGATAGGTGATGACGCTGTCAACAAACTCGGACTTGTCTGAGAACAACATCCCGCCCCCTACACGCTTGGATGGATCACAGAAAACAATTGCATGTGTGTTACACAACGAGTACTGGCCCCCTTTTCTATCGGCCCGCATTACAAGGACCATACGTACTTTGACGTGGCACCTATGGACATAAGCCATCTGATTTTGGGTCGCCCTTGGGAGTTTGATCGCAGAATCATACATGACGGCGCAAAGAACACTTATAGCTTTATCTGGGAGACGCATCAAATTGTATTATTACCGACTCCTCCGACTGAATCCATACCACCATCCATTACCCCAAACACGGGGGCAAGGACACTTGTGTGTTCTTACTCTTCATTTATCTCAGAGATGGATGCAGAGGGCTTCGCTCTCGCCCTATTCCCAGCTTCCACTGATCGTGTCTTGCACACTACAACATCTCCAGCCTTGCTCAAAGTCATCGATGAATTCAGCGACTTCTTTCCAGCTGAACTACCTGTTGGTTTGCCTCCCTTGCGTGAGATCCAGCATCACATTGATCTGGTTCCTGGAGCGACATTACATAATAGACCACATTACAGGATGAGTCCGGCTGAACATGAGGAGCTGAGGCGCCAGGTCGAAGACTTGTTGCGTAAAGGATATATCAAGGAGAGTCTAAGCCCCTGCGCTGTTCCTGTTGGGGAAAAATATCCATGGCTAAAAGTTTCTCCAGCCTCCGAAGGGGTCTCGACTTCCGGGCCCTCGTTTGGAAAGGACCCAGGGTCCCTCCTCAACTTAAAGGATCCATCTCCACCAGGTGGCACCAGGGCCCGATCTCCATTCGGCAAGTACCCAGGGTCCAGTCCCTGTATCGAGGAACCAAGGCCCAGCCCTTGCCGTAAGGACCAAGGAACCAATCCTCCGCATGAATATGGAAGTTTCCCAAATCAAGGGGAAACTAATATATTCCCGAATATTATAGAAGCCGCCCAAGATTGACCGACTTACATCAACTATAAAAGAGGAACCCAAACCCTAGAACAAGGGATCGACACTTTGGGGCTTAGAGATTATAGAGTTAGGCTAGAAAACTAGGGTTTATACACCCAATACGTTGTAACGCCAAACACACTCAATAATACATCTCTTTGCCTCAATTTCTATTCTCTAAACACACACATAAACATAAAACTTGATAGTCTTCTAGTGTTCCGTAGTACTAAAACGACCCTACACAAAAATATCACAACAGTTTGGCGCTAGAAGAAGGGGAGTAAATCAACTACGTGACGATGGCATCGGAAGACGAGTCCAATCAAGCCAATCCGACCCCAAAGGAGAAGGAGCTTCTGAGCCGATTTGAAACCCTTCAGAGTCAAATTACCGACCTTCACAAGGCTCAGGAAACCGCACATGCAGGTCTGGAACTCGTCCAGGAAGTTCAATACCTAAAAGATCAACTTGGAGAACACTCCAAGCAACTCCAGCAAAGCGCCGAGAAGCTAAACGCCATGGAAGCCGAGAACATCGCTCTCAGACGAGAAAACCAATCCCTCGGGGCAGTAGGGAACAAACGAAAACGGGTCAGAACCAAAGTTCGACCTATGGCTTCGCTCAACACCCCGCACGACGACGAGGAAACGCCTCAGCAGCCCGGAGACGAACCCGGCGGTCAAGAAAACGTTCGAGACGTAATCCGAGAAGAAGAAGAAGACGAATCTGATACAGAGGACGAAGAGTACTCACCTGATCATCCCGAGATCTCGGATCCAGCTTTAGCCGCTTACCTAGAGAAGGTGGTATCCGAAAAATTCGGCACCATCCAATCCATGGTGGAAAGGCTCCCCGGAGTAGCTCCCCCCATCCATAGAAGTGATCCAAGGTCGTACTCCGACACGCCTTTCGTGAAGGAGATTGCTTCGATCGAGATGCCTCGAAAGTTCTCTTTCCCGAGCATCAAGATGTACGAAGGAACTGGAGATCCCGACAACCACATCGCCTAGTACAAGCAACGCATGGTAGCCGTGGCTATTCCGAAAGACGCAAGAGAAGCCACCATGTGCAAGGGCTTCGGGTCAACTCTAACCGGTCCTGCCCTCCAATGGTACATCAACCTCCCCACGGGGTCCATAGCATCCTTCGCCGCCCTCAGCGACAAGTTCGTGGAACAGTTCGCTAGTAGCCGCCACCTGGAGAAGAGATCTGATGACCTCTACAAGATCCAACAATACAGAAACGAATCCCTACGCTCCTACATAGCTCGTTTCAACCAAGAGAAGGTCTCCATACCCAAGTGTAATGCCGATACAGCAATCTCAGCCTTCAAGAAGGGCCTACTCCCGGAGGGAGAGCTCTACAAGGAGCTAACCAAGTACAGATGTGGAGACATGGCGGATGTACTATCCCGTGCCTGGGCCCAAGTAAGGTGGGAAGAAGACGTCGTGAGCAGGGCCAAGGTTTCCTCCAAGTACGATCATAAGTCCTCCAAACTGTCGAAAGACGAGCGTGAGGAAACCATCCGATCCCGACCTTCCCGGGAATCTACCAATCAGAGCAGGGGCATATACCAACATCGCCCCTTACCTCGGTCCGAAGGAATGATGGTTTCGACTTGGCCCAGCATTTCCCACCTAGCGATATCCAAACCGAAGCTCATTGGAGTCCTGAGGCAGATGGGCCCACAAGTCAAGTGGCCACCTAAAATGAGGTCCCCTGATGCTACCCGGAACCCTAAAAGATGGTGTGGGTTCCACAACGATCACGGCCATACCACGGAGGATTGTGTAGCCTTAAGATTGGAAGTAGCCGAGCTTCTCAAGAAGCGTTACCTAAGGGAATTCCTCTCGGATAAGGCCAAGGATCTCCTTAACAGAGAGGGCCCCGCTCTCCCCAATGAAGTGGTCCCTGCGCTACCTCCATCACAAGAACGAGTGATCCACGTCATCTCCGGAGGATCAGAAGTAAGCGGGATCAGCAGCGCCGCAGCCAAACGAAGTACTCGCAATGCTAGGAACGGTCAAGAGACCGAGACTCCCAAGCGTCCACTCTTGGGAACGGACGAAATCAGCTTTACTGCGAGGGAGCAGGAACAAGTCCTTGCTCCCCATCACGACGCCCTCGTTATCTCGCTTGTTATAGCCAACTGCCTGGTTAAACGAATATTGGTGGACAATGGCAGCTCCAGTAACATTATCTTCCACTCGGCCTATATGGATTTAGGGCTAGACCCTAAAACATTAACCAGGAAAGCGGTCCCGCCCGTGGGATTTAGCGGAGAGGTGAAGCAAACCGAGGGAGAAGTCCTTCTCCTAGTCTACACCGAGGGAATAAACCAAACCACCAAGTTCTTGGTCGTCGACTGTCCGTCGTCTTACAACGTAATACTAGGGAGGCCCTGGATCCACGACATGGGAGCCGTACCATCAACCCTCCACCAATTGGTAAAATTTCCTACCCCTTGGGGCGTGAAGGTCATTAGAGGGGATCAAGAAAATTCTAGGTCCTGCTATCAAACCACCCTGAAGGGAAGGACCCAAGCTTTATAGCAATTATAGAAGCAGCCTCTCGTTCCTCATGCCGAAGAACCCGAGGTTGAAGACATGGACGAAGTCCCCCTGATAGAAGGAAACCCGGAGCGGAACCTCAAGATAGGTTCCAAGCTGCCTAAGGATCTGAGACGGAGGCTGATCGATTTCCTAAGATCTAACTCCGATTGCTTCGCATGGTCCCACGAAGACATGCCCGGAATCGACCCCAGCGTCATCATGCATCAGCTCCAAGTGAATCCCGAGCATCCTCCTGTTAGACAAAAGAGAAGGAAGTTCGCCCCCGAAAGGGATGAAATCATTAACGAAGAGGTCAAGAACCTGCTCGACGCATGGTTCATAAGAGAAGTGCAATATTCCGATTGGCTCGCCAATGTGGTGGTTGTGAAAAAGAAAAATGGAAAATAGAGGGTCTGCATCGATTTCACGGACCTCAACAAGTCCTGCCCAAAGGATCTATTCCCCTTGCCTCATATAGACAAGCTAGTGGATGCCACCGCTGGGCACCAACTAATGAGCTTCATGGACGCCTTCTCGGGATACAACCAAATCCTGATGCATCCCGACGACCAAGAAAAGACGTCCTTTATGACTTCTAGGGGCATCTACTGCTACAAGGTCATGCCATTTGGTCTGAAGAATGTTGGATCCACCTATCAGAGGTTGGTCAACACGATGTTTGTCGATCAGATAGGCCAAACCATGAAAGTCTACATCGACGACATGCTGGTGAAATCTCTTGACTCGGAGGACCATATCTCACATCTCCAGCAAGCGTTCACCACCCTGAGGAAATACAATATGAAGCTCAACCCCTCTAAATGTTCCTTTGGAGTAAGCTCCGGGAAATTCCTGGGATACATAGTCACCCACAGGGGCATAGAAGCAAATCCGGAACAGATAAGGGCCATCCAGGCGATTCCTCCCCCACGGAACGTCAAAGAGATTCAAAAACTTACGGGAAGAATGGCAGCCCTCAGCAGATTCATCTCCAGGCTTTCTGACAAGTCCCATGCCTTTTTCGAAACACTAAAGAACCCTAAGGACTTTCAATGGACAGAGAAGTGTGAAACCGCACTGTCCGACCTCAAGGCCTATCTCACTACTCCACCACTCATGTCTAAACCTCTAGAAGGGGAAACCCTACTGCTTTACCTCGCCGTGTCCTAACACGCAGTTAGCGTGGTCCTCGAAAGGGAGGAGGAAAGAAGGCAGCATCCCATATACTACGTCAGAAAATCCATGCTAGACGCAGAAACTCGCTACAGCCAGCTAGAGAAACTAGCCCTCGCCCTAGTGGTCGCGGCCCGGAAATTACGTCCCTACTTCCAGTCCCACCAAGTCGTGGCAGTCACCTCCTTCCCTATCAAAGCAGTCCTTCATATACCCGAGGTATCAGGACGATTGGCGAAATGGGCCGTAGAATTGGGAGAATACGACGTGATCTTCAGCCCAGCCGCCGCTATCAAGTCCCAAGTCCTAGCTGATTTCGTGGCTGAGTTCTCTCCCTCTATGCTTCCAGACCCAGGTCTAGAAACTACGCTCCAGGGAAAAGAAGCGGAAGAAGGTCAATGGACCCTGCACGTGGATGGCTCCAGCAATATAAGAGGCGTAGGGGTAGGACTGGTCCTGACCTCCCCTACGGGAGAATCGGCCTCAAGGGCTGTACGTTGCAACTTCAAAGCAACGAACAACGAGGCAGAATACGAAGCTTTAATAGCAGGCCTAGAACTAGCCAAGGAAATGGGAGTAAAAGACATCCAGATTTTCAGTGATTCGCAGCTCATCATCAGTCAAGCTCAAGGGGATTATCAAGCCAAGGACCCTAGCATGATCAGGTATCTATCTGTGGCCAAACGTCTCCTAGACCAATTCGCAAGCTATAAGCTTACCCAAATACCTAGGGAACAGAACTCCCAAGCCGATGCTCTAGCAAACATGGGTTCCGCATTGGAAACCAAGGAACATATGAGTATTCCGTTGTTGGTCCTGCAATGGCCAGCAACCCAGAAAGAGGTTGAACCGGAAGAAGTGACGGTAGTAGACGAAGGAGAAACCTGGATGACCCCTATCACCGACTACCTAAGAGATGACGTCCTACCCGAAAACCGAGAGGAGAGCCGGAAGATCAAGAGGCAAGCGGCCAGATACTGCATTTCGGAGGGAAAACTATATAGAAGGTCCTTCTCAGGACCCTACCTGCGATGTCTATCCCCTAGAGAAGCCACACGAATATTAGAGGAACTCCACGATGGGGAATGCGGTTCACACTCCAGCGGACGGAGCCTGGTTCTCAGGGCGAGAAGGGCTGGTTATTACTGGCCTACCATGGCGAAAGACTCCCTCAAACAGGCCAAAACCTGCAGCCAATGCCAGAAGCACGCCCAAATTTCTAACTTACCACCAGAGAACCTGAAGTCCTTAAGTTCCCCATGGCCCTTCCGCAAATGGGGCATGGACATCATGGGGAAATTCCCAATGGCGCCGGGGCAGAAGGTCTTCCTCCTAGTGATGACCGATTACTTCACGAAGTGGGTAGAAGTCAAAGCCTTAGCAAAAATCACGGACCTCCAGATCATAAAATTCATCTGGACAAACATAATAACCCGCTTCGGAGCACCTCAGGAAATTGTCACAGACAATGGACCCCAATTCACCAGCAGCGACTTCCAGGACTTCTGCAAAGATTGGGATATCAAACTCTCATATTCAGCACCAAGGCACCCGCAATCAAACGGACAAGCAAAGTCAACCAACAAAACGGTGGTAAACATGCTCAAGAAGCGCTTGGAAAAGGCTCACGGGCGATGGACAGAAGAGTTACACGGAGTCCTCTGGGCTTACCGGACAACTCCAAAGACAGCTACCCAAGAAACCCCTTTCTCACTCGTCTACGACATCGAGTCAGCAATACCAACTGAGGTACATGTCAAGACCACGATCTCCAACATCCTAACCCCCAAGGAAAATGACGAGCTGATGTACCTAAGCCTAGACTTCCTAGACGAAAAAAGGGAAGCAGCCCGCCTAAGGAATGCGTCGTACCAAATAAAGGTAGCCAAGAGTTACAACAAGAAGGTGAGATCCAGAACCTTCCAAGAAGGGGACTGGGTCCTAAGGCGAGTCTGTAACCATACAAAAGACAAATCACCTTCCAAGAAGGGGACTGGGTCCTAAGGCGAGTCTGTAACCATTCAAAAGACAAATCAGCCGGAAAACTCGCCCCCGGATGGGAGGGGCCCTATCAGGTAATAGGGGTGCAAGGGCAGGAGCCTATAAGCTGCAAGACAGCACAGGCAAGGTACAGCCCAACTGCTGGAACGCCTTGCACCTCAAATTCTATCATTTCTAAAGGCAAGATCTTCGGGTCGAGCTCTATATATACTATTATATATTTAAGTATTTTGGTTTTCCTACTCCTATGTATAACGAGAACGTCCTCGGACTAGGCTTATAAAATACATTTGGTTTCGACTAAAGGGAGTTAAGGAAACACCAATATACTTAAAGGGGAATATTAGCTGGATCAGGGACCTTCGGGACCTCAGATCTTAGCTAGCCCCCTAGCTGGTGAGGCTACTCACCATAGGTACAGACAGATATGGAAGGGGTCTGATCAGCCCTGAGCCGATGTCTGTGCGATAGGGCCCCGCGTAAAGGCCTATAGCGAAGAGTTATGCGGGGACCACATACTAGTGCCATTCAAACCCTCGTGAAATACGCTGTAAGCTAAACGCACGCTGGGGGCATGACGTACACAGCCAAGTACTGTAATCAGATTCTGACGGCTGATATACAGGGAGCAAAGTGCAAATAACCGGTTAAGCACAAACAATTTAATACCTATCCAGACGTGGAAGGTAGTGTGTCTGGGTTGACCGAACCTTGCGGGGGGACCCACCCCAGACCACAATAAGTCTGAGAGTGACCTTTCTGCAGAAAGGTAGAGTGCAGCATTGAGAATTTCGAGAATGGCCTATGCCCACGGGTAGCACAGTGCGAATTCTCAATTTAGATCGAAAGTGGCTCGCCTCCGGGCAGCAGAGAGCGATCAAAAAGACTCCCCAAAGCATAAAAGTCCAGAGACCTTCGGATCCAAAAACCTTCGGGTCCAAAGACCTTCGGGTCCAAAGACCTTCGGGTCCAAAGACCTTCGGGTCCAAAGACCTAAGGTTCCAAAGACCTTCGGGTCCAAAGACCTTCGGGTCCAAAGACCTTCGGGTCCAAAGATCGGAACTCACTAAGTTCCCGAAATCAGATCGGAACTCACTAAGTTCCCGAACTCACTAAGGGTTCAAATCAGATCGGAACTCACTAAGTTCCCGAAAACGATTTCACATCCTTAAAAACTTATGTTTTAACAGGATTACGAGATCTAACACGGCTTTATTTTCAGGCCAGAAACAGGCTTCAAGTCCCAAGACAAACCAGGATACAAATTTAAAAAGAGAGAGAGAATATCCCCGTCCGACAACAAGCCCTAAAGGATAATCATTACAAATCCCTAAGATCTACCACGTCTAGATGAAGGGATAGCTGGCTCGTCTTCAAACGTAGGAGGCTCGACACCCATAAGCGCCGCCTCAGCCAAAATCACCGTCTTAAACTGAGAAAACTCCTTGAGCAGATCCCATTGGGAGGTCTGTCCTCGGAGCCACTCCCTCATTACCTCCCAACGAGCAACCATTATTGCCCCACTCACGGCCATGATCTTCTCATTCCTCAAAATCTCTACCTTTGATCGAAGTCCTGCGACGGCCTCTTCTAGCTCTTGCTTCTCTCGACTCAACGAAGGGATTCAGCCGAAGCAGTCTCTACCGAGCCCTCAATGGCACGAACCTTGTCCTTCAGGTCCCGAAGCTCCAATTCCGCAGCAACTCGTCTGTCCTACTCACGGGACAGTCGCTCGGATATTTCCACCACCTCGTCCCGTTTAGTGCCCTCTTTCGCCAACCAGTCGCTCAAATGGTGCAGTTTCGAAAGAACCTATATCAAAAAGGAGATGTGAACCAAGAATTCGAAATAAGAAGCAAAAAACTGTTATCCACCTGAAGAAGCCCACTCTGAATCTGCCGCATTGCCCTTGAAGAACTTCTGTCCGAAAACAGAACCTGCACCTTGGGAAATATGTTCTCATTCAAGTTATTCAAAACCGACGTTAACCCTCCATACGAATGTCCGCTCGTCGATGGCTGTCGACTCACCGGAGTCGAATCCTCCCTCGATTCATGGTCCTGACCCGAGGAAGAATCCTCGACGTCTATCATCCTGCGCTTACCCCCAATAGTCGCACTCGCCTTCCCGACCACCTCCTGCACAGACAAACCTTTCTTGGCCGAAATCGCATCAGTGGCCCTCCTGAAAGAAGCCACCGGATCCTCTGAATCCTCTTCCATCACACTCACTGATCACAAAACTCACGCGATCAATATGATAATAAAAGACTTGTCCAACGATAGAAAGAAGGACTCACCCCACAGCTTACTACGGCGCAACACCTTTGGGCTAAGAAGATAAGGTACCAGGCGCCGCTCGACAGGAATCTGCCTCGCACGAAGAACGTTATTCTTCCCATCGGCCGGAGCAGGACGAGTCCCCTCTACAAAACAGCCAAAAAGAAATAAGCAAAATTCGACTGCAGATAACGGAAGCAATCCTTACCCGTGAAATTCCATCGATAGTAGGATCTAGGGAGGGTCATGAAAATATACTTCTCGGGCCACCTTTTCTCAAAGGCTAGTCCCTTGCGATCGGTCTTTGGCTGCTCCTCAACTATAAGAAGACCCGCGCGAGGGCGAAGATGGAAGCGTCCCTCGTTGCCATTTATCGGAGCTAAGTGATAAGCAAAGAGAACCTCATTGACCCCCAAGGTCAAATTCTCTTCATCGCCCAGATTCTGGATCGCCGTGAGAATGCGCCAAGCAGGAGGATTGAGTTGGGACGGCGAAATATGGAAATAGTCGCATAAACTCGCAACCAACGACGGTACGTCGCCTCTAAAACCCGACTCAAAGAAAGCTTCATAAACAGCGATCTCTTCGGGCATACCGCCAGACGCACGTTCTGAAGGTTCATGAACGCGGAGAGTAACAGAAGAAGGGAGCGCGTACTTTCTCCGAAGCTCTCGTGCTTCATCTTCCCCGATTAACGAAGCAGGGCCCACCAGTGGAGATCCAAGTGGTATGAACGGTGTAGACGCTCGAAGATCTTGAGGGCTGCCAGATCTAGACGATCTTGATTCTATCCTCTTCCCCAAATCTCTCGTCTCCGCCATTATAATAAAAGAGGAAGAAGAAGCGATGAAGGCAGTCAAAAATCCGAAGCGCGTATTTATCAGGAAAAGGAAAGAGCCGTTGAACACAACCTCGGGAAAGCCGCCGAATTCAAAAATCCTACGCAGGATTTAAAATTCAAATCAGCCCGCTCCCCGGATCTCCCGAGATATCAGCTCCCAAAAAGGAAAGAGAATCCGGATCAGCAAGACTCGTTCAGACCGATTTTTGGAAGTTTCGAATCAAAAGTATTTCAGATCACCGTACCAGCCGAATTCTTATGTCTCGGATTCCGGAATCTGATTATAATAAAAAACCCTTCTCCTGCTGGAAGAAATGACATCAAGACTCGAGGCTACATATTATCCCTTGATCCCTACGAAGCAATCAAGGAATAAGGGGCAAACTGTTGGGGAAAAATATCCAAGGCTAGAAGTTTCTCCAGCCTCCGAAGGGGTCTCGACTTCCGGGCCCTCGTTTGGAAAGGACCCAGGGTCCCTCCTCAACTTAAAGGACCCATCTCCACCAGGTGGCACCAGGGCCCGATCTCCATTCGGCAAGTACCCAGGGTCCAGTCCATGTATCGAGGAACCAAGGCCCAGCCCTTGCCGTAAGGACCAAAGAACCAATCCTCCGCATGAATATGGAAGTTTCCCAAATCAAGGGGAAACTAATATATTCCCGAATATTATAGAAGCCGCCCAAGATTGACCGACTTACATCAACTATAAAAGGGGAACCCAAACCCTAGAACAAGGGATCGACACTTTGGGGCTTAGAGATTATAGAGTTAGGCTAGAAAACTAGGGTTTATACACCCAATACGTTGTAACGCCAAACACACTCAATAATACATCTCTTTGCCTCAATTTCTATTCTCTAAACACACACATAAACATAAAACTTGATAGTCTTCCAGTGTTCCGTAGTACTAAAACGACCCTACACAAAAATATCACAACAGTTCCTGCTCTCTTAATTCCTAAAAAAGATGGGTCGTGGAGAATGTGTGCTGACAGTAGGGCAATTAATAAGATAACTATTCGCTACCGATTTCCTATTCCACGCTTGGATGATTTTCTGGACCAAATTGGAGCCGCGACGGTTCTCTTAAAAATTGATCTCAAAAACGGCTACCATCAGATTCACATTAGACCCGGCGATGAGTGGAAGATGGCTTTCAAAACCAGAGAAGGTCTTTTTGAATGGTTGGTAATGCCATTTATATTTGAAAACTAAAGCATTACTCAGTCATCAAAAATATGCAAGAGAAAAATAATAAATACGTCTACGGAGTTTTTACTTTCTTACAGGACCCAATTTTAAAATAACCCAACGTATAGGTAAAATTTTTTTGTCCCTTACGAGTATATAACTATTTTGTGGTTTATTTTTGATAGATTTGTTTTTTGGAAAAATGATTGCTGGCTACACGAAATATCGACCGTCATATGACTAACCATGCAAACTAAATTAATGTATACTTAACTACACGGACTATATGTAATGCATGACAACATTCCTCAACTTAATGATGTTATGTAGTTAACATCACAAGTTTTATTTCATGCATCCAAAAACTGATGTAGATGTGTGAGACCGTTTAAATATTTTGTTTCATCAATTAAAATATAATCTATTTGACCATAATTTAACTAAAATTGGATTTTAGTCCGCCTTTTAAAAGCGCAAGAATATTTTTAACAAAATTTAATTTAAAAATCAATATTTATTATAAGTAGTGTTTTAACTTTTTTATTTAATGTATTTGAAAACTATAAAATTATAATATTTCATTTCTATAAAATATGAAATTTATATCAGATTATTTAATATTTTTCAATTATCTAATCTGTTTTGTTATTATATTTTAATAATAGTTCTGTAATTCATTTGATTAGTATGTGATATATACTTATTTGATATTTTTTTATAAAACTTATTTGATGTCTATTTATATATTGACCCTACAATTTTATTTGTTTGATGTAAAATTAATTAAATTAATGAATTATATTATTTTTATTTTCATAAAAAAACAATTTCATTCATAAACTTAACAAAACTTTAATATTAAATTTTTATTATTAGGTTACTTTTATTCTTAACAGTATAGAATTAATACTATATACGCGAGATAATATTTGGTTTATGGTTTAAATTGACATCAAATGAGTTTAAAGAAAATAAAATATCAGATTGACGTCAAATAAGTTTTATAATTAAAAATAATAATATCTTATATGACTTTAAAATTTAATATAAATATAAATAATATAATTATATACTTATCCAATACGCTAAAATAAAAATGCTAAAATTCTACTTATCAAATAATATTAAAACATATTGATTTTGTAAATTAAATTTTGTTAAAAATATTCCTACGCTTTTATAACACAGACTAAAATCCAATTTAGTTAGATTAATGTCAGATTGGTTATATTATAATTGATGAAATAAGATAATTAAACGATCTCTGATATCCACATCAGTTTTTGAATGAATGAAATTAAACTTGTGATGTTAACTACATAACATCATTAAGTTGAGGGATGTTATCATGCATATCATATACTTCGTGTAGCTAGGTATACATTAATTTATTTTGCATGGTTGGTCATGTGATGGTTGATACTTCGTGTAGCTAACAATCATTTTTCCTTGTTTTTTTCACTTCTTTTTTTTGTTTCTCAAAGTGTTTGTTTTTTTTTGTCAACCACATAAAATGTTTGTTTGTAAAAATTAAATGTAAAAACTCAACTTACACTTAAATTTTATGCTTTTGTACCCTTGCTGTTTACATTTATAAAACATAACTTGGAAGAATTTTATTTATTTTACGTTTGCTTATTTACATTTTTTCGGAGACATTCGATAAAACTGAAACGATATAGAAAAAATTAGCATGTTTTTTGTTCAAAGATGACATGTACAAATCAAGAAAAATCCAATTTTTTTTAGCAAAAGAAAACATTATTTTTTACATTTTCACTGTAGTAATTATATTATAAGTTGTTTTATAAGTTACATGTTTTATGTGTTAGAGGGCATAATTTTCTTCAAAAACAAAGTGTTAGAGAGTATGATTTTAAATTTGCCCCAGGGTTTATAATATAGTTGAGCTGACCCTGGCTTCAGATTTTGGCCATTTGGCAAATTCACCCTTTTGATACGTACCATATACCAAGGAAATAGCTGGGTTGCTTCCTCCATATCTCCTCCACTATGGTTCCTCTACACTAACATGGACTAGGAATAAAAACCTCTTTAGTTTTCCGTTATCTTAATATTATGATGAAGTAATATTATTATTTTACGTTTACGATATACATATACAGGTATATATATATATATATATATATATATATATATATATGTATATATTTCACGTTTACGAAATATTTAATGATGCTTTTTGCGCAATTGTTGCTGATATATTCATTGCTTCCCCACTAGTTAATCACCACCACGGCACCACATGCAAACGGTCGTCAGTCTGAAAACTTGAATGCTATAATATTGAATCAGACATTAAAGATAAGTTTCATATTTAATTAAATCGGCGTCAACTTTTTATTTATGAAATATTAAGCCGACTTTTTGTTGTTGATATCTTATAAGACATTACATGAATTCGAATATATACATACTCGTTGAGCCAATCATTATTTGCATTTATATATTTTCAAAATACTCTTTTCTTTGGATTTTTTTATTTACTTAGAAGTTTTACTTGAGCCTGTAGAAAAAAGGAATCGAACCTACAAACATATACAAGGTAAATTAAGAAATTGAAATGTATGGACTTAACTAGACTGTATTCATTTAAGAAATGCTACATACTTTTGTTTATACTTTTTTTTTGGTAAAATAATAAAATTTTCTTTTGTAGAAAATTATAATATAGTTAACTAAAAGCAAACCCACATGCAAGTGTTATAAAACGATCAGATCTGGATAAATAAAATATCTCTACAAAATGAGAAAAGTAAAAAAAGTTCACATGGGAAGGTGCAGTTAAAACCCGAAGCTGCACGAACAGTGACGTAGAAATAGAAGTCCTCCATGTTCGAATGGGACTTCTTGTAGCCGGATGCGTGGTAGAAGACGGATATTCTTAGTAAACTTTTTTCTTTTGTCGTTTGTGATATAAAGCTTGTAACCAAGATTACAAAGTATATCTAATTATATATTTATGGAAAAAGGTTAAAGAGTGATGAAGAGATCCAATCGTTTGATTCCTGAGAACTGTTGATAAAGTGTGAAGCCGTTTGCTTTGGAAACTGAAGCCTTCCTCCATGTTTCATGTTTCTTTTTTCTTCTCTCTGTCACCACTTCAGTTTCTTACGTTTGAAGTTATTTCTTCTCTCTGTCACCACCATAATTCTTTTAAAAATTTCGAATATAAATGAAATAGCAAAACTCTATTATTGTCATTTGGCAATACGTATGAGTGATGGGGTGAAAATATTATGAAATAAATACTCATTCCAAAACATTACCAGTATTGTTGATTTGTTTCACGCTACTTTTTTGTTCATTCTTAAAAGAAAAATCGCAATTTGTTGATAAAAAGGTTCCAGTGTGAATGTTGGACTACAAATCTCTAATCCAAGTGAAACGAAATAATCAACTGTTGTAACAAGTATATGTATTAGAAAAATTGACTTCATTATCATTTCTGTGACAAACCTCAAAACAATACTTATTTTGAAAACTAATAATTTAAGTTACGAGACTTGAAGTCTATAGTCAATTATACTTATTCTGTTTCATATTAAATATGGTTTTGACTTTTGAAATTTGTTTCATTATGGTATCATTTTATATTATAATTTTTTTTCAGTTTTATCTTTATTTATATCTCATTAATTAATAAAATCATATAAAATAATATATTAAATATGAGTAAAATAGAAAATTTAATTATTTTAAAATTCTTGTGCAAAACCTTAAACGACATTTATAATGAAATGGAAAGAGTAATTAATACTAGTAATATAAAGCTGTTTAAAACATGTTTTACACATATTTCAAACCTGAGTACGAAATTATTAATGATGTTTCTGTATATCAATTGAAAATTCACGTTTACTATTATTTGTTGTGTTGTTGGCCAAAAATATTGTTTTTCCTTAAGTTTATTGGAGAAAATATCATGGTTCAGTATTTAATTTTATAAAATGCTATAACTAGTTAACTTAGATTTAAATCCCATCTAGTAGAGTAGATTCATTTGCTGTAAAAAAATCCCTTTTCCATGTTGACAAATTGTTTCTCTTTTCATTTTCCGGTGTTATCAATATCAAAATGTTTACAAATTGTGATAACAAAAGGTCAAACTAGTAGTAATCCAACTCTAGGTTTTCCAAGTTGTGGTATTAAGATAACCGAGAATATGATTAGTCAATTTTGTAATTAAAACATATCTTTAATTTGAAAACTAATCTGTTTAATTAATAAAACAAGATTCCCAAATGTACATCAACACCCTCTATATATATCTCCATAATCTCCACAATCCACAATGTCTCCATCATTACACAACACAGAGATAATCAAACACAACAAAACATCTTCATTTCTTTTCTCCTATGGAAGCCAAGAAATCAAACAAAATCAGAGAGATCGTAAAGCTTCAACAGATTCTCAAGAAATGGCGAAAAGTCGCTCAGGCATCAAAACAAGCCAACAACAACAAGATTAACAACGAAGAAGACATCAACAACATCAGCAAAACTGGAAGTGGAAGTAAGAGCATCAAGTTTCTGAAGAGGACACTATCCTTCACAGATGTAACAGCTGTTCCTAAAGGCTATTTGGCTGTCTCGGTGGGTAAGGAGGAGAAGAGATACAAGATACCAACAGAGTACCTTACGCACCAAGCTTTTCAGGCGCTGTTGCGTGAAGCAGAAGAAGAGTTTGGGTTTCAACAAGCTGGTGTGCTGAAGATTCCTTGTGAAGTTGCTGTGTTCGAGAGCATTTTGAAGATAATGGAGGACAACAAAACTGATGCGTATATGACCACACAGGAGTGCAGGTTCAATGCGACGACGGAGGAAGTGATAAGTTATCGCCATCCTTCCGATTGCCCTAAGACTCCCTCTCATCAACCTCACAGTCCAATGTGCAGATAATTTTTTTTGTGTGTGTGTTTTGATTTGCTTGTTTGTTGCTTTGAACCATTATTCTTCCTTTTCCCCATGTTCCCACTTTTTCCCTTGGGGATACTATGCAACTTCAAAGAGAAAAAGAATGAGAGACGAAAGAGATTTTTGAATAATGGATTAATGTACAAACGGATTATTGAAAAGATTGAAAACATGAAAAGATCTCTCTTGTTTGTGATAATATCATTTTTTATAAAACACATTTGTGATAATATCATAAAAGTTAAAAATTCATGTAAGAGGATAACACAGTACAGATGAACATGAGAGAATGTATCACATGTGTAGTGTAACAAGTGTTGGAGCTTTGGTAAGCATGGTCATAGAGGCTAAAGCGTAAACTAGAGTATTTAACAAGTTTTACATCCGCTTTAAGTTACAATCGACTGATCACTATGCTATTCACATGGCAGTTTTAGGGTTATATCATATATGTTTCTATCTGTGCTATTCATATGGCAGTTTTAGGGTTATATCATATATGTTTCTATCTGTGCATCCTCCGTTCTAACCGGGAACTACGCATGTGTGTACTGATGTTGTGGTTATGCCAAGTAATAAGAGGCTTAACGTAGATTAATAGGGTAACTGACATCAATATTATTAGTGTGAAAAGATGATGAGAGTACCTATGGCATTGCTTTTTAATCATCAAGTGTATGTAGACTGTGATTGTTAAACTATTTAGATTAAGATAGTACAAGTATCCCTCATTATTGAGAAATCACATGCAATTAACGATTTACCCCAGCACAGTACGGCAAAATCAAAAAGGAATGATCTTGGTATCTTCCCAAAATGAATCAAGAAGATAGAGAGAGATAGAGAGCCAGGTATACAAGATTGATGATAAGCTCTCTCTCCTAACACACATACACAGTTGAAGGGGTGGTCAAAGTCAAAGGTTAAGCAGCCAAGATCTGATAGAACGGAAAGGTCACTTGACATATGTACCCTGAGACTTATCACAATATTAAGCAACCATCCAATAATGCATGTGTAGTGATTCTCATGAACCTGATTTCGAGGATACTTATATATATATATATATATATATATATATATATATATATATATATATATATATATATATATATATCAGCAACTAGAGGAATGGCAAGCTCCATATAAGACAGCAAGATCCAGCAAGAAATCTAAAACAAACAATATGCCTCGGAAACTTAAAATCGTTGCGACTGTACGTCCATGACTCATAGTTTACTCTGCTTTAAAAAAAAACTGGTATCTGAGCTGAGGTTATGAGCTAAAAGACAATTAGAGAAACAAAGGAAACTCAAATCATTAATCAACCGAACCAAAACAAGCTGACGCAAGAAATATGCACAAGAAGTTGATTTTGCAAGCCCTTTTAGTACAAAAAGAAGTAAATCACTCTTCAAAGAAACCACATATCAAAAAGAGGTATCATGCAAGCCACTGTCGAGACAGAGATCATGACCAGCATTCCTTGATAAGTCGAAGTGTCCACTGTTCTGCCAAATGTAAGTAGGAGATTGTGTGTTATCAATATTCTAACTAAAGCTTTTTCCTTTCACGATGAACTTCGTGGTTGGGACTTGGGATTCTAAGAATGTAACGTTTCTACAAACTCAATTTCAGTACTAAGTGAATTAGAACCATAACAATAAACAAACAGGATATCCATTTAAATGAAGACAGATCGGGTCAATCCAAAAGAACCTCAAACAGCGTTTAAAACTTCGGTTAATGTAAAGAAACATCTAAACATTTGTTTAACAAAGTGAGAGAATGATGCATCACATAGCCATAGGTTCAGGACCAGCAGCGTTCAGGATGTCTAACAAGGAGTTCTGGGGCTCCAACTCCTCATGCCAAAGCTGCAACTTATCACCAGGGTAGAAGTTTCTGGTTACTCCCTCTGAATTTATCTGTTCGAAAAGACATCAAAAGCAGTTTTGTTAACTGAGTTTCAATTAAAACCATACTAGTCTTAGATTAAGAAAGTTTTGGTCTGAGAGATATCTTACAATGACAGTCCGTACAACTCCTCCACTGGCTCCATCACGGGCGATGGCTAGTGAAACCGCCTTCACAACGAGTTCCTGCAAAAATACAATAGCAAGGACCAATTACAACAAATGTAGGATTGTGCCGTTTATGCATTAACAGATAAATATGATCTGAATCGCCATACCTCAGCTTCTTCTTTGGTCATGTTTTCTTTCCACGCCTGATCAAAGAACCCGTATAGGTAACTCGAGCCAGAGCCTAGACAAAATACACAAAACTCAACTGTTCAGTAGCAGGAAAGCTAAGTATCATATACGCCAATAACAAAGAGAAAACTTAATCAAGTACAGCTATTTCGAAATCCAAAGGTCATAAGAAACGGAACAGTCTGGTTTGTAGTACCTCCAATAGCAAACGGTTGCTCCACAACAGTTCCCCCAAGTGGAATCCCGTAGATCTTCCCGCCTTCATACTTATCCCAGCCACCAACTATGAGTCCAGTTTGCAGCATATTCTGCCCAACAAAGACATACAATGCTTAACAAATCCATATAATCATAACAAGGGAAAATCATACAATAAAGCACTAGACATACTGCTCTATTAAACAACATTGAAATACAAAAATCTGAGATCTTAGGATACATATATATAATAGAATACATACTCATTGAGCACAGGATACAGAAGCATTTAAAAAAGAAACTTACAACATTTCCGTTAACAGATTTCATTTTTCAGACTAGAGAACAGCCATTACGACCACACTACGAGCAACAAGGTATTCATATACACTAGCAAGCTAGGTTCGACATGTAACATCAATCTCTATGCCCCTCAAAACTTTGAGCTTAGGTCGTACATCAATGAAACGTAAGCAAATTGCCATACTTCTCAAGATCACACTTCCAAACAAAAGTTATAGGTAATTCTATGGAGCATGTTCTGTCTACAAGAAACGACCTACGTAGAAAATGAAACACCATCCACATTCTCCACTACTCTGGTTTCTGGATCCAACTTGATGAAACAACCAAACAAAATGGAAGCTTTAAAGCAAAAACTGTACCTTGTTATTGTAAGCGAGCATCCTAATAAGGTTTGCAGAAACCTTAACAGTCGCAGGCTGTCCCAGCTGAATTCTGCAAACCGTAAGAAGATAGCATAAGTATTAAGTCATATACTCTGGTCCAAGCAGGGAAGAATAAAACACTCACGTATGCTGGTGAAGGAAGTAACGGACGTAGTCAGAGACAACCTGAGAATCCGCAGCCTACAAAAAGGAACAAGAAGAAGCTTCGTGTCAAATCAGTAAAACGCAGCCACAGAGTTAAACCCCTAAGAGACACACAATGAGAGAGATTACCGATCCAGAACGGCAGACGTAGACATTGTCGGTGAGCTGTGTGATCTTGTCTGAAGCTCGATTCGCTACGTACATGCCTGCGCAGAGTTAAATAACAGATCCCAATTCCCATCAGGTTTTCCCCCAAAATTAAAAAAAAAACCCTAGAAGAGAGGTGCACTCATTCAACTATGCCAACTAAAACCCTAAATTGAACGCAATTGACAAAGCAAAAGACACGAACTTTATCGAGAAATACGAATCCAATTTAACATCTAAAGAAGCTGAAGTAAACCCTAGAATCCAGAAACTACTTAATCGCAGGGAAAACACAGAATGATCCAAAGATATACGGAGGCGATGAGGCTTAACAGATCTCTTACATGAGCTTAAAGACAAAACCTAATGAAACAAAATAAGAGAGAAACCTGACCTGTGCTGGTACGTGAGTCGGCTCCGAGGACGACGCCTCCGTTGTAAGTGACGCCGATGATGGTCGTCCCCATAGAGTGCGGTGCATCGAGATTGAGATCCATCGCTGTAGGATTCGTAACTTGTGTGGGATGGAAAGAATCTCTGAGATGAGAGTTACGCGACTAATTATCTCAGATCACGGTGATGGCTACTGATTAGAAGGGTGAAGAAGATGAAAAACTGACTTAATCCCCAAGTCGGGTGCTCTCCCTTCTTCTTTTTTCCTAAGTATATTGGGCCGAGATAGGAGAGAAAGGCCCAAGATCCAATTGTTCTTATGGCCTTATAATTACAATACCTAAAGTTTTCTGATTGGTTTGCTATTTCCCATTTTGGAGAAAATGACGCAATGTTTTAATGCAATGTCAGTAGTGTAGAGGCACGTGTGGCTTCAGTTCGCTCTAAAAGGTTCGTGTAATTCTGTTTTGAGTAATTTGGTTCCCACAAAATGTTGTCGAATTGAATCGAACAAAGTTTGGTTCGGTTTGTTTGGTTTATGGACATTCTGTCGAAAATAACTAAAGCTTTCAGTTTTTGTTATACATTTTTGTTTAGTTTAGGTAATTTTGGTTGATTCTAGTTAAATTCGGCTTAGTTTAGTTAGTTCATAATTTTTTTAAAACCGATATGATTTGGTTATATTTTTAATGATTGAACTAACCTGTTATCAAACCAATTCAAACCGGTTTTGTAAGAATTGTCGAATTGAACTGACGCATATCCAAAATTCGGAAATTTTGGTTTGGTTCGAGTCAAAATCTCAGGTCTGTGAGCATATAAATCATCATAAAAAACACAACTTACGCACATCCCTGACAGCTAAGAAACACATAACTAAATTTTGCACGATAATGCAAGAAACATCTAACGTTTGTCAGTTACACAATAACAAAAGTGTTCCTTAATGAAATGTTTTGCATATACTATGTATTAAGTATGATTAAGTTTATTGAATTACTTCTAAGCATAGTTATTTCTCCAAAACGTGCTTGCAGAGCCAACTAATAATCGTTAGGATAACACAGAAGACAACAGAGTTCCAATTTCCAAACGCACAAAAGATTTAAACTTCTCTACTCAACGGAGTATGTTAAAAATGAAGAAGCGAAACGATCTGCTTTCACAAATCACTAGTATCTCTAAAGCCAATTAAAAGACGAACTACAAGAGTTATATCGTAGTGGCAACAGCTTCAGGTTGAGGAGGATGTATCTGATGAGCCGTGGGGACATTGCTCTTGGACTTCTTACCCACAGGGCTCCCCCTTGATTCCTTCACCGGTGATACAATCTTCATAGAGGACTCAGCGAGAACTTTCCTCACCTCATTCGCCAACTCTATAACATACTCCTCCTCATGCCCTGCATGAAACAACAAAAACTCAACACATCAACAACAATGTCTCTGTTTTTTTCTAACGAGTGATTGTCAATGTAAAACACTTCAAAATTTCATGATCATGTTTTAAAAAAGGAGCTTTTGGACTAACCGATGTCGTGCATTGCCTTCTCTAGCAGGAAGAGATAATCTCTGTTGTTACCACATGGTCCATTGGCTGTCGCAATTTGTCTTTGCATTAAAGAAAAAACAAGCAAGTGTGAGGACAAGAATCTGGCATATAGAAACTGAAAGAACATAAGAAGTTGGTATGGAGAGGCTTAAGTTTTTTACCTTGCCATGTCTTCTAGTGGCGCAGGTCCAAGGTAATACTTGTTGGAGACCTTGTCTGGAGTAGAAGTGAATCTGAATATGATAAACAACCATAAATCAATAACAATTTGCAAAAAGAAATACAAAAGACACAGCGTCAAAGAAAACAACTTACACCATCACTCCGGCTACAGCTGGATTCAGGGGATCATCTTCCTGTGTAATTTAAGAAGATAAAACGTTTTGAGGTCATTCACAGGAGTAAAAGAGGAAAAAAATGTTTATACAACATAATTGGGCATATTGTGACTCACCTTGTAAAAGTCTACACATGTCTTGAGATCATATTCACACTCTCTACGCTCCAAGTACTGTCATAAATAGAATGATCAACACAAAGGGATGGACATGGTACATCAAGCAATCTAGTTTTTTAGATGCAGGGACATACCTCCATAGCCAAACGTTCTTCTTCTGGTCCTCCACGGACACAGAATGCAGTACCCCACTGTCAACAAAATATTGAATTGTTAGTGAGGAATGTGTGAGTAAACTAAGCAGACCTCATGAACAGACTCTAAGACCCTTGAATCATATATATACATATTAGAATTTCTACTCACGCATATGGCTTCTTCATCTTTCTCGAGTGTGCAAGTCCTTGCAGGGTGTTCTGGTGTACCTCTGTGATCAATGCAAGCTAGCCAATCACATCAAAACACAAAAGAACCATCAATCATCAATAGCTAGGAAGTAAACAATCAAATAAGCAAAAGGAAGAATGCCTTTACCAAGATCAAAGACACGTTTATAACCCTTGATGAAGCCCAACACTTTCTCATCGTAGTGAAACCCTGGGTTCCATACAAGGGAGCCATAGCCAAAGACCCACATCACCATCGTCTGCTGCAGTTAAAAATGTTGTAATACAAAAAGTCAAAAGATTAAAAGGCAAGCTATGGTTTTGTAGGAGGGTAAATGCAGAACAAAAGAAAGGTACAAGGAAAGAGCCAAAAGAACACATGTGCAGTATACAAATCAAAGAAAAATCACGAGTGGACCTAGCGTTCCAAATTGTTACTTCAGGCATTAAATGTCAAGTGTCAACAGATAAACACAACTTTAGGGGATCTCTTCAGGACAGCTCAAACAAGGTTAAGACCCACCAAACTTTAGAGATTTCTAGGTAGCTTATAAGTTCCATGGCAGGTAAAAGGACATGAATCCCCAAACTTTTGGAACAAAACACAAAAAAAGCTCTACCCATATTCTAGAACAAAAGGATATTTTTCTTGTAACACTAGAAAAAGGGGTTAACTTTTTTTATTTAGGTGCAGTGATAATAATCAAACAGTAAGAACATTTTTCCTCAGATTACAAGATTGAAAATAAACGGTGAGAAGATGCAATAGAAGCAACCTAGACCGAAATGCGCGATGAGAAAAGCTTAAAACTTTACCGTGGAACACGATCTTCGTGGAAGAGAAAACTCAATCACCCCCTGAGACAAGATCTCCGCACGTTAGGACGCGAGAAAAGCTGAGAAACTCGTGGAAGGAGAGAGAATGCAGAGGGTGGTGAAGGGAACGGCAGCGTTTTGGTTCTTTCTTTCACCCTCGTTTCTCTGAATCTCTCTTTTTCTCTCTCTCTGGTTTCTAGGAGGAGGAGGAGGAGGAGGCGATGTGGAGGAAGAAGAGCATTTATAGAGAGAGTAGAGAACCGCAAGTTCATGCCACGCATGTTGTGTTCTAATAAGTTCATTTTGATTTATTTGTCTCTTCTGCGGTCCATTCGTCACGTGAAGGGCCGATTAAGACACTTGTTTCCGGCCTTTTTTCCCAAATATCTTTGTTCTCAAGACAAAAGGAATCTCTACAAAGCAACATGTTTTCTTCATTTAAATTAATTTCCAAAATCTATAAAGCAAATATTTTCCCTAACTAACAGTTGATTTATTTCCAAACGAATAGATATATACATATAGATATTATTTTATTTTATTTTTACAAAATATTAATTTTTCAAAGAAATTATGTATTCTCAATTCTAAATACAGTACAAAAGGTATTTGTTTCAGCTTAAAATTATTTATATAAAACTCTTGATCTTTGAGGCAAAAACAAAGACACAATCAACTACACAAAACACAAGAGTCATAATGTATTTTTTACCCAAACCCAGGTACATACATTACCAAGTGTCAGCTGACAGTAACATAAAAAAACAATACAGTATATTCATGGGGCTTGACTTATGATAACTTATTAAACTCTCCCCATGACAATTGCTTCTACCAACGTCACTGATAGTAACATACACGTATAATGTTTCCTTCAATTATCTACAATCAAATCTTATTATATAAATCTTAGTTTTCAAAGTTACTAATTAACATGATCGCGATACGTGTCAAGTATATAATTATGATTGTGACATGTGTCAAAAATATAATATATTGTACTTTACAATTTAAAAAAGGAAAATTCTTATTTAAAAAAAGTTATGCTTTACAGTTTCTTTTTAGGATTTCAAAAAAAGGAAAAAAATACTATTACAATATTTTTTACAAAGGGAATATCAACTTTTAAAAATAGCAACTTTACATAAAAACGAATTTTGAAAATAGCAAAATGTTAAAATAGTTATTATTAACTGAAAATAATCATCTGACAGTAATTGTTTTTTGAACCAAGAAAAAATATAACTGAAAAAAACTTATGTAATATTAGTTTTTATTTTATAAGATTCTATAAATCTTAAGTAATATTTGATAGTATTTTTTCTTTTTTTAAACATCATAAAAAGAGATATTATACGATGAGCATGATATTAATAATTATTTAATTAACAAAAAATTGTAAAAATAGTAGTGATACGATTTGTTAAAATAGTAATTTTAAAATTACTTAATACTAACTGAAAAATAATTCTAAACATGAGATGATTGTAATATATTATATGATAGTGATTTTCCTATTCTAAAATCCTAAACAAAATAATGTAAAATTGTATTTAATAGTATTTTTCATATTCAAATTCTAAGTAAACATATTTATAAGATATAATGTTTTCCTTTTCTATAGCCTAACAAAAGAAAATTTTTAAGAATTTATTTTAATAGTAATTTTATTAAAAAAAACAAATTTGGTATCAGTAGTTGCATGATAAAAATAAAAATAAAATCCATGATAATTTATTTTGTTTGATCAAACGAAAACATATAATAAGTTAATACAAAATTATTTAACACAAAATTAATTAATACATAATAAAATGTATGGTGTTGTCATTGACTTCACTAACTTATTTAACTTTAAATTTTTTTAGTTCAGTCTAATTATTACTTCGGGTTAAATTTGGTTTAAATATTTAAATATGAGTATTTTCAGTACTGATGAGTACACATATTAACCATAATTTATGTGGTAAAACAAGTTCTTAATTCTCAAATAAAACTCATACAACATAAAAAGAAAAATGAAAATATGATAATCTTTTAGACGTATATCTTTTTAGAATTTTAAAAGGAAAAAATTAATATTAGATAACTTTACACATGTCAAAAATTTAAAAATAAAACTAATATTAAATAATCTTTTACACGTATAGCTTTTTAGAATTATAGAAAAGGAAATTAGTATTAAAACCATAAATAAAAAGTATATCTTTTTAGAATTTTAGAAGGAAAATTACTATTAAATAGTTTTTTAAGATTTGGAAAAAGGAAAATTTCAAAAAAAATTTACTATTAAATAAAATTTAAAATTACTTTTTACCATTAAGTAATATTAAATAATATTTTTAATTATTTTTTTAACAAAATTTGTTTTTGTCATTATCTTAGTATATATGTTTTTAATTATGAGATAATTTAACACATGTCACATTATTAAACATATATTTTTCATATGTCACAATCATGTTAATTAGTAACTTTGAAGAACAAAGTTTTATATAATAATATAAATTACTGTTAAATATTGTATAAATTTAGTTTAGTATATAGGATTTTTATAAAACGAAAGTTACTATTTTTGAAAAATCTTTACGAAATGTTTTTAAGAAGATTACCTTTTCTTTATTATGAAAGTAGGAAGATAGATATTTTTCTTTTTGTTTGATGGTATTTTTCTTTTTGTTTTCTATAAATCCTAAAAAAAGAGATATTATCATATTTTAGGCTGTAACCAAAATAAAAATGTAAAAAGTTATTGATAGTATTTTGTTTTTTAAAAAAAAATAGTTTGATGATGAACATGATACTAATAATTATTTAATTAAAAATAAAAATTTAAAAATAGTACTGATGCAAATTTAAAAATAGTAGTGATGATAATTATCCGAAATTCTAAAAAAGAGGTAATTGTAAAAGATTATATGATAGTGATTTTCATATTCTAATATCCTAAACAAAATAATGTAAAAGTCTATTTGATAGTATTTTCATATTTAAATTCTAAGTAAAAATATGTATAAGATATAATGTAAAAGTGGTAAAACAAGTTCTTAATTCTCAAATAATGATGAGTACACCTATTAACCATAATTTATGTGGTAAAACAAGTTCTTAATTCGGTGTTCAAAAAAAATCAAGTTCTTAATTCTTAAATAAAACTCATACAACATACACAAAAAGAATTCTAAAACTATAATAAATGATTTATTATTTTTATGTTTTATATAAAATTAAAACATCAAACAAATCCGTGCAGCGCACGTAGTTAGTAATATAAACCACCCCCCCCCCCCCCCCAAAAAAAAGGGAATAATATAATTATCTAATTTTCAGGAAAAAAGGAACAATATAACTAAAAAAACTGCCGTTTTCAATTTAAATTCAGTACCTAAAATAGCTTGGGCCGTCGACAAATAAAGTAAAATAAACGTTTGGGCCTGCAGACAGATACAGCTTATATGGGCTTAAGCTTCACTTCAACGATATCTTACTCCCTGTCTCGTCATCTCGGATCACAGTGACTTCGCTGCTAGCTTTGGACGTGTCGTCCCCCAGAATCACTTTCAGACAAGAGGATCTTTGGTAATACTCTTCTATATTCAATTCTTGTATAATTTCATTTCTTTTGGAAGATCTAATATCGTTACCATATGAAATTCCTGCAAAAAATAAATAATCGATATAGAACTCAAAATCAAGAATGTCAATTGTTTTATGAACCTCACTACTTTATCTAGTATGCACTCACAAGGAAAGACACATCACTAACATGTATTGTAATAGTATATGTGTCTCTCTTCTTCTTCATTTCCTAATTGACAATATCGTTGTTACGATGTCTAGCTGACTTACCTAAGATGGAGGAAGGCACTTCTTCTGGTTCGCGGAGGACACGGTCCCAAGTTGCTCCGGACTGGACACTCAAAGACTGTCTTACCCTCGTCAACGAGATCGCTGCTATCGAATCAGACTGCTCCAACGCTTTGTCCAGCTTCCAGAAATGGACAATGATCTCAGACAACTGTAACGCTTTGGATGTGCACAGGACTTTTAACCAGTGCAGGAGGAAATGGGACTCGTTACTCTCTGATTACAGCCAGATCAATAAGTGGGAGGAACGAGGCAGTGGCCGTTCGTATTGGTCGCTGAGTGTTGAGAAGAGGAGGAAACTGAATCTCCCTGGGGATGTGGATAACGAGGTTTTCCAAGCTATTGATGCGGTTGTGATGATCCAGGAGAACAGAGATGGGAGTGAACCTGATAGTGATAGTGACCCGGAGGCTCAAGAGGACTTTGACGTTATTGATGTCACTCCTGAGTTAGGTACATTCTCTTCTTTGGTCCCTTAACCAAAAGAACAACATTTTTGTCTTTCTTAGGAATCTTTAAGAACAAACTAAGCATAGACTTTGAGATACAAAAAATGATGAATAGGTATAGTTTATTAGACATAGCTGAAAGTATAATCTCTATAGTGCACTATTGTGTTTTTATTGCTAACCCCTTGAATCATCTGGCTGTGAAAATGAGCTTTTGCAGGATCAAAAAGGTCAAGACAGAGGACAATGGTCGTCATGAAGAAGGAGAATCCACCACAAAAGAGAAAGACAGAAGAGGAGACACATAGGAAAAACATTCAAGAGCAACGTGTAAAAGCAACTTATCAGAAGAAAAAAACCATGGAAGAGAAGAAGAAGCCGGTGGTAGAAATCTCCACTGATGAAGAAGACGAGGAAGAAACGATGAGCATAGAAGAAGAGGTCAAAGCGTTGGAAGCGAAGCTAGGCGAGAAAGCTGACTTGATACATGATATAGTCGGGAGAAATGTAGCAAAGGGAAGTGAAACAGATGATGATGTTGGCATTGAGGACAAGTTGAAGTTTGTGAAACAGCTGGGAGAGGAGCTAATCGCTTGTCTGAGTGAGATTGCTAATACACTTAATAGGCTCCGTGAAGTTCCACAAGAAATCTGAGTGTTGATGATTTTCCAAGCTGATTTAACTTTCAGATGTAAATGTTATTATGCTAAAGGCCTTTGCTTCCTTGGAGTTATCTAGCTGTGTATTGTTGCAAAAGACTAACTCTGTTTGTGTCATATATATATTTTTTTCTTTTAAAAAAAGTTAAAAAGATCGACTTCACTGGGGATCGAACCCAGAATCTCTGGTTTCGTAGACCAGCGCCTTATCCATTGGGCCATGAAGTCATTTTGCTTAACCAGAGAAACACAGCATAATAGTATCAATTCGCTATTGGTAAGTAGTGAATTTTCTTGTGATGCTTGTGAGTTTGTGATTATTATCTTCACCCTACATTTATGGAAATAACAAGAAGCATGGTTGGTTTAGAAAAATAGAAATTCGTCTTAAAAGTTTTTGTAATTGTAGACTTGTAGTAAAGATCAAGATCTGTTGATGTTCTGAAATTAAGACTCAAAGTCAATGGACCTAATATGCTAAGTCAAGATCGTTGTAAATAAGGGATTATATACATGGTCTCCACAACTTCTTCCTCTTTCTCATCTATCTGTTGGCTTTTGATCCTCGTATGTCAGCCTAATTTTTGCCAGAGAAAAGAGATTCATTGATTTGTCTAAAGTAACCTCACCTCGTTCAATGTTCTGTCAAGTACAAAGTTAAACACAATGAAAACTATAATCCTTAAAGATTTGAAGTGTGACAAATCAAAGTTTATACCTACTAGAGAGTGAATAAAGGTAAAATGCTACAGAAGACCAAGAAAATGTAAGACATATAGAAAGTATATATTAGACAGCATATAATTATGCTCTAACGGCTCTGTTATTACTGCTGTATATTGGCTTCCCTTATTTCTCTTTGTACTCTAACTATATATGTACATCTAAAGTCATCAATAGAAGTAAGCAATTCCATAACCTAATATGGTATCAGAGCTGTAGGCTCTCCTTTTTTTTCTCCGCCGTTCTCTTCTCTGTTATCTTCTTCCTCTGCTTCCTTCATCACGTTTTTTTTTTTCATATCTCTTCTTCAATCATGTCTGAATCAACTGCTGAAAGAACCTCAGTATTCAACACCCAGGATCCACAAAGTACCCTTCTCTCGGTTAACATGTCGAGTGTAACCAAGTTAACACATCTCAACTATGTGATGTGGAGTCGCCAAGTTCGTGCGTTACTTGAAGGCCACGAGCTCCACCACTTCATTGAGGATACTGATACGGCTCCACCTTCCACAATTGTGATGAATGGTGTTGTTTCTCCAAATCCAGCATACACACCTTGGAGGAGACAAGATCGCCTTCTCTACAGCTCCATGATCGGCTCGATTTCTCTACCGGTTCAGTCTGTTGTCACCAGTGCGACCACAACCAAAGATGTTTGGACCACTCTTGCAACAACCTTTGGAAACGCCTCTCGTGGACACGTCCGACAGCTCAAGCTGCAGATCGAAAGGTGTGTTAAGGGCACAAAGACAATCAGCGAGTACCTCCTCTCCATCAAATCGAAAGCAGACGACCTAGCTCTTCTTGGAAAACCAATGGATCATGAGGATCTAATTGAGAGGGTTCTCGCAGGTCTTAGTGAAGACTATAAGCCTGAAATTGACGCTATTCATGGTCGTGATACATCTATCTCTTACGCTGAACTTCATGAGCGGTTACTTAACCGTGAAGCCATCATCATGGCTAGTGAATCGACTCAAGTCACACCCATTGTTGCCCATGCTACTGACACACGCCCCAACCATAACAACAATCAACACTGGCGCCGCAACAACAACAATCAAACCAGACAGCCTCACAACAACAATCAGCAGCGTTTCTCTAAGCCATATCTAGGCCGTTGTCAAGCCTGCGGTACACAAGGACATAGCGCAAAGTACTGTCCAGAGTTTCGGATTGTCAAGGGATCGTCCATGAATCAACAGCAACATCAAAACCGTAACAACAACTGGAGCAATGCGCCCCAACACCAGCAGTGGCAACCTAGCGCTAATCCTACCATGATGCAACCATACCAGCAGTGGCCACCGACAGCTAATCCTGCGATGATGTCTGATTCTGCAACATGGTTACTTGACTCAGGAGCATCGCATCATATGACCTCCGATCTTGCCAATCTCTCCATGCATAATCCTTACCAAGGTGGAGATGGCGTGTTGCTTGGTGATGGCTCAGGACTCAACATCTCACACTCTGGTTCCCTTTCTCTTCCCTCTTATACTCGCCCATTTTTCTTAAATAATGTTTTATGTGTTCCTGCTCTAGAAAAGAATCTCATATCTATGTTTCAATTATGTACTGTTAATGGAGTTGCGGTTACGTTTACACCTACTTACTTTCAGGTCAGGGACTTGGAAACAGGGACACTTCGTCTCGAAGGGAAACCTAGAGATGGAACGTACCAATGGCCACAATCCAAAACTTCGAAACCTTTACTTGCTTTTGCATCAGCCGTGAAGACAACCTTGTCGGATTGGCATTCCCGTTTGGGACATCCAACATTTTCTATTCTTCAAAAAGTTGTTTCTCAATTTCATTTACCTACTGTTTCAAACTCTTTAATGGCTCAGCCATGCAATGCTTGCTCGATTAATAAAATGCATAAGTTACCATTTCAAAACTCAACTCTTCGGTCTTCCCATCCTCTTGATTTTGTGTTTTCAGACGTCTGGACGTCTCCGGTTATTTCAATCGATGGTTTCAAGTATTATGTTATTTTTGTAGATCATTACACAAGATACACTTGGTTGTATCCCTTAAAACTAAAATCGCAAGTCTTTGATGTGTTCACCAGGTTCAAAGCATTGGTTGAAAATCGATTTCAAACCAAACTTAAAACCTTATATTCTGATAATGGGGGTGAATATATTGGACTGCGAGATTTTTTGGCTAAACATGGCATTTCTCATATGACAAGTCCACCGCATACGCCAGAACACAATGGCATTGCAGAACGTAAACATCGACATATTGTCGAAACGGGACTTTCTCTCTTGTCTCATGCGTCAATGCCACGGTCCTATTGGACCTATGCGTTTGCAACGGCTGTTTATTTAATTAACAGAATGCCATCCTCTGTTTTAGAGTTCATATCGCCCTTTCAAACTTTGCATGGACATAGTCCAAATTTTGAAAAGCTAAAAGTTTTTGGGTGCTTATGCTTCCCTTGGATTCGACCATATACATCACATAAATTGGATGCGAAATCCACACCATGTGTGTTTTTGGGTTACTCCATTACACAAAGTGCATATTTTTGTTTAGATAGGTCAACTTCGAGAATTTTTACTTCTCGCCATGTAGTATTTCATGAGCATGTTTTTCCATTTTCTTTACCTGCTCATATTGAAACCACTAACGATGATGAGTCAAATATCTCGACTTATCCTACTGTCAAGCTTGTGCCTCCTCTTAATAATATTTCAGGTTCTGTCATACCACCTCCAGAACAAAGTTCACGCAACATCACTGAGACAGTAGAGCCGACGCCTTCTGTTACTCCTCCTGTGAACACAACACCTGTTACTCCTACGGTGACCACAACGCCTTCGCCAATGACGGTGACAGAGCCACCACCGGCACCAGAGTTGCCACAGCCACAGCCAGCACCTCCTCATCCGACTAGACAAAGCACTCGCCAACGAAAACCTGTGCAAAAATTAAATCTCCACACCAAAGTGGTGCAGACGATGGAAACACCACCAACCACAGTTGCTCAAGCTCTCAAAAGTCCTCATTGGCGAAAAGCAATGAGCGATGAATATGAGGCTCAAATAGGTAACCATACTTGGGATCTTGAGGACTTGACTGATGATAAACGTTTTAATGTTGTAGGTTGCAAGTGGATATTTACGATCAAAAGAAATCCAGACGGGACGATAGCAAGATATAAAGCTCGGCTGGTGGCAAAAGGATTCACACAAAAGCCAGGCATCGACTACCATGATACATTCAGTCCCGTCGTCAAACCGGCAACCATACGAATAGTCCTAAGCACTGCGGTCTCATCCAATTGGCCTATTCGTCAACTCGATGTCAACAATGCTTTCCTGCAAGAAACATTAAAAGATGAGGTTTACATGGCGCAACCACCAGGGTTCATCAGCAAAGATAACCCCAATGCAGTTTGCCGGTTGCGCAAAGCCATATATGGCCTCAAACAAGCTCCCCGAGCTTGGTATAATGAGCTCAAACAGTTCCTACTTCAGGCTGGCTTCATCAACTCCTTGGCGGATGCCTCATTGTTCATCTATCGAAAACAGGGAGTTCTTCTTTATATGCTTGTTTATGTTGATGATTTAATTCTTACAGGAAATAGTTCAACTCATTTGGCTAAATTTATAGATTCATTGTCGCAGAGATTTTCTCTAAAAGACTTAGATGATCTATCTTTCTTTCTTGGCATTGAAGTCCAACGTACAGCTCAAAGCATGCACCTAACTCAAACTCGTTATATTGCAGATTTGCTTCATAGGACGAAAATGGAGAACTGCAATCCCATAGCCACACCAATGTGCTCTTCGACGCAGCTGACACTCTTCTCTGGAACTCCACTAGCCGATCCCACAGAATATAGAGCTGTTGTCGGGAGCCTACAATATCTCTTTCTTACCAGACCAGACATTTCTTTTCCAGTCAACAAAATGTCGCAGTACATGCATAAACCCACCACTGAACACTGGAATGCAGTCAAGAGAATTCTTCGATATCTTGCTGGCACAATGACGAGAGGAGTAACACTTCATGCACAAAACACTCCATCGCTTCACGCGTTCACAGATGCGGACTGGGCAGGAAACAAAGACGACTACACATCCACAGAGCTTACATTGTTTATCTTGGCCGTAACCCAGTAGCATGGTCTTCCAAGAAACAGAGTGGTGTCTCCCGTTCCTCAACAGAAGCAGAATATCGGTCATTAGCCTCTACAACAGCTGAAGTCTGCTGGACGAATGCACTCTTGACTGAACTTGGAATCAAATCAACAACAACACCCGTGATATATTGTGATAATATTGGTGCAACGTACTTGGCGGCAAATCCAGTCTTTCATTCAAGGATGAAACATTTTTATCACTTTGTTAGACAATACATCCAGGCAGGACAACTCAGAGTATCACATGTCTCCTCCCATGATCAGCTGGCAGATGTTCTAACCAAACCACTGCCTCGCTCTGCATTCGACTCACTGCTTCTCAAGATCGGACTCTCTACCGGCCGTCCGTCTTGTGGGGGTGTGTAAGACATATAGAAAGTATATATTAGACAGCATATAATTATGCTCTAACGGCTCTGTTATTACTGCTGTATATTGGCTTCCCTTATTTCTCTTTGTACTCTAACTATATATGTACATCTAAAGTCATCAATAGAAGTAAGCAATTCCATAACCTAATAGAAAAGACTCGTTGCTCGTAGCTTTAAAGCTACTTACGCGCGTGTGAAACAGTACGGCTTCGAGAGAGTGTGGCTTCAAGAGCTGTCCTAATAAATAAAGAAACGAATTTGCCAGCAAAAGACGGACCCAAAAATCAAATAAATAAAAATAAAAAAAGGAAAAAATCGGAGTAAATGGGAAGCGACGACTACTGAGACTCTCATCTCCTCCTCCACCACCACCGCTTCTTTAGGTTTCTGAGCTCTGAAACTCCTCGGATACTAATTGCAATTTTGATTCCTTTTGGGGAGAGGTTTTTGATTTCTCTCGATCGATCACCCTCTTTTCTCTCTGTTGATCTTTGTACTTATCCAGAAGATTCCTTGTTTCTTTCATGTCTTCCAGCTCAAGTCCACTAGCTTATGTGCATATGAAGCTCTAAGGTAAACCATGTTTCTCTTCTTCTAGCTTATTCATTTCATGGAATCACCGGATCTGTGTCTTGTTTGTGGAGAAATTAAACTTTTTTGTGGATTTCAACTGTAAAGATACTAACTTTACCTACTTTGATTACTTCCTTTCCCTTTGGAACTACGAAGCTGAGAATAAGGATCTGGGTTCAGCTTAATTCATAAAAAGTTTCATTCTTTTAGTAGTATGAAGATGATCTAGAGGATACTTAGCTTCTATACAAGTTGTGCACAACATAAACTTTAGCTTCTTGCTGAACATTTCTTATTTACTGCAATGAAAGAAAAGATGATGATACTGATTAACCATTTGTTTGTTTGTTATTGAGACAAAACTCTAATTTGTGTTTCTATTTTTGGCTCTCTAACTGTGGTATCTTTTTTTGCTCTAGGTGCATGTTGTGAGTGATTGAAAGAGATCCCTTACATGTGACTTGCAGTTCGGTCAAACATAACACGGATTAGAAAAAGGATGCTTGAGGGACCTAAGTTCGATATGCTAGCTCCTGGCAACCACCACAACTATGACGCCTTTACACAAGACTTTTATAAAAAGCTCGGTGAAGAAGGTACAAACATGTCCATGGACAGTATGCAGACAAGCAACGCCGGAGGCTCTGTGTCAATGTCCGTGGATAACAGTAGCGTTGGTTCTAGTGATGCTCTCATCGGCCATCCCGGATTGAAGCCTATGCGTCATCCCTACTCTCTCTCCGTTGGACAAAGCGTGTTTCGCCCGGGAAGAGTCACACATGCGCTTAACGATGATGCCTTGGCACAAGCGTTGATGGATAGTAGGTACCCAACTCAGGGGTTAGCTAACTATGAAGAGTGGACTATTGATCTGAGGAAACTTCACATGGGTCCTGCCTTTGCGCAAGGTGCGTTTGGTAAGTTATACAGAGGGACTTACAACGGAGAGGATGTAGCGATTAAGCTGCTGGAGAGGCCAGAGAACAGCCCTGAGAAGGCACAAGCCCTGGAACAGCAGTTTCAGCAAGAGGTTTCTATGCTCTCGTTTTTGAAGCACCCCAACATCGTCAGGTTTATCGGCGCGTGTATCAAACCGATGGTGTGGTGTATTGTCACTGAGTATGCGAAAGGAGGCTCTGTCAGACAGTTTTTGACGAAGAGACAGAACAGAGCTGTACCTTTGAAGCTGGCTGTGAAGCAGGCGTTGGATGTTGCCAGAGGTATGGCTTACGTCCATGAGCGCAACTTCATACACCGGGATTTGAAGTCGGATAACCTCCTCATATCAGCTGATCGGTCCATCAAGATTGCTGATTTTGGCGTTGCGAGAATTGAAGTTCAGACTGAAGGGATGACACCAGAGACTGGGACTTACAGATGGATGGCTCCGTAAGTTTGAATAGTTTCTTGATCATTTTCCATTCTTATATTGTCCTTTATAGACTAAAGTCATGTCTGTGGAATATTGATGCAGAGAGATGATCCAGCATAGACCCTACACTCAAAAAGTGGACGTCTATAGTTTTGGAATCGTGCTGTGGGAGTTGATAACGGGTCTGTTACCGTTCCAGAACATGACGGCAGTTCAAGCTGCATTTGCTGTGGTGAATCGAGGAGTACGTCCAACGGTTCCTGCTGATTGCCTCCCTGTGCTTGGGGAGATCATGACACGTTGTTGGGATGCGAACCCTGAAGTCCGTCCTTGTTTTGCAGAGATTGTCTATCTTCTTGAGGGAGCTGAAACAGAGGTAATGACGACAGTGAGAAAAGCCCGTTTCAGATGTTGCATGACGCAACCAATGACAATCGACTAATCTGTTGTCTGAAGAAGAATAATAATAAAGAGAAACATAAAAGAAGAAAACAGAGAAGAAGCAAGATCTTTTAGATATATGTAAGTTTGTGTGTGTGTATCAGTATGTGTAATATCCTATTTGTATCTCTTTTCCCCATGATAGGAGAAGTAACCCGACCATTTTAGACTACTGAATGTTCTAAGATTTTATGTACTGTCTGAAGTGTTTGGTTTAGTTTTCCTTGAATTCATGGTTCTTTACTGTGACAGAGGAGCACATGATGTGTAATGAATCAGTCGAGCTCAAAAGAAGATAAAGATAGTGGAACTCATCTTTAATAATCTATGCTGTAAACGTCACTTGATCAAAACTTTGGATAGTGAATCCATCTTATATTAATCTATAGAGATCTCAAAAGAACACGAGATAAAAACATTAAAGCATGTTGTTCAGAAATTCCTCTTCGCCACTGCTCATGGAATCACCATCGTCATCATCACTGTCTTCACCATCACCATTATCGTCTTCATCATCACCATCACCATCACTTACAAGCTCCATAATCCCACCACCGCCAAAGAACATACCTCCATCATCATCATCATCAAAATCACTAGCACTGTTATCTTCATTGTCATCACTGCTCATGTCATCATCCCCACTGTCGCTATCGTCTCCAGCTAGTCCAAGAATCCGGTCCAGGTCATCCTCGTCGTCTTCATCATCTTCATCTTCATCCTCCGTCTCACCATCATCATCGGGATCAGAGTCATCGTCTGTTGGTCTCCGCCTGCCAATCTCATACATTCTTGCCGACGAAAACATATCTTCTTGATCTTCCATTGTGATCAGCCCAAGGAAAGAGTCGGTTGGTTCTGTGGCGAAGTCTAGAAGACATCTGTCCACCGGTATAGTGGCAATGTCTGAATAGTTCACCGCATCAAGAGTGCGGAAAGCAGCAAACAACGGATGCTTCGCACGACGTGTGTTGACAGCAGACATCACGTCCTCGATGTTTCTCCTCAGCATTGCGTATATAACATCCCCCCTGGAGTTGAACGTAATAGCTGTCTGGTCCAGTGATGGTACGCTCCGTAGAAGCCTCATATTCATATTCCTCAAGTCCCAGACCTCCGAGTTTATGATCACCTGTTGATATAAACATATTTAGATAAGCTGCTCAAACATTAACCATATAATATATGTTTTTATTCATTACCTCATTTCGAGAAGGATGAAAACCACCGCCACCATAATCAGTAAACTGATCAAACCGTTTGCAACTGTTTGAAATACGGCGATCCCAGAGATGACCATTCCACAATATTAGTGAATCACAAGGGTTGAAGTGTACAAGAGAATAGGGACTGCTCCGGGAAGAAGTGTCTGGATCAGTGAACTTATCGGAAAGACTGCCGGTCTCTACGTCATACAGAAGAACATCTTTTGTTGCTCCTTCACTAGAGAGCGCTGCAATAAGTAACCCAGAGTTGCTGAACTTTCCAGCCTTGCATCCATCGAAAGAGTGTTGAGACCCAGCATTCATATTAGACGCGTCCCACAACTGCACGTCACTGTAGCTCGAAGAAAGCAACAGCTGAGTAGCACCAGAGACATATGACTGAACAAGTGTGACCGGAGCCTGGTGGCCTGAGACACTCTCGATCATGTTACCGCTGCTAGCGTCAAATATTTTAATTTCTCCAGCATGGCTACCGACTGCTAAATGATTAGTACCTCCAAGAAGTGAAATGCTTGTAAAGAGGGCAGTCTCGTCTCGGTAAGATCTCCAAGATTTGAATCTGCTGAAAACGAACTGACGATCCCTGCGGTTCCCATGGACTCCGCTGTAGTAACTCTGAAGCTCGCGGGTGCCAAGACGATCAGTGATGTTGAGTGGAGCTTCAAGTAACCGTTTAGGTTCAGGACAGACATGAGGATGTAGGAGAGACACAGGGGGGAGAGTTGTGATTGGAGCCCGGCACTGCCTGTGTTGGTGTTTCAAATACTGAACTACAAGGGAGTCTAGTGATAAACGTTCCGGATTTGAAGGCTGGGGATCGCTTGGAAACCTTAGCTGAGAAGCAGGTGTCATCTGGCCTAGTCTGGAGCTCCCAGATTGGTTGACATCTGAAGCTGCAGCTGGTGTTTGGAAACCAGAAGCCTCCGCAACAGTTGAATTTCTACGCAAGGAAGCCGTTGTTGGACAAACTGGAGTTCGTGGTCCAGGCTCGCCTAAATTGATTCTTTTACCTGGAACTGACGACTCTGTTTCTCTTAGCTCAGACAATTTCCGTTTCCTCGGAAAAACTGGTGTCTTAAACTGAGGATCAGCATCAAGGTCGTTCTTCGAAACTAATTCTGGAGCAGCAGCTTCTGATGCGTCTGCACAAGCAGGATCTGAATTTGAACTATTTATTCTCTGAGTAGACTGAGCTTGAGTGTCTTGGGACAAAGATTGCTTTCGTGACTGCGAACTGAAGCTGGGTGAGAACGTCAACTGTTTCTTCTTTGCGGAAGGAGCTGCATTGCCTCTCGAACTAGGATCTTCTTCCTGAGAATTGACTTTGGCTTTGCTAGGGAAAAAACCACTGTTAGAACGACCAGAGGGCCATTGTTGCTGTGCTACTGGCGTGGACGTCTCCTGTGTGGAGGAAGCCAGATGTTTTTTCTTGGCAGATAGAGCGGCATTAGATCTAGAGTTAGGATCTTCTTCATGTGCACAGAATTTGGGTTTGCCTGTGAAAAATCCACCGTTAGCACGGCCAGAGGGCCATTGTTTCTGAGCTACGGGTGCAGACATCTCCTGTGTAGCTGAATATTCAATAGAAGAAGGTGGGGCCAAGGAAGGCAGGGGACTCAACTGAGCCTCTTTCAACAGTGCTGAAGCAGTTTCACCAAGACCTGATGCCTGGAGGTGCTCATGGATAAGGAGCAAAAGCTCTTTCGAATCATACGTTATAGGTGTTGCTGCTGCGATGGCGGCTCTTTCAATGCGCCTCAGTGTTGGAGTAGCGGCATCACTGGCTGTTAGTGTATTCGAATGCCCTGAATTTGTCACTATCTGCAAACACATATAAACCACAACTGAAAATGTCTGCAGAATTGCAATGAAGAACCAAATAAACTTTAATTACTTATGAAGCACATTAAAGAAGAAGAAAATATCAGTTCAGATGGTTACCCCTATCAGCTCAAGGGCCACCTGCGTAAGTTCAGTCTGCCATTTGACCTGATCTGTTCCACTTGACTGACCACCTGAATCCCGAATTAGTTCTGATAAACTCTTGCCAACCTAAAAACAACGCTTGGAGAGTCAGTCTCAATCAGACGTACCTCAGACAAAAAGAAAAAGAAGATAAGAGCAATTTTTTGCAATTCTACCTCAAGTTTAGTCAGTATTTGTGCAATTGTATCATCTCTAGCCAGACCAAGAAGAACCCTGCAGGCCAACGCTCGTAGACAATCTGGGGTAGCAGGGGGATTCACATATATTTTAGGCTGAAGAAGTTTCAAGAGAATTTTTATACCATCATTCCCACGAACAGCCTCGCGTGCTTGACGATAAACCTGCTCCAACTTAGCAGCAAGGCCAGCAGAACCAGTTCCTGCTCCTAAGAAAATTCTTCGATCCCCGACCAAACCTGAAGACGCTGGTGCAACAGGAGTTGGCGGAGCATCTGCAGGAACATCGGTTGAAGGACGGGCAGTGGCTTGGTCGGGAACAGGCTGCTGGGCAAGAAGCGGCTTATTGCTTAATGATGGTGGTGGGCACACCAGATTGATTAGGACATTTAGTGCAGGCTGTATGATCTGCAATAACAAAGAAAACATCAGGGCAATCATTAAATGAGAAGCAGAAGAAGAAAGACTACATCCATGTGAATGGAATAGAACTGCTGACCTCAGGGTCCACTATGCTGTTGGAAATATTTGTTGCATCCAGAATGATAGCAATGCCAGCACGGTTGTTGCTTAGTGTGGCACTCACAATTGCTTTGCGGCCATCAGGTATTGATGTAACTATGTGAAGAACACCAAAAGCATACTGAAGTAGATCATGGAGATAACGGTCTACTGGTGGTGTCTGCGCAAGCGACCAAAATGTAAATACATGGTAGACAAAATAAAGTACATGTGGAGAGTAAAATGCACATTACCTGACATAGCTCCAACATGGTAACATGTCCAGAGGAGGCCAAGAAGTTATTGACGGCAGGCCACTGCGTTCTCACAAAGGTCTGTCCCAACTTCCTATCCTTCTGTAACTGAAGGAAAACGGCATCCACAACTTCATTGCTAATGTCAAGGGGCTTATGGGCTGCCCTAATATTAGGAACTCTTGGCACACCACCTCGGCCACTCCTGATTGGACGAATGGATTCCACAAGCAAAAGTAGATGAGCTCTAAAATATTGGCGCAGAGCAAAACAGGTGTGAAAAGCCATCTGTTTCTCTGAGGACGTCATGACTTCAGGGGCTGATCGGTCAGAGTTAGCACCAGTTCTAACTGAGGCTGCATCTTTAAGAATTGTAAGGAGTTTCTGCAGACTATTATGAGCATCAAACGCATCTAAAATGGCTCTAAAGACAAAAGTAGCAGCAAAGAACAAGGCTGAGTTTTTTCTCGCTTGATCCTGGGAACAGTCTAGAAGTTCGATAGCTAATTTAACCACTTGATGTATGAGATCCGATGGAAGTGCACAGACACGCTCCATTATACCCTGCAAAAAAATGAAGGTAAGATAAGCAGATTTGTATTAAATCAGCGATAGTTCTGACTAAAAATTGCACTAGCGTCACAGAACTGTGCTGTTATAATTACCTGAAGAGAGCCTATGGTATATAAGCAAGATGAGAGACCATAAAAGGTCTCGGTAACCCTTGGAACAGCAAGCAACTTCTTCAAGCCACCCCGGTCAACAAACATTGCAGCAAACTTCCGGTGTGCAGCCAAAGCGCAAATTAACTTCATTACATCAGGTAACAAAGGCGACAGTGTGAAGTTATCATCAAGTTGGGACGTACGTTCCAGTAGCGTAATGCATACATCAACACCTTTTTCATGGAGGACAGGCCCAAGAACCTCAACATACTCTCCCAGTATCTCAAGGCAATGGATGCAATATTTTTCTTGTAACTGAGCCAACGATTCAATATCTGGAACGGAAACTTCTCCAACATCAACAATTGCCTCTGTTTCCACAGTAGTCATAACCGTAGTCTGATCAGATGTAGCACAGGTGGGTTTTCTGCAACCAACAAAATAGTAGAATTAAAGACCTAAATCATCTAGAGATAACTTGAAGCTACCATAATTCATAAACATCAGCAGATTCAACGACATAATCCACAACAGCAGAGAATGACTGACCTTGAAACCTCAGCGGCATCTATGACTGTGGTAGCTGCTCTTCGAGCAGCAGCCACGGCAGCTTCTTCACTGCCAGAGGACTTAAATTCCTGAAAAGAATTATAAAGAAAGACGATCAATATAAACATCAGGTCACCTGTGTCAGAGGTTAATTAAGGAAATCGAAGTAAAAAACATGCCTCCAAAGCAGCAGTTTTAACAAGCTCTGCTGCAGCATCACCGGCTGCTTTAACTGCTTCATCAGGAGCATGGGCAGCTCTAGCTTCGGCTTCAGCAGCTCCAACTGCTCTCTTTACTAGATCAGTTATGTTTTGGGTTCCTATCACGCAATCTTGAAAGCACTCATCATTCTTCTCTCTTTCAATCTCCATTATACCAGACTTCATTTTCCCTGCATTTCTGACATCTAAACTTTTTGATTGATCCCTATCTCTGACACCAAGACGAACTGATGTAGGAGATGTCAAGAGAACGTCTGTATCAGTAGCGCCTTCGTTCACCTTTCCTCTCAACCTAGATTTTGATCGGTTCAGTCTATTTCTTGAAGGGTCATCTCTTCCGGTATTGTCGTCTCCAGGCTTCAATTTACTGTCAACGACAGGTGCAACATTACTTCTTTCTCTACCATCGACTTCGAGTTCCCCTTCAGACAGTACATCAGATTGTCCCATCTCTCTTCCAGCGTCTGCCTCAAGAACATGGTCATCTTCAACTGTCTCCACGACTCTCCTCACCCTACTTCGACCTTCTTCTTTTGTTTTTAAAGACGCATGCTTCGCCTCAGTCGCATGAAGGGCATCTCTACGGCTTGTGCTTGCCTCACCAATAACACGTACTCGAAGATAATGCATAAGCTTAGCAGATAGTCCTGATGTCAAGACGTCTTCAACTAATTGACCACGACTTGAGTCAGATCAGAAAAAAAAATATTCAAAACTTCAGATATTGCAAAAAAATTGAAAAGAGAACACCAAAATGAGAATGTTATATCCGCACCTCATCAGAGAGTGAGCGAGGAGCCCAGTAGAATAAGTCTTCAACATTTCAGAATCTGAGGCCTCACTGTGACCAGATTGTTCACCAGGAAACTTGACTGCCTCTTCCAACACCCAGTTTTTAAAGTTCTCCGTAACAGCATCATCGAAAACATATGGATGCTGAACAAAACAAAAAACAAGAGCTGCGTCACGAAAACAAACTAACAAGCTGAAACTTGAGGGGAGTAAGAAGCTAGTAGTAGATTCTCACCGTCCAAGTAAGCAACCAATTCATAAGCAACCTCGCGGAGGCTGCCTTTACAGCTGTTGAGTAAGTATTCTCAGATAGAAATGTAGAGGAAATCAACTCAAAGAACTCATCATTCTCCTGTAAAGAAAAGTAACCAAATAAGAAGACAGAACACACTAGTAGTTCCCACATTTTGTTTGAAAAAAGATTACTTTGATGAGTTTACACAGCTTGCCACTGATATGACTACCACGACCATTAGAGTAGAACCCATTCTCCTTTATAAACCTGAGGATACAAGTAAAGCGTCAAGCTTTAAAGCAATTTATAAATGGACAAATCAAGAAGAGAGTGTACAACAAGAGACATACAGAGACTCCTGAGATTCGAGGAGGTGGCTGAGAGCGTGGAGGACAGTAGGGTTGGGGTTATTAGCACCGGAGGTGATGTGCTCCATGAGCTTCTGCGCCTTCTCTATAAGCCCGTCTTCTTCTTTAGGGTTATCTCCTCCGCCGCCGGTTGAATTCTCCGTCTCCGTCTCCGTCTCCGTTTCGGCCTCCGCCGCGACAGCTAATTGTTCGTTCTCAGCCGTGGGATTAGGAGGGACCTCGGGTTCGTTCCCTTGCCCGTCCATGTTTAACCTCTCTCTCTCTCTCTTTAGAAAGGAAGGAAACAGCGGCGATGAATTTAAGACGTAGGAATATGGGGGAAAGGAGAAATATTTTAGTTGTGGGAATAAAAAGGAACGCAGCGGCGGAGGTGGCAGATGAAGACGACAGCGCTGGACCGACTGTAATTACTAAAATATAACCCGACCCGTTTCTGCATGGGATAAACCCTAGCCCATATCACTTAATGGGCCTATATAAGGCCCATGCTATAGCTAGCTTGAGTTAAACTTCGGTTTGGTTTGTTAAGTATATGATGAACCATTTGATATTTGGGTTAAACTAAAGGGTTATTTTCTCTGTTTGCATTTTAGTTCGATTTGAATATAGTAAGATAAGGGTGGGCACTTGGATTTTTTTTTCTGTTCGATTCAGATTTGATTCGGTTTAGTTTTATTTTGTAATTGATTAATATCCAAAAAATAGGATCCAATTCAGTTTAGTTTTAGTTTTTCTTTTCTGATTTAAATAAAATATAAATTTATTTAGACTTTTCTAAATAAAATATAATATTTAAATTCTTAGGATAAAAATATTAGGTTATTAAAATCACTTCAATATTTTGGATAAAAGTATTAAATAATTTAATTATGAGTAATTCAATTTATAAGTAGTTTTGAAAGTATTTAGTTACCATTTTATCTTCTTCTTTTTTTTTTGAAACACTAGTTACCATTTTATCTAAATTAGTTTTTTGGCACAAAAAAAAACATGAAGCGGTTAGGTATTCCGTATCCGTAACTATCGATTCGGTTTTATTCAGATTTTTCGGTTCGGCTCGATTAGGTTCTTTGACTTGGCAAAGTAATATATGTCCGTTGCTCGTCTCCGGCGACTGAACATCACCCGGAGATGGACAGAGAAGAAGCTTCAGGCGAGTCTTCGTCTTCAAATCAGCTAGAGAATTGGACAGAGTAGGTTTAACACTAGAATCTACTTCAATTCAGATGCAATCAAACTGTTCAGAGATTTTGTTTGACTTTCTTTTCAGAGAACAGGATCAGCTAAAGAAGAAACTGATCGAGTACGATGACTTCACATGGAAGCTACCGTCATCAACGGCAATTTCTCAGGGATCGGAGACCCTTAAGTACGTTGGAGGTGTGGACGTAAGCTTCTCCAAGGACGATTCCTCCGTGGCGTGTGCTTGTCTCGTCGTTCTTGAGCTCCCTTCTCTCCGCGTAGTTCATCATGAGCTCTCTCTCATCCGCCTCAGTGTTCCTTACGTTCCTGGGTTTCTCGCCTTTCGTGAGGTTTTGGTCTAGAGATGCTCTGTTTTCATTTGCTTAAGTATCTCAGATTGAAAGATTAGATTTTTAACGTGTTACAGGCTCCGGTTCTGTTGCAGATTCTTGAGAAGATGAGGGATGATAACCATCCTTTCTATCCTCAGGTTTTGTGTTGTTGTGTGGTTTTGCGTTGCTCTTAATCTTTAGTGTTTTGTTTGTGAAAGTCTCTTTTGCTCTTTGTAAGGTACTGATGGTTGATGGGAATGGGATTCTTCATCCACGAGGTATTAGTAACATACAAGCTTTCTTTTGTTTATGATCCATCTCAAGCTCTGTAGTTCGTGGTGTTGGATCTAAATTTATGTGTGATAGGATTTGGCTTGGCGTGTCATTTAGGTGTTCTTGCTCACATTCCTACCATTGGTGTTGGAAAGAACGTACACCACCTTCTCAGGACCCCTCTTTTGTTTTGCCTAGATTTGGATATGATAGTCAATCTGAGATTGTATGGTTTGTCGATGGCAGCTGCATCATGTGGATGGTTTGGATCATTCTGAGGTTAGACGGTCGTTTCAGCTCAAAGAAAATGAGGATGAGCAAGTTATCAAGTTGGTAGGGAACTCTGGTTTCACGTGGGGAGTAGTAAGTGACTTTGCTTTGAAACATTATTGTCAATAAGCTTTGGTGACTCTTTGGTAATCACAGATTGTTTGCGACAGGGGTTTAGGCCAACTCTGAGTTCTGTGAAGCCCATATACGTTTCTGTTGGACATCGCATATCACTTGACTCTGCGGTTGAGGTTGTCAAGATGACCTGCAAGTATCGCGTTCCGGAACCTATTAGACAGGTACATTGCTCCACTTTGATATGCCAAAACCTGAAATAGTTTTTTTCTTTGGGCAAAGTGGAATGTACATCATCTACTATTTGTAGGCAGATATGAGATCAAGAGCATATCTTCAAAAGCACCAACTTGGCAACTTCGTCTCTTAAAAGATTTGGGACCACTCGGAATGGGTAACTTTTGATGTTTCCTTCACTCTTATAGATCTTTTATCACACTAAAATCACTGTTTCACATGTCCATTCCTTCTCTTTCTTTTGTCTATCAGACTGAAACATTAGTCATTAGAACACCCAAAAAAAGGCTGTGAACACTTTTCCACATTAAAGATCATTCTGCAATGTCTTTACAGAGGAGCTCCGCACCAATTTTTTTTCCCTTTATTTATCTCACTAACTCTAACCAAGATCGTTTCAAGGAGATGAGTCTTGTTGTTACATGTTTGTATCCAATTTCATTGTATGTATTTTGCGTTAAGCTATGTAATAATTTCCACACAGCCATGTCAGATTTACTTAAAATTGACTATGAAAATTATGTTTTTAAATCATTTCTTAAGCTGTGTTAAAAGGATTGGGTTACTTTTTTTTTTTTTTTTTTGGATTGGGTTACTTGCTACCGAAATAATTCTGGACAACAGAAAACATTCTCACATTCACCTCAGTTTTCTATACCAATTAAAATGTTATGTAGGCTAAATAAATATGAAAATATTTTATTTTTAAGAAAAACAAGTTGACAAAAAAAATGTTGTTGTTGGCTTCTTTTTCTTTATTCTCCCACAGAAAAAAATGAAAATTTGTTTGTCAAGTTTGAATCTCCAATTATATGCTTTTAATTTCAATTTCAATTTCAATTCTATCTTCTCGAAATCAAATCAAGTCATGTTCTTTTATGAGATAGAAAGAGTAGTTTGTGTCTATAAAAACAGAACTGCCAAAGATGAAAGCACTTATTTCTAAATCCTAAACCCAAATCCTAGATCCTAAATCTAAACCGTAAATCTTAAACCAAAACTGTAAATCATAAACCAAAATCTTATGTATTAGGTTTGTATTTAAGGTTTACTGTTTTGGTTTAGGGTATAAGATTTGGATTTATGGTATAGATTTTAATCTAAAAACATATAATTGGAGACTTAAAGTTTGATAAACAAAGCTTCATATTTTTTCTATAAAGATGAAAAATAAAAAGCCTACGTTTTTTTCTTTTCATGTTTTCCTTTTTAGAAAAAAATATTTATTTTTTGACTAATCCTATATGTTAATTTAATTGGTGTAAAAAATTGAGGTGAATTTAAGAGTTCACCATAAAGGTGAACCAAAGTTTCGTTCTCTATGGTGTATAGTCTTAGACTTATTCTTGGGTTCACCCCCTAAGATGAACCTCTATGTTCACCAACCAATAGAATTGTGTCATTTAAGATTCAAAATCTTTTAAAAAGGAAACAAAATATTATCAAATTATATTATACTTTAAAAATAAAAATTAAATAAAAATTATACTAATCACAAAAAACAAGACTTTTTAATCTAAAAAAATATTTTCAAAAAATATTTTAAAGTTCATACTAATCACAAAAGACTTTTTAATCTAAAAAATGAATTTATTTTAAAAAAAAGAATTTAAGACTTTGGATAAATCTTAACTTTTAAAGTTTAAGATTTACGCAAGACTTTCAGATTTACCCAAGAGTTTAGGATTTACCCAATGATTTAAGGTTTAGGATTATGATTTAGGGTATAGTTTTTTGTTGATTGTGTTATAAATAGTTATAAAAAAAATCAAAGTTTTAGAATTTATCAAATAGTTTACTAAAAGATTTAGGGTTTAACATTTAGAGTTTAGTGGTTTTTTTTGTGGAACTAACTTTGTTTTGATTTTTTTTTTTTTGCAATTAGTATTATTATTATTTATTTTTAATTCTTTTTTATTTTTAAAAAGTAATACAATTTGACAATATTTTGTTTTTTTTTTTAAAAAAATGTTAAATTTAAAATAACTAAATCCTAGTGTTTGGTGAACCCAAGAATAACTCATAGTTTTATACGGTATAAATCACCGTATACCGTTTTATGCATCCCTAGTGAATTGTGACTTAGTTTGTAAATTTAACTGTCTTCTTGTTCCTCCAAAATTATATACGCAATACATGGAAGAAGTTGTAAAGATCGATTTACATTTATGTCTTGCACTAAAAACCATGGACATAACTTTCAAACTTCTATTTCGTGAAACACCAAACGTCACCGTAAGCCTCAATATATATGTGTCTATCACCAGACAAGGTCCCTCAAACCAAAAAGTTGTTTTCTCTGTCTCGATCTATCCTACTTTATCTGCATCTTTTATAACTAAAGCGAAATGGGAGGCAGTATGATGTCCGAAGCGTATGAAAACAATATCGACGCCGGGTTGTCTTCACTTGCAATCACCAACACGAGTCCCTACCACAACGTTCCAGTCCAAGCACCGATTATATCTTCCTACAATGACCAGATCAGGCCCCTGCTCGACACTATCGACAGGCTGAGGAACCTGAATGTGATGAAAGAAGGGATCCAGCTTCCCACTATTGTTGTGGTTGGAGACCAATCCTCTGGAAAGTCCAGTGTCCTCGAGTCCCTGGCAGGAATCAGTTTGCCTCGTGATATTGGAATATGCACTAGGGTTCCTCTTGTGATGAGGCTTCAGCGGAGTTCTAACCCTGAACCTGAGATCTGGCTCGAGTACGGTGGTAATAAGCATGTTCCTACGGATGAGGAACACATCACTAAAGATATATGCATAGCAACTGAGGCTATTGCTGGTAAGTTATTAATTAAACTAATTGTGTACATATATAATATTACATCATATGTATATATGCTATGCTACTCCTAGTTTGTGATTATGATTAAAATTTTAAATATACATCATTATGCAGGAGCTGGGAAAGGCGTCTCAGACACTCCTATTGAGCTCTATGTAAGAAGTCAGAGTGTTCCTGATCTGACAATGGTCGATCTCCCTGGGATAACGCGGAACCCCGTCAACGGACAGCCTGAAGACATATACGAACAAGTATCAGCGATGATCAAGAAACACATCGAGCCACAGGAAACAATCATTCTCAACGTTCTGGCAGCTGGAAATGACTTCTCAACTTACGAGTCCATTCGTATGTCTAAGCAAGTTGACAAGAAAGGGGAAAGGACTCTGGCTGTCGTGACAAAAGCCGACGTGCAACCTCAAGGGCTCCTGCAGAAAGTCACGGCAGACGACGTGAACATCGGACTCGGTTACGTCTGTGTCAGGTATTGTTTTAATATAATCATATAACTCTTTAGTTCTCACAAATATCATTAAATCTTGTTTATCCTAAACATGACACATGAATCAGATTAGTATAACTTCTGCTTCAAGTTATCTTCAAACTCTATGTTTTTTTTTCAACATCAGGAACCGTTTAGGCGACGAGACGTATCAAGAAGCTAGAGAGAAAGAAGAGGAGCTTTTCAAGACTAATCCATGGCTCTCCAAGATTGATAAAAGCATCATCGGGATCCCTGTGTTAGCTAAAAGGCTCGTTGAGATCCAAGCTACGATGATCACCCGTTGTTTGCCAGAGATTGTGAAGAAAATCGATGAGAAGCTGGACAAGAGTGTCCTCGAGTTGAGTAATCTTCCAGCGGTGATAACTTGCGAGAGGGAAGCTTGGATGACCTTCACGGGTATCATCCGTTCTGTGGAGTCTCTTCTCAAGCTTCTAATCATCCAGGGAGACCTCTCCCAGTATCCAGATGATCCCAACATGCGTTGCTCTGCTCGTTTGGCTGATATGCTAATCAAATTCTCGAGTGATCTACAGTTTCAGGTTGGGACCGAGTTCTTGATGGATGAGATCAAGGTTCTTGAAGAGTCCAAGTCTATAGGATTGCCTAACTTCATCCCTGAATCAGCATTACTTGCTATTATTGCACAGCGTGTTGATGCAATACGCGCTAAACCGGTCGAGTTCATGAGAGAAATATGGGACTACCTCGAAGTTGTTATATCATCAGTCATCAACAAATCTTCTGAAAACTTCTCTCAGATTCAACCTTCCATCCAACGAGCTAGTCGGAGACTAATCTCTAAGATCAAAGAACATTCAGTGACCAGAGTGATCGAGATGGTGGAGATGGAGAAAATGATGGAGTACACATGCAACCCTGAGTACACGACGGTGCGCACGCAGAAGATTGCTTCTCAAGCTAACTTCGTGAATGCTGTTACCTCGAATCAAGGAACTTATACTTTAGCTGGATTTGGAACTTTTCCGATTACGCATCTGAGGAAGTACCCCGCACAGTTGCTGCATCGAGCGTTCGACTTGAAGATGAGCATCACAGCCTACTGGCCAATCGTAGTGCGAAGGATTGTGGATAGCGTTGCGCTTCACCTTCAGTTCACCGTGAAGAATCTTGTCAACAGTCAGTTTCAGAAGGAGGTTGCCGGGGAACTGGGCGGAGGAGGAGACGTTGAGAAGATGCTTCATGAGTCTCCGTCCGTGGCAAGTAAGAGGAAGAAGCTTAAGGATAGTATCAAGCTATTGAAGGAGTCTAAGGAAGCTGTTGCTGGCGTTCTTGATCAGAATCTTGGTCATGCATATCATTACTAAGTCTTGCTTTGGTGACAAGTTTGGGTTTCTAGGGCTTTCTCAGATATGAAACTTTGATTTCTTGCATATTAATATGTTTTTCGCTTTAAAATAATTTGTGCGGTAGTAACGCCTCTGGGCACATTATGTGGTATACCCATTTCTAATAAGAAATAAATTGAAAATTTATCAACTACTTTTATAAAGGACATTTTGATAGGTTTAACCTTTGATGTTTCCTTCACTACTATAAATCTTGTATCACACCGAAATCACTGCACACATTAGTTCTCACTTCTCACGTCCATTTTTTTCTTTTGTCTAGCAAACTGAACATTAGTTACTGAAAGAAGGCTGTGAACACTAGTTTTTCTTTTATTTATCTCAGCGACTCTAAACCACGTACGATAACTATAAACGGAAGAGTCATGTTGCATTATTATAGGTTTGTATATTGAATGTATTGGAATTTTCTTTAGTCATGGTATTTTGGTTGTTTATAGGGACTTCCTTTCGAGCGTGTGGGGTTCTCTCTGTCTAAAAGTATGCTCATGGTCACTGGCACTGCTCTTTGTCTCCGAATCCGTAGGCTCGACTTGGAATTTCCACTACAGTGAAACATATCAATTAATTAAGGATTTTGATTGATGATCAAGAAAAAATGAAACATTATTTTTTATTTCTGGTTAAGTATTCAATGAAATCGACTGCCAGAGGTTGTAGGTCAAGCTTTTTTACCTTCTTCTGCCTCTACATGGAAAACTCGACAATAATCTTGTTCTGATCAATCCTTGGGCCTTTTAATGGGCCAAACTTTCAAGATAAAATATTCTCCTTATTGGGCTGATTGGAATGAAGCCTAATAGAAACGTGGATTCCGTTCGTATCATAGAGATGCAGATACGTTTTAAAAGAAGAAGAAGATAAATATCGAATCTTTTTTTCTTTGTTATAAAAGCAACAGAATCTTAAATGATCCCAAAAACGAGACTCGGAGACTTTTCTTAGGGCTTATCCGAATTCTCAGTGCAACTTGATTAAAGTTTATCATCAAATCAAACCAACCCCTAACCACATCCTCCGATCTCCAGATTGATCACGGTGAGTATTTCTCTCAATTTTCGTTCAATTCCCCGGCGGCTCTTCTTCGTTGATTCGATTTCTATATTTTTTTGCTGAATTTTTTAATCTGTTTTTGGTGATATCGAATTTTTATATATCTGTAAGGTATATACAGAGAATAAGAAGAAGAAGAGGAGAAAAGATGGCGGTTACTATGAAGCATATGTCGTTGATCGTCTCTTTGTTCGGCGTATTGTCCTTCCTTCTTGGAGTCATCGCTGAGAACAAGAAGGTATACTTAATAAATCTTCTCTTTATGATTCGAGTAAATATTGATTTTCGTATGGTTTTTGCTTGCGATTTTTTTCTGAATAATATTGGAAATTGGATTTAGTCTGTATCATAGTAAGTATGTATCAAACGGTGATCCTTATTAAAACTTCATCATCATACCAATAGTGATCTGTTTTGATATGTCACTGGTCTCTATAGGCTTTCTCTTTTATAATTGCTGTTTGATTGTGAGATTTGTTTATGTTCTTTTTTCTTTTTGTCGTAGCCTGCGTCTGGGACCCCAATAAACGGAAAGGGTGTGGTTATCTGCAAGTATCCATCTGATCCAACTGTCGCCTTGGGTTACCTTTCTGCTGCCTTTCTCCTTGCATGCACCGTAGCTGGATACAAATCCCTGTTCATGTCTTACAAGGGAAGGTCCGTTCCCAACTCTGTCTTGTTCAAAAGCACCAGCTTCTCTGTCTTCTTCAACATTGCCTTGTAAGCATTATTATTCCCTCTCTTAGTCATACTGATTCAATGCCATTGGTGTGGTGTAGATTTTTGATTTATATTAACAGAGTTTGTTTGCATGCGGGCCTATGATTTTGTCTTTGTAGGATTACATCTGGACTGGCACTGTCTCTGTTGCTATGGCCAACCATTACGGAACAACTTCACTTGACGCGTAATGTTCATCGGAACTTAGAGACCAGTTGCCCCACGGCTAAGACCGGTCTGCTTGGTGGAGGTGCCTTTGTGTCATTAGACTCGTGCCTTTTCTGGTTGGTCGCTCTTATGCTCGCTGATAACGCACGTGAAGACCATTTTGATGAAACTGAGAACAGGAACGTCAATGGGAACTCTTCCTCTAGGGATGTTAATCTCAAGATTGATGCTTGAGAGAATAATAATCTGCATCTGATTATTGGTCTTCGGTATTAATAAATTGTTTTTACCCTTATTCTAGTGCTTGTTTGATTAGGAAATCACTATTCGTTTCTTGGTTTTCTTCCATGTTCTTAATAACATTTGATTTTAAAGATACTATGAATTGTTACTGAATTTGATGCATTGTCATTTTTAAGTTGTTATCTACTCTGAATCATTGTCACTTTTAAGTTGATGCATTGTCACTTTTAAGTTGTTGTCTACTCTGATTCTTGATTAACTAATCTCTTGATTTCGTCTTATCTGCTTATTTTTAAAACAGTTTGATATCTATTCACTAATACAATTTTGCTCTTGAAATAATATAAACTAGATTTTTATCCGCGATTTCAAAGCACAGATTTATGTTTGGTAAAAACTTTTATAATCACATTTATATAATCTATCTTGTATATGCATTTATATAACCAGTTTCATATATGTATTTTATATTCAGGTTTATGTTCGGTTTTAAAAATATATTGTACATGTATTTTTAGGTTTTAATTTTGAATTAGATATTTTAAATATAAATCAATATAACAGATTTATAGTTTTGATTGGTGTTTTGAAATCCGAGTTGTACCTGCGGTTGAACGGGTTACCGGTTAGTAAACCAATATTTTTAATATTGTGATTTTTTTAATGATAAGACAAATTAAGTGATCATAAGTTAAAAATTTGTTTAAAATATATTTATATTATTTTCAAAATCATTTTAATGATTATTGTCAAAATTAATAATTTTAGAATTAACTAAAATATCAAAAAATAATCGGTATGCTATTATTGAATTTAAATAACTTACCAGTCTAACCAAACTCATAACGAAACCAAACGATTTCACCGAAAACTTTGGTTTTGTTCGGCAATATTCAACTGTATTATCATTTCAAATAAAAAAATAAACAATAGTAGATGAGATTAGATTTAAGAAAAAGCGGTTTAAAATCAAACCATTAAATAGTTTAAAAATGACTCAGTTTCAAACATGACTGGTTGAAAAAAAAACTAAAACGATGCAGTATCAAACAGAGAAATAATTGCAGATCGAAATTGAATTAGGAAACCGATGGTTAATGACAAACCAAAAAAACAATTAAGAAGAAATCAGCGCAAAATGTCCAGAATATCCTTAATGAATACGAAAGAAAGACTCCTCCGTAGGGGTAAAAAGAGTAAAAATATCAATGTGCTTATGTGCTTATGTTTTAATAGTAACGATCAAGAATATCCTATTGTGTTTTTTTTTTTTTTTTTTTTTTTAAAAAAAAAAACACAACAGGCATAGACTATCTTACATTGCAGATTCATTTAATAAATGGTTTTTACTGTTGCTCTATTGTTTGTTTGATTAGGAAAATAACTAATGGCTTTTCACTTTCTTGGTTTTCTTTTATCTATACTATTAAAGCAGATGACTATTTGTGAATCTACCCCTGAAATTTCAACGAAATTAGAAAACATTCTTAAAGTAATTTACAAAACATGACTTTTCATTAACATTTTAAGTTTATTACAAAACATGACTTTTCATTTAGTAACAACAAAAACCGGAGGTCCAAGAAAAACATTGCTTTTCTGTTTACACACCGAATGAGCTTTCAATATCTTTAATTCATAAAACACTAATGAAAAAAAAATTCAATGTGTTACTTCATTTTAAAATAAATTAACAAAAAATAATAGGTTAAAATATGAATAGTGCACGTACATCAAATTGCATCAAGCTATAAAAAATTATTATCAAGCATATGTATTATAAAAAAATATTCTACTTTATATGTAAATTACAAAACGTTAAAATTATACATGAATTTGACCCTTGATCAAGCAAATTCTTAAAGCTATTATCTATTCAAATATATAATATCTCTTATTTTCTATATTTGTTATGTATGCGTAAAATCTTGGAACAAAAAACAAAACTACAACAGAATATATATTTTCGGATATTTACTATTAAAAAGAATATCTAAAGCATAATAAATCATCAAATATTTTCAAATAAATAGATTCTCATATTTTTTGGTAACAACTTTATTGTGAATCTTCTTTGATTGACAATCAAATATGTCTAACTTAATCTATCGTAATATATCCACCACATCAAATAATTATAAGTATTTCAATTTCCTTTTCCGAGTATCTTTCTCAATTATGAACAATCAAAACTTCTTGAGCACTACTTTTTCATTATATAATGGAACCAAACCATCGTAAGCAGTTAACATTTTCGTTTGAGTATGTTAAGCTTTCATATTTTCTTAACCAATTGAATCTCACCAATTTATGGTATTTTGCAGATAATATACTCTTTTTCTATATCGTTTCAGGAACACCAACGTTTTTTGCTTTTAAATATGGTAAATAGTTATGTATTAAGTTTGTTTCAGTTTTCATTTGTCTTCGTAATCGTTGAAACTCACATTTTTAATATTATTTTGCAGATCATATACCACTCCTATATCATTTTAATAACTCTAGCATTTTCGTTCTGGTAAACAATAATATTTTATGTAAGTTTCATTTTCAGTTTTTCTTTTTAATCATCTGAATCTCAATGTATTTATGTTATTTTGCAGATCATATACCTCTTCTTTTATATTGTTTTCATTAGACTAATATTTTCTGCAATGAATCTGGTAAATAATTGTGGTTTGATTCAATGTTCAAAGGTTTTGTGGTTTAGATACTTAACTTATTTGTATAAATACATGTATATTTTGAGATTGATACTAATACTTAAGTGTGAGTTTCCAGTAAGTTACATATTGTTTAGCTCACATATTTTGGACAATGTTTTGTAGGATGCGTTCACAATCTTTTTTTTTGTGGTAAAAGTGTATTCACAATCTTTTTTCTCTTTTGTACTTTTCTTCTTATCTTTTTGTTTTTTCAGCATACTTATATGGTAAATATCTATAAATTTAATTTATACGGTTTTGTTATGCTTATGATTCATGTTTTTTTTTCTTTTTTTTTCTATTTGTTTTCTTAGATTTTGGGCGGAGACGATGGTTTAAACGCTGTAATGAGGAAAATCTAATGAGAACGATTGACGCTCTTGATGCTGTTCTTTGTTCTTAATTGTTACGAGGAGCCTGGTGAAGGTGTCCATGATCAGCAAGTCTTTTCTTTCTTTGTCCGTGTTCATTTTTTCAAGAGCGCAAGATTGATTGTTGGTTAAATTATCTTATATATTAGGCTAATTTTGTTTCCTCTGTTTCTCCAGATCAATGAGAATGTTTTAGTTTTTCTTGCCCTTTAAAAGAAAAAGTGGGAAGATGATATTGGCTGTTTTGTGGAGCTACAAACATGTTGAAGACAGGCGATGCTGATTTGTAAAAGATGACTGGAAACCTTCGCCGTTCACCGGTGGCACACAATTTGAGAAGCTGCAGTTTCATCTTCTATTTTATGCCTTCATCTGTGTAGTCTTTTTTTGTAACAGCTACACATTTTCTATTTTGATGTATGATAAGCTGACATGATTAGAGCTTCTGGGCCATTATCATTAAATTTTCTATATTAAATTAATAATATTGGGTTGACAAAAGAAAAACTTCATCTACAAAAAGAAAATAAAATTGGTACAAAATGGGATTGTTTGGAAACTTGATTAGTAGACTTAGTGAATTCTGTTTGGACACAAGAAAAATTATTTTTCTTCTACCAAAATCGAAATCAATAATGACTAGGGAAGTGTTTTCCGATACCCAAACGGGTTTAGTTTTGATCTGTTTGTGTTTTGGGTTTTTGTGATCAAATAATCAATATAAAAGTACTGTACATTTTGATTCAAAATCATTTCTTTTAACAACAAAACTACACAAAACAAAAATATCAATATCAAAGTATTGTACATTTGCGTTCTAAATAAAATGATTGGAGAGCGAATAATACATGTATAAAATTAAGTTATCATAATTTTTTATATATACAGTAATTTGTTATATAAATTGAAAAGACAAATCAATTTTTTTCAAAGAAATCTAGCGCTTTGAATAACGGGTCGGGATCATAATAAACTAAATACAAAATAATTCTCAAGTATGTTATTTCATGCATAAAATATTGGTTTAATCATCAAAATCAAATTCAATAGGAAATATATGCCTTGGTTTTATGTTTGCAGATTATTTGACCCATTAAAGCTAATTAAAAAATTTGCAGATTATTTGCTTTATTGTAAACATTGGTTTTATATCTTACGTTTAGTAAACGTTTAAGAATCATAACAGAGCTATAAAACACCTCTATTATGTTTGTTGTTTAAAATATATTTGTCCCTATTATTTGTAACATAAAAATAGAAAGCAATATAATTCTCATATTTATATATAATAACACCAAGTCAATCAATCAAGCTCTGGTTTCAAATCATAACTATCGATAAACCTAAAAATAAAAATCTTTAAAGAACATTAAAATAGTTGATACATATTTTATGTTGAAATACACTTGTTAAAAAAAATTGACAAATGAAACAAATCTGCGCTTTGAAAGCCCGATTCAAAATCTAGTCTAATCTACTAAAACAGAAGTACAAAAAAGAACTGGTCATAAATTTTCCTCGTAATTACAATTATATGCCACTGAAATTAAATACTGGCTTTTGATACAATCCTTATTTTAATTTGTTTTGCTTGCCTGTTTATCCGATGTGCCATTCCATTTCAAATGGGATTTCAGTTACTAACAATACTAGGTCCATATCCGCGCTACGCGCGGAATATTTAATATAAATAGTTTTTATTTATAAATTTAAAATAGTTTTACATAATCAAAAAATATATAATGTCTAACGCAAAAGAAAAACATATAGTGATAGTATTGGTGTTGCTATGTTTATTCTTGATATGATAAAATTCTTTGTCATACTACACATGTTTAAGATACTTTTTGCTTTCTCAAAAATCCAAAACTTATGATAATGTCCATTGTATTGTTGAAGTAAAATATTTTCTTGGTGTTGAATCGAATAATAACTTTCCTAAAATATATTTGATATAAATTAGAAGGAAATAACCAGCTAGGATACCGACATATTTATGTAAATATGGTCTTCTAGCTTGTAAAAGTAATTGAATTTAAATTTCTTATTCAATCCAAATATCATCTATGAATAGTGACCAAAGAATGAAGGAGAATAATGAATTCCTTAATATTCCTAATAATTTTTACCATAAATAAAGAATAGTTATTCATTTTCATTTCTTTTACTGTAGATAATTTAAAGAACAAATATGGAATAATGTTCTTCATCACTCCCATAATTTTATTTTTTAATCCTTTTTTAATGTTCTTGAGATGGTTACCAATTAGATATACATCTACACCTTCCTTTTTTTGTAACCAAACTTCTGAGACCTTTTTTCCTATTTTTAAATTACTTCTACTGTCTGTTATAATTAACAGTCCTAAATCCGAGAGCACATAATAATGATAGTTCGTGTATTTTATCTGTGATTAATATATCAAAATTTAGATATAAAATAGAAAATCAGAATATAAAAAACGGAGTTTTTGTAAATTTGCACTAACAAAACTTAACGCGAAAGATTTATTTGCGAGCATGAATAAATTTTAAACCTTTTAGTATAAATATAATTTAATAATATTCTGAAATTATTTATCTTGGTTTAAACTCGTTTATCAAATCTAATGTAAGATTGTTCAAAATCAGGTTGAATTTCACATGTGCTATAAACTGTGTAGTTATTTTCAAGGATATATCAACAGTATATTTTTTTAACTGCATATATATATTTGTTTTACAAATTTAAGAATTTAAGGTTTGTATTACTCTTTCAAAATTTGAAAAAAAAAATTTCATGAAATGTTAAGAAAATGTCTAAGCATCAGCAAGTTAATTGAAAATTACATTTTATACTTTTATTTCAACTCCTTTGTCAGACGAACTATCTTTCCACTAATTTTCTTACAAACTATATTTGAATCGGATTTCTATTAAGCCATGTCAATCATAGCATAGTCTTGGAAATGTTAACGTAAAATGAACATTATTGTATATAATAAAATTTTAATAGTTGTTGTCAGTTTAAACATTACTAAATATATAAAATAAATCATCTAAATTTTATGATTTAGTTTAGTGTTCTCTTTGTTTCTCATTATTTTGTTTCGAAGAGAACCAAAGTTAACTATTTCGCTAGTAACATCTGCATCAGACATAATTTTATTATATATGTATTGTAATCAACCAAAGACATCAACACTTTTCACGAAACTATGAAACAAACAATTTAGATAGATACATGATCATATGAACTTCAACACTTTTCATGAAACTATGAAACAAAAAATTTAGATAGATACATGATCATATGCAATTTAACACTTTCCACATAAAAGTATAATTACGAATAATAAACTTTATACATAAACTAAAATCTCCAAGGAGAATACATATGTGATATGATTTGGGAAAAGTGTTTTAAGCCAAGCTCTTTGCAGTTTCGAAGAAATGAGTCATGGCTTCTTTTATCGTCCCTACCAAGACACCGTGTGCTAGGTTGAGTATAAGCCTTCTGGTCCAGTACTCTTTACCAGTCTGGCATACATTTCCTTTCAGCTTCTTGAATTTAATAAAAGGCATTACTACATTCAGCTCAATAAAGTAAAATACACACCTATGATCTTATGAATCTCTTCAGCTAAAGCATGAAGCAAAGAGAACATCACCTGCACTCTAACATCGCTCCTCAATCGACTCCTTCCATCAGCCATATATCTACAATCCAGTCAAGTCCAACAACATCACCTCCGGTTCCTTGCAAACCCACAAGAGGAAGAGAAAATATTAAAGAACAAATAGAGAATCTTTCCAATTTTTCCAAGTACTCAAAATGGAAACGTAAATTTGCATCGACGTTTATTACTTATTCGTGACACTTGAGTAATTAGATTGCATAAATCAAGGTCGTAGTGTAACTCGTAATGCCTGAAACAATCCTGAAATGAAACAATTTTTATGTCTGTTGTGGCATGAAGGAGATGAAAATGATGAGTAAAAGATCAGATGACGTACCTTCGCCTACATCATCTGTCATTACTATTAAGATAGTCAAATTTGTACACCGTGGATGGATATAACACTTCTGGTCGATATGCATGGTGGCCAAGCATTGGAATATTTCCAAATTTAACTGATCATACGAAAATGAGAATTTTAAGATACTGACACGGGTGAACATAGTCTCTAAACACTATTGTAATATAAAGGTCCTGAGAATACTTGACGTAGTGGTCTCCGTAGGAACTCCACTGGATTCAGAACGTGGAGCTTAGAAGAGATTCGACATGTAAATCACTACAGTGAAACAATAAATTAGTTCATAAAGCACAAATCATTTTTGGTAAAAAAGGGTGGCTGAAGAGAACTCGCACAAACAACATCCTCTCATCACTTTATTTGTTTCCTATAATCTCTTTTATCCTAATCGTTATTTCTTATCCTTGCTCCCACTTAATGGATACTGAATCAGAGAAAGAAATAAGACTTACAGGTTCAACTAAGATATTTGTTGGACGTTGTTTCACTAAAGTACTGCAAGTACCACTCACACTCATATGATGCTCGGAATAGAGCGTTTCCTCTAGAGCCTCCATCCAGATGACTGATCTTGGCATCTACACGGACCGTAAATCCAATCGTGGTCTTCTCTCTTACAAATCAGTAGTAGACCTCTTAATCTAAAACACTACACAAATCATCATTTTTACACACAAAAATGTTTCTCAAATCTCAACAAAAGTGTCCAAATAGGGCAGTCCATTCACCAGATGGCTAACCTGTTGAGAGAACAACAACGATTTTAGTTGTAGAAGCCGTGAATTATGTCTCTTTTGGCAACTATATCTTCTCTCGTTGTTCGGTTATCATCTGGATCAATATATCTGAAAAGATTGTAGGAGAAGCAATCACATAGAGTTAAAACCAAACTAACGATTGATGAAAGCAGCCCATATTATGAATAACATGATATTTGTGTGGGACTGTTTCAAACTGCAACAAAAAGAAAAGCACATGGGGGAGACGAAGCAGGAACAACAAAGTAACAATCTACCAAGTCATCCACGACGATGTCATCACAACCAGAGGCGGATCTACGTTGGAGGATGGGGTGTCAGCTGACACCCCTTAAATTTTAAATATTTATTTTTGAACACTTAGAACAACGAAGCGCAACAGTTCAGTTGGTTCGATTCCCCTCTACTAACACCCCATAAATCTGGGTTGGACCATCATTTGACACTGATTTTAATTTTTTTTCTCTTTTGTTTCTGATACGGGCCAAAGCCCACTGACACCTATTTTTATACTTTTCTCTTGTTTCTGATACGGGCCAAAGCCCATTATACCTATTATATTTTTATTATTTACTTTGTGGGCTTTTAAATCTAAATAAAATATTTTCCTATATTTTGTATTTAAGATCTGATATTTGTTCAAATTATTGACACTTTTATATATTATAATTTTTTGTTGAATAAAAATAGACTTTAATATTTAAAATTATATTTATAATTTATAACTTTTAATTTAAAATAATTATTTAATCTATGACACCCGTAAAAAAATTTCCTAGTTCCGCCAATGATCACAACATCTTTAAGCTTAAATTTAGGATTAAAAAGGTGAGGGCTTTTAGCGATTTACCATTAGCTGGAGCTGTAGCAACTGATTTTCCCATTGTTGTTAGCCATTGATTCGTTGTGTTTGAGTTTTGATTGATGGCTTTATGGAGTGGAGTAGCAGAGAAGAAGACATGGCAGTAATTTATATATGAGGATAAAAAGAGTGGGAGGTAGAACGAAACAATAAAGAAAAGATTAAAGAGCGTCATTGATTGATCAAGAGGAGCAAGCAGAAACGGAGAGCAACAAGTGAAGATGAAGTGGAAGAGACAGAAAAATCAGCTTTACGATTCAGAAGAAATTAGGTTTATGAGTTAGTGAGTTTGAATTAGATTGTCATATTGGATTTAATCTGGGATAAAACAAATTATTTAAGCCCACAAAATATGTCCACTTTCACGATTCTGTCTTGCAAAATCGGTGACATGGACAAGTAAAGCTACATTATTGGTTGATTTTATTAATCCTACGTGGATGCCTTAAGCTTTGAGCTTATTTGCCTTTTAGTATAGTATAGATTGTTTTGCGCTTATCAAAAACCAAACGGAAGAAAGATATGACAAATTGTTTTATTAATTAGCTAATTCATTACAAACCATTAAACCCATGTTTGGAGAGGATAGAGACACTGAAGATTTGCTTCCCGGACTTCAACATCATCCATGTTCCACGAGTTCACAATCAGATTTCAGATTTTCTTGCTAAGACCGCTAGATCGTTTCGTAGAGAGCTACTTTTTATTGGTTGTTCTATTTCGGTCTGATTACCCAGACCACCTCAAACTTGAGTAATAGAATGATCTTTCGACGTCAAAAAAATTCAAACCATTAAACCAAATAGGATTGATCATATGTTTGCGAAAACATTAACTTTTTTAATTAGATAATGTATCTTCACATCGGGATTTCTTAACATTATGCAGACCTATACTATGTATGTTAATCTAATCAATGAAGACCTAAATTATAGCCGGTTTATAATTTCTTTAAAATACTTAATTATGTAAGTTAGTACAATAAAGATATCATTAGATTTAATCTGAGTAAAAAAGTGGAAAATAATTATGATTTTTCCTTAAAAATCTCAAGACCATTCCATAAACTATTCTTACTTCTACACAATCACAATTAACTGCATAATATCATCTATACTATTATTTGAGAAGTGATTTGGCTTATGTGTCAGCTTCTCCATAATTTTAGATAATTTTGCATATTTGTCATATTTTCCATAATTTTAGGTAATTTACTTATTTATCATATTTTTAATAATTTTAGTTTTGATTATTATCATATTCTCCATTATTTAAGTTATTTATTTATTTTTAATGTTCATAATAACTTTAATTGGTAATTTTATTTATTTGTCTTATTTTTGAATATTTTTATGTGATAACTTTAGTTTTCCTTACTTGTCATATTTTCCATGATTTTAGGATATTTTATTTATTTGTCATGTTTTACTATTGTTAAAGCATATTTGCCATATTCCATTATCTAGATTGAGTCATTAATTTTAATACATAACTTTTTGATTTGTTAGTTTTAAATATTTTAGTGATTATTCTAAAAATATTTTAATTATACTCAAAGATAATTATTATTAAAGTGTATTATCAAATTTTAAAATAATTTTATAGTTTTGCAAGATTTTATTTTAAAAATGTTAAATCTTTTTATATTCTTTATTTTTTTAAAAGTTTACTTCACTTTAATGCAACCGAATTATCTCACACATAAAAAAATAGCTAAGTAATTCGATTCATTCACATAAAAATCATGAATGTTTGATGTTTGTAATCTATATTAGGCATGAGATATTGCTTTTGCGAATTTCAATAGAAGAGTGATGAGGTAAAAAATACAAACTCTTGCTGTTAAAAGTTAAAAAACTAGGTTCTACTTTACATATATAATTTATTGAGAAGTGATTTGGCTTATGTGTCAGCTTCTCCATAATTTTAGATAATTTTGCATATTTGTCATATTTTGCATAATTTTAGGTAATTTACTTATTTATCATATTTTTAATAATTTTAGTTTTGATTATTATCATATTCTCCATAATTTAAGTTATTTATTTATTTTTAATGTTCATAATAACTTTAATTGGTAATTTTATTTATTTGTCTTATTTTTGAATATATTTATGTGATAACTTTAGTTTTCCTTACTTGTCATATTTTCCATGATTTTGATATTTTATTTATTTGTCATGTTTTACTATTGTTAAAGCATATTTGCCATATTCCATTATCTAGATTGAGTCATTAATTTTAATACATAACTTTTTGATTTGTTAGTTTTAAATATTTTAGTGATTATTCTAAAAATATTTTAATTATACTCAAAGATAATTATTATTAAAGAGTATTATCAAATTTTAAAAATAATTCAATAGTTTGCAAGATTTTATTTTTAAAATGTTAAATCGTTTAATATTCTTTTTTTTTAAGTTTACTTCACTTTAATGCAACCGAATTATCACACATATAAAAAATAGCTAAGTAATTCAATTCATTCACATCAAAATCATGAATGTTTGATGTTTGTAATCTATATTAGGCATAAAACATTGCTTTTGCGAATTTCAATAGAAGAGTGATAAGGTAAAAAATACAAACTCTTGCCGTTAAAAGTTAAAAAACTAGGTTCTACTTTACATATATAATTTATTAATTTTAGTTTATAAATTTTTACGTTAATAGAAATATTTTTTAATTATTATATATTTTGTTAATATGTGTCACTATAAACTCAGATGAATAAAAAATTCATATAAAATGCAATTACGAATTTAATGAAGAAGAGTTTAATTTCATAAGTTTCATTGATAATTATTGCTAATGGTTTATTATGATGATGATATGTTTTACGTTTGTAATGACAAAAATTATATCTTTTGATTAATTTAATATTTGAAACTAATTAAATAATTTAGATTGAAATTTTAAAATAAAAAAATGTTAAAATTTGAATTATTTCTATATATATTATTCCGCACAAGTGTGTGGACCACCATCTAGTAATTATATATTTTTCTCGTAAAAACAACATTGTGATTTTTTTCTATTTCAAAAGCATTGTATGGGCTTTGATGCATGTTTATAGCCCACTACGATCCATATTCTAAATTGGTTAAGTACCAAACTTTTAATGATAACAAAACAGGTCAATTTGATCAAAAAAAAAAAAACAAAACAGGTCAATTGTTTAATTTAAATTTATCTCGCAGTATAAAAATTAACAAAAATATGCACTTATTTTTGTATGTTATTTTAGTAATGTTAAAGCACTATTTTTACTATTTGTCTAAATAATGTATTTTTTTTTAAATATCAATATAATAATTTGCTAAGCATATTCAACTTTAAATCCAAATATTAATATTATAACTTCATAAAACCAACAAGTATACTTGAAACTTTTAAATTTTTCACTTAATTTTAGTTTTTCAAGTAGATCCATAAGATCACTATAAATGAAAAATATAATTTCATATTTTATAAATTGCACTGAACATATCGAGCAGGACCCAAAGTTGCCAAAAATTATATATGGATATACAACTATAACATAATCAATTATATTCATAACATTTAAAAAGGATAAAAACGTGAACGTATACCCGCACGAATGTGCGGATCAAAAGTGTTCTTTATAGTATGTGATTTTAAAGACTATAAATTGTTACTGGACATGATGCATTGTCATTTTAAGTTGTATATATCTACTCAGATTCTTGATTAGCTAATATTTTTATTTCGTTTTGTCTGTTTATTTTTAAAACAGTTTGAATTAGTTTAATACAATATTTCTCTTGAAATAATATAAACTAAGTGTGTTATCCGCCAATGCGGGAATAATCTTCTTAAGTATATTTATTAATTTACAGTTTTCTAATTTAAAAAGTGTAAATCAAAAATCAATATATATATATATATGCCAGTTTTTTTTTCATCAAAATTTATATGCTTATTACTGTCCTAAATTTTTTTAAAACAATATTCTCATATTAAAATTATTTTAGAAGAATATATTTATACAAATATATTTGTTTGATTAATATTTAATTATAAGTTGTCTTGTTTCTTAATTATTGTTTTTATAATATTATTTTCTTGCAGACAACAACACAATATATATATATATATATATATAAGGATTATCTTATTTTTAGAAAACATGCTTTTATTTTTGAAAATATGAAGATATTAATTTTAAATCAATTATCTAATGTAACAGATAAATCTAATATTATTAATACAAATTTCGTTTTTAATCATATAATAGCTTATATATATTCAATAAGGGTAATATCGATTTTAGCCGTTTTAACTTTCAATGTGAGAGCTCTGACAGAAAAATCACTTCTCAAATATTAGTATAGATATATATTCAGTAATGGTAATATCAATATTAGCCGTTCTAACTATATATATATATATATATGACAGTTTTTTTATAAAAATGTATATGCTTATCATTGTCTTAAGTCTTTTAAAAACAATATTCACATATTAAAATTATTTTAGAAAAATATATTTATACAAATATATTTGTTTGATTAATATTTAATTATAACTTTTTTTCTTAGTTATTTTCTTATAATAAAATTTTCTCCAGATAACAACGCAATATATATATATATATAATAGCATTATCTTTTTTTTTAGAAAAAAATATTTTTATTTTTTAACATAATATGATATTAATTTAAAATAAATTATCTAATGTAACAGATAAATCTAATATTATTAATACAAATTTCATTTTTAATCATATAATAACTTATATATATATATATATTCAATAAGGGTAATATCAGTATTAGCAGCTCTAATTTTGAAAGTGAGAGCTCTGTTATGAAAAATCATTTTGCAAATAATATTAACAATAATAATTTTACTTGATTGATATTTAGCTATGTGTTTTTATATTATTTAATTGATATTTATATTACTTAATTGATATTTATATTATTAAATAATTAAACAATCACAATAATCATATAATGATAAAAATAAGTTTTTATATGTTATATTTTGAATTTTATAAAATGACTATAAATTACTAAAAATGGTAAAAATCCAATAACGAAAATTTTGTTATCAATGGTTTAACTTTGTTTTTGTTTAAGCAAGATACAAATTATTATAAATTGTATGAATATAAAATATCATTAATAGATATTAATATGTTGACAAAAAGATAGTAATACTATATATATATATATATATATATATATTAATATCATTGAAATTAAATTATATATGTTTATTTCAAAATTACAGTGAAAAATTATTGAGATCTTAATATTTTAATTTTGAAATTTTTATTGAAAAATCTTACATCAAAAGTTTTGTAATCAACGGTTTAATTTTTTGTTAAAGGAAATATCAAATGTTAATAAAATCCTATGAGTAAGAAGTGATAATAATAAATATTTATTAAATATACTATATATATATATATATATATATATATATATATATATATATAATCTATGTCAATATCACTAAAGTTTAATTATATACCATATAAAGCAGACAAAATGATTGTTTTGATTTATATACCTTTCTACGTCGAAATGGTGACGACAAAGGTTATGGAGGGAAGAAAACATTAATGGACATAAGGATGGTGATTTATTTCACTGGATTTTTAGTTTGAGGTTTATTTTACGATGATCTTTAGTTAGTGGTTTAAATTACTAAAAATACTATTATATATTGTTCTTATGTCATTAATTGTATGGGATACAAGCCTTGTTCTAAAACTCGCCCGAGTTGTTGTTTAATCGGACGAGTATTCGCTCCTCAGCAACACACCGTGGCAAATTCATCAAAATCGGTTAAAAAATCGGATCTGTCAAAAAAAATTATTTTTTTTGGGTTTTCAATGCTTGAAATCAAATAAGACATGAAAGATCTAGAAGTTTATTGAAGAAACAAGTAAAAAACAGCAGAATTTAAGTGATTAGTGATAGATTTATTATGTTAGCTATGGTAGAAAATGCAGAAAATAAAAATGATAAGTATAGGTAGAAGAAGACATAATTACAATGTTGCCACTGATTAAAAGAAAACATTAAAAACAAAGAAAAATAGGTATTGCTCCTTGATCACGAGACATGCCAATTTAACTAACACCAAAAACCACTAGTAGACACTATATTTCTAATAAACTAGAACATTTATTATAAAAACCTGTATTATTTTGTATTATATGTATATATATAAAGTATTATACATATAAAAATACAAAAAATTATTCTCCGCGTATTCCCTGATTTTTTTCCGCTTGTCTGATAAATCGCTAAGCCCGCGTATAGCGAGTTTTCGAACAAGGGATACAAGTATACAACTCGATTCAACAAATTAAAGAGGATTATTTTAATATGCAGAATCGTTAACTGAATTTGGTTATACTAGGGGCGGAGCCCCGCGCAAGCGCGGGGATGTTAAAGATACATGTGGTTATAGTTTAAAGTCTTATTGAAGATGGAGTCAAGTGTTTTGCTCTTATAGTTGCATGATTATCAGAAGAGATATATAAGAAGAAGAGAAGAGATGTCTGAACTCATATTAATGCACTTGTATAATGATTGATATATGTCAATAAATAGATATATATATATATATATATATATATATATATATATATATGCACTTGTATAATGTTTGTATGGAACATGAGGTAAGACTACCCAATGGAAAATATGGCGTAATCTTATATATAATGGGTTGTTGACTGCGCGGGGTTCTTTACCGTAAAAAATGATGTAATACATTGAAAATGTAATAGTAAGTGGATTCAGGTTGTTCAAAAAAGGGGTGGATTCAGGTTGTTCAAAAACAAAAGTGGATTCATGTAATTTTTCGGTTTAGTTGTAGTGGTTTTAATTGATAAATTAAAGTTTCAAATATTGTTCGGCGGTAATGTGTTTTATTGTACAAATAAGTTAAAGTTAAATGCAGAGTTTGAAATTGAATTGGAGTTTGAAATTGAATTGGAGTTTGAAATGTTATCGTCTTTCGTTTGATTGATAGAGAAGAAAGGCAGTGATGGTGAGATCAATGGTGGGAAGGAATATTCGAAATCTACATAGGCAAACAATGTAACAATGTAAGATAAAGATTCTTATTATATATTGCTCCTACATAAGATAGTCGACCACAGGAAAAAAGAATTACCAACTACACATTAAAAATAGCAATTAAGCTAAAACTATCTCTAACGTAGTTGTGGTTTATATATAGATACTAAGGAGATAACTATTGAGTTTATTTTTGTAGTTGTGGTTACTTACAATTATATGAAATTACTAAGTTTAATATAGACACAAGATTCCAACGGTCATTGCTTTTCTGCCACCTTCTGCCAAAAACATGAAGCTTGCCTCTGCAACCTCAACCTGCGAGCACATAGAGATGTTCAGATATCCAACCGGAACTTACACTACGCTTTCAAAATGGAAAGGGAAGCAATATCCTACATACCTCCAAGTTGAAACACCTCGATTATTCTGCTGCAAGTTGACTCCGTACAGATTGAAGTTCCTATAAGTCAAATACAAAAAAATGGTTGTTATGACAAAAACAAAGTAGGAATCTCAAAGTATATTAGACGAAGTCATTTCATATCTCTTTATTTTTATTTGTTGTCTATTATATATAATACATAACCTTCTTTAAAACCACATCTCGTTGATAAAAGTCAAAACATATACTTATAATGGATTTTTTGTTTGACTTATAAAAGAAGTAATAGTGCTAAATTAAAATGAAACAACTGGCTGGCATTAACCTGATTTCTTACGTGACTCCACAGCAGTACCATGCCTGCCTGGAAAGAACACCCCAGTTCCACCCCACCTGGTTGTCGAACCCGACCCGTCAAAGAACACTGCCTTGGCGGCAGCCTTTGGTCTCGGTCTCTGTTGGTTGTAGTAGCTCCTTGCTTTGTGGTTTAATGCATCATCATTTCGCTGCTTGTCTTTCTCCTTTTTGATCTTCTGGAACTATATACAAAAATGAATCAGTCAGTATTTGTCTCCAATGCAGTCGTCAGAGTTAGTCAGGATTTGTTCAGATGATGGTTCTCGGGAAGGGCCGACATGGCTGCTTTAACCGGAGGTGAATGGAGTCGACTGCGGTGAGGCAGAGCCACCAACACAAGTCTGAATCAAAAAGCATTAAAAGAATATCAAATATTGTTTGGTTCTAAAAAAGTTTATACCTTATGATGCTTTCATCGTCCTGAAGCTTATAGTTAGGCATCTGCCGAGTCAACTCTGTGACGTACTCGTCTTCATCCTCGTTTTTTGGCTTTGGTGAACTCGGGTCAGAGTCGGTTCGGAGAGAGGTTGTGATTGGAGTGAATGTACTGGAAACTGGCATCTTCTTAGAGTGAATGGATGGTTGGGCTTCTGTCGGCGATAGTATGAATCTTGGTATCAGTACACGCTTCCTCTCGAGTGTAGAGGTAAAGCACTTCTGTTTCAATAAATCTTTCACAGGCAGTATAACTGGGACACCAACTTTCAGGCATAATCGAGTTGTTGCAGCAGAGTTGTTCATGTGAGAGGCTTGAATGGAACAGAGTTGGCCAACTACGTCTGAAAGATTTATTGAGATTCATCAGAAGAACCTTTATATTTTGCATGATATATAAAGATTTTGAGTTTCATCAGAAAAACCTGAAACATAACATAACAAAGACACCATCCCCACATCACAAATTTTTTATCTAAACGTGGCAGCACTAAGCTTTGCTAAAAGATCCTCAACACATGAATAATCTAATTACCTATTTGAAAGAAGCTCTCATAGATCGAACCCTCGCGACATAAACTATCAATTTCCCTCATCAAAGAAAATATGGTTCAATGAGTGCATACCTTAAGCTGAGACAACATGTCACTGCAACTATTGTAGTTTTCCTCACAAACGTTGCCTTGAATGTCTTCAATTGTTGCGATGCATTTCTTGGATGCGGGTCCATAGGTAAATTACATGATGCTTCTGGAGAAAATTATTTGTGATTCCTTAGTGTTCCATTTTTATTTACAGTAGTAAAAAAAACATTGTAAACAGAGATCTAAGAAAACGTACAATGAATGGGATGGATCATAATCCTCTGCACTTTGGTGATACCGACGCTTGAGATATCTCTAAAGCTTCAGGAAGGGAAGAAAGATCTATGAGTGGAAGCCTTTGTTTCTTAAGTTTGGTTGGTGGTAGTCGGAATATATAGGGTGGGAGAAGGCAAGCCGAATAGTGATTCGCGGAGTACGTTTTGCTTCAATTTATAATTGGAAGGAGAAGCTAAAAGGCGACAAAGAAGTCAAAACGGCCATGAAAACGGAAATGGCGGATTGAAAAGAGGAAGAACGATGACATGGATACCCTAATCTCAATCACAAAGCGCAAGAGTTTAGTTTAATAACCAAACTCACATTTACACACCGTACGTACCAAAATGATTGAACCGAGCCGGACAATTAATTGATCACAAAACCAGATGTAGACCCCACAATCATTAAAAAAACGCATACGTGGACACCTTTAGGAGAGGCAAAAGTGCCTCATTATATATATGATTCAAATGAACCGGAATTTATCATGTATAATATGTATATAGCTAAAGAAAAAAAATTGATTAATACAATATAACATGTCATGCCTTGATGAATAGGAATTTTATTCAATGGACTTTCTATATTTAATTTTGAACTATATTGTTAAATATTTTTTCAAAAAACCTATATTATTAAATGATATTATTATAATAATGGTAAAATATTCTAACAAGAGTGATAATGGTTTAATCAGCTGTTTTTAATCATAGTCGTTTATATTTAAATAGATAAGTTAATCAAAGCTACATTTTTATTTTGTGGAAGTACAGAGACTAGTGGTTAAAGTCTAAAGGCTTCTACACCCAGATCTGAAGCTCGAATCCAAGACTATACAATTTACTACAGAGTGCAGATTTTCTCAAATCCATACCTCAAGTTTTGAAGAGAGCGCAATTTATTAGGCAACTATACAGGCTATGGAAGGAAGGTGGTCAGATGTGGATCTTCACATGACGTCTCAGATGATGCAGTTTTGCGTAGATCTTAATAAGACAGATAGTATTGTCGGTTGTCGAATCGTCTAAATATGTAATCTTCCTAATAATTGCAATATCATAGTAAAGATACATTTGATTTTTTTCTATAGTTAGCCAATGTTTTTGTCAATAGTCAAAAGCCTAGTTTTCTGTTGACCAATAAAAATAGCATTGGCAAATCAAAAATATATTAATTACATTTGACTAACTGACTACAGTATATTGTATTATTTAAATGATTATTTCCATAATAGATGTCTAGTGTCTTTTGTAACACCTACAAAATTTTGACCTCACATTTATATTGAAATGATCTGTCTAATTAAACTGACTGATTATTTTATATTTTATTTTGCTAATGATTTGTTCAATAGTCAAAAGTCTATGTAAACTAAAATGTGATATAGTTTATTATATTCTATTTATTTTTTCTCCTTTAAGCGAATATTTTTCCTTTATATGATAAAAATAAACAAAGAAAAAAGATCATCTCGTACCATACAAACAATATATATAGACATATAACCTTTACTAAACCAAAATCATTGAAAAAATATCAAACAAAAAATATTGATCATGGCCAAGTTATCATGTTCTTATTTTCTCATACTCATGATTGTATTGTCAGGTAATTTCAATTTCTCATTTTCAATTAAACAGAAATATTACGATATCTAAGTAAATGATCATATTTTTATATATATATTTTTCGTCAATGCCATGCTTTTGTAGTATGTTTAATGGTTGAAAAAACTGAGGGAAAGGTATGTGCGACAACCATTGTACTAGGAACTGACTGTATAAGGATCGTTTGCGCTCGAGACTGCGCCGCGCAACACAAAGGCGGGCTTGGATTTTGTATTGACGACCCTAAAGTTCCTGGACCTCTCAACTGTCGTTGTGTATATGATTGTTAAAGGGATAAAATTATTAAAAGATGTGATAAATATATTCAATAAATGTAAGGTCTTTGATCAAAATAAAACCTATGAAAATCTATATACTATCGACTTGTAATTCACTTAGGCTATCCAAGTCATATTTTTTTCTTCAGTTTTATTGTCGACTCAAAGTAACCTTAATTTCTCAATATACGTGCGATGTTACGTTCTTCTTTACTCCAGCCGTTACATATAAATACGTCACTTGAATGTTTTTATCTTTTTTTTTTTAGGAAAAACAACATATTTTCCCACCAAAACCATGACATAATCTCTATAATATTATTTGAGAAATCAGTTTTCTATGTGTCGCATTCTCGCTAACTCTCACAGTGGTTGATTACATTGATACACTTACTAATTAAAAATATAATACTTAAATACTGTTATTGAATTTTATTTAAATTATTTTTCTAAAATTTTCCAAATAACATATATATTAAAAAGAAAATATTAATAAAGGTTATAAAGAAAATTTAAAAACCAAAAATATATGTATAATTAATATGATTTCATTAAAAAGAAAAGCTCAAAAATAGTAATATTCAATTTCAAAAATATTTTAAATAACATAAAATATATTAATAAAATACTTTCTTTATATTTTTCAAAGTAACAGAAATACTTTTTATATACCTATCTACTTTTTAGATGATTACATAAAATACTTGAGTTAACATAAATTGATATATGCTTAATTGACGAAAACAGTTTATAATTGTTATTATTGAAATGTTATTTGTATTTATTATATTTAATTAACTATATTATCTTTCAGTTACATAAAAATATTAATAAATTATACTTTACTTGTATAATATGATTATTCAGATACAATCACAATTTTCCACTGTTTGTTTATAAGAGATATTAAATTTTTTGTTTTTATATTTGTGGAACTTAATATAACCATAATCAAAAGGCATGAAATTATTTAATATTTATAAAAATATTTTAGTTATTGTAAATATTGATATGTGTTCATGAGCTTCCAAAACTATAAGTTACTTATATATTTAACTTTCTATAGATCAATCTTTTATTTCTTTTATATATATATATATATATATATATATATATATATATATATATTTTAAAAAAATCAAAATTTAATTTGATATAGTATTATGAAAATACATGCACATTTCAATGATAAATAAAATTAATCTGACTTGAGTTAATTATAATAAAAATAATTATACTTCATATGAAAGAATATATGTAACTTAATATCACACAACATGAGTGACTCGACAAATCCAACTTATATCTAAAATCATAAATTTAACTGTCATAAGAATATATTATTTCATAATAATAATAATAATAATTTATTTTATAAATATAAACTATAGGATTACTCAAAACACATTAAGAAATAAAAATAAAATATTAACCAATTGTAACAATTTAGTTATTTTGTAAAAAAAGTATATATATGCATGAGACTTCAAAATATTATCGTTATATATATTTACACAATTTTGATTCATACACTTTAGTTTATTTTTTATTTCATTCTAAGCACAAAATATCTTAATTTATACAGAGTCTTCCTAAAATATATTTAAAATGCAAATAAAAAAAATTAATCCAAAATTTAACATGTTTAGAATCAAAATATTACAGTTGAATTCAAAGAAACAGATGCAATCCAATAGTCGACAAAAAAAAGATGCAATCCAATATACATAAATGATAACTAAATTGACTGTAAAAACAACAAAACCGACTATATATAATATATTTAAAATCATATGTCTAATTAAGGTAATATCATACTATTAATATAAATTATGCATAAAAATATTAATTAATTTAAATTGAAAGTAATGGCAATCAATTATTATAATATATATTTACTTTATAAATATTTATACCTGTGAATGAGCACGGAAAATCACCTAGTAATAAATATACACAAAGTTTCGATCTCGTCTTAATTGCACACCGCAAAAGTATAACAATCCGTTTCCACCAATGTTTTGAAAACCAGTGATATTCGTGTTCACGCACACCAATTAACCTAATGTGCACACTACCACAATCGAATGATATGTCGATGTAACACTTTAGGATCGAATCCACAGAGACCACTATTACACTTTATTTCTATTGGATCAATACTTAGCTAAAACAATATGGGGGTTTGATTTAAGTTTGAGTATCGTAACAAGCAGTAATAAAATAAATGTAAAAGTAAATTCAATTTAAAGAGAAGCCAGCCTAGGGTTACTTCATCGGGTTAATGAACAGGTTAAACCTAGGATCTAACAATAAGCGGTAAGTTTACTGCAATCAATAAGAACAGTTATGAACAAAGACAATTAATGGAATCACTTATCTATGTTTAGCTCACGATCTAACACCCTAGAACCCTAGACAAGCTAGCTGACTACTCAGCCATGACACAAGAGAACAAAGACATTGATTCTGAATAATACTGCATAAATATAACAGAAACAAAGAGAGGCAGGATAATCTTCTCTATGGTGAGAGAGATGGAGCCTTCTCCCTTTACAATCCAAAAGCACAAAAGTCTTCAATGGTTTCTTGTGTAAAAACTAGCGTAGTATGAATATGAGAAACAGAAAAATATGATATATCAAAGCCACAGGCGGCTGGGAGAGAAAAATAGAGGAATTAGGGCAAATCCCGAAATAAGTGTAGTTTCCTTAAAAATCTCTGCCGCTGGAACAATCACTTGGGTGTTCTGCTCGTTCGGGAACAGTCGTCAGACTGTTCTGCGTGAAAATCACCAAAGTGCACTGTTTTCTGCCTCTTTTGCTCCAACAGGTCCATCTCCTATCCAGTGCAACTCTAGACCTGTAATGACTCGAAAAGGACTAGAAAGACTCGATAAAGACTTGAAAAACAATTAGAAAACATATATACAATGATGTATAAAATACCATATATCAATTCCCCCAGACTTAGATCCTTGTTTGTCCTCGAACAAGACCAAGTATCAAGAACAGGAAGAAAGGTTTGAAAGTGTGGGAACTCTCCTATTCTCAGCAACCATACCTTAACCACGAATCTCTGAACCATACAAGCAGTAAACTAGGACAACACACCCTTACCAGAACCCCACTGACTGCTGTTCCAAAATCGGCTCCATACTCTACATCTCAAACCTGAAAAAGCAACACTATCGAGACAGAACTCCCTACATTCATTTAAGAATTGCGTGAGCTTCTCATCACATGCACTATTCAGGGTAGACGGTCTAGGTGTGGAACAGGCTATTTAAGTATTTCAATGGTGGAGTTTCAAGTGTTTAGGGGTTACCAATTTTTGAGGTGGATGCAGGATATCGCGCAAAACTGCAAGAGAGGACGGATCCATTGATGTCCACAGCCCCTACTCGTTTTTGCTCTCCTTGGAACGACTGCTCTGTTCTGCTCCGGGTCAGTCATCAGACTGCTCTGCTCATATGTATGTTCCTCAACCCTTCATATTGATATCCACTCTTCTGCTCAACCTTTCCAGTGGCTCATGTTTCCTGAATTCTTCCTCTTCTCCATCACCGAATACTAAATAAAACAAAATATAGATTTTTTTTCTTTTTTTTTTCTGATACTAGTACATAAATAGATGGTGGGGTGACGAAGAAGGAGGTAACATATGATATAAGGATGCCACTAGTGGTTTTGATTCGTACCCTTCTTGTTCTCCACTCCTGTTCTTGCGCAGGTGTTTGGTTAGAGAGTGATTGTTCCCTTAATCTGCTTGTTCTCCCTGTCAGATTGACACTTGCAGCAGTAACGAGTAAGAGGCTTCGTCGATCGTTTCCTCTCTGACCTTTTTGCACATATTTGCACATATAACACTGAAAAACAAATGCATGAAGGTGGAATAAAGGCTAAGGTGCAGGGTGGGAACTAGCTAAAGATGAGCTAGCCACTCAGAAACAACAAAAGATGGATATAAAGGATAAGAAGTCCTGAGTGTATGTCTCGTTTCCCTGATCTAGTGCCCATAACAAGAAGAATTTCAGTCAATATTAGGTTCAAGTTAAGTGGAGTTAAGTCTACCCAGTGTAGCCTGATCGAGAACTTTTGGAGAATCAAGTGAGATATGTCAGGGTGTTCCAGGTCCACATGTGTGTCTTTCGCCACTGCTAAGGTCACTGAATAAGATAACTAAAGCACGAGGTGGTTAGTGATCAACACAGAATAAGGTCATAATTTCCACAAAGTTTTGACTGACTTGATCTTAAAAACTTTCTCAAAATGACTCAAAAGATAAACAAAAGAAAGACACGAGTTAGTAAACGATGAAACCCTCCCCCCAGACTTACTTCACAACGTCTCGGTGTGAAAATAAATCAGAGAGAAGGTGAAAACAATAATAAAAACATTTATTTTTGTTGAGATACTTACCTGGAACTCGTGCTCCCCCAGACTTGTTCTGTTGCCAGTTTTTCACCTGGAGCCGCCGCTCTCTCTTCTGGAGAACAGATGCTCCGTTTCTGGAACAGTCGGGTGGAACAAGCGCCAGCATGTTCTGCTACAATATCTCAGTTTTTTCTGCTTTTTGACCTGAGACTTAATGACTAAAATGAAAAATAAGCAAAACAAAAATATAACCAAGTTATATTTACACATACCAGTGGGTTGCCTTCCACTAAGCGCTTGGTTTAAATCACTAGCTTGACTTGGTGACATGGATCAGTCAGGTTGAGCATCTAGGCTTGTTCCAAAACAAGCTCCACAATCAGACATGTTCAGCTTCAAAACTCTGCTCAACAACCCTTTCACAGCAGCTTCTCCTTTCTCTTTCAACTCATCAGTGAGAACACCTATAACTTTAGAGAAAGGTTTAGAGGTACCCTTACACTTTACCTCATACTCAATGGATCTATCATCACACATGCGAGGTATCAAAGTCATCGTAGGGCCGCCCTTGACCCTATTCTTCTGGAATTTTTTATTCACCTTTGCATTCCTACTGAGCTTCCTGGTATCAGTGTGAGGATCTCCATCCAAGAATTCTCCGATCTCACCTTTTTTATCAAGCTTATTCCTCTGAACAATTTCCAGTTGTTCTCCACTATCCACAAAGATGCTGGAGGAGTATCGGATTTGTAATCTGGTTGGGACAGCTTTGTAGAAAACCTTCTTATTGATGTTGGAGAAGGAGACTCTCTTATTAGGCATGTCAATGATTGCTCCAACTGTAGCCATAAATGACCTTCCAAAGATCAAAGGCATCTCATGTTTCTTTTTCATCTCAACAACCTGAAATTCAGCATGAAGCACACAATCCCCTACTTGGACAGGAAGGTTACGAATAGTGCCATAAGGGATTTCTGTGGAGGAGTTTGCAAACACCAGAGTCATCTGAGAAGGCTCAACATCAGCAATGCCCAGCTTGTCTACAATCGCCTTTGAGACAAGATTCACGCATGATCCGGAGTCACAAAGAGCATCCTTAAATTCTACTCCAGCAATGGAACATGGAAAAACAAACTTTCCAGGATCATCAACCTTAGGCAATACCTTCAGTGGTGGTGGAGTTGGATAGGGAACCTTAGGAACATAGACTCGCACTGGTGGAGTCTCAGCAGATTCGTCAGGAGCAGTCACTACACAACTAGCAGGTTGTTCTGTTCTCTTTTCTGCGCCTGAGACAGTTTCAGAGAACAACTGCTCGGTTTCTTTTTCCACAGCTTTCTCACACCTATGTTCTGTTGCATTACAGTGCATCACACTCTTTCCACGAAGGATTTCTTGCTGTCTCTTAACAGTTTCAGAAGTTTGAGCAAGTTGACCATCAATCCTCTTTATGTGGCTGTTCACAACATCATATTTTGTATTCAGATCAGTTAACATGCTGTCCATCCTGGTGTTGATGTCTGTGGTAACCTGATTCAGTGCTTTGACCTGAAGTTGCTGGCTCTGGAGCATCTGCTGCATCATAGAGTTGAGATTTTTCAGCTCATCTGGCGGAACAGTCGCTGGAGCAGTCTGCTGGTTGTTCTGCGACTGTTGCTGGTTGTTCTGCAAATGTTGCTGATTCAAATTCTGATTCTGAGCGCGAACCTGTTCTCTGCCTCACTGAAGATGAAAGTTTTACCCTGAAAATTCTGCGGGAAGGTGTTCTGATACCCAGATCCTTGTGCCTGGTTGTTTTGAATCTGCCCAGTAGTAGCTCCATCCATCATGAAAACTTTTCCTTGGTTGTTTTTCAGTAGGTAGTCAATCTTGGCTGTCAACTCATCAATCTTCTGAGTTTCAGCACTGTTCACGACCTTGGAACAATCGCTGTCATTGTTCTCTTTGGCAGAACTAGCAGCCATGTTCTCAATCAGCTCAATTGCTCCAGCAGTGGTCTGAGTCATGAAATCTTCATTGCTCGCAGAATTCATAGCACTTCGGTGTTCCCAGTGTACTCCATCATAGAAAATGCCCAGGAGGTAATCATCATCAAATCCATGGTGACGGCACTCTCTGCGATAGACATTGAAACACTCCCATGCATCACAAAAAGGCTCGTCGGGGAGCTGTCTGAATGAGGTGATCTTGTTCCTCAATACTGCAGTTCTCGCCTTAGTGTAGAAGTAGCTCAGGAACGCTGATCGGACATGTTCCCATGAAGAGAGAGAACCTGTAGGGAGAGAGTTCAGCCACCGTGCAGCTTTTCCATCAAGAGAGAATGGGAATAGCGTGCACTTGATGTAGTCTGGTGGAACACCATTCGCGCGTGAAAAGTTGCAGACTCTCTCGAATCTCTCAATATGCTCCATTGGAATTTCTGTAGAGAGACCAGAGAACACCTTACTCTGCACTAGACCGATCAAAGCAGGCTTGATCTCGAAGTCCAGATTGCTACAGAGTGGAGGAACAATGGCAGAGCGCGTAGTAGGAAGGTTACGTGGATGGTTTCTCTGCCCGATTGGAACAGTCTGTGCCGCCTGTTCCTGCTGCGCGAGAGCAGCCTGTTGAGCAGCTTGTTCCGCAGCTGCTTGCTGAGCTTGGATGGTCTGCTGCATCTGAAGCATCTGTTGTTGCATCAGTGCCATTGCTGCAGTGAGATCATCCTGATGGCTGTGATCACCCATGGTGGTGTTGGTCGGCCTTGGTTGTTGTTGTTCTTTCTTCCTAAACCTTCCGATCTCCTGCAACAAAGAGAAAAGAGCAAGTTAGAGGTCTTAGACTAAATAAATAACCGAAAAATAAAGGTAAAAAAAGATGGTCCCCGGCAACGGCGCCAAATTGATATTCGTGTTCACGCACACCAATTAACCTAATGTGCACACTACCACAATCGAATGGTATGTCGATGTAACACTTTAGGATCGAATCCACAGAGACCACTATTACACTTTATTTCTATTGGATCAATACTTAGCTAAAACAATATGGGGGTTTGATTTAAGTTTGAGTATCGTAACAAGCAGTAATAAAATAAATGTAAAAGTAAATTTAATTTAAAGAGAAGCCAGCCTAGGGTTACTTCATCGGGTGCTAATACTTGTGAGCCAAACAATTATTCAAGTTCTAATAAAAACAGGTCTAGAACTCGGATCACTCAAGTAGAACAGTCCACTGTCGTGGTACTGCTCCCTATGCTGATCGATCTCGCCGTCTAACTGTCGTTGAGGTGAGAAGCGATCGCAAGCAATAGAGATCAGGTCCGATAGGTTCACAAAACACCCTCATATCTACTTTCGCTGATTAGGGATGCAATGCTCATTCATAACAGATCTAGCAACCTATTACACGGTTAATGAACAGGTTAAACCTAGGATCTAACAATAAGCGGCCAGTTTACTGCAAGCAATAAGAACAGTTATGAACAAAGACAATTAATGGAATCATTTATCTATGTTTAGCTCACGATCTAACACCCCAGAACCCTAGACAAGCTAGCCGACTACTCAGCCATGACACAAGAGAACAAAGACATTGATTCTGAATAATAATGCATAAATATAACAGAAACAAAGAGAGGGTTCAGGATAATCTTCTCTATGGTGAGAGAGATGGAGCCTTCTCCCTTTACAATCCAAAAGCACAAAAGTTTCCAATAGTTTCTTGTGTAAAAACTAGCGTAGTATGAATATGAGAAACAGAAAAATATGATATATCAAAGCCACAGGCGGCAGGGAGAGAAAAATAGAGGAATTAGGGCAAATCCCGAAATAAGTGTAGTTTCCTTAAAAATCTATGCCGCTGGAACAATCGATTGGGTGTTCTGCTCGTTCGGGAACAGTCGTCAGACTGTTCTGCGTGAAAATCACCAAAGTGCACTGTTTTCTGCCTCTTTTGCTCCAACAGGTCCATCTCCTATCCAGTGCAACTCTAGACCTGTAATGACTCGAAAAGGACTAGAAAGACTCGATAAAGACTTGAAAACCAATTAGAAAACATATATACAATGATGTATAAAACACCATATATCAACCAGACCGGACATTGACTTAGCATTGTAACTAGGTCAATGATTATCAGACTGATCAAACCGGTTCAACCGGATGTTAAATTATAATAACATTTAAATAATTAAATATATATATATATATAATTATTTTTATAAGAAATCTATTATTTCTAGAATCTAACTAAAATTGATACATAAATAAATAAAAACTTAAAAATATAATGAAAACTAATTTATTTGGAAATATAAGTTTAAAATATGATTTTAAATGAAATATTTATAAATTTGCAATTTGTTTTTTGAATTTTTTAAATTTTAATCGAGAAAATCGGATTTAATATTGAACCGGGTCACCGATTTTACCGAGTTTGGCCGGTTTTTAACGGGTTTGCCGGTTTAACTCAAATCCGGTTTTTAGTACAACTCGGAAACGATTAGAAGACTGAGTCACGGTCCGACTAGCCGGTCCGATCTGGTTTCCACATACGATAAAAGTGCGAAACTCATTTCCACATAGATCAAGATTTAGCTTGGCTTTAATGGTTTATTAGATAAACCGATAGTAAACCAGTTCGTATCGGTACAACTCGACCAAGATAAATATTTGACTATCGATCGATTTAAACCCGACCCGAAACCCCTCTAAAATATCCAAAATCGAGTTCATGCCTTTAGAACCCTAAAATCAAAAAAAAAAAAAAATCAGAAAAGATTCGTTTCCCAGACTCAGAAAGTATGAATCATGAATCTGAAAATTCGAGTGGAGTCTCTAGCGATCGAGCAAGACTCCATTGTTGATTCCTGCAAAACCGAGAGACACAAAGTCAAAACAGAGAGATACAAAGAGACCAAGAGAGAGTACAATAACGAGAAAGAGAGAGCTGAGAGAGAGAGAGAGAGAGAGAGAGAGAGAGAGAGAGAGAGAGAGAGAGAGAGAGAGAGAGAGAGAGAGAGAGAGAGAGAGAGAGAGAGAGAGAGAGAGAGAGAGAGAGAGAGAGAGAGAGAGAGAGAGGCAAAGGGAGAAGAAGAATGAGAAGATAATAACTAGCCATGAGAAAATGATTAAATGGTGCAATACGATAGTGTGAAAGAGAGGCAAAGGAAGAAGAAGAAAGAGAAGATAATAACAAACAAGAAAATAATATTATAATATTTTTTAACAGAATATTATATTTTTTATAGATAAACTCTATATAAGTTTATAATTATCTTCAGTTAAAACTCTGATAATCGAAAACACTCTTTAACCAAACTTTTCAAAATAATTAAAATCATTAGGACTCTTTTTTAATTCAAAACTAGGTGTTTTGCCCGCACTTACATGCTTAATATTTTTTTTAAACAAATTGTTAATAGATAAAATATCAATTCAAAAAATGTCAGGATAAAAATTTCATGTTTCTGAAAATTTAATAATTAATTATATATTAAACTGTTTATAGACAATACAGTTTTTTTCATGAAATATTTTTTATTACGTAAAATAAACTTAAAAATATTCATATATACACAAGACTATAACATGGATTTATATTTATTTTAAAAATATTATGATGTAAAATATTTTTGGATAACATAATATAAAATATTTTTAGATAATGATGATTATCAAATTCATTAAATTTGTTTAAAATTTATCAGTAATTTTATATTGGTAAAACTAATTTAATTAATTATTAATGATAGTAAAGACTTCAAAAGCTACAAACTTAAAATTGAGAGCAAAAACATCAATTTGCAAATAATAGTATACATATTTTTGAATTTTTATCAACGTTTTCGGTAATTATCACAATGAGTGATTTGATTGTCATAAGAAATTAATCTTATAAGATAGATGATTTATTCTATCTTATGTGATATACATACATATATATATAAACAATGAAGTCGTTTTAATATTGTTAAAAATATAATATAAACATATATGTAATATTTTAATATTACTAAAGAAAATATAAATATATATTTTACTATGATACTATCCTTAGAATTTTTATTATACTCAAGATAATGATAAGTATCAGTTAAATCAGTAAAATTATTTATTAATATATATACATATATATATATATATAATTGAGCATGAAATATGACTAAATTTAAAATTATGGATAGAATGACACAGCATCAAATTTCAATTAATAATTTTAGTAGTTTAATAATAAAAATAAATTTAATAATTTAAAATTTTAATTCAAAACATATTAAATTTACAAAAAAATAAATCAATATTTTGTTATTTTCTTATAAAATTATCACTAAGATTTCAGTATAATGAATTGTATACTACTAATTATAAATTTTAACAAATAAGAAAGAAATATGTAGATAAACACAAAATAATTATATTTTTCTTATAAAATTATCACTAAGATTTCAGTATAATGAATTGTATACTACTAATTATAAATTTTAACAAATAAGAAAGAAAGATGTAGATAAACACAAAATAATTATATGGAATTATCTTCTTTTTTGTTAAACACATTTTTCATTTTTAGATGGTTTTATAATCAGTTCAACAATTAATTATAAGATTTATTAAAGATATCAAAACTTTAATTAGTATAGTTAATTTTTGATTAAAATTAATGATTAAGCCTAAAATCATGGAGAACATGACAAGTAAGCAAATTCACTTCTCAAATAATAGTATATATATATATATATATGAAATTATCTTCTTTTTTGTTAAACACGTTTTTCATTTTTAGATGATTTTATAATCAGTTCAATAATTAATTATAATATTTATTAAAGATATCAAAACTTTAATTAGTATTGTTAATTTTTGGTTAAAATTAATGATTAAGCCTAAAATCATGAAAAACATGACAAGTAAGCAAATCCACTTCTCAAATGATAGTATAGATATTGTTTAGTTCTAAAAATCATGAAAACTTTTGTTAAATCACAAACCAATAACAAACCCTAAGTGGTTATAGAATTATACTGTATTTTTAATTAATATTTCCATATCAGATGCCTAGTTCTTTTTTGTAATATTTGAAATTTTTTGACATCACATCTATATTTAAATGAAATGGCTAAGTGAATTAATTATATTCTATTTATTTTTTTTCTCATTTAAGTGAATATTTTTCTTCTATGTGACAAAAAGTTAACAAAGAGAAAAGAACATCCCATATCTTACAACCTGTATAAATAGAGATATAATCATCACTAGACCAAAGTCATTTGAAAGGAAAATTACAAAACAAATAATATCGATCATGACCAAGTTATCATGTTCTTATTTTCTTCTACTCATGATTGTATTCACAGGTAATTTCAATTTCTCATTTCCATTTAAAAAAAAATATTATGATTATCTAAGTAAATGATTTGTTTTTTATTTTTTGTTGAAGCCTTGCGTTTCTAGTATTTTTAATGGTTAAAAAACTGAGGGAATGCTATGTGAAATTACCATTGACGAAGAACAGGACTGTCAAAGGTTCTTTTGCACTCAGGACTGCGCCAGGCAATACAATGACGTTGGAGATTGTTTGGACGATCCCAATGTTTTAGGACCTCTTAACTGTCGTTGTAAATATTATTGTTAAAGAGATAATTCTATGAAAAATGTGATAAATATATTAATCTCAACTCTAATTATTATTCTTCTTTACTCCAGCCGTTACATAAATTTGTCATTTGAGAAACAACGTTCAAATAGGAAAACCGTAACCGTATTTTCTCTCAAAGTCGATCTTCAAAAAAACTCCATCTCTGCATTTCTTCAGTTCTGTTGATCGCTGTTAGAGTCACCAGCATTCGTCGGTGGCTCTTCCATGTTTTTTTAATTTCTTTTGCGTTCTTATAATTCCCCAGAAAAGTTATAAAAAAACTGTTGTTAAGTGGAAAACTGAAATTTTTAATTTTCGCGAAAAAATAAAATTTTTCGGTTTTGGCAAAAATGATATTTTTTTATTTTGGTGGGAAAACATAATTTTCGGTTTTAACGAGAAAACATATTTTACGATTTTGGCGGGAAAATTTTTGGTTTTGGCGGGAAAACGCTCTTTGCGATTTTGGCGGAAAAACGAGATTTTTCGGTTTTAGCGAAATAACGTTTTTCGGTTTTGACAGGAAAACAAGATTTTCTGGTTTTGGCGGGAAAACTTCTTTTTGCGATTTTGGCAGGAAAACGGGATTTTCCGGTTTTAGCGGAAAAATACGTTTTTCGGTTTCAGCAGGAAAACAAGATTTTTTGGTTTTGGCGGGAAAACAAGTTTTTCGGTTTCAGCAGGAAAACAAGATTTTTTGGTTTTGGCGGGAAAACATGTTTTTGCGGTTTTGGCGGGAAAACGAGATTTTCCGGTTTTAGCGGAAAAAAATGTTTTCTAGTTTCGGCAAGAAAACAAAAATTTTTGGTTTTGGCGGGAAAATGTGTTTTTGCATTTTGGCGGAAAAATAAAAATTTTTAATTTTAGCGGGAAAACGAGATTTCTCGATTTTGGCGAAAAAATGAGATTTCTCGATTTTGGCGAAAAAACGAGAATTTTTGATTTTGGCGAAAAAACGAGAATTTTCGATTTTGGCAGGAAAACAAGATTTCTCGATTTTGACGGGAAAACGCGTTTTTGCGGAAGTGTTTTATGGTTTTGGCATGAAAACACGTTTTTGAGATTTTGGCATAAAAACACATTTTTGCTGTTTTGGGATTTTAGTGTGATTTTTTTTTTTTGAATCACAATATCTTTAAAAAAAATTAATTAAATTAAATAGGTCAAATTTGACACAACCCAATACACCTATTTAACCTGTTAACCCATCAACTTGTTAACCCATCAACTTGTTAACCCATCAACTTGTTAACCCATCAACCTGTTAACCCATTAACCTGATAACCTATTAACATATTGAATCAAGAATAAACAGTTCATTTGGGTTAATGGGTCAATTTGGGTTGGGTCAATCCATGGGTCATGACCCATTTTGACACCCCTATGAGAGAGAGCAAAGATATGGGTCTGTGTTTCTATCGGATTTATTCCATCGCATGTAAAAGTGCAGTTTGTGAAGATGATATTGGATTTCTCTCGGCATTATTTGTTGAGTCTTTGTCAAACCTAACAGTTATTGTTGTGTAGTTTCGGTGATTATTGCTTGTGTGCGACGATTATCGATGTTTGAAACAAATCTTATCGGATTTGTTATGGAAACAACGTCCAAGGAAACCACCATGGATTCAAGATATAGAAGATGATTTTGAAGCCACTGCTAGAAATTCGCAGAGTTTATATTTTGATACAGTATATTTGGTATCAAAAGATACCGTTGGAACCATGGAGAAGACGATACTACATAGCAGATGAAATCTCTTTGTTATACGGCGATATCCTTACAATTGTTGAGAATTGGTCTTTTCAATTATTATTTCTTATGGTTGAATCAATACATTGGATTCTAAAACAAAGAACATGTATAGAAAAATGGAAAAAGACCAATGTAACACAACAAAAAGAATCGGTGTTTATAATGCGACAAGGATATATATGAAGATCGCAAAAATGTTAATAGAGTTGAGTCTCTGTCACTACCGTTCCTTCGAAGAAAGTCATCTTCTCAAATCTACTTCTTCGGATTTATTGTTGTACTCATTATTGTTTGTTGTTTTATGGTATATGTATTTGTGTAATCTGGAAACTATTTGATTAATAAATTGAAGTTGTCTTTTTTAACGCTGATTTATAATTCTCTATACATTATTTCTAAAGTGATTTAAACATGTGTTACTACAACATTCACTTACAAAAAAAAAATGATGACATGTCTTAAAAGTAATATGACATGACATTAATTTAATTGTGATATGTAAAACTTACTATATCAAGATTTATGTTTTTGATAAGATTTTTTAAATATGGTGATGACTATTTTCTATATACGGATTTATATTTTAGGCAAATTTTCATAATATAGTAATATAGTTAATAAATTTATATCAAAAATATTTTATTCTCTCTTTTTTTGGGCAAAAAAATATATATTATTCTCTATAAATATTTATTTTAGTATGATTTTAGAAATATGGTAATACCTAATAACTTTTCTATATCTATTAAAAAAACATATTTTATATTATTCAAAAGCATAATTATTATTATATATTTTATCAACTTATATATGTTATATATTTAATGTATATTTATTAGAACTAACTTATATATTTTCAATACACATATTTAAAATAAAAGTAACTGAATAAAGTATAGTATGAGTAAAATAATTTTATTATACTTTATTATTTTTATTAAAAATTAAATAAACTAAAATTTAAAAGTTAAAGTAAACTTGGATAAATCAAACTAGAAAAATACATTACGGCTTTAATTTTTTAAATTATTATTTTTTTAGATTTTAACATTGGAGAATACCTAGTTATATTACAATTATTAGGAATATGACAACTGACAATACTACATGTCTTATGAAGATCTACGCCTAACTGCATCATCTAAGCCGTCCTATGAAGATCCACCCCTGATCAGATTTACTTGCACCATGTTGAAGATATCTTGTAATCATTCATTCTATAATCTGCATAGTTACATTCCTTCAATAATCTACATAGTTGTCTAATAAATCACGCTCTTTCTGGGACTTGAAACCTGGATTTGAGATAATCTGCAATAAATTACATAGTATGGAAGTCGAACTCTAGACCTGAATGTAGAAGTCTTTAAACCTTAACCATAAGGCTACGTGCTTCCACTTTTTTCTTTTTTTTAAGAGAAAATAAAAATGCAGTAAAGATAGACCATAGTTATACTAATTAGCAAATCTCAAAATGATAAAACAGGAAAAGGTACAAAACGTGGTTGTCCGGTTATAAGATATGATTCATTCCACACATGCTTTCTTCGAAGCACTACCTTGGTTGTGCTCGTCCTTCCACGTTATTTGTAAATTGATATGTATATGTGTTATCACCACATTTAATCTCAACAAGAAAGAGCTAACATGGCTTTGAAAAATATGACATAACATCAACATAACTGTAACATATAAAATTTCTTATAAATATTTAAAATTTTGGTGCCAACGAAATTAAATATAATTTTTGACTATATTATTAAATGATATTATTAAAATAATGGTAAACTATTCAAAAAGATTAATAATGTTTTAATCTCAGTCCTCTCTATTTAAGTAGACAGGTTGATCAAAGATACATCTGATTTTTTTACTAAAATTAGTTAATGACATTTTTCAATAGTCAAAAGCCTATTTTCCTGTAGACCAATAAAGGATAACATTTGACAAATCAAAAATGCATTAATAAAATTTGACTAATTGTCTATACTATATTACTTAATACAATATATATTATAATGATAAAATTTATAAAAAGTAGCATATAATTTTAATTTCTTTTGCTTATGATAAAATTTTAATCAACATTAATTAGAGTAATATATTATAACTAATTACGAAATTAATTAATTTATTATTTTATAAAAAATATTTAAAAAGTTGGTAAGATTTTGTTAGATTTTTTTCTCAACAGATTTTGTTATAGCTAAAATTAAATTTCAAATTTATAGTAAAATTGATTTATTATTAAGTGGACCTATCATGATTTGTTAACCGAAGATAAAAAATCTGATTCTAAATTAATATATTAGATATTCTATTTATTGTTTTCTCATTTTAAGAAACATTTTTCTTTGATGTCATAAAAAGTAGACAAATAAAACAGAACATCCTGTACCTTACAGCTATTTTATATAGACTTATAATTACTACTACACCAAAGTCACTGAAAAGAAAATATCATACAGAGAATATTGATCATGGCCCAATTATCATGTTCTTATTTTCTTGTACTCATGATTGTATTCTCAGGTAATTTCAATCTCTCCTTTCCAATTAAACAAAAATACTATGATATCTAAGTAAATGATTATATATATTTTTCGTCCATGCTTTGCTTTTGTAGTATATTTAACGGTTGAAACAACTGAGAGAAAGATATGTCAAACAACCATTGACAAAGATGTGGCCTGTGTAAGGGAAGTTTTCCGTAAAGACTGCGCCGCGCAACACAATGGCTTTGCATATTGTTATAACGATCCTGAAGTTCCCGGACCTCTCAACTGTCGTTGTCACTATTATTGTTAAAGGGATAACTTTGTAAAAATTTGATAAATATATTAACTAAACGTAAGGTCACTACTATATATAAAACCTATAAAAATTAGAAATCTATATACTATATAAAATATTGATTTGGAATTCACTTAGGGGGTCATCCAAGTCAAAAGTCAATTTTTTCTTCAGACCAATCAAATCATCCAATATATTCACTTTAACTTATGCCAAGACACTCACGACGACCAAAAATTCAAGGCTAATTTGCCATCTTTCTCCCTCTTCAGTTTATTGCCGTCTCAAAGTAACCTTAAATCCCCAAGTATACATACAATGTTACATCTTAATGTTTAATCCATGAATTTAATTTCAACTCTAATTATTATTCTTCTTTCTGTACTCAAGCCGTTACATAAATTTGTCATTTGAGTGTTTGTATCCTTTTTTATATAAATCGCAAACATCATCTTTTCCTCTCTTTCTACGTCGCCTCGTACTCAAATTCATTGTTAGTACTCCTAAAGAACAAAAGATTTTGAGATGATAGTAAAAAGTAAAAACAAATGTGCGAATCTTGAGAGCATTTCTAACCACACTATATTTTGCAGTACATTATGGAGTGAGGATGAAGATGCTTTCGACTTTCGAGTACGATGTGCCTCTCTATTATCTTCTGCGATTAGAATCTGAATCACCCTTAATTCATCATAAGAACGAGAGTTTGATTGCAAACAAGACATATTTCATCTTCTATTATTTTCAAACTCTGTAGATATCCATAGATAATGGATGAGGGACTTTAGAGTAGCGTGTCAATTTCTTACCGGGAATTACATTCGCAGTGACTATTTGCCAAAACATTTCGTTTCATGGGTAAAAGGAGATTCCGATTACTTCTCCAAATCTACTTCCGCACATTGTAGTTTTAATGCTTAAAAGTTTAAACATATTTAAACCCGAAAGATATCCAGATGCCCATGCACATCCTATAGTTTAAATGGGCTAAAAAATAAAATTCAGAAAGCCCAATAGAAAACCCCGATATAAACTGCAACATCTGTAAAATCAAAAACCTCTCAAAAACCCTTTCGCAATCGTAAAGAAAACAATTCCAGAGAGAGAGAGAGAGAGAGAGAGATGCCGATCGGAGAGAGAGGAGGATGGGAGAGGTGCGAGTCCATGTACTGTGGCGTCGAGACTGATTTCACCGACGATGTTCCTTCTCTCCTCTCCTTCCACATCTCCACCGGCGGTTTCGACTATGTCCTTGCTCCTCTGGTTCGTTTCCTTTCTTTCTTTCTCACTATTTTCTTCCAATTGATTCATCTAATGAATTGCTGTTACGCAGATGAATCCTTCGTATAGGCCGAGCTTGGTGGAAGCAAACGGTTCTTCGGTTACTCAGGTTCTCCCAGTCTCTGGCTCTGACTTAGTCTTGGCGCCTTCTCAGTGGAGCAGTCATGTCGTTGGTACGATCCTCTTTGCCTTTTTCCCTCTGATTGATTTGATTTATAGGTTTTGATTAGTTGTCATTTTTTTTTATTAGGAAAGGTTAGTTCGTGGATTGACTTGGATTCTGAAGATGAAGTCTTGCGTATGGACTCTGAAACCACTTTGAAGCAAGAGATAGCATGGGCTACACATCTCTCCTTGCAGGTGCTTTGTGAATCCTTGTTGATGCACAAGGAGGAATTGCGTCTTGCTAATGTTTGTTGTTTGTTTGCAGGCGTGCCTTCTTCCTACTCCTAAAGGGGCATCGTGTGCTAATTATGCTAGGTGTGTGAACCAGATCTTACCGGGGCTGACTAACTTGCAGGTGGTTTAATGAGTTTTTTTTTTTTTTTTTTGCTTTTCGGTCAAGTTTTATTTAAGATGAGCGTTTTCTTTACAAGAGTATTTTTCGTTCTAGATCTAATGGTTTGTTTCTTGTTCTTTTGTTTTGTTTGAATGTGATTCTGCTATGAAGTTATGGCTGAGGGTTCCACTGGTGAAGTCTGATGGAGATTCAATGGATCAGAGGGTCTGGTAAGACGTTGTATCACACAGTTGATGCAAACTTTAATTTGTTCTTTGCTTTTGAGTCTGCTTGTGTTTGTTAGCCTTTTAAACATTTAAATATACAAATGAATGTCATGTGTCTTCTTTTTTTATTTGCCTTTTTGTTATGTCATGTTAGCTATAAGCCTATAACATACACTCGCTTCTATGCAGAATGATTCCTGGGAACTATGGAATTCATTTCGTCTTCTCTGTGAGCATGACAGTAAGCTGTCTGTTGCTCTTGATGTTATGTGAGTTGAGAAGACACTCGTGATTTTTTTTTTTTTGTTAATCTGGACTCTAAAAGTTTTCTTTTTCCCTCTGAAAACATAACACCATTTCCTTTGTGTAGGAGTAACCTACCCTCTGAAAGTTCACTAGGACGCTGGATGGGAGAGTCTGTGAGAGCAGCCATTGTAAGCACTGATGTAAGTGCCCCTCACCTTCTTACCACAATTTTAAATCTCGGTTTTGGAAGCCCTGTGATTCACAAAGGTGCTTCTGATTTGGGTGTGCAGTCTTTCCTAACAAATGCACGGGGCTATCCTTGCTTGTCAAAACGCCATCAAAAGCTAATAGCAGGATTTTTCGATCATGCAGTCCAGGTAATATACATCCCAGTCTTTGATACGCATAACACAATCTTATTGCGAAGAAGTTTTGCTCTTTATGTGATCAATTTTTTATCTTCTGAATATCTGTCACTCTGTGATAAGAATCCTTCTTTTCATTCAGAAATATATATATTGTCTCCTCCTAAGCTCATTATCATCTATCTTGTAATTGCAGGTTGTAGTTTCTGGAAAGCCTGTTCATAGTCTTCCAAAGGCTTCTGATTCTAACACTGAAGGTAGTTTTCTGATCTTTTTTCTCCGCCAACATTTAGCTGTTATCCTCCGGGCTTGTTTTATCGTTGTTCAGTTTATAAGGATATCCGTTCCATGTTTTGAGCTAATTAGCTTGTATATACTAATTAGATTTGTATATAACGTTGTGTTTTGACAAGTTCCCAAATGTTTTGTTTCTCAGGTACGCAGAGGTATCCCCTGCGGTCATATTTGGATTATGTTGCTTATCTGTTCCAGAAAATGGAACCACTTCCTGAACAAGAACGCTTAGAGGTTGGATCCTTTACCTCACCCCTCTATTTATTTTCCTTTTTATCACCAGAGATGCATACAGAAGAGCAAACCTCAATTCTTATCTTATTGTTTACAGCTGGGCTACAGGGATTTTTTGCAGGCACCTCTGCAGGTTATTTTCTCTTCATAAGTATAGTGATTTCTGTTTGTTCACATTAATACCTTACTCTGTCATGAAAGTGCTCCATTCTTACTGTAAAGAGCTTCTTCTATTTTTTAAGTACAGCCTCTGATGGATAACCTTGAAGCCCAAACCTATGAGACATTTGAGAGAGACTCTATTAAATACATCCAAGTATGTTGCGTATGATTGTTTTATTTCCTTCACATTTTAAATTCTAAAATCTCTCTTTCTTGACGACCCTTCTTCTGTTTCTGCCCGGTTAGCAGAAGGGAGGAGAGTGGATGATTTGCTATACAATTCAATATAATACTAATATTTTGCGTGGTTGGTTCTTATGTCATGCCTAACTTTTGTCCATCTTTTTGTTGCTAGTATCAAAGGGCAGTTGCCAAAGCCTTGGTGGACAGGGTCCCGGATGACAAAGCGTCTGAGTTAACTACTGTACGTTACATGTCAATGTTTTGCTTTCATAGCTTACATGTGGCATTTTCATTTAAAAGTTTTTGTTTTTTGGTACCTTATAAAGTAATCGAGTAGTACTAAAGTTATAGTTTGTAGGTCTTGATGGTTGTGGGAGCAGGAAGAGGACCCCTTGTTAGGGCATCGTTGCAGGTAAAAACTTATAATGCAACTCCGCGCTGATCACTGTTTATTGATCAATTGTGTTCATTGGTTTCATAGGCAGCTGAAGAAACTGATCGCAAGTTGAAAGTTTATGCGGTCGAAAAGAATCCTAATGCAGTTGTAACTCTCCATGTGAGTTGTCAGCAAACGAGTCAGTTGTAACACTGCTAAGTTTTATGTTGTTACTTTCGGACGGTCGCAGCGGTTTTATTAACTCAGACAGCATCTTATCCTTTATGACAGAATTTGGTTAAGATGGAAGGGTGGGAAGGCATGGTTACGATAATATCATGCGACATGCGGTTTTGGACTGCACCTGAAAAAGCTGATATATTGGTCAGTATATACAGATTTTGATAGCTATTAGGCATACCGACATTAAACAGTTGTCACCTAATTCTCGGTTGCTTCTGTTTTCAGGTTAGTGAACTGCTGGGTTCTTTTGGAGACAATGAGCTCTCTCCTGAGTGTCTTGATGGAGCCCAAAGGTTTCTGAAGCCAGATGGAATTTCAATACCATCCTCGTATGTGTACTCCTTTGCTAAGTTGAATTTCTATAGAAAATCTATGCTCAAATAGCTGCTAGTCTAGTTTTAGAGTTTTAAAGCTTGTTTTTCTAACTCGAGTATCATATCATTGTTACTTTTGCAGGTATACAAGTTTCATTCAACCTGTAACAGCTTCGAAGCTTTACAATGACGTAGGTCCATCTGCTGTGTACTCTTTCTCACAAGAATTTTCAGTTCAACTTAGTCTCTTACACTAATTGTGGCAGGTTAAGGCCCATAAAGATCTTGCGCACTTTGAAACTCCTTATGTCGTCAAACTACACAGTGTAGCTAGACTTGCTCCTTCTCAATCTGTGAGTGTCTCTCTGTCTTCAGGATTTGCTAGTATAGTAGCTTAAGGCGTTATCTTTGGATACGTTTATGCAAGTCTTGTGGATCTTTTTATCTCAGATGTTTTGTTTTGGTCTTAATTAGGTTTTCACCTTTACTCATCCAAACTTCTCAACAAAAGCCAACAACCAACGCTACAAAAAGCTTCGTTTCAATCTACCAAGCGACGCTGGCCCAGCCTTGGTGCATGGTACAAGCTCTTCTAGTCTTTTTGTCAGTCAAAATGAGAAATCTGAAACTAATCTGCTGTGATTATACATAACTGAAAAAAATACAGGATTCGCTGGCTATTTTGATTCCGTCCTCTATAAAGATGTTCATCTTGGGATCGAGCCTACAACAGCAACACCAAACATGTTCAGCTGGTAATAGCTTAATGTTTGAATATGGCATTTACACAGTTGAACCTCCCTCTCCTCTAGAGCCTCTTGATTAAAACTATCGTCTTCCTATTGGCAGGTTCCCCATCTTTTTCCCATTGAGGAAGCCTGTGGAGGTTCACCCCGATTCTCCATTAGAAGTACACTTTTGGAGGTGTTGTGGTTCGTCCAAGGTAAAAAAAATTGTTAGAACTACAATCATTCTAGTTTTGTAGGCAGCTAACTCTCTTAGTCTTGAGAACAACCAATATTGATCCTCTGATATTCGTGTTCAGGTTTGGTATGAATGGACGGTGTCTTCGCCTACTCCGTCTCCTATGCATAACACCAATGGTCGTTCCTACTGGGTCGGCCTTTAAGATCAGAGGACACTGAGAAGAGTCTTGGACTGATGATGAAGTGGTGTAATTTCGTTGTGCTGTATTTTTATGCCGAACAAAAGACCAAGGTTTACTAGTGTCCTTTTGACATTACGGTGACAGACCAAAGTTTACAAGTGAATGAAATCTCTTTTGACCTTATGAATGTTCGTATTTTCTTTTTATCAGTAATAGCAGATTCTATAGCACTTTTTAATACGGAGCGGAGGTGTCGCTATTATGTATCACAAACGGAAGGACCTTATAATATCAAATATGACATTGATTTAAAATTTGGAGCGAAGAAGAAGCAGCAGAGAAGTAAAGTGAGCAATAGTGTCTACCTACACAAGCATAGATACAATAGCTAACTGATTTACGGTCAGAGAATCCTAAGCGGGAAACTCTACAACATTAAATTTATTGCCCAATCTTCACATTTATTCACTTGAGTCACCATGTAGGACGAGGAAACAATGGTTCAACGTCCAAAGAAGATGAAGCCAATGCAGGTGCAGTAACACCAATGCCCCGAGAATTGTTCCTGATTATTATCTTCATATCTTCCTCTTCCTCCTCCTCGTCTTCTTCATCATCATTCTGAACCTGCACCTGGGAATCCTCCTCTGGCGAAGTACATATCCTCTCCAACTCGGTATAAACTTCTCTCATATTCGGACGCTTCTTTCCTTTTGAGCTCAAACACTTCATGGCCAGTTTTGCCACAGCCATTACTTGTTCCGGTTTGCAATCATCTCTTATCCGAGCATCCATAGTATCAGAAAGTCTATTTTCTTTCATGGCGAGTCTGAAATGTTCTGCCAAGCTTATTATTTCTTGAGTGTGTTGGATCATTATGACAGGCTTATCTCCAGTAATAAGTTCAGCTAGGACGACTCCAAAACTATACACATCACTCTTCTCTGTATATTGGCTGGACCGGTAATACTCTGGATCCAAATACCCAACCGTGCCTGAAACAACTGTTGTCCAATGGGTTTGATCTATTGTTATTGACCTTGATGTTCCAAAATCAGCCACCTTGGCTCGGTACTTCTCGTCTAGTAAAATGTTTGATGACTTGATATCTCTGTGGTAGATTGGAGAATTCGCTGAAGAATGGAGATAAGAGAGAGCTCCTGCCATATCAACAGCAATGCGCAGACGCATTCCCCATATCATTGTGTAATCTTCAGACTTTTCATGGATATGCTGAAAGAGGTTTCCGTTAAGGATGAACTCGTAAACCAAAATAGGAACTTCTGTCTCAAGACAACATCCCAAGAGTTTGACTATGTGTCTGTGGTTTATTTGGGAAAGAATCACCACCTCGTTGATGAACTCTTGTAGCTTGTCTTCATCTATAATTTTTGATTTCTTGACTGCAACCATTCTACCATCTACTAGCATACCTTTGTACACAGTGCCTTGACCTCCATGTCCAAGAACTCTGTTTTCGCTAAAGTTATCTGTGGCTTTCTCTAGCTCTTTCGAGCTGAAAATTCTTGTAGGTTCTACATTGCCTTGTCTTGTGTTTAATTCTTGTTGCAACAGTAGTCCCCCATTACGTTTGAAGAACTTCATCTTTCTCCTTGTCACCCTTCTCTTTAATATAAGCTTTCTTGACGCCCATAGTCCAACGATTAAGACTAAGACACCGAAACCTGCCCCCACCCCTACAAACAAAACGCACACAAATATTATCTCATCAGTTTTGCTTTGAAAAAAATTTGCGACTAAAGTTGGAGGAAACTCAGTACCTATGGCTATTGCTTTAGTTTTATCACCCACGCATTGATAGCCTCCACGAGTATTCACACAAGTGCTTCCTTTTCCACATACTTCGTGCATAGTTTTACACTCATCAATCTCTGGATTTGAGAAAAAAAAATGACAAAGATCATATACTTGTAAGATGATTTGTAAAACTAGTCTAATACTCACGCCAAAAAGGAGAGCATGAGGAAATTACTGACCTTCACATCCTTCTGGTTCATATACATTTCCGCTGTAACCTTTGTCACATTCACAATTTGCATAACTCATCCCGGAAATGAAGATTTCTAGGCATGAACATTTTGTTTCAGGTGCAGTAGAGTAAGTAGTGTTATCTTTTATGAATTTGCAGGGCAAAGAGCCAAGGAAAGATTGATTCGTCGTCTGGATCACCCATCCTAGAGTAACCGTAGCATATCCTTTAGAAAACAACTCTTGTGGTTCGGTGCCACTCGACATGTTGTAGACCTCATCTGTTAAGAAGGCCACTCTACAACTTGTCAAGTTCCCATCATTACCTTCTATGCTGATGTCAATAAGTTGTTGAGGATCGTTAGGTAGGCCAACCTGACAACATCCATTATACGAGAGTCTCTGCTTGTATTGCAGTTCAACTCGCAAAGCACTATGTTGGGCTTTACATGTCTCAAAAAAACTTTGCTGTTGCAACCAACCGCGGCGAGGCTGTTTAGGCTGTCACAGAAAAAAGGGGTACCGGTCAAGTTCATTATCGATCCTCCTGCAGGCTCGTTTCCATCGGCGGCACATCCTGTAGATGTTATCTGTCTTTTGACACGAACTAACCCGTACATTGTAGCGAAATCATGTAAAGGATTTTCTTGACTCGGAAGAGTGATACTCACAACTTCTTGCCCAGTTGATAAAAGGAATGGGACAAGCTTTCTTGAAGTATTACGACATTCGATTTGGTAATACTTGTCGAGAAAGCAACCCTTTTCGATTCCAAAAGGGAATGGGATCTTGATTCCTCCGCATTTACGTGTACAAGGGCTTGAAGCAGCGAGATCTGCAGTATAAAGGGTCAGCAAAAGTAGCAGCTTTATGATCAACAAGAGAGCAATTTGTATTCTCATAGTAGCTCATCAGTGACGTCTCAAACTTTATTCAGACCCTGTTCAAAAAAAAAACAAGATTTTTTTTAATAATTTAAAACCATTTAGATTTTTTTTACAAAATATCATTATAAAAAGTTTACAAAAAAAAAAAAAAAAATATCATTATAAAAAGATACATCAATTTAATTATTGTATATCTAAATAACACCATTTTCTAATGCAAAATCACTAAACTTGATTATTTGTAATTTTTCGATGCAAATCATCGATCAAATTATCAAATTTGATCATTCTTCTAGCGTTTTACGTCAATTATATCTACAATCAGAAATTATAATCCATAAATATTAATATAATAGAGCAAAAAAATGTGGGTAGTAGTTAGACAAAAAAACTATATAATCTCGTCTAAGAGAAGACACTCTTTTTTCTTCTCACATAAATTATAGGCTAGGCTGTTTTTGTTTGCTATTTTTATTAAAAACATTGTGATGAAAATATATTTTATTCAGTCTATTTATAATCACTAACTAATTGATAATTGTTTCCTAAACATAATCAAATTAGAATATTAACTTTCTACATAGTCATTGAATATTCAAACACACATCAACAACTATTTTTTACTTTCCAAAATATATAATTGTTATAAATACTGATTACTTCTTAGTTTATTTCATTTTAGTTGATTATATAAACAAATAAAGAATTTTAATTTATATTTATTGGTTATAAATACGAACAATTAAATTCAAATATAATTATTCTGACTTTTTAAAAATATATGATAATAAATTTATAATTATTACTAAACCAAAAAAAAATTTGGACCCTCAAAAATTTTGGACCATGTTCGACCGCACCTTGTAGCTCATGTTTCTCTACTCAAAATATACAAAAAAAAATAAATGTTTGTTCTGTAACTATTTTAAAAGACGGCCTCTTGTTAAGTGGGAGAGTTAGGATAATCTTTCTCCCACTAATCGTCTTTTGAATATTTTATTGCTGCATCTTGCTCGGATCAATAATATGACCGAAAGCTTTTCTTTTGGCTTAAATATGGCGGAAAGTTTAAAACTTTAAAGTAGTGATAACAAAGAAAATTACACTGATGCAATTCTTTTCTTGCAAAAGTCTTGAACTAATAAACTTAAAAAAAAAACATTTAACACATGGACTAATATTAAATTAAATTTGGAGATATAATATACAAAAACTAAGGAACTGCAGCTCATAGTATATCAACTACTAAGATAAAATAATGATCAAATTTAATAAAAATACAGAGACAACCACAATTTTTACCCACTAGAAACCTATTGCTTTGCTGTATCAGATTCAAAACAGACCAGAATCAAAATTAGCTTTAGATATTGACAACTGGTAGCATAAATCTTACTTGAACAAATACATTTGTTGACATCACAATTAATTTACAAATAGAAACTCCACAATTTATAAATACACAAACCTCAAACACATAAATACAAAACTAACAAAGCAGGGATATCTGCAGAATAAATGACCAGCAAAGGTAACGGGTTGACGAGAATCGAGTAGTGGGAGTAAATTTTATTTTTGCAGCTCATCCATGTTTTTCTTAAGAAAATCTGATCTTCCTTCCTAAGGAAGACAAAATTTGTCAGCGGAGACAGAATAAAGTTCCATCGATTAATGGTCTTCATCTTGCAGTTTTGTTATTTCTTTCTCTTTTTATCGACCAGGTCTCTCTCACTAATTCGGCGTTAAGCTTCTTTCTTCTGTTTTTTTAAAAAAAATGGTGCAGGAAAGTTTTTGTTACGAAATGTAGTAAACACAAGTATTCTTGGATATGCAGCTTTTTGTTATTTCTTGTGGTTTTGTTACGAAATGTAGCAAACACAAGTATTCTTGGATATGCAGCTTTTTGCAAAAGTTACGTATATGTCATGCACTAGCAAAATACAAAAACAAAAGAAAAACATTGAAGACCACCTGATAATCTAAGATTCAATTTTGAAGAAAATATACAAAACTAAGAAACTGTAGCTCATAGTATTACTATCAAATATGATCCAATTTCAAGAATGAATACATTAACAAAATACAGAGACAAACCGTACCGTAAAGGTAAAGCAAATTGAAAAAGATTTAAACCCCCAAAACGTATGACAATCATCCTTTACGAAATAGGAATCTTAGTATTTACCCACCAAAACCTTGTATTATAAAAACACACAAGAATCAAATCAGTAAGCATACTATAAAGAATAGCAAAAGAAAATTACCTGAACGAATACTCGCATCCACAAACACGCACACAATCTCCCTCTCTATGTAAAAGCACACAAAAGACTTCTTCTTCAGCAAACTGGATCTTACTCAGCTCGGTGTCTCGGTCTCAGTAGTGGCAGCTTCCTCCTTTATTTCTGGAATGGGGCTATTCCCACGTTCACTAGACGAGCTGCTGCTATTAACCACTTCACTGGTTTCAATCAATGAGGGAGAGTCTGTGACCAGTGGGGCCGGAACAGGAGGAAGAAGAAGTGGATTCTCCTCTGAATGCTTCGGTTTGTTTAGGGCGTTACAGTGAGGGCAATAATAGGTAATGTATGCAAAATCCTCTTTCCTAGCAAGTCCTGAAACACATTGCAAAACCACGTTACAAGCCAAAACATTGTAGTTGTTTCAGGTAAAGGATGATGCTTTGAGAATTATTCACCGTTATGCATATGACAGTTCTCGCAAATGATTGCAAACGACTGTGTGGGGTCTTCGCCCACAAGGAGAGCCGCGATGCGTGAGATCCAACTGCCATCGGGAGCCGCATATCCCTGAGGACTGTAATGATCAACCAACATCTCCTGGTTTTGCTCTGCGGTGCTTAGCAATCTCTCGCTAGCCCCAGAATGGCGAGACTCATCATCAGAATGATGTGTCGAAGTGCTTGCAGAAGAACTGTGGGGTCTACTAGTATTCGGATGTCTTCGATTCCTCAGCCCTCGTGATTGGTTGACCTCCATGTCATTACTCTTTCCCCAAGACTGATCGAGTTGGGATTCATCTCCTAAAACTACTTTTAAGCCAGAGTCAGCACCCAATTTGGATGCCAGGACAGTTGCAGCTGCTGCTTTTGCAGCTGGATCGGGGTCATATCTCTGCATCAAAAAAGGCCCATGTTAGCACCAGATTAGCTGCAATAGTGAGCTATCAAAGACCACAAGTCACAGTGACAAGCATTCATTACGCCTTTTGCTATTGATTATATTCCACCCATATGCCACACGTACAATACAAGAAGTACTTCCATAACAACTAGTATATATCTTTCTTTCGTTATATTCAGGTATGGATGCTTGTCACCGTGGCAATAAATACAATGAATTCCAACTGTCACCCTGTCTCTATTCATCATATTCGCCATTATCCCAAACGCAGCAAATAAACATTGAACAGATAGTGACTATCCAGTAACTATAAGTGATAGGCCCTCAAAGTACCAGTACTTGATTTATAAGCAAAGAAAGAAATGGCAAACAAAAAAAATCGGAATGAAGGGCAGTGAAAAAACAGAAGAATCCTAATAGAATCCAAGAAGCTAGACCACACTCACACAAAATTATATTCGTTCAAGTCTACTATACCTTACCTCAATAAGTTGTTGGGTGATATAAAAATTGGTCCTTTCTTTAAGCTCATTGATTTTATCCAACCTTTCTGCTCGAAGCTTTTCCAAGTTCCTTTGATCTCTACGGTCCACTATACAACCAGTTTTACACAGAGAAACGATTAGAAAATACCAACACGTGATGCCAACGAAAGGAAACACACAACAAGACTCACACATCTTTGAGATGCTAGCAATGGAGGAATAAGCAAGAGCAGAGAGAGCAGGTAACAGAAACATAGGCAAGATCCTGAAACTCCTCATCTTCCAATCCAAATCTTTAGTTCTGGTTGCCATGATCGCATAACCCACTGCAACTACCTGAAAGGAAGGAAGCATATTTTAGCAACCTATTCTTCTTTTTTTGAATTATACAGGGTATTCTGACCGCACATAAGTGAGTCCAAACTAGTCATATGTTTAGAAACCTATTCACAAGACGTGTTTGAAAACAAGTACAGATTGAAAGCTAAAATGATCAATATGCAAATGATCTATACATCCTTTGACCACACACTAACTAAAACATTAAATTCAAAATTCAAAATTCAGAAAAAGAAAACATTAAATTGAAAATTAAAAATCCATAGTGGTGACCTCAAAGATGAATGAGGAAAGGATGAGGTTTCTAGTGAGTTTCCTCCATGTGATCGATCTTCTCTTGATCCTCGATAGAACAATTGCTTCTTCCTTTGAGATGTATTCAAGCCTCTTCGCGAAATCGTCTCCTTTGTCTCTAAACATCGCGTTCCAAATACGCGAGAAGAATCCATTTCCCTTCTTCTTCTTCTCCTTCTTCGCGCTATCGGCGGTTGCGGCGGCGACGGAGGAATCATTCTGATCAGCCACCGCTCCTTCTTCCTGCTCCTGCGCCATATCCTATTATCACCTTCTTACGACCACCGCCAACGAAATCACTGCCGAATCAAACAAATCGATCACTTGTGGTTCGAGAATTTCCCGCGAAGGATTTGAATATCTGGAAGGATCATCATCTTCATCTCTCGAGCCAAAGGAGAAGAGGGAGGAACACGCGATCCACCGGTCAAGCCACGTCGACGTCAACGCTACGTGAATCTCGCGGGTCCTCGAGGGTTTGGCCCATCTTTAGCCCATCATCTTCCAGATTTATTGGGCTTCGAATCTTGTTTCATCTTTGATTTTTATCCTTTTCGTCAACAATATAATTAGTTTCATTGCACTTTAACGTTTGTGATTATGGTCTAAAACGTAAACAAAATTTACTTATGGATCATAAATCCGCTTTATAAAAAGTTAAACCACATGTTGTGAAAAAGTAATTGTTGTCGAAGGTCAACACACCCAGTGGGACTCGAACCCACAATCGCTTGATTAGAAGTCAAGCGCCTTATCCATTAGGCCATGGGTGCTTTTTGTTGTAAAAGATGATTTGAAGTATTTCTAATCAATAATCGGTCATATCATGCTCTCTTTCTTGTTGATGAGGGGATTTTGGGATCAGTTCTCTTATCAACGGCATTAGTTGATATGTACCATTTGTTTTGATCACATGAAGGTGAAAATTGAGGATTAATGCACCGCTATGATCTTTGGTTGTGTTGCAAATCCCAACACTATAAAATGGGATTGCTTTGTTTCTAGCAATGCAGAGAGAAAACTTGTCGTATTACGCTCATATAGACTCTCCGTCATGTGTATAATTAGAGAGTTAAGAGTCACGGCCTGATAGATATGAATTAGTGTAGGAGCAGAGAGGTAAATCATAAATGATATTGAAAAACAAATGCCTCACAAAACTTTAGGATTGTCGCCAACTCCTAATCATTTCATTCATGCACAACATCTCATGAAGTCCATTAAAGGAAAAAAAAAGGAGCACAAACAATGCAAACACAAGAACAACAAACTGCATGCTAAACGAAACAAGTTCAACAAATATACAATGATGCAAGTATATACCCTTACAAAATAAGCAGCTAAAATGACACTAGTAAGTAGTAGTAAAACCATATATTAGCGCTAAAAGTGACTGTAAGCATCAGTCTAGATTGTTTAACCAGTCAATGTCCATCATGAGGAAATTTTCCAGCTGTAAGTCTTCTACTGAGTATATTGATTCTGCAGTTGCGCTGACTGGGAGGTAACGTTCATTGGCTATCTCAGTAGAAACAGACGCGTCAGGGGAAGCAGGAACCTGATCTGTTGCCGGGGGTGTGGTGGGGGTAGGGGAAGAAGGCACAGACACAACAGATAAAGCATACTCTGTAGCTATTGTCTGTATGTCATGCTTGGACAGAGGCCGGACAGAACCTTCCGGAAGCTGAGGCTTTTTATCATTGGGGAAATTGAAAACTCCTTTGTCACCCTTAATGCAGAACAAAGCAGAGTCATAGGCTCGAGCTGCTTTCTCTGGAGTATCATATGAACCTAGCCATATTCGTCTTCCAGTCCTCGGAACTCTGATTTCAGACACCCACTTCCCCCAGGACCTCTTTCGGACACCCCTGTAGCATTTGAATCTTTGATCTTCTTCAAGTGATGAGCTAAGAAGAGGAGATTTAGGAGTGTAGCGTGGCATCATGACCATATAACAGAAGCAGGATCTTCCAGATTAGTGCTTAACAGGTTTATGCACAAGTATAGAGACTAAAAAGTAAGGGTATCGCAGGAAGAGAGAACATATGGAGTAGGTGGAGATGAAATGGACCATGTTTTTCAACAGCACGTGGCATTGAAGAAACTGTGGTTGTGCCAGGATAGTATAGTTCTATCCGAGGTATCGACTGAGTAAAAGCCAATTTATCAATCAAGCATACGTTTCTTTAAAAGAGAGACACCACAAAAAACAGAAAGTAAAAAGGAGGGGAAGAACCTACGGGTTGTTACAAGTCTAGTAACCGTTTTTCTCAAGTTGAGACACGCGTAAGAACCACCACAGATTCGGAAGTTATTATGCGATCAATCCAAAGCTAGCTTAAGTTTCAGTTTCTGCATATGTTACCCAGAAAATCAGTAAAAAGCATTAAATGTAGACCGACACCTTTTTGATGGAAACATTTGATCCAAGTCATGTGAGCGTTAAGAAGATATCTTAAGTGGAAGCTTCTCCTGGAACCTTTCTTGTATTCCAAGCCTAACAACAATGAATTGGTTGTGAGCAGTTTTCTTGCCTTGGGTTTCAAGCATCCTCCATTCAAACACTCTTCTCTACAAGCCATCTCACAAACCCCTTTACAGTGCAAAAGAGAAGTAGAGAGATAATCTCACACAATCAACACAAAGCAGACAATGTCATAAACAACCAATAAACCTTTTAATATGGATAAAATCTTTCAAAGAGTTTACAATAATGTTACAGAAATCGCAAGGACTTTCATCACTACAAAAATTTGAAAGACTCAGCTTTCAGATTATTTAAATCTGAAACTGTTTGCTTCTCGATTTGAAGCTGGAAAACTTCAGAAAACTCCCTAAGTAAAGACTCATGAGCTACATCTATCAACCTCAAATCACCAACCTCTCCTTGTTCTCCTCTATCTTCAAGCAAACCCTTTACGCTCCCAACTTGCCTGTCCCTAATCCCACAAGGAACTATCGACTCAAACGGTGCTAAATCAGTTGTGACATTAAGAGCCAGACCATGATACGTTATCCATTTCGACACACGAATACCTATAGCCGCCACTTTCTGGTTGCCTATACACAAACATTATCAAAACCAAAAAGAGATCAAAAACACACTTCACACATCTAAAATAAGACAATGTAGTAAGGGATCTGAGACATACCGACCCAAACACCAGTTAAACCATTAAGACGAGAAGCTTTGATGGAGAAAGCAGAGGACAGAACACGGATGACAACCTCTTCAAGTGTCCTGAGGTACCAATGAAGATCCATCTCGTGGTTCCTAAGGTTGAGTATAGGATACATAACTAGCTACATATTGTTCACATTCTTCTTTAGCCTCAAGAACTCATAAAGAAACCAAAGTATAATTGTATTAGCTTACCTGACCAGGGCCATGGTAAGTGACTTCACCACCACGCTCTGTTCGATAAACATCGAAAGGAGCGTCCTTTACGTCGAAATTGAGATAATCCTCTGAGCTGCCGGTTCCCATCGTGTAAACAGGGGAGTGCTGTAATAGAATCACAGTGTCTGGACATTCTTGGTTTTGATCAATCAATGTTTTTTTCTCCTCGACGAGGCTTTTCTGCCATGTCCAAGCTTTCTTGTATGGAACCAATCGGTCGTGGAGGTCGAAACATTGACACCTGAAAAAATGGTGATTGCACAGAAGGTATTCGTGAAAATGACTCAAGGGAGAAAAAAGAGGGAAGTGAGTTGAAAAAGATGGGAAACTTTACTTTCTTGGGTTAACGTGATTGGCTGTGTTTGAGATCTTGAAAGATCTGGGAGCTCTGTTCCTGTTGGTGTTAGTAGGAGGGTGGTGATGGAGACCAGAGAGTAGTGTTTCTACTCGATTCAACGACTCCATAAGTCTCAGAGTTGTTTGTAACAGGTTGGATATTAGTTTTTTTTTTTGTCAGCCAGTTGGGTATTAGTTAAAGTTATTTTATTTTGAACTTTTAACCAATTAAAAAGAGAGTGGCTCACGTGCTACTTCTTCGGACACAAAACCCTTTTCAGGTAGCCTTGTTGAAGTTTACCGGATATAAAATCATAAACAACATTTCAGACACGGGAGAAGTATTCCTCATCATCCTTTTTACCGACATTTTCTTGGGGGTAAAATGTCCTAATCTTTGCTTTAGTTGAAGAGCAAAACACCAAAAATGAAACTCGTAAAAAATGTTAAAATCAAAGATTATAATTCTAGTAACCTGATGATCAGAGATAAGAATGATTCTATTGATAACCAGTTTGTGTGCAGAGAAGGTATATAACGTAATGCTTCTTTCTGTAGGTAGTAGTACCATTCTGAATCTTGATGGGAGATTGTTAGAGATGATAATGGAATATTATGGTCTTGAAGTTGTGAAATCTTCTATGACCATTCTTATCTGCCTCGTTTCCGTTGTTACTGACGCTTGTATTAAACTCTGGGTATCTTCTCTTCTTTTAGCTCCTCGTTTTTGCATTTTGTTTCTTCTTTCTGCGTTTGGAACTTTTCTTTCTCTTTCCTGTGCAGCTGTTTAAGTTCCTTCCAATAGTTTCCAGCATTTTTCAGGAGATGAAACGTCATTTAGTATCCACTATTGCTAATATCACAAGCCATTACTCAGCTTTATTGACGTTTCTTATAGGCTACTTTGTCATTCATCTTGATTTTATTTTAGCCGAATTTTGGCCAAAGATTGAGAGATATCATAGTCTGTTGGCTCTCGCAACAGTATGTTGTCATGTACACAATAAACAAACCTACAAATGAAGCCCTTTGGGCTTTGGGTTTACATGCATACTTGTGAAGTTGTAATCTTCAATGAACATGACTTGGTTAATTTAAACATGGTGTTACCTCAGTGACAAAAAAAAAAAAGGTGTTACCAACTAAACAACAGATTTACACAATTTTAAACCAAGTCAAGTACATATAGATTCACGTATAGATGTTACATAGATCACCAAAGATATGCAAAATCTAATGATCAAACATACTCCAATACTAGCTAGCATTTTGTTACCAGGTTTAGCATATTCATTATCTATTATATTAAAACAGAAGTCATGACTTCTAATTCATGTGTGATTTTTAATAAAATGGACTATAACTAGAATTAGTCACGTGACATTTTCAATCATCATTAATTTTTATATTAAATAGAATATACTACATTATTCCATCATTAATAATTTTAATATTATATAAAAAATAATAATTTTTCAATATTTTAGGGATTTCATAAATAAGAATAACAATATATGAAATTCAACTTATATTTAAATCATATAAATATATATATATATATATATATATATATATATATATATATATATATATATCAAAATTTCGAAAAAACTGTTTATAAATATTTTAACACAACTTAATTTTCAAAAATTATGTGTAAATATTTTAACTAATTTCGTTATTAGTTTTGAAATATTATTATACACTAATATATTCAACTGTTGTATTAAAAATGAAAAAAAAAATATTATATCTTTTTTTATCAATTATACAATCCAAATAAATTATATTAAAATAAAATTATTATGTCTATCTAAATAATTTTAACAGTATATTAATTTTTTAAAAAAATATATATGTAAATATTTCACTAATTTTGTAATTAGCAATGAAATATTATTATGCAATATTTAAAGGGCAGATAAAAATTCAACATAAATTAAATACAAAATAATTATCAAATATGTTTTTTCATGCACATATTAATTTGTTTAAAAACTAAAGACAAATACAATAATATAAATATATAATAATAAGAATCAAATAGATGTGATGGTTTTAGACATTCTACAACATGTAAACTATAAATTATTTTATTTGAAATATTTAGAGAAACATTAAAATATATGACTAAAATTAAATCTAAAATATATACATATATAAATATATATATACTAAAACATTAATTAAATTCTTTATAATATTAAGATGTGAATTTATAAATTTAAAAATTTTAACTATCTTATTTAGTGAAAAATTACATTATTTTTGCAGATGATAATATTTTAATACTCTACCAAATTTTTTTTTTTTGATTACCTGGTGTTGGCCCCCTTCGGGGATCCACCACCTGGGCCCGACGCCAGCCTGCGTCTGTACCCTCCAGGGGGCCTAAGTCACGCCTCCCCGCCCGAGTGTCGAATCCGCGTCCTCCTCCAGCCGAAGCCGAAAGGATACCACTGGACTAACTCGTCTGGGTTACTCTACCAAATTCTATTTCTATTCATTATTTATTTATTCAGTAATGAAATACTAATATAACAAATTAAAAAAATAAATAAATGAATACATGTGAAAGTTTGAAACAATCTATTTGATGAAAAAAAGTATACTCTAATATTATTATGTCTGTTTTTTTTTAAATTAGTTAACATCATTTATTATTAATAATAATATAACTTACATATAACATGAATAATATAATTTTTTTTCCTAATAAACTGGAAACATAACCACAAATATTTTGATATCTCTTCATTTAAAAAAAATTGAAAAATCTGTTTAAGAAGATTTAAAAAAGATCTTAATTTTCAAAACTTATATGTGAATATTTTCACTAATTTCGTAGTTAGTTTTGAAATATAATTTAACATTAATATATTCAGTTAGCATTTATAAAATGAAATATAAATATTCTATTATATTTTTATCTATTATATAATCACAATCAATCATATTAAAATTTATTATCTGATTTAAATATTTTAACAATATCATAGTTTTTACAAATTTCGTAATTACAATTGAACTATATATTATTATACATTAATAAGTATATTTTTATTGTTTACAATCCGTCACATATTAATTTGTTTAATAAATAAAAATAATTACAATAAGATAAATATATAATAAGAGACAAAAATACATGTAACAGTTTTAAATAATCGATTATTTACAACATGTAAACTATAAATTATTATATTTGAAATACATTAAAATTAAAAATGTATACCATTATCAATTTAAAATAAATAAATAAATAAATAAATATATATATATATATATAATTATAAAAAAACAATCGCACGGTTGTGCGGATCAAGATCTTTAATCAAATGTGATCAGTAGCTTCCTCTGCATAAAAAGTGATCTACTACGAACGGTCTTACAAGAGATAATCATTGATATACATTACAACCTATAATAATCATCATCTTGTATGATTTAATTGTATATCACTAGTTTATAGTTTATACACATCATTTGCTATGATAATGGGTCAAAATCTGAAGCAGACAAAGTCCTAAAAGGACACAGAATAGTGTCAGAAATTAAAAGCATACCTTGTCCAAACAGAAAGTGTATCCAACAAAGACTGGGGCAAGAAATTCTAAAGTGAAAAGACGACAAAATAAGAAGAAAATCAAAATAGAGAGGAATGTCTGACTTCTCTTCTCTGACCCTAATTCCATTGAAGGCCATCACAGGCTGCCTTTGACCAAATCTTAGCCCTTCAATCCTACATGGCATTTTTTTTAAAAAGGCTTACTTTTTAAGTTACATAAACAGAAGTTTTATTCTGACTTAGGATTTTATTTATTTATCACGCCATCATAGTTATCAAACCATGCACGACATTTGAATATTATGTGACATAACTCATAACTATTGTCAAATCCAAGAATTAAAAGATTAACATGCATTACGAAAGTTGGTTTTGATAAAAAAGAGAACACAACTCATCTTCATCTTTCCTCCGCCAAGATCGGATCCTATCCTTGTCTCCTCCACCGCCTTATCTCAACAAGTTAACACAATCCCACCAAAACCCAAAAACAAAAACAAATAACAAAAAAAACATTTTTTAATTCTTTTCTTAGACAAGAGAGAGAGGGAGGTTTTGGGGATATTGTGTTCTTCTCCTTCTCTTCATTAAAAATTATCTTTACTTTTTTTATTTCTTGTGGGATTTTGTTTGGTTAGATGGGTAATGTAACATCAAATGTGGCTTCCAAGCTAGCCTTCTTCCCACCTGAGCCGGCTACATACGGCGTAACGAATGATGAAGAGACAGGGAAGCTGGTCTTCTCAGGAGTCTCACCTGACATGAACATGGAAGTCCATCAGCTCACCACAAAGTCAGGCAACAAAGTTGTGGCCACGTTCTGGAGACACCCTTTTGCTAGATTCACGCTTCTCTATTCCCATGGCAATGCAGCTGATCTTGGCCAAATGGTTGAGCTCTTCATCGAGCTACGTGCTCATCTCCGCGTCAACATCATGAGGTATATATAATAATAATACACATTAGAAAATCTAGAACCTTCTAATGGTTTTATTGTTGTTGTTAGATTCTTGCATTTACATTCTTTTTTGTTGTTTCTCATGTTTTTTAAACAGTTATGACTATTCAGGCTATGGAGCTTCAACAGGAAAGGTAAAAACAAAGAGAAATAATTCAAGATTTTAAAATTTAATGTGATTTTCATAAGGTTGGTTGTTTTTTCTTGTTCTTTGGTGGTAATAGCCGTCTGAGCTCAACACATATCATGACATTGAGGCAGTGTACAATTGCTTGAGAAGCGATTATGGGATCAAGCAAGAGGAGGTGATTCTGTATGGACAGTCTGTAGGAAGCGGGCCAACGCTGCACATGGCTTCAAGGTTGAAGAGGCTGAGAGGAGTTGTTCTTCACAGCGCTATTCTCTCTGGCATTAGAGTTTTGTATCCTGTCAAAGTGACACTCTGGTTCGATATATTCAAGGTAAGTAGAATACACACACACACAAAGAGGTTTCTTCATACTATGGTTATATCTTAATGTGAATGTCTTTACTGCAGAACATAGACAAGATACGCCATGTCAACTCTCAAGTTCTTGTCATACATGTATGTAAAGCTCTGTCAAGTGTTAAGAGTCTGTCTTCACTTCATTCTGTTGATTGGCTTTGTGATTTGACCTGCAGGGAACAAATGATGAGATTGTGGATTTGTCTCATGGGAAGCGGTTGTGGGAGCTGGCCAAGGAGAAGTATGATCCGTTATGGGTGAAAGGAGGAGGACACTGCAACCTCGAGACTTATCCTGAGTACATTCAGCACCTGCGCAAGTTCATAAACGCAATGGAGAAACTCTCTTTAACCAATCCACCACCCAAACAACAAGGCAACGAGCCTAGTATCACTGGAACTAAGCATAATCGGTGCTTGAGATTTCGGAAAAAGTAGGATGGGTTAGTAGCAGAATCAGAAGACAGTTGGTAGATTCCTTCCTTTGCATTCCCATGCGCTTTCAACTCAGAACACTCAGAAACTGCTATAATGGATCTATTCAGACTCAAAACCTTGTGCAGCAGAGTCATTTCCTCAGTGTGATAATGAAACAATGCTAAACACAGGCTCACAGACAACGGCGGAAGAAAGATCATCTAGGGATGTATGTACTGTAGAATGTAGCTCTGTTGTTGGATATTCCTGTGCAAACATGTATTGTTACACTAAGTTTGGGGGTATTGGACAACATCATTACTTGTGTTAGGAGCTAACAGATTAAAGATGTAATCAGCATATTCCTCAAGCTTATCCACTGTTCCTAGGCGAGACACATCAGTACAGCACATGAGTTACTTTCACAAAAACCTCCCAGAATCTTTGGACAACATGAAACATAAAATACAGAACCAACTTAGTGGCAGTGAAATGGACAATTATAATTATATATAAAAAAGTAAGTCAATACAAGGTGAACCTTGTCTTTAGCTACATTCTTATCAAGAAGCAAAACAAAAGACTACATTTATGGAGGAAACGTGGGAGATTGGATTGTCTTCCTTGACAATTCAACAGTTTCCATTTCTTGAGCTAAGTTGTGAAAGTTCGGTTTCTCATACATGAGAAGTGCAATCAGCTTTTACTCACCTTCCCACCCTGATAGCCGAGCTCTCTTCTCCCACAAAGCAGTGACCTTCCTCTCCTTGATCAACAAAGCTTCAGCTCTCTCCCTAGCTGACTCACAAATCTCAGTGGCGGCGTTGCATTTCTCAGCTTCCTTTTGGTACTGAGATGCAACTCTTTTAGCTTCTGCGAGGGTGACATTCATATGACGGCTATGCTCATCTGCAACTGCTTCTTGCAGCTTTAGCTCCTCGGTCAGAAGGTCCACAAACTGCTTCTCCATTTCCTGTTTGAGCTCTGGATCATCACCTCCACAATCTGTTCATAACACAAGTCAGAGAAGGAACGTCTTCCCAAGAGTATACAAGCGCTATCACGTCATGTTTAGCAATCAGAGTAACAATGACAAAGTGACTATAGCCTGTTCTACTATGACTCTTCACAACACATATCAGAGAAGGAACGTCTTCTCAGGAGAATACAAGAGCTATAACTATATGCTAAACACCAAAAAAAACGTCATGAAACAAGATAGGGAAAGGGCATGGTAATGGTAATGGTAATGTCTCCAAGCCTGATCACAGATAACTACCAGCCTTAACTGGGATAACAAATAGCTACTAATTCATCAAAAAAAATCAGTTCTTCAAATCACGTCCCTAGACAGATATGAAGGCTCCTCAATAACTATCAAACCATGTTTGTAACTTGACAGAGAAACAGCACATGAATAGCAGCTAAACAAAAGAAAGCTTCAGGATCGAGATCTAACCTGTTACAGAGAGATTTGCAAGCCCTGCAAAAACAAAAACAAAAAAAAAACTTGTTAAACTATACACAAGCTCAGATTCGTTCTTAATGCTTACAAACATAAAGATCAAAACCCAAAAGAGGCAGCTTTGATTCAAAGATCCAATATTGAAACCAGATCAAGGACACCTCAAAGTTCTGATCTTTACACTAAAAGAAACAAATTTTCCAAAGGAAATATGAACACAAACTTGCCATCATGAATCCAACACAACATCTAGATCAAAGGCACCTCAAATTTCTGATCTTTACACTAGGAACTAACTTTCAAGAATCCAATGGAACATCTAAGATCCAGTCAAAAACGAGAAAGAGATAGAAGAAATGGTGGATATACCAGGAGCAATCTCCAGGAGAGAGACAGGAGGTGGGCAATCACAGTTGCAAGGAGGACAAACAGAGTTTCTACTCGTAGATCCAACGAAACCTTTGTTGAATTTCCAATACAGAGCAGGTCCACACACTACTAAAGCAGATACCACCGCGAAGATCACCAGACATTTCATGCAGTCTCCTGAACGACGCGCCATCGATCGCTGCGTAAAACACGAAAAGCTCGATCCAATGGAAACAGAGTTGATATGTAGCAACAATGGTGATTGGTAGTGTGGAAGAAGAAATAGAAACAGAGCTACCAAGTGTGAATGGGCCAAAGCTGCAAACGACGGCGTTTTAATGGATCCGGACCAGGTGTCGGTGGTGCATTTCTCACGGTCTATCAATGTAACTCTGTTCGTTTTGTTTCCAACCAATTATTTTGATATAATTAGGATTTTTCCCTTTTAAATTATACAATATTCTCAAAAGGTACTCTACTTTCCTTCGGATACGGAAATATCCTCTACTGTAGCTTATGTTGGTACCGAAATTCAAGTATGTTATCTAGAAAATAATAAGAAACAATCATGTCCGGAAAAGTCTGTGGTGATCCAGTGTGGTCTAGGCTTGACACTGTATTCCCTTAGACAATATTCTGGGTCTGTTTTGCCATCGCCATCTCTGTGCATTTCTTTTTTTTTTGTAAACTAAAAGACACTTGATTCATTGGTAACATATTTTTGTTCCTTGTGGATGAATTGTTTATGCTAATAAAGAAGAACTGATAAGATACAGAACACTTCAAAAATGTTTGTGCTTTATACACAGTTCACAAAAATGGAGTAAAACACACAAACAATATGAAGTCTTAGATGGTCTCTTTGGCCTTTTGCTTAACTATTCTTGTGTCCATGACTTGTCCTGACAAGTTGATAGTATAAGTAACCCGTTTATGATAAACATGTACCACATTAGTTTCACTTTTTGTAAAGAAAACATATCTTAACAAGAGGAAAGAACTTTTAGAAGAAACTACTTACAACTGTGAGAAGCTAACTCTGTGAAGAAGAAACCCATCTTCTATTTCTCTGACACTGGAAATGATGCATTATTCTCAGACATTAGATTGGGCTTTTATAGGTTAACAATATCATAAGAGATTTTCGTACCTCTTACTATCATTCCTTGAACCTCGGTTCTGTGATGTATCAGAACATTTTTAATGTAAAACTTTATTTTTTCTTTCACAATGAATTAAAAGTGAATATAAAGCAAAAATATTTTTAATCCTACTTCATTTCTCACTCTATAATAGAGTGATGAACAAACAAAAAACATATTATTTTATTTATGGTGTAAAATTCATTATGAAATAAAATATGGAGTTAAGTTGGAGCATTCATTACTCCATATTAACGTTTACTCAGTTTTGAAAGAGAAAAATGGAGTGGGTTAAAGATGCCTTTAGGATCCATAATGCAAGTGAAGCTATGCTAGTTGGCTTCGAACTATCGAAGTTCTCTCAGATGTTTTTCATTTCATTGGACTAGATACATAACTATCCTAGATGTTTTTCATTTCATTGGACTAAAAGATATAATTATATAACTTATGCATTTATGTTACATGTCTAGAACTTAGATGTTTAAATAGTTGATTTAGTGTTCAAAGGAAAAAAAATGTTTAAATAGTTGTCATTGCAAAAAGTGTTAGATCTGCTCTTCCTTATCTAGTTATCTTCAAGACTATTGGACTTTTTGGTGATGGTGGTAGTTTGTAGGCCTGGGCACCGATCGGATATCCGGGTTTTTGAAAGTATTTGTGATTTGCTTCGTATGTTACGGATATCTAGTTTTTGTATTTGTTTTTCTTCAGAGAAATACGGATATTCAGAAAAACGGATATCCGGAAAATAATTAGATATTTGCAGATATTTGCGAATACTTACGTATATCTCATATGTTTTGATTAATACAAATAATCTTAAAATTTTGATACAGATTTGTTTTGTATAATATATTTTTTACGTGAGATATAAGATAAAAACTAAAAGAATTAGTAAGTCTACATATTTTGTAAAACTTTTAAACTTAGTTAACAATTATAATAACACAAAATTTAAAAAAATATATAATTATCATAAAATATTTTTTTCCTCTCATGTATTATTTTTATATAAGTAATAATGTAAATAAAATCTGTCAAATCATATGTCAGAATAATAATTATATAATTTTATACATATAGAACTTAAAATATAATCAAGATATACATGTACTTATATATTACCAGATCGGATCAGATATCCGCTTTCCAAAATTTTAATATTTTTTATTTGCTTCATTTTTGACGGATATTGAATTTTAGTATTTGTTTCGATTTGAAAAGTTACAGATATCCAGATTTTTCGGATCGGATTGAAACGAATAACAAATCGAATCAAAATTTACGAATATTTTGCCCACCCTTAGTAGTTTGTATACTGGAACCAGTAAAATAAAAATAAGCATTTTCATTTCTAAAGTATTAGGAAAGTAATATTGCACAACAAAAAACATGTAATTTCCTAGTAAACTATATAACATGTGATATTAGAATTTTATTCCAAATGTGATTCAATTCTATCACTTTTAGTTTTGTTTTCGGTATTTTTCGAATTGGACTATATTACTTTTTATCATTTAAGTTGTATTTGTATGTGAAAGCGATGAAAAATGGGAAATTTGGAGACATAACCATTACTGGAAAAAAAATTAACTATGTAACCATTATAAAGTAGATGCTATGATATACCATGTATTTTCTACAATATATACAAAATTACCCCTTCACATATTTTCAACTTACACACACGCTTCTACATTCTGTTTTTTTCTTCTTCTTTTTTTTCTTTTTATCATAGAATCACGAAATCGTTTAGTTTCGCAACGAACTTTGCAAAATATACAAATTTTCTATCAAAACAAAGGAATTAAGGCGAGTCCGGTTAGATTGAAAAGTGTAGTAGTCTATCTCATCATTTTCGAAGCCATCCCACTGTGTAGATTAAGAAACAGAGAAGGATAAGCAGTAAACGTTTTGATACATATAAATTAAGAAACAGAGAATACACAGAACTATCGGAGAAGATAAACAGTAACGTTTCATTGTACTATTCTACTTTATAAACATAGAATAGAAATGGTTTCTTAGTGTTTTCTCGTCATTCCCCTCCCCCTCCCCTTCCTTTGCGGTGACCCTCCCCTCCTCCCCCTTCGTCGACAGATATTTAAACAGATAAAAAATCAACCGATTGATTCGGAAAAGATGAACAATAAAGAAGAAGCGCAACATGTACTGTTACATCATTACCACTCCTAATGTTACATCATCGCCACTCCTCCTCTCCCCCCCCCCCTCGTCCTCCTCCTCTTTTATCCCGGCGAGGTATCACTTTCTTAACCTAGAAATGATTAACATTGTGATGTTTATATGCATCAAGTTTTCTATACTATTTATTTAATAGATATAGTATAGTTGAGCATACTAGTTATGCATAGCACTTCAAATAACATTATCACCACTCTTCATCTTCCACCCCCCCCCCCTCTCGGCTTCTTCCTCTTCCTTCTCCTCCTCCTCCTCTTTTATCGCGGCGAAGTATCACTGTCACTCTTTCTTAACGTAAAACGATTAACATTGTGATGTTTTAATGCATCGAGTTTTCTATACTATTGATTTAATAGATATAGTATAATGTAGTATGCTAGTTATGCATAGCGCTTCAAATAACATGAGTTATGTTTATTATAGTGGAAGATTGACAGTGAGATTGATGTTAGTGTTAATGGATTTAGATCTTAAGGATGAAAAGTTAAAATTTTCCTCTTTCACCTCTCCCTTCCTTTTCTTTTTTCTCCTCTTCCCTGCTCCCCTCCTGTCCTCTTTCGGTCTCCTTCTACTCCTCCAATCTCCTCCTACCTAATCCTTCTCCTCCATTTCCCTTATTTTCCTTCTCCTCCAAATACTAGAAAATATATAGATCGATATATATTATTTCTCCATCACAAATAATATGGTGGGATTTGTAGATTTGAATGTGATTTCGAATCGGAGAATACAATTACGGCAAATACAACCACTGCCATTGGTTTCGTTATGGTCACCACTGCTATAAGATTTATCTTATTGAATTGGAGTCCACCTTCGTGCTCCAGAAATACATATGGTGATGGTCTCTTTATCTTTTGCGGTACCTATACTACATCATATATATTATAGTATAGTTTTGGCTATTGTGTAATACACATACAAAAACATTACGTTTCCAGTTCCGTGAATATAGTAAGCTATGGTTACGATAGAAATGTGCCACTCTCCTTATCTTCACGCGCAAACGAGTGCAAGGCCAAAAAGGTCAAAATTTGGCTCTAATTGTCCTATCCCATGACACCCACTTTACTATGGCTATATTCTTTATTTTGGAGTTTCTTATGAATATTGATCAAAATCACCCATAAAAAATATCACAAATAAAAAAAACTGGTACTGGTGTATTTAGGAAAATGCATATTTCGACCCAATTTTAATATCACGCATATGTAAATTGCGAAAAAATCTTATTGATAATTATTTCAAGTCTTCCTTATGATCCCAAACTGCAGTGCCGGCTTACTGGGAGGGACAATATGTGCACTGCCCTAGGGCCCAGGAGGTAAGGGGGCCCATAAATTGTTTTTTGAGTTAACCATATATTAAAGTGTGACATTATGTTTTCCAAGATTTATATATGCATTATTCTACCGTTTTAACTTCTACTTTTGGTAAAGAGAATTTAACAATTTCACGGAGCCCACACAAGATAAGAAGCCCATTAAAAAATAGTTGACTTTGTATAATTGTAAAGTTTCGATACATAATTTAGGTTTCTTGTTTTCTAATTTGTTTATCTTGTTCTTCCTCCTCCAAAACCTTTCACCTCCTTCTCTAAATCACAGAAATTTTTTGTTACATCAATATTTGAATTTGATCACTATAGTCTCTCTGGTAAGATTTCATTTTATTGATCTGAGATACATATACTTTTTGTTTTACACAATTTTCTTTTGAAAAATATTTGAGGAAATTAATTTGTCTCCATATCTAATTTCAGGTTCACTCGTTTCCTTGGAGGGCCTATTTTAGCTGTAGTAACAATTTTTTTTTAATGTTAGAGGGTCTATTTTAAATTTTTGCCCCAGGATCTATGAAGTCTTTAAGCCGCCCCTGCCAAACTGGCATTTAAAAATCTGTATGATTATTAGAGTAAACTCGTACCGCAGATTGTAGGGGAAAAGAACTTAAATGAACCACATCTTTCTGTCATCAACTGGGCCTTATTGCCATGCAACTTAAAAACCAATCTGTTAATTAATCAGAGACACATTTTTTTTTTTTAATCAGAGACACATTAGTTATCAATCAACATAAAACAGCGAATACAAGTGACTGAGGACCCCCAATACGACTGTGTCCACATGACTACATCCTGTGTACATCAGTAGGGTATATACGGGTGAAACTCATACATGTATACGTCATATTTGATCAAAACCGGCTTGTATAAAGTTTTTACGAAATAGAATATAAGGTTTCTACAATGATCAAGAAAAATGCCGATAATAGAAGTCTATAATTGGTGAAATTCGATGGCACTGGGAGGTTAAACATTTCCAAATGTTAGATGTCACAATTATTTTCTTTGAAGTAATAAATCAGGGGTTGGTGGTTTGCATCTTCATAATTGATCACATGTCAAATATGAAAAAGAAACTTTATTAGTAAGATGTAAAATAGATAAGATAAGATAATATATAATATGGTTCGTGATACACCCATCACAATCATGCAGCTTCTACTTTTGTTTTGTTGCCCACCTCATCTTCATTTTTCCTTTTAATATTATCAGGATCCATCAACTTTTCTACTCCACTACTTTTTTATCTTCACTAAATCTAGTACTAATACTTATCCCCATTCATATTTGATGAAAAAACACAGACAACGCTAATCATATTATCAATACCACGTTTGAGCTGTAATCCAATCGCTAAACTATCAGACTGAATTTAGTGACTTTATAACTTATCTTACACAGTGTTATTAACAATCGATAATTCTTATGTGTGCATAAAGTTAAACGCACACAAATTCAAATGAGTTATGTCGACCCGCATCAGAATTACGCATGAGTTAATAAGACATTAGTCTTTTTCAAAAAAAGAAAATAATAATAATAAGACATTAGTAAAAACTGGAACTGGACCCGACTCCGATCGGAAGAGGTCTAGACAAAGATGATGATGATGTTCTAATCAAATGTAATGCAAAAGAAAAATAAAACAGACAATGCATAAGAATTGAGAAAATTCTTAAAGTCATAAATATCATTTGTTGATATGGAATCTTTAAGACACCATTCTAAACCACACGAACACACACCACACAACAATCTCTGCTTCGTGAAGCAACATATCGACAACAACGAGACAGAATTACAGAACACAAAAATGATGAAAAGACTCGGACCTTTTTATCACGATCCAAACGATTCAAGAATCAAGAACAAGAATCACGAACCGAATCTAGAATCCAACAATACTTTTTTCAGACAGGAACATAAACACACAAAGATTTAAACAGGTGTCGAAGTCCAGAAAATGTCCTTGAGAGCTGGTCTAAGAGCCGTACTGCAAAAGTTATTGTACTCAAGAGTGTCACCGTGATCTTTCTTCACCTCTACCATAACAAACGACGGAGCCACCGCGAATATCTCCGCCTCCACCGCCAACTTCCCTTTCCGACCATTCTGTTTCCCTTCAATCCTCACTCTACTCTCACTCTTCCTCACATCAAACTTATCCCCAACCTTCGCAGCTTCCTCAAGACTCGAGATCACACTACTCGCCGGCCGAGAAGTAGCAAATCTCATCTCTCTCTTCTCCTCTTTCTTCTTCTCCTCGAACAACGGCGAGAGATCAAACCCTTCAGACAACGCGATGATGTGAAACGCGTTTAGCGTCTCCGAGATCTCTTCCTTCGCCTCACCTCCCACAACCCCTGGCTCGTTCTTGGACCTCGTCGAGTGTTTCTTGAACCAAGCCGAGTCCATAACCTTATCGATAGCGATTCGGGTATTCGGATTCGGATCAAGAAGCTTCGTCACGAGCTTTCTTGCATCAGAAGAAAACCACCCAGGGCACTTGAAGTCTCCTCTGTATATCTTCCTATACATGTTCACAAGATTATCATCTTGAAACGGTAAGTACCCAGCGAGAAGCACAAAGAGGATCACACCGCAAGACCACAGATCCGCCTTAGCTCCGTCGTACCCTTTCTTCAAAATAACCTCCGGCGCAACGTACGCCGGAGTTCCACACGTGGTGTGGAAAAGCCCGTCTTGCTTCAAATGCTCGGTCAAAGCAGAGAGACCAAAGTCAGTAACCTTAAGGTTGCCTTCTTCGTCAAGCAACAGATTCTCCGGTTTGAGATCACGGTGGTAAACTCCCCGGCTGTGGCAGAAATCAACCGCGGAGATCAGCTGCTGGAAGTATACGCGCGCCACGTCCTCGCGTAGCCTTCCTTTGGAGATCTTGGCGAACAGCTCGCCTCCTCGGACCAGCTCCATGGCGAAGTAAATCTTGGATTTGCTGGCCATGACCTCGTGGAGCTCGACGATGTTGGGGTGCTTCACCATGCTCATCACCGAGATCTCTCGCTTGATCTGCTCCACCATGCCTACCTTTATGACTTTCTCCTTGGCCACGACTTTCATCGCCACGCTTTTCCCGGTTGTAACGTTGCGTGCGTGGTACACTTTCGCGAATGTTCCGTGCCCTAGGAGACGACCTAGCTCGTAACGGCCGTGGAGAAGCCCCGTGCTTGCTCCACCGTCAGATCCTTTCTCCATCGTTTTCACCGGTTTAGCTCCGGCCATAATTTTTTTTAAAGAATTAAAAAAAAAAAGATTTACGCTTTCGATCTGTGGTGTTTCGAACTAATTAATCACCCGTCCTCGACGTGTTTCCGATGGCTGTTTCTGCCGACGACAGATCGGTTAAACCGATCACACAGCTTAGTCTTCGCCGGCGATACTCCGACCATCTTTCTGCATTCCCTTGAAAGTTTTTTTCTCCTTTTTTTTCTCAAAATCAGTCGAAAAAGAGAGAGACAATATCTGAGTAAAACTCGAAACTCGTGTTAGATATTAAACCTTGTTCTTGTTTTTTTTCTTCGGCGGACAAAAGCAGAGAAAGTGTTGTCTTTATATAAATCTTAACGATTGTAGTATTACGTAAGTGCCCTTATTATTAGTGATTAACTACACCGTTTACTCTCTATTCATTGGCTGACAGGTGTGTGGAGACTTCCTTGTGGCGGCTTCGTGATTATCAATTATTTGTGGGACGACGAGTCGTGTCCTTATACTACCGGTCTAGATAACAGTTTACTATTCTACCCCGGCTAGTCTTTGATACTCGATAGACATTTCTTGGAGTTATCACATCTTTCGTTGATTGCCTATTTACCATTTGAACTGCTTGCATTCAAAACAAATTCTAAACAATGAGAACCAACAATACAACATAGAAAAAAGATATACCAGTAGGGATCTAAAATAAATTAACACATCTATTTTGCGTATGAATGACTAAAGATCTTCATATAAAAATCATATTTGTTTCTAGAATAGATGAATCTCAAAAGAGATAATCTCCATATTAATCCAAAAGTACCATGTTTCAGAGTGAGTTGAAAACGGTTGTCATTCTCTTGTTATTACTCTAGTAGGATCCACCGAGATAATACAATTCTCTTTTTGCTCTATTAACAGAATCAAAGATATTACCGTTCCAAGAACTTCATGATGTTTTTCGAAGTAACTATAGTTTGCAGTAAGAACTCCATCACTATCACTATCGAATGAAGAACCATCAATGATTGAAGCCAGTAAGATCTGTCGTCACCATCCGCAGTAGATTTGTCAATTATCTTTTTTAAACAGTTCAACCGAACTGAAAGTTTTGTCTTCCCAAACCAATTGGAAGAAACATATAAAAGAAAAATAAAAAACTTTGCCAGATTCATAATAAATTAACAATAAAATTATGATTGGAAACAAAATAAATCAAAAAAAAAGGAAGAAAACGAATTAAACAAGCCGATGTCGGAGCTAGAGAAGCCTCTGATCATCGGCTTGCATCTATGAAATTTTTTTTTTTGTTCTCTCTTGACGGCTAAGGATTTTTTTCACATTCCCCCATGCATATATGATCATTGAGGGAGTATTATATGTGTATTTAACTTCATTAAGTTTCTATAACTAAAAAGATGCAATTTTTTTTGAACAGCTAAAAGATGCAAATTTTATTTAATAAGTATATTGGTATCATGATTGTAGGACCTGATCGTTTTCGTTTGTTGTGGTCCCTGTGGACCATTATGTACGTGAGTCTAGTGTTATCTACTTCATCTCTTGGTTATTTTGTACACGAAGACAGTCGATAAAAATGTGAAGTTATTTTCGCTAGTTTATGTTGAGCCGGTTTTTGAAATGGATGGCTATCGTTTTTTTTTTGGGATAAAATGTCGGAAAATCTGAAAATTTCGTTATCTGAAAATTAACATATCAAAAGATATTGAACTAGACCGGTCTCATCATACTTTCTCAAATTTTGTGGTTGTAAAAACCATACATTTTATGTCCTTGAGTGCTCTTTTTCGAAAAAAAAAAACTGTAAATTTATATTTTAATATTTCTTTTAAACAAAAAAGTATTGAAAGAAGAGACTATAAATCAAGAAAGATGTTTTGTGTTTTTGCGTTTTTAGAGGGGAATTTGAACATCTAGTGAAAGTTGTTACTACATAACATATCATCATAAGTTCATAATATATTAACCATCCAAATTTCCCTATACACAATTGCACATACATAGTTTCTTTCTAACTTACTTGTCACTAAGAACTAAATGAAAACAGTTGTGGTAATCATGATGTTGTTTGATTGTTTCTAAGTTCATCGTATCTACTTAGTCAAGTGGTTGCACTCCTACTACAGTCAATAGACTAGCACACTCTTACCGCAGTTAGCAATTAACACAAAACAGTGTGCAATAAAAGCAGTTTGGAAAAGAAAAAAAAAATCATTTCTCTCTCTCCAGCTTATCCTCTCGACATTCAAAACAAAATCTGATAACGCTCCGGCGTATGGCAAACGCGTGAGCGCCACCGCCGCCGCCGGAGGCTTCCTTCTCTCTATACCTCGGTTTTCCTTTTGCTTCTCCACCGGTTTGTCCCTCTCCCGTCCGATATGCTTCAAAAACTGGTTTTGGGTTTTGTTTCCGGTGAAGGCCTTGCTCGAGAGAGGTTCGATCTGGTGACGTCTCTGCTTTATCTGGTCTCTTGGCGAGGTTGTGGAGTGCTTTCAGGTGGTTTGGAGCCGGCTTTTAGGGTTTTAAGGAGGAGATCTGATTTTTCCCTCTTTCAGATTTGCTCTTGGTGCTCGTCGTCCTCAGTGGAGGAGTGAAGGTTTGGCTTCCTTGGTTTGAGGTTCGTCGTAATCTCTGACCGGTGGTGTCGTTCGGTATCGTTGGTGGACATAACTTCTCTCATCGGCGTCTTGGAGTTTTGGGTGTCTAGTCGGCAGTGTCTAGTGAACTCTTGAGGATTCTTCTACCTCGGAGCCGTATCTTGAGTTTCAGCTATGCAGGCGGAGTTGATGGCTTGACTCTGTTCCGGCACGTGGGGGTTACGAGAACAGCTTGAAAGGTAGTCGTCTATGGCTTCTCGGCGGCTGTTCGTCGACCCTCTTCGCTATGGACCTCCGCTGCTTGTCTCTTTATGGTTCTTCGGGTTGGTAATGGCGGTCTCCTCTCGAAGTTTGTCTCTTGGTTCTCATTTCTTCATCTTCTCTGTTGGCACCAGGAAGAGGCTTAACAAGCACAATCTTCTGCTTCTCGATTCTCGACAAGCGGCGAATGTCATTGCGAATTGAGCTTTTGGTCTTCATCGATCGTTAGCTCTTTGGCGCTTGGTGTCAACATTCAGCTGATTCACATATCCCAGTGTCAAAGATGGTCACTTGAACAACTTTGATAGTGTGATAGGCATTTTTCGTGCAGGTTTGGAAGCTTTCTATATGGAGTTTGGTGGTGAGCACAAGCCCGTTTCTTGCATCGTTTAGCATTGGAGGTAACTCTCTCTCTTATATGTCTTCCACTTCATAGAAAAGAAGAATGTGAACCCGGCAAGATCACTGATTACCAGCTCCTTTAGGCGACGTCTCGGGGACTCCGGCATCCGAGAGGTGAAAACCACTTCCCCGGGGTTTAACGTCAATAGAAGAGAACGGTCATTGGTAGTCTAGTGATTACTAAGCTATTTAGCAGAACGCGTCGGTTGAGTGGTGGTGCAAAACTATGTTAGCAAACGTATTGATCTAGATCATTTTGTTCGAGTCCGGTTTGTATTTCGACTTTGACGTCCTTTCGGGTTGATGAATATTAATATATTTAAAAAAAGAATAATAAAAGCAGTTTGGAAAGTCGATCGCATTCGAACTGCGCTTTTGATCACTTCTTGTAGGTATTAATGAAAATATCAACCAAATTATATAATACTCTTTCCGTTTCTAAAAAATGGTAGTTCTAAAGAAAAGTTTTGTTTCTAAAAGATAGTTTATTTTATATTTTCAGTGCAAATTTTGTTAACTAATCATATATATAATGAGGCACTTTTGTCTCTCCTTAGAGTGTCCACGTGTCCGGTTTAATTTAAGTTTGGTCGGTCTGATTTGTGTCCATACCACGTTTGGTTTAGTAACTGAACAAAACTCTGCGTTCCGCTTAGGGCTTCGTTATTGGTCGTCCTCACAAAACTTGACCTTGCCGTTTTGTGCTTTTAACAAACTGGAAAAACTCATTTTTGTCTTCTCAATCTCTTTATCTCCCCTATCGATTTCTCTTCCCATTCTCTATCGTTCAATGTTTTCCTTCAATTTCTTTCTTTAAATCCGGGATTCATCGTTATTCACACAAAACTCACTTACGATGTCGCATTCTCCGTTTCCTTCGCTTCAAATCTTATATATATCTCAGCAGCTTTAGACTATTGTTCATCCAGTCAACCCCTTGCAGTTTATCATTTTCCGAAGCTAAGAAAGATTTCTAACGATAGCTTCATCCGGTGTTCTTCTGCCGCACTCAGCCTTTGATGGTCTTCGCCTCTGTAGATCTGCCCAGTTGGTCGTCTGCTCCGTTTTTGGGACCCCAAAAACATCAAGAATCAAGGAGATTCATCGATTCATTCCTGCTGGGAGCATGAATATGTACAAGATTACAGACCACCCTTACGTTCTACGGTACATCCCCCAAACAACCATTAACGAGGTTGTCGAGAATGCTGATTGTATCAACCTACAAAAATTCATTGCAGAAGTTTGATCCCCTCAGGCTCTCGCAAACACTAATTTAGAACTCTTGGTTAGTTCTCCTTAAACGTTTAGTCTTTCAGTATTAAGCTTATGGCACATATAGAGAAGTTAAATATATATGGTTCATAATTTAGTGTTTTAACACATTTTCAAATTATGCTAAATAAAGTTCTGCTCCGGACCGAATTAATAAGATTGTATGTCTTCGGTTAAAAATGCGTTAATTAAATTTGTTCATGACATGTCAGATGTTGTTGGGCAAATTCAGTATGTCCAAGGTTCGGACTTGAAGGACGCAACGGTGACGACTCGAGTTGTCGTTTCGTGATTGAACCGTAAGTAACCAAAACCCTGATAATATTGTTGCTTTATTTCAAATAAAAAACATGTCCTACGTAATAAATTATATCATTTCACATATCTTCATCGTGATACCTCATTTGAGTTCGCATACCAGGCAGGTGGTCGTGGTCTGGTCGTGTCTCTATCTTTGTGGGATGATGCTGCAGCAATTTTAGGGGTCTCATCAACTCAGATGATAGGACAGTTTGTCATGGTGGTCACTACTGTGAATCCAAAACTATTTGCAGGTATGTAAAATTGAATCTCAGACATCATATTGAGCACGGTTTGTCATCTGATAACTTAATTTAATACTTTTGCAACTTAAAGTATTATGCCATCTGGTTCCAGCTTAGAAGCCCCATTAGGAGAAGCTTTCCCCTGCATTGATACCAAAGAAAAAAAGAGAGGAGATTGTCTCAATCAGAGAGCTGGACAACTTTTTTCCAATTCTGGCAAGCATGTGACATCCCTGAATCCAAGTATATATAAAATGTGTTTGGGTCTCCGGTAAGCTTTACTAACTCTTCAATCTACTGCCTTGGTAAAGACAAAGGAAGCGGATTTTATTTGCAAGGGTCGGGTTGTTGAAGTCATGCAACAGAATGGGTTGTCTTTGGTCTCCTGCACTGGCTGCAGCAGGAAGCTTGACAAATTTGGGACCTCTCTGTGTTGCACCCGTTGTACTAATCCAAACATCACTAGCATTATCAAGTGAGCATTTACCTTTGGTTGCATAAGATTAAAAACTCTTCTTAAATCATTATCATCTCTAATGTCACAATTTATTTTTAGGTACCGTGTGGAATTGGTTGATGATGGAAAATGCTTAAACTGACAAAGTAAGATGCAGCTGGACTAACCCTAGCTGAGGTTTGTAATTTCCAAACGCACTGTCTGCTAATGGCATCCAATGTCTCAATCGCTTCATATTTGCTTAAACTTGGGTAATGGCAGATGAATGGTGGTGGCGACGGAGAATCCCACAATGTCTTAAAGACCTAGCTGGAAAAAAATTTGTCTTCCAGATACCTTTCAGTTTTACTCCAAGCCACTGTACTTGCACTGTTTCTGCGATCCTTGACAACATCGCCACCGAGGTATTCTATTCAATTTTTAACAATGCATTAAGAACTACATGATGTCTGAGTAACATAAATTTAACTGTTTGGCAGGCTTTAAATACCAATGAAGATCAATTTCTTCAAGTTGAAGGTGGCAAACCATCCGCATCTGCCAGGGTTAAGGCTACAGGTGAAGGCAGTGACTAAATACACCCTGGTGTGGAGTCAAGGAGAGTGGCCGTAAACGCTCACGTGATTGAAGTTCGAAAGCTGCAGAAACGTCAACCCCGCACTGTTTTTGTTTCCTTCAGTTTGCTTATCCTATGTAAACATTTTCCAACCGTTTCCTGCATTTCCTATTTCTAGACTTTGCATTTAATTTCATAATAAGAAGTTTTTGTTTAATTTAAACACTTGTGATTTTAATTATTATCAAAATGGGTTGACAAAATATTTGCATATTCGTTCATCTACTAAATAGACGTCCCGAAAAAAATATATGTGTCAAACATTGTCTATTATATTACGACCTCAAAATCATATTTGAACGCACATGTTTCAAACATGGATTGGTGAAGAAATTAAAATGATAAACTAACCAAAGTTAATAGACATCTGTCTTGAGAAATTTAACCAGCATAGCTACATCTGCACTAACTCATTACAGAACACCACCATGAAGAAACCGTAAGGAACTGTCCAAAAAAAGATTACACATTACAAGTCTCAACTAATATGAATTTCAAACCTTTTCACTCTTCTACGTACTTCTTAGTACTTCTTATAAACCTATTCACTCTGCTTCTTCTGCACTCCACCACCATCAACATTTTACACTACAACAACACAAAATACATCTAATATCTCCGCGCTTGCGCGGGGCTCCGCCTCTAGTAATGAATAATTGTGAAGTTCAAAAACATTGATTGCATTTTATAAAATCTTATTGGTTTAAAAATATAGAAAATATAAAATTACAGAAAACTATGCATTTATAACTAAATTTTAATGTGTTTTATTAAAAATTGTGAAAGTCCTAAAACAACTATCATTTAAAACAGATGGAGTAATAACTAAGCAACTTGCTTGCGGATATTCGCATTAACGATTCACGAGAGTTCTTCATATCTAATTTATCTAAGAGACGATACACTTGCACCAAACACACAAAAATAAGTTGTAAACATATGTATACTTTTATTGCTGACATGTATGGGAAAATAACCTAATTTAAATTGTCATCTGCGCTTTAAGTAATGTCATGTATCACTATCAATTGAAGGTTAGATGATATATTCAACTTAAATATTATTGCCTGCAAACTAGGGCTGGGCAAAAAATCCGGACCCGAAGAACCGAACCGATCCGATTTGAAAAAGTAGCATCGAATCCGAATCGAAATTGATTAAATATTCGAATGAGTTCAAATTTTTAGTATTTAAAGAACCGAAACCGAACCCGACCCGAACCAAAGTATTTCGGGTACCCGAATATATAATATCCGAAATAGATTTATATACCTAAATATATTAATTATTTTTAGATTTAATGTATATTAAAAACATTCAAAATATATAAGATACTTTTTAGTTGTCCAAAGTACTTGAAAATATATACAAATAGTTAAAGTACATGTATAAAATAACTTAAGTATACTCAAAACACCAAAAATACTTAAAATATCTATTGATTCTCAATCCAAATATTTAAATCAAACCAGTTATAATGTTAATTTTAGGTATTTTGATATATGCTATTCAAATTTATATGTAATATATATATTCTTTTTATAGATTTTGAGAAATTTTAAGTATATAATAAATTTTAAAAGTTATTTAAATGGGTTCTCCGAACTCGAACCGAATCTCCAAAGATTCGAACCGAACCCGAACCCCAACCAAAATTTAGAAATATCCGAATGAGACTAAAATTTTTAAACCCGAAAACCCGAAACCCGAATAGACCCAAACCGAATCCGAATGGGTATCCGAACATCCACCCCTACTACAAACTAGGATAGTAGGATATGCACAAGTAAACAAAGGGAGCCGTTTACTCAAATTATAATATTAAGTGAACAACTTGAACGAAAGAAAAAGAATTGGGATCCTTTAAAGACAAGAGCTATATATTTGATTTAGTTTTTTTCTTATGTTATCCCTAAACGAATCTTTTTGAAAACTTTAAACCGCCGACTTCGTTTGGAATAAAATTAAACTTTTTGAATAAGACAGATATACCCAAGAATTTCATAACCAGAAAGCATCATCGATATCAACGGTGCTACTGTTAGTTCGTTTACTACTTGCACAAAATATCGCATTTTCAGTTAGAATGATGCGAATTTCTTAACAATTAATCGGAGAAAATCGCATAAAAACCCTTAAAGTGTCACTTAGTAGCACTTTAAACCTTGATGTTTTTCACTAACACTTTTAACTTTCAAAATGACATTTGCATCATAAAAAACCTTCAAACTGAAAAGTTGATCGGTTATACATGTAGAAAAGTGATGTTTCAGATTTTTTTTTCAAAAAATAATTATTTAATTAATAAAATAAAAAAAATAATAATTAAATTTCGTAAAATTAAATAAAAATAGGAAAATTTTATAAAATAAAAAAATAAACATTCAAAATTGTTTTTTAAAAACCTTCAAAAGATTAAATAAAGATTTATAAAATTAAATAAAAATAAAAAATAACTAAAAATTCAATAAATAAATAAAATTAAATTAAAATTCATAAAAGAAATAAAATTTCATAAATATTTTAAAATATATAAATTCAAAAGTTCAAAAAATATTTAAATACAAGTTTTTTAAAAAAAAATAGCATAGCATCATTTACAATAAAAATTCAAATACATCACTTATGACGATGGTGATTTTTCACATAACCATTAACAATGACGATTAAGGTTGCATTTTAACAATGATATCGGAAATTATTATTGGAGATATACCAAAAACGTCATTGTTATCGGATAGGTGAAAAACCGTCATCTTCTTAAGTGATATATTTGAACTTGTTATTGTAAATGATGCAATGATAGTTTTTTTTAAAAAATAATAATTATTTTTTAACTAAAAAAATAACTAAAAAATAACTAAAAAATATGATTTAAAAATAATTCTTATTTTTCTTTTAACTAATTTTATGTTTTAAATTTAATTTTATTCATTTTAGTTATTTTTATTTAATTTTTTAAATTTTATTAAATTTTATAATTAATATTTAATTTTTTGAAAGTTTTTCTTAAAAAAATTGAATGTTTATTTAATTTTGTGATTTTTAATTTAATTTTCGTATTTTTATTTAATTTTCTGGAATTTAAATATTATTTTTGATTATTTTATTAATTAATTATTATTTTTTTGAAAAAAACTGAGAAATCACTTTTTTACCTGTAAAACCGGTCAATTTTTACTTTGGAAGTTTTTTATGAAGCAAATGTCACTTTAAAAATTAAAAGTGTTAGTGAAAAAACTTCAAGGTTTAAAATAATAGTAAGTGACATTTTGAAGGTTTTTTATGCGATTTTTCCCAATTAATTGCATACTGGCACCAATTTTCCATTTCTAAAGAACATTATCCCCCGCAACCATCGTACTTTGCATCATAAATTCATGATGTTGTCATAGTGTTAGTTTGTTGTTTGTGTTGATTCAAAAATCTCATGAACCGAATCACAGAACAAAAATGAAAACATATATAGGAGTTGCTAGTCATTATCTTACTGGTGCAACAATGGAGCTAGTTGTAATTTTATTTATGTAAACATACCTATGATTTTTAAAACAGCTGGATTGAACCTGCACAATCCTGTACCTTGTTGAAACAGTTCCGTGTTCCCGTGCTAGTTTAACAGGAAGAAAGGAGCGAAGCAAAAACAAAAACAATCGCAAAGAAACAAAAGATGGGCAGGCATTTGCTGGTGCAGGTTTCATTACATGAGGTAATCATGAGACCCGAATAAGATATTCACTCACAATTTGGGTTGGCGGTGTCTTGTCTTGTTGTCTCCCGTGGTGGGCTTTTTTCCTTCAGTAGTAACATTTACGTATCAACCAAGATTGTGATCATTAAGACACGTTTGACTATTTGAGTATATAATCAAACATAATTACTAAATACTTCGGGTCGTATTTTGCTGCTAGCCCGTTTTGAATGATTGGCCATGATATATTCACCAATGCGATAATGACGATGTAACTAATAAACTAGGTTAAGAAAATGAAATGAGAACTTTCCTCGAACACGGCAATTTTTTGTCTAGCTTCGAACAAACCAAGTCTAATTAACAACACATGTTTCTTGATTAATAAATAAATATATAACGCGCGCACACACAATTTTCATTTTCTTTCTTTTCTGCAAGATAATTTTCTGAAAATTTGTCAATATTGGGTGCTGCTTATAGAATTACAATTAATTTGTTCCTATAGTTTTAGATTGATCATAAATAAACTGCACAAAAGATCGATCAAAACATGTATATGTATATATAGCCAACTTTGTTGAATTTTGTTGCAAGATTGGAAGTTATAATACATGCATCTTCGTGTTGTAGTCTTTAAAAAATATCCCTGTAATAAAATAATTATAATAAATGATCATAATAAAAAAAAGAAAAGTAAATCTTGTTTGAGAGAATTTTCATTAATCTCCGAAAACTTTCTTTACGTTTTTAACATTTCATTGATTAACATTATTTATCAAGTTAGAAGTTTAATAACGTTCTTACATAGCTAATATACTGATGGCCTAAGGTATTAGTTAATTAGTATTATTGTTAGAAATTTTTTTGGTCATCATCGATTCATCACCATTTTGATTAGGAATCAAATTTTGTTTCTGGACAACCAGCAAAAAATATACACGTGTGACTGATTGCACATCAAAGCCAAAATCAACATGTACTCTGCATGCAGGCATTACGTGCAATATGAATTATCAATGCAATAATTCTACACATGTTGATATATTTATTATCATTATTTTTTATTTACATATTGATATATTTATTTAATTTTCATACCCTTGTCAACACCAACATATTATAGCATTTTTATTTGCTACTAATTCTATATTCTCTCCTATGATGAAGAAAGACATCCGACTGTCATTATAAAACGACAAAACTCGTAGAAATTCAGTTTTATGCATGCTATCGCTATGATTCCTATATATTTCAATATCAAGTTATTCACAAACATTCAGTAATACAATATGTGCATATATAATATGAATTCATGCATGTCATTCGTCAGTTTTAGTTTCAATGGGTTTAATTCGTTTATTGCGATTTATCAGTTACCCACTGATTTTGGATAGAAACTGCCAAATCACGAATGAATGAGTTTTGCATTGTGAGGTAGCAGGGGAGAGTAAAAAGTTGTTTTTTTTAAATGAAATAAATAAAAATGACATATGTTGGAGCGAAAACGATTGCTTGCAAATGCAATACCATGGGTAACTAGCGGACAAGAAAGATTCACATGGAAGGTCTGCATAAAATCAATAACGGTATGTGTTTGGTTCTAATAACTACATTCTTACATATAATTGATTATGATATAAACATCAAATAAATGAAACTTATTTTTTACTCACCTAACAATAGTGAGTCGGTTAAAAGTTAGTTTATGAGATCACCATATTCAAACACAATAGCATTTCATAGTGTTTTGATCAAATTATATAGTATCAATTTTTATCACTAAATGTTCAGTCTGTAGAAATAGATGACCAATATTTTAACGACAATGTATATTTTTTTATTAATTTTTGTTTTAAATATAAGAAACACCAATTGGGTTTTCTGTCATAAAATAATATTGCTATCTTTAGATCTATTGTTGGTCGTAGCCACTTGGATTTTGGTCTATGCCTTTTGGTTAATTAAGAATTAGATACTAGTGGACGTTCTTATACATATACTTCACAAGTTTTTGATCTGTCCACTGGACTTATGAAGAATATTGTCTCTAGAATTTTGAACATTTTAGGCGTTCTTTAAATAAATAATGCTGACCTTTCATTTTAAAACATAACTACGACTATATATGACAGCAACAAAATAAACATCGGATGAAAAGAGTTCTACCCATATTGCGAAGACAAACATTTAAACAAGTAGATACAAATTGTAAAAACAAGGTGCGTTAACTTTAACAGTTTTTATTTAGAAATTCAGAATAGCAAGAAATTTATAGTTTTGTAAAGTTAAGAGTATGATCTTAGTTTATTTGTCAAACCAAGTGAGTTGGTCGCTTTGTATACACATGCTATCGATTAGATTGGCATATTTTCCCTGCTCATTGAACAGTCTCCCAGCCTCATTAGTTTGCTTCCCTGCTTAACTTCACAGTCTCAGTAGATCAGTGCTCTCAACTGCTACTACTACCTACACCAAAGGAAATAAAATCAACGCTCTTCAAACTCAACCCTAACAAGGCGCTAGGGCCTAATGGACTCACCAGTGGGTTTTTCAAGGCGGCGTGGGACTCTGTGGATGCTGAGGTGGTGTCCTCAATAACCCAATTCTTCTACACTAGGTTCCTTCCTTAGCTGCTAATGCCACCATCTTGACACTAGTCCCGAAATTCCCTGGTGCATCAAAGCTATCTGAATTTAGACCAATCTCGTGTCTTAATACGATCTACAAAGTAATCTCCCGGGTTTTGGTAAAAAGACTAAAGATAATCCTTCCTACTCTAGTCCTTCCCAGCCAAACCGCATTTGTGAAAGGGAGATTGCTTTTGGAGAACACGGTACTAGCTAGTGATTTGATAAATGGGTACCACAAGAACAAGGGCTCGAAGAAAATTACCATCAAAGTAGATATTGCTAAGGCCTTCGATACCCTATCTTGGCAGTTTCTGTTCTCCTGCTTGGAAGGAATTGGTATTCCTCTGCCATTCCTCAAATGCTTATGAGTCTGTATCTGTAAGACGAGCTTTATGGTTGGTTATAATGGCACGGTAAATGGATATTTCAAAGGAACTAGGGGACTGAGGCAAGGTGATCCCCTGTCTCCTTATCTTTTCGTCATTGCCATGAATTGCTTATCACACATGCTTAATGAGACAAAGGAGACAGGGGATCACCTTGCCTCAGTCCCCTAGTTCCTTTGAAATATCCAAGCCTTGCTCAGCCTGGTCTACTTAAACTCTCTCCTTCTCCGGCAGGTTGATGCTCATCAAAACGGTTATTGCGGGGATCACCACATTCTGGTGCTCCTCTTTTGTTCTGCCTAAAGCATGCATCACAAAGATAAACTCAATGTGTAGCACATTTTTATGGAGGGGGAATTTAGAAGAACATAACAGTGCAAGGGTGGCTTGGTCAACGGTGGTGAAAACAAAAGAACAAGGAGGGTTAGGAGTTAAAGATTTGCAAACCTGGAACAAGGCATGTTGCTTGAGGTTGATCTGGCTTCTTTTCTTTAGGCCTGATTCGGTTTGGGTTTCCTGGTTCAAAGAGGTTATCCTTAAAGGATCAGTGGAAAACTACTGGACCATAAATCCTTCTCAGAGTTTCTCTTGGCTTACAAATAAACTGTTGAAGATGAAGAGTATTGCTTACCCTTTCATCCATCTTCGAATTCAAAATGGAGAATGTGTAAGGTTCTGGTTTGACAATTGGAGTCCATTTGGAAAGCTTCACGACTTCTTGGATGAGGGCAGATCACGACTAGGAATCCCAAAGAATCCAACTTTAGCTTCTCTCTGCAGTGCTGGAGTGTGGAGACTTCCACAAGCAAGAACCGATGCTCAATTACAGGTTCTTTCCTATATCAACACTATTGAGTTTACTGATGGGTATGACTATTATGAATGGGAGTTGAATGGGAAGGTGGAAGGAAAGTACAATACGGGGGAGATGTATCACCAGCTAAGAGGACAAATTGACAATATCAGGTGGGCTGCTGTGGTCTGGCCGAAGAGAAGTATCCCAAGACACAATTTTCATGCTTGGATGCTGGTACATAACCGCTTGCCGACAAAGGATAGATTGATTGATTGGGGATTGCAAGTTACTCCTACTTGTCTCCTCTGCAACTCTCACTTCGAATCTAGGGATCACTTCTTTTGGGACTGCATCTTCTCTTTCGGGTTATGGAATCTGGTCGCGGATAGATGTCAGATCGCACCGTCTAGGAACTGGGAGGACTCGTTGTCGCAGATGCTATCATTGCCTCAACCGTCGACTGCTCGTTCTCTCACTCTATTGGCTTGGCAAGCATCGCTCTATTGGCTCTGGAATGAAAGAAATCATAGAATGCATGCTAATCAATATTTGATCAATTGACTCCCTCTTCTCAATCATCGACCATCAACTACGGAACAAGATGCAGAGCTTTAGGGAAACAAACCCAAGGGTTTCATCAGCCATGATGCAGCTTTGGCTACGGTGATTTTTGGTGATCTATTTTGATCAGGACTCCACAATCTGCTCCGTGACTGAGGCGTAAGAGGAGGAAAAAGAAACATTGGGCTGGACTGATTTCACTAAAAGGTTATTGACTAATGGGTTTTGGATTTTATTATATCAGTTTCACTGGGTTGGGCTCTTAAAACTATTGCCTTAGAACTTTTGTAAGTTTTATTTCTTCTGCATTTTAATTTAACGAAAGCCAGTTTCAAAAAAAAAAAAAAGATTGGCATATTTTCTCTTTTGCTGTTCAGTACTCGGCCGAATTAACAAAATCGCTCAGTTTCACATGTGTTGTTGGCTATTGGACTAGATATTTTCTTGTTCATTCAGTTGGGCTCCGCCCATAATTCTTAAAAGCCCGTTCTTCAATTTTTCCAAAGGAAAGTAAGAAGGGAGAAAACCTGACCGATGTTGTTTTAAAGAGAACTCTTTCCTCATCTTAATAATTTTACAAAAAAAAATATTATACTAAAGCGCATAAAATTGACAAATCCAATAAACTCGAGCGCATACATACTCAATGCGAAACCAATCTATATCAAACCTTAGGCCGTAAACATGATTTTCAGACATTTAACAGATTTCGTTGTCAAAAGCTAATTAAATCTCCTATCAACTTTGGCTCACATTTATGGACTTTATATGCCATTTGGTGCGTTTGGAATCTTGTGGTATCTGTGGACGCTTTAGCAGTATTTCTACTCTCAGCTCTCAAGTGTTTGATTATTGAGTTATTTCTTTTTTTTTGGACAAAGAGTTATTTTTTCTTAAATAAAGTTATCTCGCAAATCGCAATGGAGCCGTCATTAATCGAACTAAGAATTTTTTTATTGTGAGTCTTAGATTGAATTTCAGTTTATATTTTTTTTGCTATATAATGAAATAAAATTTTCATATTAAAAATAAAACTGTTGTCTTTTGCTTCTTTTTTTAACAAGAATTTGTTTTATATTTGTTGTATATACTTGCAGATGCAGGTGTTGTCACTCGTAACGCATGTTACTTTTGTACGAAGTTCCAAAGCAAAGTAGTGATCCAAAAACACGTCAATTTGATGACATGAAAAAAATTATCACGTCACTTGTAAGTTACAAGTTGTAACGTATATTACTTACTCTCCGTTGCCAAAAAAACATACAAGTTGTAAAGTATCAACGTTTGCAAAATACATACAAAAAAGTTTACAAAATAAATATCTAGCAGACTAGCACCACTTGCCAATTAACCTGGTTTTTTTTATTGAGACTATCAGTTGATATTTAGTAATTAATTTTTATTTAAAGTTATTGGTTTTTTTTTTGACATTAAGTTATTGGTTTAAATTGATAATTATCATAACTGTATTTTTTTTTAATTATCGATCTCAAATAAGCAGTACTTTTTTTTTCAAATGTCAAATGTATTGAGACTATCAGTTGATATTTAGTAATTAATTTTTATTTAAAGTTATTGGTTTTTTGACATTAAGTTATTGGTTTAAATTGATAATTATCATAACTGTATTTTTTTTTAATTATCGATCTCAAATAAGCAGTACTTTTTTTTCAAATGTCAAATGTATTGAGACTATCAGTTGATATTTAGTAATTAATTTTTATTTAAAGTTATTGGTTTTTTTTTGACATTAAGTTATTGGTTTAAATTGATAATTATCATAACTGTATATTTTTTAATTATCGATCTCAAATAAGCAGTACTTTTTTTTTCAAATGTCAAATGTAGTCAGATAGTACATTTTTTTCTGGTAGTTGGTCAAATACTACCCTAGATTTCCTGATATAAATACTTTTCCTATTTTTATTTCTGATATAAAGAAGAAAAAAACTAAAACCCTTTGTGGTAATGAACTTGAAGAGGTGAGAGGACTCTTCACAGCCATTCAATCCCTTCAAAAAAAACATTTGAAGAGAAACTCCTGTGGCTTCTCCAACTTGTGCTTTCCTCCTCTTCCATGGCTTCGAGAATCGCTGATTCTCTATTCGCCTTCACGGTATGTAAAAGGCTCCACCTTTATCACTCTTCTCTGTTTGCCCATCTCTTCTACTTGAGCTTCCCATACTCAGTTTTGTTTCTTTGCTATTGTGTTTCTCAGGGCCCACAACAATGTCTTCCAAGGGCTCCTCAAGTTGCTCATGCCCGTCTTTCTCCAGGTACTCTTATGGAGTTTCAGTACAATGATACCATCGATTTATTTCCTTAGAAATAATCATAAAGAAAGTGACTTTGGGGTTTTATGTGTTCTTTGCTCTGTAAAGTTCTCGTCTTTACTACGTGGGTTTTGCTTGTGTTCTTTCTGATTGTAATTAGGATGAATGCTGCTTGTGGGTTTTGTTATGTGAATTGACATTTACTCATTCTGTTGTTGTTGGTGGATGCATGCAGGTGTGTATGCTTTGAGACCTATTGATCTTCTGTTAAGAGGTCATACGCATAGGAGGAGAACGTTCTTGGTTCCTGCAAAGAAAAGAGGGGTTGGATGTATAAAAGCGGTGGCTGTTCCAGCCGCACCTCCTTCAGCAGACAGTGCAGAAGAGAGGGAGCAGTTAGCAGAAAGCTATGGGTTCAAACAGATTGGACAAGATCTTCCTGATAATGTCACTTTAAAAGATATCATGGATACTCTTCCCAAAGAGGTATATATAGCTCTTTTAAATGTTGTTGTTGGTTACTCATTGTTTTGTAATATGATTCTTTTTTTTTTTCTCTTCAGGTGTTTGAGATTGATGATGTGAAAGCTTGGAAGTCTGTGTTGGTATCTGTGACTTCCTACGCTTTGGGGCTATTCATGATTGCCAAAGCTCCTTGGTATCTGCTTCCGTTGGCTTGGGCTTGGACAGGAACTGCAGTTACAGGGGTAAAACCCTCTCATCCACTGTATCTTCACTGTGTCTCCTTGCTACTGTTGTCTAACTGGATTTTCTTTTGTCTAGTTCTTTGTGATAGGCCATGACTGTGCTCATAAATCGTTTTCAAAGAACAAATTGGTTGAAGACATTGTGGGTACTCTAGCCTTCCTACCTCTCGTGTACCCTTATGAGCCATGGAGGTTTAAGCATGACCGTCATCACGCCAAAACCAACATGTAACTCTTCTTAACTTACTTAAGACTGTTAATATTATATTCACAACTGGATAAGAGATGAGACGTCTTGGTTTTCTTCTCTCTATAGGTTAGTTCATGACACAGCTTGGCAACCAGTTCCACCAGAGGAGTTTGATTCATCACCGATTCTGCGAAAAGCAATCATTCTTGGATATGGTCCAATTCGGCCTTGGTTGTCCATAGCTCACTGGTAATATCATACAACAAGGTTTTACTCTTCAAGCTGTGATTCCAAATACCTGTTTTTAACGATAGCAAGTGCTCTGACAGGGTGAACTGGCATTTCAATCTGAGGAAGTTCAGACCAAGCGAAGTGAATAGGGTGAAGATAAGCTTGGCTTGTGTTTTCGCCTTCATGGCTGTTGGGTGGCCACTGATCATATACAAAGTTGGCATTTTGGGATGGGTGAAGTTCTGGTTGATGCCATGGTTGGGCTATCACTTTTGGGTAAATTCTCTGTTCTCTCCTTTTCTTTTGAGAAAGCATCTGAAGCCATAAGGTTTACTCGTTTGTTGTTTTCTCTATAGATGAGCACGTTCACGATGGTTCATCATACAGCTCCACACATTCCTTTCAAGCCTGCTGATGAGTGGAACGCGGCTCAGGCACAGCTTAACGGAACTGTTCATTGTGATTATCCTAGTTGGTAATGCATCTTCTCTGTGTTTGAGAGCATTTCTTTGGGTTTTCGCTAGATGAATTTATGTTTCTGCGTTGTGACAGGATTGAGATTCTTTGCCATGATATCAACGTACACATCCCACATCACATTAGTCCAAGGATACCTAGCTACAACCTCCGTGCGGCTCATGAGTCTATACAAGAGAACTGGGGAAAGGTAATAGCCATATCATGTAAAGCTTTAATAATGTATGTAAGACACTAAAAGATTCATTGCTTTGCGTGGTGTTTGTTGTTGCAGTATACAAACTTAGCTACATGGAACTGGCGCTTGATGAAGACGATAATGACTGTGTGTCATGTCTATGACAAAGAGGAGAACTACGTTCCTTTTGACCGATTAGCCCCAGAGGAGTCGCAGCCAATAACATTCCTCAAAAAAGCAATGCCTGACTACGCAGCTTGATGGCCTTTGTATTGGTCTTTTTTTTAAAAGATCTCAATATCTTTTTGCAATCCCGAATGTTATATGTAACGTTTCACCAACGCTTTACACTGTATTTTATTCCTAAACTTATCAGCAGAGAGTAAACTAATTGCAAGTCCTTGATCAGTTTCTTAGCTAGAAGAAGTCAGCTATCTTTGCTGTTCTCCCAACTTGTAGTTTCAAAATTAGTTAGCGCTCGTGTTTTGTTTCTGTGAGACAACTTAGCGTTCTCTCTATATCATATATTTATTTATTGCAAATTCCTTTTGCTATTAGGAAATTGGTTTTTGAAACTACTAATTGGAAACAATATATCTGTAACAAGAACAAACCAGTCTTTGAGCAACAATGTAGTATAGAAACGCTGTACAATATTCATGTACAACTTTATATAAACCCATAAATTTTGAATGACACAACAACAACGAAATTTGGAATGAAAGAATTCATTTAGGTTCAATTAGGCATGGGACTTCGGATATTCGGGTCGGATTCGGGTAATATCCGATCGGGTCCGGGTTTTCGGATAACTAAATTTTTTATCCAATGGGTACTTTGTAAATTTCGGTTCGGGTTTCGGGTCGGATACCACCGGTTCCGGGTACCCGTTTATTATATAAATCATAAATATATTTAAGAAATATAAAAGTTTATGCATAGTTTTAAGTGGTGCAGTGGTTACCAACTTGCCTACTAATTGTCCCAACCCGGGTTCTACACTCACAACTGTCAATTTTACAAAACAATTAATGTTAAAATGCTATATATATTTGCATTACGACTAAATACATAAAAACTGAAGTGGTCTAGTGGTAACTTAGTCGCTACTCCCGCTATCCCTCCCGGTTCGAACCGAGGTGATGACACTTTTTCTAATATTCTGGGTTTTAAGCTATCCATTTCGGTTTAATCGGGTACCCGATCGGGTTTCGGTTATAACCGAAACCGAACCGATATCCACGGGTATTAGAAGCAAGGACCCATCGGATAAAATGGTCATATCCGAAACCGATCCGAACCGGTCCATTTCGGGTCGGATCCGGTTCGGTTTTCGGTTCCGGTTAAGAAGTCCCAGGCCTAGGTACAATATCCATGTACAACTTTAAATAAACCCATATTGAATGACACAACAACAACGAAATTTGGAATGAATGAATGAATTCATTTAATATTCAACACGTACAATATCCATGTACAACTTTATATAAACCCATAAATCTTGAATACCAACAACAAGGAAGTTTAGAGTGAATGGCTTCTACTTTTATTTTTGTCTGTCAAGATTGAGAGATGTGAGAAGCTGATTAAGTTCATTGAACATTATATTTTGAGCGGTAGTTAAAAATGATTTCAGAGTCCATCCTTTCAAATGAAATAGCATGTGTTCCCAAGTCAAAACCGATATTATGGTTCTGCTGAGCAGAAGCACCAATCACGTTCAGCTACCGGTAAGCGTCCTGGTCACGTTCAAGCAGAATTTAGTTGGTGAAAACTCGGTAAACATGCTTTTGGCATCCAACGAAAGCTCTCCGTCTCTTGAGAAAGTGGATCTGTATAGTTGGGATCCAATTCTCAGGAGGCGGAGAACTTTCATTGGGTACCAAAAATCTGTCTACCAAATTTTCACCAACTAAACTATGTTTGAATATGATCGGGTCGCTTATATTACCGGTAGGCTGAATGTGATTGGTGCTTTAGCACAACAAAATCACAACATCGACATTGACCTGAGAGCACATACAATTTCATTTGAGAGGATGGAATGTGAAATCCTTTTTGACGACTGCTTAAAATTCAATGTTCATCATCGGCCATTGTTTTTCGAGTGTTCTTGAGAAACTGAGATGATACAATAAATTCTTGTTGTTTAATGCATGTCTATTTTCTTTATAAAACATGTAAAATCAATAAACTAATAACACATATTCAAAATAATGATTTTTTTTCTTTTCTTTGAATAACACAAATTTTTATTGATTTTACAACTAGATTTTTAAAAATTTCAACTATTTATTATAAATTCATAAACTAATAAAACCAGACTTTAAAATAGTTTTGAAAAGTTATAATGGAATAACACTGGAATTATAACAACATACAAATCTTTAAGACTTTTTATAAATATACAATCCAATAACACCCCTTAATATTTTCGTTTTACCAAGATAGACAAACATTTCTTTTTTGAACATCAGATAAACATTTCTAAGTCACTATTTAAACAGAACACTTGACGGAGAAATTAACGGAGTTTGTTAAAAAAATTAAGACTCTGCCTTAGTCTTTAGAGCGGAAGCTTAATCGGTCGGAAAGCGGCTGACTTTGTTTCCTTAAGCGGCTAATCTCTTCTTCTGTTCCTTTTTACTCTTTCCTACAGAACCCACACGAGACAGACAGGCCTGGAGGAGACAGAACAAAGAGAAAAAGAGAATCGTCCATGGAAGACAAGGGCATCGAGGAAGCTGATGCTTACGCGGCCGCGGAGACAGAAAAGAGCGAGAAAGTGACGCCGGAGAAGGAGCTGCGTCAAGGTGAAGATATCGGATTGAGTCAACTCGGAGGCGAAAAATCACTTACGGATATTGAAGGTCTACCGGGGGTAGAAGCCCTAGCTAGGGATCATGAAGAAGGTAACGGTTTATCCCCCCGGCAGGTTCTTTGTTGATCTTCTGAGGGTGTTTAATTGCTGATGAAAAAATGATGTTTGTGTTCACCAGGTGTTCGTGAAAATTCATCGGTGCAACCAAATCGTGAAGATGTCAAGGTGAGTGAGTTCCTGGATACTCTTCTTCGGATTTTGAATTTTTGTTCATTTCTTAGCTGAATTCTGAACACTAACGAGTTAGGTTCTCTCATTTGATATCTTGAAGTTACCAAAATGCACATCACTTTAGTGTACTACGATGTTATGGCTTACGCTTTCTAAACAAGGGATCAAATTGAGTCTTATAAGTATAGTTTGTATGACTTGTTACTAGGCAAAGCTGCTTGAACACTGAGGCTATTGGCTTCTTATGAACTGGGAGAAGGAATTTTTTTTTTTAATGATTGGTTAAGTACCCGTTAAGTGATTAGATTAGTACATTGGAAGAGTAGTAATCATAGTGGTTTATCTTTTGGTCAAGTACCCGTTAAGTGATTACATGGAAGACTAGTAATCATAGCGTTTTGAGCGCACTTAAAGGCTTGTCATTTGATTTTTTTTTTTCTGTGGCACATTGGCAGGAGAAGGCTGGCGGCACGGAAAGTGATGTAGGTACATTTGTGCCGGTAGAAAACCGTGAGGTAGAAACATCTACTTGTCTGACTGCATCGTTAAATCAGACTGTAGTGGAGCCATCTCTATCTGAGAAAGTTCAGACCAAGCGAAGTGAATAGGGCAAGTTCTGGTTGATGCCGTGGTTGGGCTATCACTTTTGGGTAAATGCTTCTCTCTGTTCTCTCATTTTCTTTTTTGGTTTGATAAAGCATCTGAAGCCACAATGTCTTTCTCCTCTATAGATGAGCACGTTCACGATGGTTCATCATACAGCTCCACACATTCCTTTCAAGCCTGCGGATGAGTGGAACGCAGCTCAGGCCCAGCTTAACGGAACTGTTCATTGCGATTATCCTAGTTGGTAATGCATCTTCTCTGTGTTTGAGAGCATTTCTTGTTTTTTTAAAGATGAATTTATGTTTCTGTGTTGTGACAGAATTGAGATTCTTTGCCATGATATCAATGTACACTTCCCACATCACATTAGTCCGAGGATACCTAGCTACAACCTCCGTGCGGCTCATGAGAACTGGGAAAAGGTAACAGACGCCTTCCTCTTATCCTGTAAAGCTGGAATAACGTATGTAAGGCACTAAAAGATTCATTGCTTTGCGTGGTGTTGTTTGCATTATACAAACTTGGCTACATGGAACTGGCGCTTGATGAAGACAATAATGACTGTGTGCCATGTTTATGACGAAGAGGAGAACTACGTTCCTTTTGACCGATTAGCCCCAGAGGAGTCGCAGCCAATAACATTCCTCAAGAAAGCAATGCCTGACTACGCAGCTTGATGGCCTGTGTATTGGCCTTTTTGAAAATCTCAATATTTTTTTGCAGCCGTCAATGTTATATGTAACATTTTAAAAATGCTTTATATTGTATCTTGTTTTCAAAGTTATCTAAAGAGAGAAAACTGTGGGGTCCAGTTGCAATTCTTTGATCAGTCTAGACCAAGTCGGATTAAACAGTTTAGTGAGCTAAAGCATCATTGTCACACCACCATGTTAGAAATATTTCAACTTGAACAAGACTACAACTTTATCTGCCTTAAACATGTTAGAAATATTTCATCAAGGAAGAGAATATATCCTAATAAGATGGTGATGGTGATTAAAGAGTTAATTAAGCTTTTAATGATGATGATTAGCTAATGGACAAGTGATTTCTTCAAGAGGTTTTCTCACTAGATGATTTATGAAACATGTGTCATTGTAGGAAAGCATTTGAAGTAAACTCAATGCATCAAAGGAAACAACTTTATGAATAAATGATTCTAGAAAACTGAACACTTGTCATTGCTCAACTTTGATGGATAGTTGAGATTAGAGGACGAAACTTACCAAGGAAGTAAGAACGACTTGGTGAAGAAGTAATCAAAACTTGATGAGGAAGCTAGGTCCCTCTATCCACCTATAAATAGTTGGTTTTGGACTATCACAAAGCAACATGAATAAAATCTAAAGAGAAACACATAGAAAGAGAGGTTTGTAGACAAGGAGAACGAAGTACTAACTTCCAACCTTAAAGATCAAGAGATCATCTTATGGAGAGCAAGCTTAAGTCCAATTTAAAGATCAATCACTCATCTTCTATAACCGAAACCGTTCAAGAAGATTTCCGCAACGATAAAACGAGATATTCCGATAAACCTCTTTATAATTCTATTATGTGATTAGTCTAGATATTAAAGATCTTATGGTTTATGTAAAATAATGTTTAACAAAACATCATTGTCACACCACCATGAAAGCTATCTTTGCTATTTTCCTATCTTGTGGTTTCCTAACAACGAAAATCATTAAAAGCAATCAAAAGTAACATAAACAGACCAACACTGCGTAAACAGTAAATTATCAAAAGTTTAGGAAGAAGAATCTTTCACATTGGAGTCTTTACTGTTGAGATGCTCAAATATAATAGACTACATTAGGCAGATTTAAAAACCTTGTTGAACAACAAATTAATCTGCCTTAAACAAGCTCCCAAACATCCTCATAAAACTTGGTTGGCAATTTACTTTTCGAGCTCGTCACCTCCGCATCACTTTGGTGTTGTATTTTTTCTTCCAGTGCAGTCCATCAATGTATCTCAATTTCGCTTTCTTGTTGGCTATGTCTTCTTCATTAACAACTTTACCAACATGCCAAACAAAGACTAGGCTTTGAAAATTTAGTGCTACAATTATATGTTATATAGCATATCAAATTGTTTGTCTAAGTTTGTGAAATATCTATTTTATCAACCTGCCAAACGTATACTAGATTTTGAAAATTTATAGTGAAATCATCGATGTTTGTAAACCAAATAATGTGTAACAAATCTCGAAACCATGTTTATGCTTACTGAAATGTTAGAGATCATCAATATTTTTTGTGAAACAATCTTGTTTAGGTTACTGATGTATTTGTTCTACTTGATTCAACCGACTCGTTTAAGTCAGAACAAGCTGCTCCTAATTTATCCTTGAAATGGATGGATGTGAATGACCAAATCAAGGGTTGGATGTTCTTGAGCTTAGTGGTCTTCAAAGATAGAGCTCAGCAAGAGCTTCCTTCACCACATTCCTCCATTTCTCAAATTCCTGAAAGCATTCACTCCAAATGATTCAGCAAGAGGAAACCGAGTCTCTTTCTTTCTCTTTTATACCACACTTTTTTTTATAATGGGCTAGTTTTGGGCATTTGTTATATTTGATGTAAAAAAATTGATTCTCACTCTTTTAAGAGAATTTTCCATTAGACAGAATGAGAAAAGTTGAAGTTTGTAGACTAAAAGGGAGTGTTTTTTCTTCACATTTTAGGAGTCAAAAAGCTTAGGTATAATTGGTGTTTGCTGATTTTTTTTACTAGACTAAAATTCAACATAATTCAAGTGATTTGTAGATGTTAACGAAATTATTTTTATAGCAAGCATTTTAGTAGTTTCTAAGTTGGTCAATTCATCAACACAATAAATCAGCTGTTTTATGAAGATGTTAATGAAACATTTGCATACTGTAGGTTAGAAAAAAGTAGAATATGGATGTTGAAACACATCAAAAATAATAATCAAACTAAATGTAAGTTATAAGAAATAAACTCACCCATCTTGTGAATCTAATGGCCCATGAGAGGGTATTGAACAATGTTTCATTTGTGTGCACCTTCAAAATCTATACTATTATTTGAAGATTAAATTTTTTGATTTGTCATGTTCTTAATCTTTTTAGTTAATTTTGATTATTTGTCATATTTTTATTAGGTTTTAGCTATCATTAATTTATTATTTGTTTTGTGCTAAGTCATTAATTTATTAATTTTAAACAAATACCATTAATGAATCTTATATATATTAAAATGAATTATATTTTAATAATATTAAATTTATATGTTATATTAAAATTTATTTTTTAGTTAAAATTAAAATTTAGTTAGTTTTCTTATTTTTCATATTTTATTAGGTTTTAGACTTTCAGCTAGGTTATTGATGTATTATTAGTTTCTAAACGATTCGCTAATTTGTTAATTTAAACAATACCCTTAATGAATTTTACATAATTAAAAACGAAATTTATTTTAATCATATAAAATTTATATGTTATATTAAATAATTGATTATAAAATAATAGAATAAAATTATTGAAAAATAAAAAATTAGATAATTCTTATGTATTGTGTTGCTATCTAAAAACAATATTTATATTATAAATTTTTTAAAAATTAAGATACACAAAAATTATAATTATTTTTCTTCTGAGGAAAAAAAATTATATAAATATATTTTAAACTATTTCTAAGATATGAGTGTTCTTAAAAATTTAACACAATAATAAATACTTTGATGTTGGATTTAACCATTTGAAAACCCAAAATATAAACAGTAATTTATTATGTTGGATTTAGAATAGTTAAACATATATTAATAAATATTGATAAAAAAATTATGTCTGCATGTTAGTCATGATATATTCTTATAAGGCTATTTGATGATAAAAAAATGTAGGCTCTTCCAACCCTTTTAATATCGAGTCCCCAAAGCATGCATTGCTATGAACTGTGTGTGTGAACTTTTCTTTTTTATCTCCATTGTTTTTTTTTTTGCTAAAATTTGGATTTTTATCTCCATTGTTTAGCAACGTTTTTTAATGTTGTACCACCCCAAACAATCACTAGTTTTGTTTTTTGGCGTCCCAAAATCACTAATTAAACAGAACACGTCAATGATTTGATGGAGAAATTAATGGAGTTAGTTAAAAAAGCAGCGTTCTGTGATCGGTCGGAAAGCGGCTACCTTTGTTGCCTTACAGAACCTGTTCTTCTGTTTCTTTTACTATTCCCTACAAACCCACGAGACAGACAGGCCTGGAGACAGAACAGAGGACTAGAGAATTGTCCATGGACGACAAGGGCAGCGACGAAGCTGATGTTTTCGCGGCGACAGAGACAGAAAAGAGCGAGAAAGTGGAACCGGAGAAGGAGCTGCGTCACGGTGACTAGGGTGACGTGAACTGGCACTTCAATCTGAGGAAGTTCAGACCAAGCGAATTGAATAGGGTGAAGATAAGTTTGGCTTGTGTTTTCGCCTTCATGGCCGTTGGGTGGCCACTGATCATATATAAAGTTGGCATTTTGGGATGGGTGAGTTCTGGTTGATGCCGTGGTTGGGCTATCACTTTTGGGTAAATTCTTCTCTCTGTTCTCTCCTTTTATTTTGAGAAAGCATTACACGTTTGTTGTTTCTCTATAGATGAGCACGTTAACGATGGTTCATCATACGGCTCCACACATCCCTTTCAAGCCTGCGGATGAGTGGAATGCAGCTCAGGCTCAGCTTAACGGAACTGTTCATTGTGATTATCCTAGTTGGTAATGTATCTCCACCTGCTAACCTGGTATTATCTATGATTGAGAGCATTATTTTGATCTTTTTGCGTTGTGACAGGATTGAGATTCTCTGCTATGATATCATTGTACACATCCCACATCACATTAATCCGAGGATACCTAGCTACAACCTCCGTGCGGCTCATGAGTCTATTCAAGAGAACTGGGGACAGGTAATAGCCACTTTCTTATCTTGTAAAACTGTAAGCTTTATGCATTTTATAAAAGACTAAGTGATTCTCTGGTTTCTTGCTTTGTCACGGTGACCAGTATACAAACTTGGCTACATGGAACTGGCGCTTGATGAAGACGATAATGACTGTGTGCCATGTCTATGACAAAGAGGAGAACTACATTCCTTTTGACCGATTAGCCCCAGAGGAGTCGCAGCCTGACTACGCAGCTTGATGGCCTTTGTATTGGTCTTTTTATAAATCTCAATATCTTTTTGCACTCGCAAGGTTATATGTAACGTTTCACCAATGCAAGAAGTCAGATTAAAGAGACAAAACATCATTGTCACACCACCATGAAAGCTATCTTTGCTGTTCTCCTATCTTGTGGTTTTCTAACAACGAAAATCATTTTATAAGCAATCAAAAGTAACATAAACATACGAACAATAAGGCAAAACAAAAGCGTAAACAGTAAATTATCAAAAGATTTTAGGAAGAAGAGTCTTTCTCATTGGAGTCTTTGCTGTTGAGACGATGATCAAATATAATAGAGACAACATTAGGTAGATTTAAAAACCTAGCCGATTTGAACAACAAATTAATCCGCCTTAAACAAGCTCCTAAACATCCTCATCAAACTTGGTTTGCAATTTACTTTTCGAGCTCGTATCTCCACATCACTTTGGTGCTGTATTTTTTCTTCCAGCAATCCATCAATGTATCTCAATTTCGCTTTCTTGTTGCCTAAGTCTTCTTCATTAACTACTTTATCAACCTGCCAAACGTAGACTAAGTTTTGAAAATTTAGTGATACATTTCTATGTTATATAGCATATCAAATTGTTCATCTAAGTTTGTTAAACATCTACTTTATCAACCTGCCAAACATAGACTAGATTTTGAAAATTTATAGTGATATCATCGATGGTTGTTATAAAAATAATGTGTAACAAATCTCGAAACCATGTTTATGCTTACTGATCATCAATTTTTTTGTGAAACAATCTTTTTTAGTTTAGTGATTTCCACTGACTCTTTTAAATCCGAGAAAGATGCGGCTCCTAATCTATCTTTGAAAAGGATAGAGGTGAATTAAGGGTTGTATGTTCTTGAGCCTAATGGCCTTCAAGGATAGAGCTCAACAAGAGCTTCCTTCACCACATTCTTCCCTCTCTCAAATTCTGGAAAGCTTTCGTTCCAAATGATTCAGCAAAAGAGAAACCGAGTCTTTCTCTCTGTTATATCACATTTTTCTTTGCAATGAGCTAGTTTTGGGCATTTGTTATATTTGATGTAAGAAACTGTAACAATCACATAACTGATTTGCACTCCCTGTTTAAGAGAATTTGCCATTAAAGACAAAATGAGAATAGTTTAAATTTGTAGACTAAAAGACAGTATTTTTTCTCACGTTTTAGGAGTCAAAATCTTAGGTATAATTGGTGTTTGCTGATTTATTTTCTAGACTAAAATTCAACATAATTCAAATGATTTTTAGATGTTAACGAAATTATTTTTATAGCAACCATTTTAGTAGTTTCTAAGTTGGTCAATTCATCAACACAATAAATCCGTTTTTTTTTAAGATGTTAATGAAACATTTGTATACTGTAGGTTAGACACAAATATAATATGGATGTTGGAAAACATCAAAGAAAATAATCAAACTAAATGTAAGTTATAAGAAATAAACTCACTCATCTTGTGAATCTAATGGCCCATGAGAGGGTGTTGAACAATGTTTCATTTGTGTGCACCTTCAAAATCTATACTATTATTTGAGAAGTAAATTTGCTGATTTGTTATGTTCTCAATTTTTCTAGGTAATTTTATTTATTTGTCATATTTTTATTAGATTTTAACTAAATAATTGATTTATAAATTTTAATAACTTGGCAATTACAATTATTCTGCTTTTATGTTTGACTTGTGGTTGATTTTGATTGATGGTGTTGTTTTTGATGCAGGCAAACGTGTTGATGATTGTGGTTTATTGCCCGTTTATATTTGTGGTGTTCTTTGTTGGTTTATTGGCTATTCCTGCTGATGCAAGACGTGAAGTGCTTGAAATCGTCTTTGTGATCGTCAATATCTTTGTGCAGTCCACTGTTCATTTGGCCACACTGATAAATGGCAATAAATATTTGATTAAATTTGCCTTTAAAAAAAGAAGAAGTTAATTGTCCTTTTTTTTATTGGTTATCAGAGAAAGATCACGCTTACAAAGAACATTACGCTCATGCCGTTTTGGTTAATCGCCTGTGGTCTCCTCAACGCCATTTCATGGATTTCATATTCATTAATGGGTCAAATGGATCTTTACGTACTTGTATGTCATGTCACACTTTCTATTATTATTTTATTTAAAAGCTAAATCAATTGATTAACATGTTGGTTTCTGTTTTATATAGATAAGCAGTGTTGTTGGCCGCGTATTTTCGTCCATCTCATATTTTATCTTATCTATAAACCTATTCCTCGTGAAGGGTTACCGGTTTGACATTTGGGTACTACTATGAATAATAACACATCTGTGTGTCTTTGTGTATTTGCTTTGTTGTTTGATTGAATAATAAATAACACATCTGTTGATAGTTCATCTCATTTTTGTTACGTTTTTAATGAGGCTCAGATTGTAGTTTTGCTTTACTCAACAAATCACCCTCAGAGAAACCATCATTAAATCAGCTATTTTTTAATATTCCAAAACAACAATACAGCTGAAGCCTTCCAGTTTATTAACTTGAGCCTTGAGCACAGCATAGCCTTGAGAAGCAGAGGCGGATGTAGTGTATAAGAAGTGGGGTCAGCTGACCCCACTATTTTTTAATATTTTTTTTTGTTTTTGTTAAAGAAAAATAATTTTACCCCATTTAAAAATAAATTTTGACCCCACAAAATTATTTTGACCCCGATATGAACTGATTCTGACTCCGCCACTGTTGAGAAGCATTCTCCTCAACTTCAACCACCCTCCCAAAAGTGACCCGGACCTTTTGCTCGCAGTCCGAACGGATCTCGTTCATCCAACCCATGTGTTTTCATTAAAGATAAAATAGTTACGAGAAAATCAAACAAATAAATATAAACAAAAAGGAATATCAAAGAATTTCTCCGACTTATGTTTTCGTAAACCACGTCCTCAGAAAAATCTCTTCAAAGGAAACAGGATCACCATCCAATCAAAAATTATATAGCCAGAAACTCGCTCCACCTTGTGTTTCGCCCAACCGTTTTCTCCATAATTCCATTTTTGTTGTATCCAGATTGCTACATTCGTTCCCATTTGTATTCGATATATCAAGTCTAAATGTCAATAAGAAACACATCATTCCCAAATAAACGAATTGTTTATTGTTTGTTATCTACGTTAGATTAATTTTTGGCCTTAAATTTTAAAAGAATTTTGGGATCTATCAAACAACATACTTCTTGCATTTCAAATAATGAATAGTTTAATATTTTTAGCATATATTAATAAAATATTAAGTCTGAGAATTAAATACAAGGATTTTTATGTAATAATCCATTTTCTATAATTTTAAACCAATAAAACTTTAGTGAATGTAATTTTTTTTTAAATTATAAACTTTAGTGACTGTAACTATTTTTTAAAAAAATATAATTTACACTATTAAAGCAGATGACTGTTTGTGAACCTGCCCCTAAAATTTCAACGAAATTAAAAAACATTTTCAAAATAATTTACAAAATATGGTTTTTCATTAACTTTTTAAAGTTAATTACAAAACATGCATTTTCATTCAGTAACAATAAAAATCGTAGGCCCAAGAAAAATATTGATTTTTTATTTACACTCGAATGAGCTTTCAATATCTTTAATAACCCATCTTGATTTAATTATTTTTTAATATAAAAATTAATTAATAAAATCTTTAACCTGCACGCTTCTACAGAGCGAATGTTTGAACCGGTGGTGCTTTGCAGAGGCGGCGGTCAAGTCGATGCAGCTTGGGACGCGTGGTGTTTCGCGGACGAAGATCGCAAACGCGGTTGGGCCTCCTTGCCGTTGGGCCTGCTGGAAGCGATACGGGTTAGCTTGGAATTAGGTTTGGGGAGTAGGCCCGTTTAGTAGTTATGTGGTTTGGGCTTGAGCGAGTGGGCTTAAGTTTTGTTTCGGTTTAGGCTGTGTCCTTGTATTATTTTGGCTTCGACCCTTTTACATTATAACCCTTGACGGAATAAAAAAGAAAAAAAACTACACGCTTCTACAAAGTTCTTTTCTATATAAACTTCTTCACTTCTCATAAACAACCCTAACAACATCTCGCCTTTTTGTATTCTCTCTGTAAGATCAAGGTGTGTTCCTTTGTTTACTTTCTTACAATTAATATTATTTTAGATTGTTCATTTCAGCAATGCTTTTTAACTACAGATTGGTTCTTTATCTTTTGCTTACTTTCATTTCTGCCCCAAAATGTCAAAATAAATGTTCAAAAAAAAAATATTATTTTAGATTTTTAGTTGTGACACATATAATAAGGTACAATTTTATATACAGTCTTTATCAGAAATAAGATGGATCAAGTTGTGTTTTTGATTCATTATTATCAAAGATATATGCAAAAGATGTCAGCACTTGAGACTGAACTCAAGAAGAGTGGCCAGTGGTAGTCAAATCTAAAGACATACCATATTGCACTTGATATTTCATAAAAATAATTTGAAATTTATGGTTCCTGAAAACATTGTAGTTTATGAAATTTTAAAGTTTCATGTAATTTTAGAATGTTTAAATAGAGTTTCTTAATCCGAAAAAAAGAAAAACTCAAAATTTCATGTTTTTAGATGAAATTCTTGTTTTGACAAATTTTCTTACTAAACTCTCCAATTTCATATCAAAATATTTAAAAATCATTCAAATTAAATTACTTCACTCTACATTGATTAAACCACACGCTGTATTTCGAAAGATATCCAAAAACTAATAAAAAATCTGGAAATGAGTAGTTGTTAGGTATGGATATGTATATCACAAATTAGGGGGTCATTTGTCAAATGACCAATAGTATAGGGTGTTTTATGTAAATACCATTTAAAGTGGGTAAAAAACATAAACCCTAAATCTTGCGTCACCGCTCTTCTTCCCACACTGGGTCTGATTGGTTCAACCGCAGCGGTTGCGGTTAGGATTGCGGTTAGGGTTGCGGGAGTTTGCGGATGCGGGTGATTGCGGTTTCTAGCGGTTTTAAGCGATTTGTATGACTGGTACTGCGGTTAAAAAATTGTGCGTTTGCGGGATGCTTATGACTGGTTAACCAGCGGTTGAATAATAAATTAACAATATTTATATTTTATATAATGATAAAAATACCAAAAATCATAAAAGTGTAATAAATATCAAAGTTATATTTAGAAAGTTATAGTTTTATAATTTTAAAAATTATAAAAAAAAACTTTTATTTTAAAATTTTATAGTATTAATTAATACTATAAAATTTTAAAAATTTTACTGAATATTTTTATTTTTGTATTTATATTATTTTTGAAAAAAATAATTTTTTTTTACTCTCATGCAACCGCAAACGCTAGCTGAAACCAACTTTTGAATTTATGAGGTTTAAAGCGATTTGAAGCGGTTTGAGTGATTGTTGCAAAACGCCAACAACCGCTACCAACCGTAAACACTGCCGTTTACAGGTGGTAGCGGAAAAAACCAGTCAACACTTGAACTGATTCAATCATGCAGAGTCATGCAGTACCTATCGAACTCTCGCAGAATCGCTCGGGCTCTGAAACCCCTTGCACTCTTCGAGACTGATGTGAGATTTGCTTCTCATGTTGTTGACTCTGCTCAATGGCATGCCATCGATCTACTTCTACTCCTGTCTCTCCAGGTACCATCTCTTCATTTCACGCATTAGTTTCAATGTTTGCTGATTGCCCATTCTTAAAGACGACAAAAAATTAAGACTCTATATGGAACGGATGCTAAAGCCTTGACCTTTGTAATTTGGTTGAGCCTTCCAGATTTTGAATTGTCCATGGACGACAAGGGCAGCGACGAAGCTGATGTTTACGCGGCGACAGAGACAGAAAAGAGCGAGAAAGTGGAACCGGAGAAGGAGCTGCGTCACGGTGACTAGGTGAACTGGCACTTCAATCTGAGAAAGTTATGAAGAAGGGTGAAGATATGAAGAAACACGTTTTGAATCTTTTATCATACACTTTTTCTATCAATTTTATATATAGAAACTATATTAAATCTTTTATTAGAGCAAAGCAGAGTATGTACAAGGGTAAAAGATTTAAAATCATCAGCTGTACAGAACAAAATTAGATGGAATAAAATATTATAGGAGACAGATGAAATCCAACACCCACAAATCTAACAAGGTTTCTGTCCGGTAATTGTTACTTGAATCAAGTATTTACACACTGCTCCAAGATTTTTACTTTTAACCTATAGTGGGTTTTAATTTTATGAAATTCTTGCATCAAGTTATAGTTGGTTGGTAGGTAATTCATATGAAATTTGTGCTCAACAAAATCTGGCTTGTTTCTAAAGAAGGATAGGTACAAGTTTAAATCCATATATCGGAATAACAAGAACAAACCAATCTTTGAGCAACAATGTAATATTGGCAACATCTAGTTAGAAAATATTAAAGTGAAATTTGGAGTGAATGAATTCATTTAATATTCAATGTGGTACATTATCCATTGACAACTTTATAGAAACCCATAAATCTTGAATAACAACAACAACGAAGTTTCGACCAACCGCGCTGAACGCCAGATTAGTTAGGAGTTAGGACCAAACACCACACACGATGAGTGAAACAAAAAGAAAGTTCGATTCTGTTGGACTAGTTGGGTAGGCTTGTGACGTCATTGTCAACATGCTTTCTTATCTTGTCTTTAAAATGCACAACTACAACTGATCTTCATTGTACCGTGAAACGCACACCACCATCTTATCTATCCTCAACTTCTTTCTCCGCATGTGGATGTTTTTGAGAATAGATTTGGTTCGGGTGAATAAGCTTGAGAACCAGAGCCGGTGTTGCTGAGGAAAGAACAACAGAGCTAGAGAAACTGAAGACGATGATAAAGACAAGATGTAAAGTGAACCACCATTTGTTTTGTTGGTACGTGAAGCTATTTTTTTACAACTTCATCTCGACACATTAAGAAGCTTTTAAAGAATATGGCAAGATTATTTTCCTTTTAAAATGTTTTTTAGGTGAAAAGGTATCTTTAGATGGTCTCTTTGTTTCGCTTGAAGAACTGAGGTATAAAGACGAACTCATGGAAAAAACGTTGTTTGTTTAGCTTATTAAACCCCTAGATTATATCTGTCTTTGAAAATATGCAAGGAACAAAGAGAGGGAGTGAAGTCCATGATTATGATCATCTGTTCGGTCACTGATATCATATTTGATATAAAGCATTTCAGAAAAAAATATCCTTACTACATTTCCCTTTTCGATCTCCAACTACGTTGGATCTCCAAATCGGCACCCGAATCTCCTATGACTAAGCAGTCGTTAAGGTATGAAGGATCATCTAGGCTTCCTATAAACAATACGAGAATTTTGAACCGAACCGATGAAGCAACGAGAATTTTTCATATACTAATCTAAGGAACCAGTGTCCTTGGATTAGGATATGGAAAATATTCTTTGCTTCATCTTCTCGGTTCAAAACTCTAGTATTGTTTACCTGAAAACTATAGCTTTGAGACAGCTCTTGCGGATCCTAGTAAGTGTTTCAGTATGTAAACCGGTGACAATATCGTATCCTTGTTATGTCAACTGCTAACATGATTTTTACATTTCTGTTGATGAAAATGAAAATGAATGTGGTAATAAGACATAATCAAAAAGTCACTTTCTAAATATTGTAGAAGATTAGACTAAAGTTTGAATCCAACATAATGTTTTTGTTTTACTACGATAGATAAACATTCCAAAATCACTAATTAAACAGAACACGTCAATGATTTGATGGAGAAATTAAGGGAGTTGGTTAAAAAAGACTTTTACTTTTAGAGCGGAAGCTTAACCGATGAAAACGCAGCGTTTTGTGATCGGTCGGAAAGCGGCTAGCTTTGTTGCCTTACAGAATATCTTCTTCTGTTTCTTTTACTCTTTCCTACAAACAAACCCACGAGACAGACAGGCCTGGAGGAGACAGAACAAAGAGACAAAGAGAATCGTCCATGGAAGAAGACAAGTGCATCGAGGAAGCTGATGCTTACGTGGCCGCGGAGACAGAAAAGAGCGAGAAAGTGGCGCCGGAGAGGGAGCTGCGTCAAGGTGACGACGACGACGGATTGAGTCAACTCAGAGACGAAGAATCATTTACGGATATGGAAGGTCTACACGACGAGGCCGTGCGAGAAACCCTAGCTAAGGATCATGATGAAGGTAACAGTGCAGATTCTTTGTTGATCTTCTGAGGGTGTTTAATTGCTGATGAAAGAAAAAATAATGTTTGTGTTCACCAGGTGTTCGTGAAAATTCATCGGTGGAACCAAATCGTGAAGATGTCAAGGTGAGTTACTGGATACTCTGAATATCTGTTCATTTCTTAGCTGAGTTCTGAACACTAACGAGTTAGATTCTCTCATTTGATATCTTGAAATTACCAAATCTACATCACTTCAGTGTACTCGATGTTATGGCCTACGTTTTGTAAACTAGGGATCAAATTGACTCGTATAAGTATAGTTTGTATGACTTGTTAATAGGCAAAGATGCTTGAACACTGAGACTATTGGTTTCTTATGAATTAGAAGAAGGAAAGTTTATTTCTTTTAATGATTGGTCTAATACCCGTTAAGTGGTTAGATTAGTAATAATCATTAGTGGTTTATCTTTTGGTCAAGTACCCGTTAAGTGATTAGATTAGCACATGGGAAGAGTTGTAACCATAGAGTTTTGAGCGCACTTAGAGGCTTGTCATTTGATTTTTCTTTTTCTGTGGACATCGCGGCAGGAAAAGGCTGGCGGCACGGAAAGTGATGTATGTGCAATTGTGCCGGTAGAAACATCTACTTGTCTGACTGCATCGTTAAATCCGTCAATGATGGATACACCTTTATCTTCGAATACTACAGCTGCACACGGTTTATCACTTGTTTTAGCTCCAACTGAACACGAGCAAAGATCTGACTCTCGGGTGGGTAGCAACTTTTCGGTTTCTCCGGTTCTGAGGACACCAGCTCGTGATGGTTATCATTGGAGAAAATATGGGCAGAAGCAGGTGAAGAGTCCCAAGGGGTCACGGAGCTACTATAGGTGTACGCATTCTGATTGCTGTGCGAAGAAAATTGAATGCTCCAACGATTCAGGAAACGTGGTAGAGATTGTTAACAAAGGTTTGCATAGTCATGAACCTCTCCGGAAGAATAGCTTCTCCCCAAGAGAGACTAGAGCTGCTCCAGTTATTTCACCTGTTTCAGAGGATAATACAGGAGTCCGTAGCGGTTCTGCTCTGTCCGCTTCAACTAAAGAAAACATCTGTCAGTCACTAGCAACCGTTGAAGGTAAGAGAGATTGTGAGAATGAAGCTGTGGAGGAACCAGAGCCAAAGCGGAGGCAAGTTTTATACAATTTTGTTACCCTTAATATTGAGAGATGAAACTAACATACTTGTGTCTCTCTTATCTTGTGTTTCAGACTGAAAAAGGGTAACTCACAAAGTTCAGACTCTGTCTCCAAGCTTGGAAAGAAACAGAGATTCGTAGTACACGCAGCTGGTGATGTTGGTATCTGTGGTGATGGATACAGATGGCGCAAATACGGGCAGAAAATGGTGAAGGGGAATCCAAATCCGAGGTATAAACCAAAACGCATTACTCGTTTCTTTCCAATATGATTCTCTCTATACATGTTTGATTTTGATGTATTGTGCTCAAAACATATCAGGAACTACTACCGATGTACTTCTGCTGGTTGTCCTGTCCGTAAACACATCGAGACAGCAGTGGAAAACAGAACAGCTGTCGTGATCACATACAAAGGAGTACATAACCACGACATGCCGGTGCCAAAGAAACGCCATGGTCTTCCTAGCTCAGAGCTTGTGGCTGCAGTTGCACCTACATCAATGAGAACCAGGTTAGAGGATCAGGTGAATATTTCCACCTCAAGTCAGTGCTTGGTGGGAAGAGAAAGTGAGAAGCAGAGCAGTGAAGCAGTGGAAGTTGTTGGTGGCGAGAAAGTGATGGAATCAGCTCGGACTTTGTTGAGCATTGGATTCGAAATAAAGCAGTGCTGATCCGTTTTATGTATCTATGAATGAGTTAGTGTTGATGGACTCAGTTTTCGTCTCCTTGTTCTGGTTATATAATAAAACAAACCCATGAAGATATATCTAGCAGTTACTACTTATAGAGTTATAGTAATGCTTTGAATGTTAATCTTGTATATTTTGCATCACCAGCGCCTTTTGATCAGGTGTTTTTATTGGATTTAAGTTCCGTAGAAGTTTTATAATTTTCGAATTTGTGTTGGAAAATAAACAATGTTCAAAATCAGTCGAAAATCCAAAGAAAACATAACCAAATACCATCGGAAAATATCTAACCTGGCTATTCATGCATTAAAAAAGCTATCCAAATTAGTTCATTTCAAATATTTAGCCATTAGACTACATCCAAGAATTAAAAAAAAAAAAGAACGATTCAGACCGGATCCAATTGGTTTCGGTTACAAACGCCGAGGCCTAGTCGCACCCTTAAACCACACTAGTAAAACCATCTCAGTGGATACGCCTCTGTCTGGGTTAGAGGATTTGCAGAAGTAGACAAAATCAAACGACGACAGCAAAAACCTCTCTCGAGTCTCGGTAAACCCTAAAGTCTGTCTACTCGCGCTCTCCGATGGCGAGCCTTCGATGCCTCCGCGAGCTAACCCGACGCGCCACGACGGTTCTCTCGATCAACCAAACGAGATCGATCTCTTCAGTTCGTCGATTAGAGCTTCCCGGGACCAGCAGCATTACTTATGAGATCCCATCTCAGAATCGATCTCTCACTAGGGATCTCCAATGGTATCGCTCCCAAGGTCGACATTTCTCTTCGAAAACAAACGACACTGACGAAAGTACCGACGGGGAAGATGAGGAGGATTACGAGGATTCGGCGGAGATGGAAGTGGAAAGGGAGTATTCACCGGCGGAGAAAGTAGAGGCGGCAGCGGAGATAGGGTACAAGGTGATGGGTCCTCTCAAACCTTCGGAGAGACTGTTCAAACCCTATGAGCCTGTGTTTGCCGTTGTTCAGGTTTCGCGTCTCTGCTCTCTCTTTCTCTCTCTGGTTGAATCGAATTTCAGATTGCACACTCTCGCTGCTGATGATGATGATGTTGGAATGTTTTGTAGATTGGTTCGCATCAGTTCAAAGTAAGCAACGGGGATTCCATTTTCACTGAGAAGTTGAAGTTCTGTGACATCAATGATAAGGTATATCTAGCTTCTCCTCTTCTTCTTCGTCATTTGTTAATGATTTGTGATTGTGTTAAAAGCTTTTCTCTTTATGTGTCTTTGTTTGGCAGTTGGTACTGACCAAGGTTCTTCTATTGGGATCGGCAAGCCAGACGATTATTGGGAGGCCTATCTTGCCTGATGCTACTGTTCATGCTGTTGTGGAAGAGCATGTAAGTTGTCTTTCTTCGTGTTATATAATAGTAGTAATACTAGTGAAGATATGTTCATAGAAGGAAAAGAGCGTATTGTTGATAGTGCAAGTATTCAAGACAACCTTTTACTTTCGTGAGAGTTTGCTTGTTGAATGTGGCGATGAATGAGATAATAAACAAAATCAGCTACTTGTAAGAGTTTAAAAGTCTTGCGGACGACAAGTTCGTAGATTAGTGTTCATCTATTGTTTGTTGCCATATCATTTGAATGTCTTGATGTAGAATAGGTGAGGGATAGAGGAGAATTTACTTGTGCATTAATAGTTTGTCATTGATGTTTAACTAGTTTGAATACCTTTGTTGTGAGTGACAGGCATTGGATGAAAAAGTGCTCATTTTCAAAAAGAAGCGAAGAAAGAATTACAGAAGAACCACAGGACATCGACAGGTATAGTTCTCAACTCTTTTATTTGTTTCACCTTTTTCAGTTACCTTTCTTGGAGCTCTTTTCATCAAGTATGTTTTTATTTTTTTGCTTGTTGGACACTTGTTTCCAGGAATTAACGAAGTTGAGAATAACGGATATACAAGGAATTGAGAAACCAGAACCGAAGATAGTCCATAAGCCTTCCAAGGCAGCAGCTGATTCAGAGCAACCAGAGGCTGAGCTAGTTGCTTAGTGACAACGAATTGCTTTCTCTTTTTTTTTGGTTGATGATGACATTACTTTTGCAGTAAGTTCACGTATCATTTTGCCAGTATATGGCTTTTTCCCCTTTTTCTGAAGGCTTTTTTAGAACTAGTTCCCCACTGTTTTATTTTGTTCTGTATTTATACTGGAACTAACTCAGGCTGTTGATACTGTTTGTTTTCGTTTCAGAATTCACAAATAAAGATTTGCGGAAACAGTGGTTGCACCAATTTTCTTGTATCTCTGTTAGATCGAGTGATATTATTTTTTTCTTTTCTTTCTCTGTCACTATGTTATTGTTTTTTTATTCACGAGCATCGGACTTTGCTTCTTAATGCGAGTTTCATAGATATAAAAGTCGGTAAAGTCTTAAGTCGTTCTAAGCATGACTTCGTAATAAAAAGGAAATTTCTCAGCTTAGCCAACAATGTTGTTATATCCCCTCTCAGACGAACACAATGTTTTATTGGGACAATAACATGACTTATCACCACGCAAGGTATGTCTCTTAAGGATTTTGGTATTCAAAAATCGGATAGAACGAGAAAGCATACTAACGTTAGTAACGTACCAAACTGTCAGTAGAAATGGTGAATGTGGCAAGAAGTTACACCAGACCGTACCCAACCAGAAGTGATAAGTTTGGTTTGATCGATATAGGTAAGTCTTTGCACCACCGTAAACCGTACGACCACAATTTAAACCAAACCGGAGTTATTCTTTTTAATACCCGATTTGCTGTGTACAAAAACCGACTTAAACCGAACAAAACTAACAATTCGAACCGAGATGGTTACTGTAAAAGACGCGACGACGCGTTTGGCAAAGTGCTCCGTGTCCGTCCTCGACTCCTCCTCTCAAAAAAACTATTCGACAAAAAGCGAAAAAGAACCCTAATTTTTCTGTCAAATCCCCCAAAAAAGATCATCTCTCTACTTTTGCTTTACCCTCCTCCTCCAAATTCGGATGATTCCACATTTCGAACTCACAGAGAATAACCGAGAAAGGGGCTTCCTTTCTTCCTCGCATCTCCCCCTTTCATGTCTTCTCAAGTCGCTGACTTTCATCATGAGTCTCAAACCCTAGATTTTCCCATACTTCTTTCTTTTCCTTTCCGTTGGATCTCTCTCTGAATCAGATTACGTCTTTTGGGCTCTTGTTCTGCTCTTCAACTTCCTTGTATTTTGCCGCCAACTATGAGTGACAAGAAGGTACCTTTCCTACATGCTTTCTGCCTCTTAGCTACGTTGTTTGCAGAGTTACATTTGGAAGTTCACACATTTGAGCTAAGATTATGTTATTGTCGTTTATCAAGTGTTTGGTCTGTTTCCGACAAAAGCTGTAAACTTTAAACAGGCGAAAGCTAGTACCTTTTAATATTTTTGCTTTGATAACCTGTAGGCGGTATTAAAAGTTGTGAACTTTCTATAGCTTTACTTTGATCAGGTTGCTTGATACAATGCGTATGCGAGAGACTATAACTATCTTCAGATTGATTCTTAAATATGTCTAGTTGATGTTATTGAAGCCGTTTATTACTTTCTCCTCCTCTAACTGCACACTTGCTATTCATATAGATAGAGAGCTTCAAATCTGGTGTTCGGGGTCGTTCTAGAGCTCTTATATTGTTAGACAAAAAAAAATACTGAAACTTGCTATCTTTGTGTTGTTCATGGCAGGTGTTTGTGTTTGGATCCTTTACAGAACACGAAACAAGGTCACTACTTGAGCAGAAACCCATTAACCCTCCTCAGAATCGTAAAGAAAAGTCTAAGGGAAGCATACAGTTCGGCTCCTTTAGTCCTGTCACCGAAAACGCTTCATTTAACAGCGCTAATGGCGATTTGAAGAAGGGCAAGGCTGATGGGGCAGTGAAATCTCGACCCTCCAGCTCTCATAAGGAAGATAAAAAAATTCAATCTGCTGGGTCTCAAAAGAGTTCTAGACCTCCCAGCTCTGATAAGATCAAGGATAATGCTGCAAGACTCTCTGGAAAACACTCTTCAGGAGAGCATGTGAAAGAAAATGGAATTATTAAAGAGGTCTCTGAAAGAAACCCACCTCTCAACAATGGTGTGGCGGAGAAGGCAGCGGATCCTATTGGTTTGGAGAAGTTATGTGTGTCAGATGGTGATTCTTTGTGTATAGCTTCTAGCTCAAAATTCCAAGCCCTTGACACCGACATTTTTCCTAATGATTTTTCATCTGACACCACCATGCCAAGAAAGAATAGCCAGATGATTCCTGCTGAATCTGTTCCGGCCGTGAAAGATTTTACTCCAAAAGGGTTGATAAACGCTGGAAACTTGTGCTTCCTCAACGCAACACTGCAGGCTTTGCTCTCCTGTTCTCCTTTCGTGCAGCTTCTCCAGGGAATACAACTCCAAGATATTCCAAAGGTTTCTGACCCTGCATTTTATCTTGCTTTAATTCTAGTTTTATCTGTATTGTCTTATCCTGATTGTGTGTGTTCTATGTTCTCAGGGTGAGTCTCCAACTTTAGCTGCCTTTTCTGATTTCATCTCTGAGCTAGAGGTGCCGAGCAGTTCAAGCTTCAGAAATAACGTTGCCGTTGTTGAGTCTGGTAGACCTTTCACACCTGCCATGTTTGAAGGAGTCCTTAGAAACTTTACCCCAGATGTACTCAACATGTCTGGCCGCCCAAGGTTTGTCATTTTGTTAGTCTTAAATTTTATTGTTCCTATGTTTTAGATAGTTAAGCTATTTTCATTCTAACACATTGTGTGCTTGTGTTGACAGGCAGGAAGATGCTCAGGAGTTTTTGAGCTTCATAATGGACCAAATGCACGACGAGTTGCTGAAACTCAGGAAAGACTCCCCCAAACTCACTGCTTCGAAGTCCTCTGTTGTTTTTTCTGGCACCGATGATGATGAATGGGAAACAGTTGGACCCAAAAACAAATCTGCTGTGACAAGAACGCAAAGCTTTGTTCCTTCTGAGCTCAGTGATATATTCGGTGGGCAGCTAAGAAGTGTAGTGAAGGCAAAAGGTATTTGGGATTCTTTGATAATTTTCTGCTTTTATCAGTCACTTACTTAAATGAGTCGTTCATGGAAACAGGGAACAAAGATTCTGCTACTGTGCAGCCATATCTCTTGCTTCACCTTGATATTCACCCCGAAGCTGTGAGTACAATAGAAGATGCGTTGCATTTGTTTTCTGCTCCAGAAGATCTTGAAGGATATCGAGCTTCGGTTACTGGGAAGGTAAACTATAATCTCTTTCTCACCATATTGAGTTTCTTTTAAATAATTGGGCTTATTTTGCTTTGTTTCAGGCTGGTGTAGTGAGTGCTAGAAAGTCGATAAAGATACAGAAACTCTCAAAGATAATGATACTGCACCTTATGCGTTTTAGCTACGGAAAACAAGGGAGTACTAAGCTCCATAAACCTGTTCAGTGTTCACTTTCCCCTCGAGCTCAACCTAGGCCGCTACCTTCTTGTTTCTCCTTCAAACGGGGTATGAATTTCATAACATAACTGTCTCTCTCTGTATATGCGTTTGGACTATTATTACTTACTCAGGTTTCCTCTTTTAGGGTTTAAAGTATGAACTTGTGGCGACTATTACCCACCACGGAAGGGATCCCTCGAAAGGGCACTACACCGCAGATGCACGACGAAAGAACAATCAATGGCTTAGGTTTGATGATGCATCTGTGACTGCCATAGGGACAAAACAGGTCTTGCACGACCAAGCTTATGTTCTGTTCTACAAACAAGTGTAAGAGAATCAAAAGCAAATCTACTTACATGGTCGGGGAAAGGAGAGTAACATTGTTCTCATTAACTTTGAAGGAGAGCAACATCTCAATTAGGTATATAGTTTAGAGTATCTGGTTTACATGAAAGTTTTGTTTTGGTTCCTTTGAGAGATGGGAATGTTTTAATCATGATTCAGACGTTTATTGTTATTACTTCATAGCCTTGTATTCAGAAATTATTGATTTATGCTACTTAGTTGCTTCTTATTCAACCAAATCAGTCGAGTTGTAGCGATCAATAGATAAACTGGTTTAAACTATATTGGTCAACCGTCTATGTAAGGTTCTAACAATATGATTGCTACTCTGGATCCGATGTTGGTTATCTAATCCACATTGGTTTATTCAATATAGTAGAGATTACAAAGAGTAGATTTGAGTGGGTATTTAGTAAAGGCTCCAAGTGCAGGAGTGCTTTGTCTGCAAACCCTTGGCAAACTTCTGGTCACAAAACCTGTCGCATAAGGAACATCAGCACATTAGAATCTTGCAACGTTTGTATTTATATTAAAAAAAAAGAGTATGAAGCTTCTTAACTAGCAATAGACTTACTTCCACACTTGGTACCATGAGCGAGAGGTTTCCCACAAAAGGCAGTGACATGAACAACCTTATCCATGTTTATCATTTTCTGGACCTGAGGCTGTGATACTATAACATGCGCAACACAACCTTATTCATGTGAAGCATCTCTTTTGGCCAAGGAGCATGCTTATCGTGATCCGCCATTGGGCACTTTACACACCTCCGTTCAGTTCTTTGTTTGCAGACAAACCACTCCTGCACATCGCATCCTATTAGATGACTGCGAATTATACTGCAGACTCCAACTAATCCAGTTCATTCCCCTACCTATTCACCATTCTATACTGATGATTAAGCATTTAGTAGAAGGGACCATATACCTCAAGTCGTCAATGCAGCAATCTTAGACAAAAAGATTGGGATGAGGCAAAAATTTATAACACAAGCATGATGTCCTATCAAACAACTAGAAATCAGGTTCATATTGTCTCTTCTCCAAGCACAATTCTCGAGATTCTCGCACAAGAAACATATTTCTATTGTATTATAGATGCATCTTGGAAACCACCAATTGATCTAGCTGGAATAGGGTGGTCCTCAATCCGCAAAGAAGACATTCTTAGATTCAAAGGTGTTATGCAATTGAACCTACCAGTTTGCAGAAGCAATGACCATGTTGTTAGCAGTACAACAAGTGAATCAGCTTGCATATCAAAGGGTTACATTTCTAGGTGAATGGTAAATTGTTTAGAAGCTTAGAGCATGATTCTATAGATGGAGAATACATGAAGCACATATCAATGAGGCTACTTCCATCACTAGACATTCTAGGCTTAGCTTGTAAAAATAATTTTAGGTTCCATCAAGTGCCTAAAAGTCTTATTGTAACTTTTGATCAATTAGCAAGAATAACCGGATACAATAGTCGATGTTATCTAGTTACTTGGTACGATCAATAGGTCATCTATGAACTTTCAATCGAAAAAGTTATGTAATTGAAAAAAAAATTAGTAAATATTAGAAGTGTACTTATGCACAAAAAATGTCTTGATCTTGTTTCCTCAGAATCATACGCATCAGCTCTTGCATCATCACCGGCTATTCATCACCACCGGCTCTTGCGGCGGCTCTTGCGTCAACTCTTCCGTCTTCGCCGGTCTTGCGTTGTCTTTGTTTTTATTAGTTAATAATTATAATATTTTTAAAAAAATCAATGTAAATTTCAGAACTAAAACATTTATGTATTTTTATGGGGTAGATATTTTAGTTTAAAGGAAACTAATATATATATATATATATATCTGAATATCTATTAAATAAGACTTTTTAATTATATGGTTTTATGATTATTTTTATTTTACTATACCAAAAAAATCATTGATCACATATTTTTAATGTGGGACTTTTAATAGTTATAGTAATTTATAATCATTTAAAAAATGATATAGCATATACGGAAAAATCTCAATTTTATTGTATGATAAATATAATTACTTAATCTATTTTAATAATTTTAAATGATAGAGAATAACTAAATGGTTATCAAATCTTTATTATTCAAAATCATTAATTGTCTTATATAAATGTTTATAAATGTTTTATGAATAATTAGAAAAAATACTTCAGTATAATTTTATCAAAAATCTATGGTATTTATGTAAATAGTCATTCATTAATGGTAAATTTTAATAGTGGTATTAAACATGTGGTAGAATTGATTTTTTTTTTTTAAATTACATAAATTAATATAAAGATGATATTCTACATTCTCACTCATATATATAAATTTTACAAAAGAACTAAATTTTTAAAGTTGGTTAATATTTTATTTTCATTTGTGAATATGTTTTGAGACATCCCATAATTAACATTTGTAAAACAAATTACTATTATAAAATTATATATCCTTATTATAGTTAAATCTATGGTTTTATATATAAGTTGAATTAGCCGAGTCACTCATGTTGTGAGTATATTGAGTTATATATACTATTTCAAATTCAACCTGAAGTATAATTATTGTTTATTATAATCTAATACAAAAATGAATTTTATTTATCGCTTGATTGTGCATTAATTATCATAATATTTATCAAATTAATTTTTATTTTTTTAAAAAGTATATCAAGCTGATTTTGTGGATTTATATATGCAATTTAAAATTATTTTTAAGTGGAAATTTATATTTTGTGAACTTTCATTTTTAATGAAATCATATTATATATACATATATTTTTGTTTTAATTTTTTTAACTTTATAAATGTTTCCTTTTTATTATATGTGTTATTTGGATTTTTTTAAAAGGAAACTAAATAAAAAATTCAATAATAGTATATGTATGTAATATTTTTAATTTATTAAGGGTATGAGCGTAATCAAACATCTTGAAAATTAACGTAAGCGCAACACATAAAAAAAAAGAATTCTCAAATAATATTATAGAGATTCTTAACTAATATATAAATGATTAATCCAATATGTTGTTTCATCGAAAGGGTTGATACTCTGGATCCAGTGTTGGTTAACTAATCCAGATCATGGTTTATTCAGTGTCGATAGAGATTACAAGGTAGATTTAAGTGGGGACTAGCAGATGGCCCCAAGCACAAACAATTTATTCCAAAACCCCTTAGCTAAGTTCTGGTCACAAAACCATGCGTTTGTCATCACAAAACCATGCGTCTGTCGTAGGGTGATCAAGGCGTTATGTGGATCCGTAAGAAACCCGAATTCGAATCCGTACCACACCATATTTTCATAGCGCGTGGCTACTGAAGCTTTCACATTCTCTCTCGGGGAATGGTTTACCATTTTTTTTTAAGTTCTGGTCACAATCCTCATGGTACAACGTAACCTGCCACATAAGGAACATCAGCACATAAGAATCTTTCAAAAATTTGTATTTATGTTTGTGTCTATGTGATAAAAGAAGTATGAAACTTCTGAACTAGTAATAGACTTACTTCCACACTTGGTACCATGAGCGAGAGGTTTCCCACAAAAGGCAGTGACATGAACAACCTTATCCATGTCGATCATTTTCTGAACTGAGGCTGTGATACGACCACATGCGCAATGTATGTCTGATCTCTTAACAACAATGCAACAGGAAATAATAATAATTAAAAAAAAACATTGCAACAGGCTGCGGACAGTTTTACCTTTGAACCTGGACGCTGGACATAAACCGCACATTTTCTCATCAGACCTTCAATATCTCCTTGGCACGTCCCTTGCCCTAGAACTATTAGTTCTCCTGACATGACAAGGATCATTACTATACCGGCCAAAACACGACAACCTATCGCCATTTTTAGTTTGAAATCTAGTGAGTGTGCTTTGAAGGAAGCTACCTAGGGGCTTATATAATGGGTTTAGGCTTGCATGTGAACTTCTTTTCATACTTTTTAATGTTGAGACTGTATACTGTTGATCAATTCCTATTGGTTTCATGTGAAAAATATAGTTGCAAGTTTTATGTGAGATTCTGATGAGTTTCCTGGTAACTACAACTTCAGGAAGAGGCAGCCAATGCATGAACTTATATATCTGAGGAAACAGAGGTTAAATCACAGGTTGAGCATCAACCAAGTAGTCGGTGACCAGGCCCAGCCCAAAAACGATTCTTCAGTCACATATCTTCAAAAGCATAACCGGTTCCATTTTAGTTGCTAACAGCTAGACGATGATCTTGCCATTGTTATACCATTGTGAGGCTCTAAGCTTCAGTTACAAGCAAAAATGGTTTTATCAATCACAAGACAAGCTATAACCATAAAGAATCAGGTTCTTGTTTTGCTCATCAGAGTCGTTTGTGTAAGAAAAATGAAGTTATAGAAGTCTTCAGAGTTACTACAGGAGTACAACAGACAAGATATCGAAGCACGTTGTTTAGATATATTCGCAGGGTTTTGTTGAAGCTAGTCTTGCTGCAACTTATGGACTAAAGGTCGGTGAGACACTCTTCTGCGTTTTGCTCCCCAAGATACAACCAAACAGTTTGGTTCTTTCCTCTTTGTCCCAAGATAACCTTGACAGTTCTCAGAACCACAGTTACACTTTACTTCAGGGCCAAACTGCACAAATCTGCATAAAAAACAAACAAACCAATACATCAGAATCACAGATTGCTTATGCTCATCACCAATGGTACAAGAACTGACCTGTAATCATATGTAAGTGGCTCTCCTGCTTCTATTTGACGAGCTGCAAAGACACCTACACGGGTCTCACCTTCCACTTGCCTGTTGTATTAGCCACACGTTCGCAAGAATTAGACTGACTCAGTCTCTCTATCTTAAGCTAAACATATTAATATGATGTAATATATGCTTTACCACTTCTCCAAAACACAGTTTGGATTGCAGCTGTGATTTAGAAAGCGAGAAGCGTTTCCTTTGAAGGTGGCATCAATCGTGAAGTCTTTTTGAATCTCACACATGTAAAAGTCTTTCATGCCTTTGTGCTTCATATCCCAAAGCCTTTGCTCACATTGAGCATCACTAATCACTGTGCATAGAGTCAACACAATCACTAAAAACCACTCTCTTTTTTCCACCACAACCATAAGGCTCACATACACAGACTACACAGTCAACTTATTAGCTTACCTTCACCGATGTATTCAACAATGAAGTCCTCTTTGTTAATAGATTCTCCTGCCTCTACTCCCCAACCACAAAGTTTGGTCTGTAAGAACAATAACATAACATGTCAAGACAAAAATAGTGTACAGTGCAGGAATCATGACAATAAATAAAAAAGTTTACCTTAACAATTTTGATCTTTTTATCCTTGCGGAATGGTCTGTTTCCACAAGTTTCAGGGCATCCACATCGCTTTGAACAACTTACACATTGAACCCTGAAACAAAATTGTTTCAAAACAAAAACCATTCAAGATAAGTTTCATTTGTGTTCAACAGAGAAGGGATTAGTCAATGAGAATACCTGCAAACACAGCTTCTACAGCAAGTAGGACCACAGTTAGTGCACCCAACACCATCATTAGCATTATCACGTTTCTTCTTTACAAGATAAATATCTTAACTTGGTCAAGAAAAGACACAACTCAGCAGTGAAAAATGAGAAGTATGTACTGAATTGAAAGAAAGCTGTTTACAAAATCTACAAAGGATACTCCGCCTGATGTGCACATAAGGAGGAAGATCATCTTTAGCAACGGAATCTTTCCATGTCAAATCAATCTTGAACTCCTCTTCTACATATGGCAAAGGCAATTGAGAAAAGACCTCCTGAATTTGAAAGTAAAGTAAATTACTTGCTTAGCTCTTCAAATTGTGTAAGAAAAAAAAAAGAATATCCAGCTTTACAGTCTCTTCCCTCTTTGTTTTTCCGAGGGAGAAGTCTAGTTTTCTTCACTAGACTACTTATTTTCACAATAGTGACATCAGTAGCAGGAGTCAAAGAAAAACACTGACCTCTATCTGACTTTGTGCAACTCCACTCTGCTCAACGAACATTATATTTTATCAGTTCTGTAAGTGCATCTGTATGAGAATACATCTTGTAATAAAAATTACAGATGAGATATCAAAATTAAAGCAAGAAACTGGAGAAAAGACCTTTGTGTCTAGCCGCCAGTTAGTTGAATGCCTCCAACAGACTGCTCTTCCTGGTTGGTCTTTCATGTGAATTATCTCTTTTGGCCATGGAGCGTGCTTGTCATGAGCCGCCATTGGACACTTTACACACCGCCACTGAGTTCTCTGTTTGCAGACAAAGCACTCCTGCACATTACATCCTATTAACTAACTTCACAGCCAAACTAATCCAGTTCATTACCCCTACCTATTCACCATTTCTTTACTGACAAACCTAACTGTTAAGCATCTTATTCAATAACCTACCAATGATAAACTAGCGATGTGATTCTTTGAATAGGCGTCAATGTAATACAAATCTTACATGTTGAGGGCACCTAAACTTCCCAAGATTATTAAAACCAAGAGACTCTTTCGCGCAGAGCAAGTGATAGACGCCTTGACAACCACGAACAGAGCACAACACTTCTTCTCCAGGATACACCAGCTTACGGCATACTAGACAGTCAGCCTGAGACCAAAACACCCCACATAGTCATTGTATCAACAATCTTAAAACTGAAAGTTAAAAACTTTTGATTGATTAATAAACAAACAAAGACATTCGTACCATTCTCTTAGCTCCGACGAGAAAAGGGAGTACACATCTCGACTCAGAAACTCCGGAATCAACTCTTCTCTTGACCCAATTCTTCACATGATCTTCAAGAACCAACCCTTTCTTGGATTTTTCAGACGGATCTTGTTTTACGGTAGGAGGAGCAGTGATGACTCTGACCTCTTCCGCCGGAGGAACCATCGATTTATGTTCTTGGTTGCAGTCTCCGGCTATGTTCTCCGAGGAATCGATCGGTTTAGCTAGCTCCGGTCCTGATGCCGCCGGAAGAAAAGCAGGGCAGCAAGTGAGAGACACAGATGCCGACAAAGACATGTTGTCCAGATCTAACATGTTCACACACGTGAAGAAGTCAAGAGTATGACGAGGAAGTCTGTTACTTTTTTAGTTTGGTAAGAGAAACCCAAAAAAATATGGAGGGAAATTGAGGCGGGAGTTTTGTAAGAGTCAAAACAGAGATTGTCGTTGTCCTCCAAATTTATAGAAAACATCTTATATTTCTAAGTATTTTCTTAAAAACCCCAAACGTTTCTACTCTGTATAAGAAGGCCCACATTACAGTATTTAGCAATTAGCAGTGTTGTTAAAAAAAAAAAAAATGAGCAAACTTGCTATTATTAATCAAACCGTGATTTGGAAGTGTTCTGATATCAGTGTTCGGTTTGTTAGATAACAACAAATGTATTTGGATTAATTATTCTCTAATTATCATAAAATAACACTTTCCACCCACAGAATGTATTACATCTTCACCAGCTGGTTAGAACTTAGAAGTTACTGTATTTTAATGGATTATTGCATTAGTGAAAATAAAACTATAATCATGAGTAACGCAACGAACTGATACAATAATGGAAACTCTGATGGCTGTAACCGAGTCTTGTCCACTATACAAACAAACAAAAAGACAATGCACGAGTAACACAATGAACTGAGACAATAGTGGAAACTCTAGCTACTTCCGTACTCATAGGCCTAAACAGCCAGTTACGACTTCCTCTGTCACTGTCTTGAAGATAAGAGTAAAGTATCTCTCTCTCGGAGGAGGAATCAAACCCAAATGCTAGCAAATGCTTCTTCCAGAGCCCTCTTCTTGCTTATCTCCAAAGAAAATCCTCCAGCCCGTAGAGCTCTCTCCGCTTTGAGCCTCATCATCGCTTCGTCTTCCATAGAGTAACGTTGATGATTTGCTCCTCCTCCTCCTCCTCCTCCTCCTCCTCCTCCTATAGGTACAGGTTGTGGTCCCATTCCCGTTGGTTTTGGAGCCTGACTGTATGCAGTTCCAGACGTACTCCCATTGTTTGTAGACTAAACGATACATAAACAAGCTCCTTGTCAGAAATGTTCAGCCTCTTGTCATATATGAAAAATCAAAACTCTAATTACCGTGTCAGTATCAGTTTGTGGTTGCTGAGCCTTGCAAGCCGCCAAGGCTGCAGTTAAATCTTCAGCCTGTAGCAGGACCAATGACAAAAAAGCTTAAACAAAATACTACAAAATATAACGAGGAAAACATAAAGCACGATCTCATCTGTGCTTCTACTGATTCACTTGTTTTCATCTGATCACTCACCTAACCAAGACTAGAGAAGCAAGGCCATTGGAGGCAAATTAATTACCTTGCGGGCTCGGTTGATCATAATTTGTTCAGCATTCTCTTGAGAGTACTTCTTGATCTTCTCTTCAATCGCCTCAACATTGATTCCATCTACCAGATCGAATACTGTACAAATGGAAGATATACATTGGTTTCATCGTCACACATAAAAATACAGAGAATATGTAAAGTGAGAGTGAGAGACTAAACCCATGCACTCCACATCTTCCAAGTAGTCATTGTAGTCCTTAAGTGATGGAAAGTCCTCTTCCCTTTTATTGTATCTACATTTTCCATAAAAAAAAAGAAAACTTGATGCTCAAAATGCTTCTATCTCATCACATTCATTCATAGCATAAACAAAAACTTTTCTGCTACCAAATACATATTCATGAAGAGCCTATCACTCATCATGCCAAAGACAGGTTAACTGCTTTATCAAGTGCGTGCAAACAATGAACTATAGATTGCCTTATGATGGCAGTCCGTACAGATCAATGCCAAACTCATCTAGATACTAGATGTTCTATATATATATGCGGACAAGAGAAAAAAAAAGGAATGGGAGGAAGAAGTATACATCTCAGAGATTCTCCTTCTGATATGAATTTCCTTGTTTTGGTGGCTAGAATTAGACACCAACACCATGACTACTGCTGATTCTTGTCTTGTCTTGTCTTGTCCTCTCTGGCTACAAAGTTTCAAACATTGAGCTTTAGAACTACAAATGAAGTTTGCAGACTGATCAGCAAACTATAAGCTAAAAGCTGCAACTCCCAGCAATACATTACAAATCTGAGGAGGAATATGAAAATCCTAATCGATTAAAGCTATTAGCGTAATACGATCAATCTTATAACCTCAAATTCAACAAGCCACTCGGGAACTACAGACCGAAGAAGAATAAGAAGAAGAGAAGCGTACGACTACTCACCAAAGGCAATGGCAACTGCGGCGAGCGAAGGCTAACAAAGATCTCAACTTTGACCAGAACCTGAGCGGAACCAAATAGTTAGAAATTTCCATTTACACAAACGTCGTAGATCTCAATCAAAACAAATCAAAGTCTTCACCTTTAAAAGTAACTGCTTCCAACCAATTCTCACAACAGTATTTCCAAAAATGAGAAACGGGAAATTTCAGTATTTCGAGCAACTTTCAGTTACAGAACGACTGATTCTCCAAGTTCCGATGTCCGAACTCCGAAGTAAGATGCAACGCAAGAGGCACCGGAAGAATCTACTTATTGGGCTTTTACTGGGTCAAGTCAAGCCCAATAATTTAATATCAAAAATTCAGAAAAACTCCAATTACTACTATTTCCTACCAATACTATATCAAATTCATCCCCTTACAGTTTTACTCTGTTTCTCATAAACAATGAGCTGAACTGAATTGGTTGAAGTCCCTTATGAATGGGTTGACGGAAAATTTATGTAAATGTTTTTACTTCTGGGTTTGGAATCTATTGGTTTATATCGGTTTTATGTCGCATTTGAAATTCATTTCTGGTTTAGTCAATTGTATATATTACATCCGGTTTGTTCCGGTTAGCAAACAACTCAATTGTATATAGTGACAAGTCGTCACACGTAAATGACTAACATAAAAGTTTTATCTTTTGTCTTCTTCCTTCTCTCTCATGACCTCACCTTTTCTCCATGTTTGCTTGAGGAAGAAGCTGCAATTTCTGTTCATCTGATTCACTAAAATGGTATCAGAGCGTTGAGCCCAGCTCAACATCGTTTTCTCCTTTCGTTTCCGATTCGATCAAGCTCTGTTTCGAGGATTTTCCTCTCCTCTGTTTTCTGGGTTTTCTCTTCTCATCGGTTCGTCGATTTTATTGCGATGGTTACTCTCCGTCGTAGTCGCCGTACTGGTCGTTTTACACGTGCTGGTAGCTCGAATCCTCATCTTCGTGGCTCTGCTTCTCCTGTTGACGAAGCTGCTTCGGTCCCGACCCTAAAAGATTCGTTTGCTCTTGCCGCTGTGATGAACCCCGATAACGTTCACTCTCCGCTGTTCCTTCATCACGCAGATCATCCAGGCTTACAGATTGTCTCTGTTCAGCTGGACGGATCTAACTACACGCAGTGGTGCTCTGCCATGAAGATTGCTCTTGACGCGAAGAACAAAATCGCCTTCGTTGATGGATCTCTTCCTCGTCCTGGCCTAGAGGACCCTTTGCTGCGTATCTGATCTCGTTGCAACAGCATGGTAAAGTCATGGCTGCTCAACTCTGTCACCAAACAGATCTATGGTAGCATACTCTCCTTTGATGACGCTACTGAGATCTGGATGGATTTGCATAACCGCTTTCACAAGACCAACTTACCTCGCACCTTTCAGCTGATACAACAAATCCAAGACCTTCGCCAAGGTTCTCTGGATCTCTCTGGCTATTACACAGCTCTCAAGACTCTCTGGGATAACCTCGATGGCGCTGAGCCACCGGAGATGTGCTTGTGCTGTAACACATCTAACTGTGTTAGTCAGCGTGCAGCGAAATCAAAGGTCGAGAGAGGTCGAATCATAAAGTTTCTGTCTGGTTTGAACGAAAAATACTCAATCATCCGCAGTCAGATCATTATGAAGAAACCTCTACCTGATCTTGCTGAGATTTGCAACATCCTTGATCAAGATGACAACCAACGCCAGTTTAACTCTGTGATTCCTCCTGCTGCGTTCCATGTTGATCACCAACCCTCACCTCCTTTGTCTGCTACTGCAGTACCTGCTGGTGACAACAACAACACGCAGTCTGGTGCTTTGAATGCGTTTCAAAAGAAATCAAGTGCCATATGCTCTCATTGTAATAACACTAGTCACACCGTTGATCGTTGTTACAAGCTCCATGGTTATCCTGTTGGATGGAAGAAAGGAAGGCCAGTCTATAAACAAACCCAAGTCTTCTGCAGTGACTGCTAACGTCTCTGTTCAGCCTTCTAATACCACAGGTTTAGACAACCTTGTTGGTCAACTGAACAAGGATCAGATTCAGAACTTCATCGCCTACTTCAGCTCTCAGCTCCAGACAAAGGCTTCTGATTCTGCTTCGGTCTCTGCAGTCCAACAACATGATCCCTCTGGTATTTCTTTCTCATCTTCCACTTTTCAGTTTGTTGGTCTATTAAGTTTTGCAAACTGCGTTACTGATCAACAGACATGGATAATTGATTCTGGTGCTACTCATCATGTTTCTCATGATCGTAATGCCTTTTCTACTTTTGATACTTCCGTCCATCCTCTTGTGAATCTCCCTAATGGTTCATCAATTATAGTTGGTGGAGTAGGCAAGATAAAGCTTACTGCGACCCTGATTTTACAGCATGTTCTCTTTATACCGGAGTTCCGTTTGAATCTACTGAGCATCAGTTGTTTGACTTCAGACCTTGGTGCTCGCGTGATCTTTGACTCTGGGTGCTTTGAAATACAGGATCCTATCAGGGGGTCGATGATTGGCAGAGGTAGACGGACTGCGAACTTGTACGTTCTGGATCTTGAAGATGGAAGATCTGCAGTTTTGAATCCCTCTGTTTCTCACTCTCATGCCGTTGTTGATGCATCTGTTTGGCATCAACGTTTTGGCCATACTTCTTTTAAAAGACTTGAGCTTCTCAGTGATGTACTTGGATTTTCGAAAGCTAAAAATAAAGGACCTTTGCACTGTGATATTTGCCATCGTGCTAAACAAAAGAAGCTTTCTTTTGCATTAAATCCTAAGCTATGTTCTCACCCATTTGATTTACTTCACATCGACGTCTGGGGCCCTTTCTCTGAACCAACTCAAGATGGTTATCGCTACTTCCTCACAATAGTCGATGATCATACTAGAGTAACTTGGATCTACCTCCTTCGCCTGAAGAGTGACGTCCTAACGGTCTTCCCAGACTTCATTCAAATGGTTGAGAATCAGTATTCCACTCGAGTCAAATCTGTTCGTTCAGATAACACACCTGAATTGCGCTTTGAAGCCCTGTACAGAGCCAAAAGAATTATTGCATTTCACTCTTGTGCAGAAACGCCTGAGCAGAACTTCGTTGTCGAAAGGAAACATCAGCACATTCTCAACGTAGCTCGAGCATTGATGTTCCAATCAGGTGTCCCATTAAGCTTATGGGGTGATTGTGTGCTTACTTATGTCTTCCTTATCAACAGGACACCATCACAGGTCATCTCCAACAAAACACCTTATGAGATGTTGACTAATAAAGTCCCTGACTACTCTCACCTCAAGACGTTTGGCTGCCTTTGCTATGCAAGTACCTCTCCCAAACAACGTCACAAGTTTCAAGATCGAGCTCGTGCTTGTGTGTTTCTAGGCTACCCCTCAGGATATAAAGGATATAAACTCCTAGACTTGGAAAGCAATGTCACCTTTATCTCAAGGAATGTGGTTTTCCATGAGGCGTTATTTCCTTATCTGAAGTCATCTCTGCCCAGTGATTACCAAGAGTTCTTCCCTCGTATACCTGTCTCTAATGAATAAGACACACCTGCATCTTGCTCAACTCCTCCTGTAATACCTCGTGAGATTTCTGTACCTTCCAAGAGAATCTCTAAGCCACCACGCCACCTTGAGGATTATCAATGTTCTTCTGCAGTATTATCTACTGAGCATCCTATCTCCAACGTCTTGTCTTATGAAGCTCTCTCTGATTCCTATATGATCTTCATCAATGCTTTAAATAGCATCCCTGAGCCTTCTTCATACGCACAGGCGTGTAAGATAAAAGAGTGGTGTGATGCAATGGGCATAGAGATTACTGCTCTTGAGGACAACAACACTTGGATTGTCTGTTCTTTACCAGCAGGAAAGAGAGCAGTGGGTTGCAAGTGGGTATACAAGATAAAGCTTAATGTCGATGGAACTCTTGAGAGGTATAAGGCACGTCTTGTTGCTAAGGGATATACTCAACCGGAGGGTTTGGACTATGTTGAAACGTTCTCTCCAGTAGCTAAATTGGCTACCGTGAAACTTCTTATCGCTATTGCAGCTGCAAAAGGTTGGTCCTTGACTCAGCTAGACATTTCCAACGCCTTCCTCAATGGGGACTTAGAGGAGGAAATATACTGAGTCTTCCACCTGGTTACTCTCCAAGACAGGGGGAATCTTTCCCACCAAATGCAGTCTGCAAGCTTAAGAAATCTCTTTATGGACTTAAGCAAGTCTCTCGGCAGTGGTTCTTGAAGTTTTCTGCATCTCTGCATCAACTTGGCTTCAAGACTTCATCTGGTGATCACACTCTCTTCATCAAGAACTCTGGAAATGTATACATGGCTGTTCTGGTTTACGTTGATGATATCATAATAGCCAATAGTTGTGATGAAGCTACATCATTGCTAAAAGCAGCTCTTGAAGCTTCTTTCAAACTCAGAGACTTGGGAACTCTGCGTTATTTTCTTGGTCTTGAAGTAGCACGTTCTTCTGCTGGGATTATTCTGTGTCAGCGAAAATATGTGTTTGATCTCTTAACTGAGACTGGGTTACTTGGATGCAAACCAGCTTCTATACCTATGGATCCAAGTGTTAAATTATCTTCTGAAGATGGTACTTTATTGGAGAATCCTGAAGTCTATCGTAGACTGATAGGGAAGCTATTATATCTGACATTCACTCGTCCTGATATTACATTCGCAGTTCATCGACTATGTCAGTTCACTGCTCTTCCCCGTGCACCTCATCTACATTCAGCCTACAAAGTCCTTCATTATATGAAAGGAACCGTTGGCCAAGGTCTTTTCTACTCTTCTCACTCTGACTTGCGTCTCTCTGCTTTTGCTGATGCCTCTTGGAGTTCCTGTCCTGACTCAAGACGTAGCATCTCTGGACTATGTCTGTTTGTTGGCTCTGCTGTCATTGCTTGGAAGTCCAACAAACAAGACACAGTATCATGCTCATCTGCAGAATCCGAGTATAGAGCTATGTCAGAAGCAGTTCGAGAAATGATTTGGTTTCGCAACCTCCTTGAAGACTTATGGGTACCTCACTCTGGCCCTTCTCCTCTTTATTGTGATAACACCGCAGCAATCCATATAGCCAACAACGCGGTCTTTCATGAACGAACCAAACACGTTGAACGTGATTGTCATATCGTTCGTGAACGCGTCGTCTCAGGCATGATCAAGACCCTACACGTTCGTTCGGAAAATCAGCTTGCTGATATACTGACTAAACCCCTCTATCCTAGTCCCTTCAGACATATATTGAGCAAGATGGAGTTCATCAATATCTTCTCTCCATCTTGAGGGGGAATATTGGTTTATATCGGTTTTATGTCGCATTTGAAATTCATTTATGGTTTAGTCAATTGTATATATTACATCCGGTTTGTTCCGGTTAGCAAACAACTCAATTGTATATAGTGACAAGTCGTCACACGTAAATGACTAACCGAAAAGTTTCATCTTTTGTCTTCTTCCTTCTCTCTCATGACCTCACCTTTTCTCCATGTTTGCTTGAGGAAGAAGCTGCAATTTCTGTTCATCTGATTCACTAAAAGAATCCCAACAGAGACATCTAGCATTCCCCATGATGCACATAACGCCATTCAATGCGATGTAAGTAGACATCATTAGGCATAAATGTAAATTATCATTTTTAAAACCATCTTTAGGCATAAATGTAAATATTATTCATAATTTCTTAAAGAATACTAAACTCTATATTTTAAAAGAAAATCTATAACAAGAAAGTTGAGTGTTCTCTATTCTCAAGTGGTAGAAGAAGCTTAATATATCCAAATGTTTGTTTAGAGGAAGCTTAATATAATCCAAATATTTCAACCAAACAACCAGAAGAAGAAGAACCAATTCAAACGAAACACTTTGAAACTCTTATTCATTATTCTATCCTTCTTCATTCAACTCAGAATCCTACTCATCATGACTCACTAACGAGTTCAGGCATGTCTTTGCTGATTCTGTTCTCAGGAGTAGCAGACAACTGGGTTCCAGAGATAAAAGCCTTGAAGAGGGCAAGAGCCTCCTTTGGTCTATGCAAAGGAACTTCATGTCCTGCTCCTCTCACTGTCACAAAGTTTAGACCAGCATACTGCTGAGTCCACCCTCCCACCTAGTAGTTTCAAACATCACCACAGTTTCAAAACGTTTTCTAAAATAAACATAAAAACAAGACAAAGATTCTCTCCCTTTCTGAGTTGAGTTTGTTTATTAATACCTGCCCGTCTATGTACCAAGGACCGTAAGTACTCAATGGACGAAGGTTTAGTGCATCTATGCTGTACCGGGTTGATGTCACTGGTACAACAGCATCCGCGTCTCCACTGTTAACCAAAGAACAAAACTAATGTTACCATCAAAGCTACATGAACAACAAGACATCAAATTTAATAGAGGAGAAAGAGACCTGAAAACCCAAATGCGTAGCCCTGCAGCTATAAGCTCGTGGTAAATGTTTAGAACCGAGGAAGGACAGTCCTTCCAGTGTTCATTCACTACATCACTGCAAGTATCCCATTTGGATGGTGCAAGTCCTGGTGGGACATGCAGAGCTTCTTGAACCTCTGGAAGATTGAAATAAACTTTAGAGTGTTTCTCCGTGCAAGGATCATACTGCTCACTCACACGGCTAGTCCTCTAAGCAAAAGAAAACAAACAATAACATTACTTCAAAACCCTTACACTATCATCTCTCAATCAAAACTTAAATGCAAGGTCACTTACTGGTCTTTTCTTCAGCAACATTTTCGCCTGGGTAGCATTAGCAATACAGGCTGGTGTGAAGACGCTGTATTGGTCTATGTTACCTATTTCCTTGTCAGCTATCTCCTGGATCTTATCACACGATTTGGAGGAGTGAATAAAAGATTCGAAACCACACTGGAGTTTCAGTAAGCTGTATGTTTGGTCGGAGATAAAACCCAACGACCAAATATACTGGAAAAGACCAAGCCTGTCATGGAAATCATCCATCAAACCGTTTCCCACCTGTAAACAAAACATTTTTATCAGCATCTTTGTAGAGTTTTTATAAACCTTTTGAATATAAATAAAGAGGACAGGCTAACCATGTAGCCCTTTAGATTTATAGTGTTGTCGCCAGAAGCTTGGTTATGTCTTACAATGGCTTGACTCAGCTGAGGTATGTAATGTCCTAAAACATCAAGAGAGAATTTATGTGACTATAGGACTAAAGCTTAAGACGAGGTTTGATGTTTGTACCTGCGTAGCTCTCTCCAACTATGTAAAACTCTCTTCCTTTATACTCAGGATAACGCTCGACCCACTTCAACAGAAATTTCAGCGAGTCTTGAGCTGTGGAAAATCATAATAAAACTAACTAAAACAACTAAAGAGGTACCTAATATGAAGGTTAAGGAGGTGTAAATCATCATTTACCAGTTCTCTTATCACCATTGCTACGCAAATCTGATGAAGTGTTTGAGTATGAATACCCAACTCCAACAGGTGCATCAAGAAACAATATATTCGCAGCTGCAAACACAAAAATAGTTCTAAGCTTTATGAATCATAGCTCTTGTTTTGAACAACTCTGCAACATCCTCACTATCATTACCTTGGTTCCAAGAGTATTGGTTAAGGTAAAGAGTCTTCCCATCTGACTTAATGTGAAAAGGTCCTATCTCTTCCGCTTCACCAAATGCAACAGATGAACATCCTGGTCCTGTAAAGAGAAAAACTTTATTGAAGCTTTTCCATTTTTTTGGAATCAAAACAAACATAGTGTCAGTCATAAATACAAGAATCTTCATGAAACCCAAAAAGGGTAATCACGTGTATCATGCTGAAAAGCAATAATTAACCAAATCCAGAACAAAGTAGCTACATGACAATCTCCAAAAGCAAAAGAATCAGGATACATATCGTATAATGAGTTAAGAATCCATCCAGGTACTATTGATTAAGCCGTAAAGGAGAGAGCTTTCGAACCTCCATTGAGCCAGAGGACAAGGGGCTTGGAGGCAGCATCATCAGCGGCTTCAAAGAACCAGTAGAAGAGTGCTCTTCCCAGTTTTTCGTTAGTAGTAATGAAACCAGAGTAGTGAGCGAAGTCAACGTTGAAGTTCTGACCAGGCAGCTTCGAGACCTTGTCCTGTTCTTTCCGAGACAAGAGAGCTTCACATATACTCAGATTGGTAATCACTAAAAGAGCGATGATGACAAAACAAGATCCTCTGGTTTGTGCCATTTTTGTGGTTATTTGTTAACCTTCCACAAAGATCATTTGTGTATAAAGGCTGAGAGATTAATAAGCATGTGGGCGATGACGTCACAAGCGTACTTGACTAATCCCAAGAGATTCGGACTTTTTTTTAGTTCACTCATCGTGCGTGTGTGGGGTCCTAATAACGAATGTGGCGTTAAACGCGGTTGGTCAAACGCGCGAACGCAGAAAACTTATCGCTGCGTTTGCGTTTCGGGAGATGGTTGCGTGTAAGAGGTAGAGACTGTATGCAGATGTGTGGAACAGAAGCAAGTGCCAAATGGTTTCACGTGTTTTCTGCCATTGGACCGTTTCCAAGCAACGTCACACTTCCCAACGAAATTATTGCTTTCTTTGACAACAACAACAAAAAAAAAAACTGAATTTATACATTACTATCTACGTTTGGTAAGGTAATAATGTCAGTCCATGGCATGTGAATTTTTTTCTTATAGACTAAATGAAGAATCTAGTGTCGTTCTTTATTTGGCAAATCTTTATCTTGCATTTAAGTGACTTTATAATTGGAACCTTCATAGACGATGACTTGATAAAAGCTTGAGGGGTCCTGCATTGTCGAAAATTATTTGTGATTGTTGTTGCACGTTCGTAGCATCCCTCGTTAATTTAGCTTTACTTTTTGGTACGGTTATGGGCTTTAGGCTCTCCTTTTTTGGTTTGGAGCAAAAATTATGTGGTGCAGCCGGGACTCTAGATGTATTCACAGTTTCACACTCTTATTATATAACTGCTAAATGTAATCCATAACCACTAAACCACCTTAGCCCTCTTCGTTTCATCACCGCTGCTTCCAGCAGCTGCGTTAAGAAAAGTACGGCAACGGAGACAAAAAAAAATAGAATCAAAAGTTAAACAGTCGGGAATTGGTGACGCTAAACACACAGCCGCTGGAAAATCGAAGACTTTGATGACGCTATAAAATCTAGCGACACAAAAACTGGAGGAAGCGGGTGTTTTTTATAAATCCGACGGCGGCAATAAGAAAGATGATGCCTTTGATTATTTGTTTTCCTTTGTTAATTTTAACCGCTGGATGCTGCGGCAACGTCAACCGAAAGAACAGGCCTAACTTGTAGCTCAAACGGATGACATGGATGGAATCAGTGGCGGATCTATTTGGTGCAATAGGGTGTCAAGTGACACCTGTTAAATTTCAATAAATACTAATTTGTTCCTAAAATTATTGAAAAATCAGGAGCTCTGCTGGGAAAAGTATACTTCTGACACCCTTAAACCTCAGCTCGAAAGCCATTGATGACACCCTTAATTATTTTTGACATCTCTTAAATCAATTCTTGGATCCGCCATTGGATGGAATGGATTATCTTAGTCGTGTAAAGAATATCAACTGATTAAGGAGATTTTGACACACTCTTGTAGCTAAAAGCCCAAAACAAAAGAAGCAGAGAGGCTAGTATAAGATATATATGGGATTTTAAGTTTGCAAAGAATCTTTATTTGGGTCTACTATGATAACTTCAGTTTGATATTAAAACGAAAATAAATCTAAGGTAATTTGGATACTTTTCGGTTTAGTAAAAGGACAAAGTTAACTAGAAGAATAATGCTCTCTCTGCTATTTTCTCTATCGTGGATGTCAAGATAAACTTTGTCATCAGCTCGTGTAATCTGATACTCTGATAGCCAATTTGATTGCAGCCAGAGAGATCAGAGACTTCAGTCATATGTCGCTAGGAATGGTCCTGCATGGCTTACATCCCAGATTGCCAAGAAGCATCAGCATCGAGAGCTCCACTAGACAGTGGACAACATGTGCTTCGATTTATCATCTTTTAGTTTTATCATCTTGTATCTCTGATTTCAGGCTCCTGTTGGAGTTTGTTATGTTTTTTCTTCAATTCCGCTGTTTGACAAGGACACAAGTTCATGAATCTAATGACAAAAAAAAATCAAATTCAACAATCCCTAACAGATTGTGTTTTAGTTTGATTTTAGTTTCACTAATTTAATTGATTTTAATTGATTATTGATCATTTGGCTTTTAGTTTCGTTGTAAATATATCTGTTGAGAAAGGGTACGTCGCTGTTAATAAATTAAGGCACTAAAATTACCAATACAATAGTTTATAGACATAGTACAGACTCAAATCATTGTGGTCACGTAAAGAAATACATGAATGTACAAATTGTAGCTTATAGGTCCAACATGATGAGAGCTTTTATATTTTACCATAGGTTTTGTCTTAAACTGGACTGGTGTTTCAACTTATTTGATACATATACTAGCATATACTACACCTTACAAGTCCATTGTTAAGATTTGAGATTAACTTTGTGCTTTAAGCTTAAGAGAATCTAGTCACAAAAACCTTGTCTTTGTTTTATCAGCCGTCAACTTTAAGAGCTCATACAAATGCTAATTATAATCTCTCGGTGTTTTATACAAACCAAAGAGTCATATTCTCTGTCGTAATCAGATGATTTATTATCAAAGATATAGTCTCTTATTTATATTGAACCTTAAACTAGCTATAACTTCATAAAAGGATTTTGTAAAACTTCATAATCGTAGCACACTTCTACAAATCCATCCACAATGTACTTATGTCGATTTGGCTTTGGGATGACAACATGTTTGAGTTCATTTTCTAATATCCATAAACTTAATGTACCAATACTACACCACATGCATATTTATATGCATGATGAGCAAAATTTGTGGAATCCATGTTATACTCTTGTCATTTATGTGTGTGGGGGAATGGGAGGGTGTGATAACTGTGTTTGATTCCAATGTAAAGCTTTGTCTTTGTTAGATGTATTAACAAAAAATGTTAATAAAATGCATTAGGAATTGTTGAGATGTTATATTCATTCTAAGTCACACTTTCTCTTCAATTTCAAAAAGGTTAGAGATAAAGTATCAAAAACAGTAAGCATTGTTTTGTCTTACTACAAATGAGATAGCTAATCAATACGAGTTATCTTATCAGATGTATTAAGATACATGTGTTTGATTCCAATCTAAAGCTTTGTCTTTCTTAAATGTATTAACAAAAATGTTAATAAAATGCATTAAGAATTCTAGAAATGTTATATTCATTCTAAGTCAAACTTTCTCTTCAATTTCAAAAATATAAATGATAAAGTTTATAAAAAAACAGTAAACACTAGTTTGTCTTACTAGAAATGAGATAGATAATCGATACGAGTTATCTTATCAGATGTATTAACTAAAATAAAACAGTAACATTTTCTAAGATTTAAGACTGATGGTTAAGTTTCAAAAATATTTGGGACATTTCAGCAAAAACATACTAGATTGTGATTATGTTTCGAGATAAAAACAATTTTACTTGTAATAATGTTGCAACTAATTTCTAACTGTGTTTGTTTACTTATAAATATGTGTTCGTGCTACTTAATATTCTCTGTAATATATACGTAAAATGATTGAAAGTTTGATCAAATAACACTAATACCTTAAACGCAATTCATATAGTTGTATTATAAGTTTGAATATGGGTTTGATAATTATTGTGGGTCTACATTTTAATATACATAACCAATGGGGTGAAACTAAAATACCTAAAGAGTTACAGCACCCCGTGAAAATTAATTAAAATAATAGCCTTTAAAAAATACTATGCTTATTTTTACTCTTGTACATTACTCATATCTTTCGCCGGATAGTCCTCTCCGCGGAAAGATTAGATTGCCCGTAGTAGTATTCCTTCATAGTCCAACTGAACGATCCATGTCATTTATATATGACTAACAAAGATATTCGATCAGGTGATCAACCTCTTCATCGTTGCTGGTAAGGTTTGCTGCCTCCGTCTTGAAATGGATGGAATCTGTTTCGTGTGTTGTGTTGAAATGGGGGGATGGGATGGGGGGGGGGGGGGGGGGGAGGGGTTGCGATGACTATATTTGATTTTAATCTAAAGCTTTGATTTTTTGTTAAATGTATTAACAAAAATATTTATAAGAGGCATTAGGAATTGTAAAGATGTTATATTCATTCTAAAACACACTTTCTCTTCAATTTCAAAAAGGTTAGCGATAAAGTATCAATAACAGTAAACACGATTTTGTCTTACTAGAAAATGAGATAGATAATCAATACGAGTTATCTTATGTATCAACTAAATTTAAAATAACATTTTCTAAGATTTTTAGACTGATGGCTGAGTTTCAAAAATATTTGGATCTTTTGGCAAAAGCATACTAGATTAGTGATTATATTTCGAGATAAAAAGAATAACAAAAAAAATCATGTTTTTACTTGTAATAAGATGTTGCAACTAGTTGCTAAACCGTATTTGTTTACATATAAATATGTGTTCATGCTACTTTATAATCTCTGTAATGTATAGGTAAATTGATTGAAAGTTTGATCAATTAACACTAATACCATTAAATGCATTTAATATAGTTGTACTATAAGTTTGGATATGGGTTTGATAATTATTGTAAAGATGTTATATTCATTCTAAAACACACTTTCTCTTCAATTTCAAAAAGGTTAGCGATAAAGTATCAATAACAGTAAACACGATTTTGTCTTACTAGAAAATGAGATAGATAATCAATACGAGTTATCTTATGTATCAACTAAATTTAAAATAACATTTTCTAAGATTTTTAGACTGATGGCTGAGTTTCAAAAATATTTGGATCTTTTGGCAAAAGCATACTAGATTAGTGATTATATTTCGAGATAAAAAGAATAACAAAAAAAATCATGTTTTTACTTGTAATAAGATGTTGCAACTAGTTGCTAAACCGTATTTGTTTACATATAAATATGTGTTCATGCTACTTTATAATCTCTGTAATGTATAGGTAAATTGATTGAAAGTTTGATCAATTAACACTAATACCATTAAATGCATTTAATATAGTTGTACTATAAGTTTGGATATGGGTTTGATAATTATTGTGGGTCTACATTTTAATATACATAAACAATGGGGTGAAACTAAAATACCTAAAGAGTTACAGCACCCCATGAAAATTAATTAAAATTATAGCCTTTAAAAACAAAATAAAACTATGCTTAGTTTTACTCTTGTACATTACTCATATCCTTCGCCGGACAGTCCACTCCGCGGAAAGATTAGATTGCCCGTAGTAGTATTCCTTCATAGTCCAATTGAACGATCCATGTCATTTATATATGACTAACAAAGATATTTGATCAGGTGATCAACCTCGTCATCGTTTCTGGTAAGGTTTGCTGCCTCCGTCTTGAAATGGATGGAATCTGTTTCGTGTGTTGTGTTGAAATGGGGGGATGGGGGGATGGGGGGGGGGAAGAGGGGTTGCGATGACTATATTTGATTTTAATCTAAAGCTTTGTTTTTTTTTTGTTAAATGTATTAACAAAAATATTTATAAGAGGCATTAGGAATTGTAAAGATGTTATATTCATTCTAAGTCACACTTTCTCTTCAATTTCAAAAAGGTTAGCGATAAAGTATCAATAACAATAAACACGATTTTGTCTTACTAGAAAATGAGACAGATAATCAATACGAGTTATCTTATGTATCAACTAAATTAAAACAATAAAATTATCTAAGATTTTTAGACTGATGGTTGAGTTTCAAAAACATTTTGGATCTTTTGGCAAAAGCATACTAGATTAGTGATTATATTTCGAGATAAATAGAATAACAAAAAAAATTCATGTTCTTACTTGTAATAAGATGTTGCAACTAGTTGCTAACCGTATTTGTTTACTTATAAATATGCGTCCATGCTACTTTATTTTCTATGTAATGTATACGTAAATTGATTGAAAGTTTGATCAATTAACACTAATACCATTAAATGCAATCTATATACTATATTAAAAGGTCTTATTCTAGAGTTCTCAACCTATCCACGTAGGATTGGAAAATCAGCCTATCACAAGGTTTTAAATTGACATGTCATCACATGCCTTTATTCTTCTTCGAACAAGGCGATAGAGATTTAACTCCGTTAAACCAATAGTCTCTTCACCTTTTTTTTGACCGTCTCACTTTCATCATTTGATTACAGTCTGTGCTCATAGTCTGTCTGTCTCCCTCCACTTCTGCTCGCAGATCCATTAAACTGAAGATAAAGCTTTGGCCTTCATTGATATCTCCCTTATGGTAACCTACTTCTTCAAATCCCCAAATTTCACTCTATACATATTATTCCCGTCTGTCTCTGTCAACAATTCCACATACCGGAAATTGAAACCACCGTATGCCGGCTGATAAAATGGCGAGACTCTTCCGCCATCGGGATTAGCTCAGTATCAAGAAGAAGGGAGGATTCATGTCATGGGCATCACCCTCTTTCTTCCCCCAAATTTCTTCCAAATCATTTTTTTTACAAGGGACTGGACCTCAAATACAAAGGCGTTCGCCGGAAACAAAGTGGAGACGATGGAGGAGAGAAAGAGTGGTCAGGAATTGTCTCTGTAATATTCATCCAGCTTGGCTTCTTGGTTTCTGAGTTGTAATCTTCTTCGTTCTTCTCATTATGCTTATCGTTATTGGCCGTGTAGATGGGACCTACCATCTTCTTCTACTATATACAATAAGATCTCTTGATTAGAGTTATAGTTGAATAACAATACAAAAACAATATCTCTGTTTTTTTCGTCTTAAGTGTTTTTTTTCCTTTCTGGTCTATTTTATTTTTGATTTGCAGGTGGACATTTTCCTTGATCATTCTCTATTTTGGATGCCTCTAATGTCGATTGCGAAATCTCAAGAGGAAGAGCCTCACACATTTTCTTTCAGGTTAGTTATTCTATGTTTGTCATTAAGTATAAGTCTGTAGAGCTAATGATTACAGAGAGGCCTTCAATGGCGTACCACAGAGAACTGGTATGTTATCTGTCTCCTTTATCAAACCACTTTTATAATAACTTCTGTCATTAGACTTTACCAATTACCACACTTACTGTTGCATGTGTTGATCGCGAAGGCCACAACGTCATAGATATTCAATGACCTCACCATAACCCTCAACGAAAAAGGTAAGTTACTCTCACCATTAGAGCTAAACACGAATGTCATATATGTTTAACGCCACCAAATAATGGTTATACTCCCAATCTTGGTAAAAAAGATTTCTTTTGTTAGAAATTTAAAATTAGTCGTAACGTGTGTCTGAAAAGTGCAGACGGTTCACAACGACACCTCGATCGTATTACGATACCTAGATCCTAGATAATGACGTGAAGGGTACAAATAGCTAAATTCTATATACTATATTAAAAGGTCTTATTCTAGAGTTCTCAACCTATCCACGTAGGATTGGAAAATCAGCCTATCACAAGGTTTTAAATTGACATGTCATCACATGCCTTTATTCTTCTTCGAACAAGGCGATAGAGATTTAACTCCGTTAAACCAATAGTCTCTTCACCTTTTTTTTGACCGTCTCACTTTCATCATTTGATTACAGTCTGTGCTCATAGTCTGTCTGTCTCCCTCCACTTCTGCTCGCAGATCCATTAAGGGAGGATTCATGTCATGGGCATCACCCTCTTTCTTCCCCCAAATTTCTTCCAAATCATTTTTTTTACAAGGGACTGGACCTCAAATACAAAGGCGTTCGCCGGAAACAAAGTGGAGACGATGGAGGAGAGAAAGAGTGGTCAGGAATTGTCTCTGTAATATTCATCCAGCTTGGCTTCTTGGTTTCTGAGTTGTAATCTTCTTCGTTCTTCTCATTATGCTTATCGTTATTGGCCGTGTAGATGGGACCTACCATCTTCTTCTACTATATACAATAAGATCTCTTGATTAGAGTTATAGTTGAATAACAATACAAAAACAATATCTCTGTTTTTTTCGTCTTAAGTGTTTTTTTTCCTTTCTGGTCTATTTTATTTTTGATTTGCAGGTGGACATTTTCCTTGATCATTCTCTATTTTGGATGCCTCTAATGTCGATTGCGAAATCTCAAGAGGAAGAGCCTCACACATTTTCTTTCAGGTTAGTTATTCTATGTTTGTCATTAAGTATAAGTCTGTAGAGCTAATGATTACAGAGAGGCCTTCAATGGCGTACCACAGAGAACTGGTATGTTATCTGTCTCCTTTATCAAACCACTTTTATAATAACTTCTGTCATTAGACTTTACCAATTACCACACTTACTGTTGCATGTGTTGATCGCGAAGGCCACAACGTCATAGATATTCAATGACCTCACCATAACCCTCAACGAAAAAGGTAAGTTACTCTCACCATTAGAGCTAAACACGAATGTCATATATGTTTAACGCCACCAAATAATGGTTATACTCCCAATCTTGGTAAAAAAGATTTCTTTTGTTAGAAATTTAAAATTAGTCGTAACGTGTGTCTGAAAAGTGCAGACGGTTCACAACGACACCTCGATCGTATTACGATACCTAGATCCTAGATAATGACGTGAAGGGTACAAATAGCTAAATTGTCTTGGGGATCTTGCTGGCGAGCAGTATCTATTCCAGATTCGGCCGTCACTTTCAGGTAAGCTTATAAGACCACTCATTTTGGATTTGCAACTAATAATGGGATCGTCTATTTCTTTGCTTTTGTATTTACTGAAGCTTTTGCTTACTCATCATTAGTAATGGAGTCTTTGGTTGTGTTTCAAAAAAAAAATCTCTTCTGTTTTGTGTGGATTAAAATTCTTTATGATGAGCATTAATAGGATTTTGAAGTAATGGAGTCTGTTTGTAGCGATTGTTTAGTCTCATTACAAGTGTCTTATGCAGTTATGTATTTTGTAGAGTTACAAGATGACTTTAGTTTTGTTCAATGTGAAGGTACAGGTTTACTGTACTTTTTATGGTCATTACCAGAGCAACTTTTTAGTGATTCTGTACCAAAACAATGATGGCGACTTTTAGTCTTTGACTTTTTGAGTATCATCATTTCATTTCATTACCGATCTTTGGAGAAAACATATATCTTAATCTCAATTTTTTTTGTGTATTTGCAGGATGGATTTGGAGTCTCGAGACAATAATAGCAGTCCTTGATGCTCAAATGGACTATATAACTTCAGTATGTGTTAATTATGTTTATATAAGGCAAAAACACAGAATGATATGATATATATAACTAATTCTAACCTGTTTCCTACAAAATTTATATATTTCATTTTTTTCTCAGCAAGTCCATAGAGACAATTTAGTTTTTTTTTGACAATTTAGTTTCATCTTCATAAAGTTACAGAGTGGCATAGATTATGTTGGACTTACCAATCTACAGCCAAAATCTAGAGTCATATTCACCACTATTTCACCATATATATATATATATATGGTGTAAATTTTGTTTGACTTACAAATGTACACACAAACTATAGTTGACCATTGTATTTGAAATTGTTGAATTTTCATTACACATAAAAGTTTGCTACTTGAATTGCTGGATATGTTGTGGTTATCCAATTGTAAAATTATATCAAGCTAAGAATATTTAATTCATCAGTTACTAAATACAAAAAAAAATATTGTTAGTTAGCGGTACTTACCGACTTATCAGACGACTTCATGTTCACAAAAATTATTCATTTTAAATCCAACAGATCTTTCAAAATTAATATGTATACATTTTCATGTCTAAGTAGGTAACATTACCTGCCGGGGTAGTAATATCGTCATCCTGCCCAGAAAAAAAAGTCAATTAATCATGCAAACTAAAGCATCTGTAGATTGAAAAACACTGACGAAGTCATTAATCACCACAATCCAGAAACTACAACAAAGCTTATAGTTGGCCTATTAAGCAGAATACAATAATTATATTTTTAATATATGTTCCATTTTTTTGAATTTTTAAACACTATTATAGACCAACATTGTAAAGCTTTCTCTATGTGATAACCAAATATCCAATATTTAGGGAGCTGCAAATCAAAAATAATTTGAAATATGAATTTGTCATGGTGACACACACTAACTCTTAAATATATAAAGGTAAAAACAACAAGTTAAAAGTGCAATACTTCTTCCAATTCAATTTAATTTTAGTTGTATAGTAAAAATTTCGTTAAAATAAATGTTATCTTAGAATTTCAATACAGATCTTATTAACATTATTATCCTGTTTATTTTCTTAACTGGTTTAATATGGTTAATTGTATAGGTAACAATATTTTTATTTTAGAAAGATACAAAATAAATAGAAAACCCTAATCTATATACATAAACTTAAACCGATAACTAAAATAAAACAGAAAAATATATTATAAATAATATATTTACAAGAAAGCTAACGTTTGCTTTATCACCAGTGGCACAGTTTTACTTTGTCAACACAACAGAAAGCATCAAACACTTTAAAGAAAGAATAAAAGTCAAATTTAATGCATGAACTTAAGCAAAAAAACACCAAACTGTGCATGTATTTATGAATATAGTTTTGTTATTTTTGCAAACTTATGAAAGCTACATGAAAAATTTAAATAACAAAAATCAGTGCACATAAATGTTAAACGTTAAAAATGTAAAATTATAAAAAAATTAAAACCCAATTATCCGCGCGGAAAAACGACCTAGTTAATATAATTGTATTATAAGTTTGGATATGGGTTTGATGATTATTGTGGGTCTACATCTTAATATACATAACTAATGGGGTGAAACAAAAATACCTAAAAAGTTACAACATCCCGTGAAAATTAACTACAATAATTATATTTATTAAAAAAAACAAACCTATGCTTGATTTTACTCTGTACATCACTGATATCCTTCACCGGATAATCCTCTACACCAAAGGATAAGATTGTCCTTAGTGGCATTCCTTCAAAAGCCAACTGAACGATCCATGTCATTTATATTTGGCGGACGAACAAATTCGATCAGGTAATCAACCTCGTCATCGTTGCTGGTAAGGTTCGCTGCCACTGTCTTGAAATGGATGAACCGGTCCTTTATTTCCAGATACATGGCAGTGAAGATGCATAGAGAGATAATCAGAAGGCTGTAAAGGGCAAGCTTGAATTCTTAAATTGTATTTTTCTCCCGAGCTTTCGAGTCGAATTCGTGCATGCAAGACCACCATCGTGTTTCTCTCGTCAAGACGAATTTGTATCCACCAAAATCGCCGCAATCGGAGCCCGACGAAGCCGCAATCGCCTCCGGAAGATCAGCCTTCGCGTGCACGTGAAACCGACGCCATTATCTGAACAATGGACAAAGTTGCAATATAGTTGTAATATATCGGAGCCTGGACGAAGCCGCAATCGTCTCCACTGCCGCCGCGCCCGATCACCGTCTGTCCGCCGCCGGGTATCCAACGCCGCGTCGCTGCCGCCCGTCCGCCGCCGCCGGTGACTTTCCTGTAAGCCACCGCCCTTCTGCCGTCACCGCCGGTGACTCGCCGGCGACTCACCAACTCGGCCGAGTCGACCCGGTGAGTCAACTCGGTGACTCGGTTAACTGGTTGATTTGACTGGTTTAATTGATTTAATTCGATTTTGAGTTGGTTTGGTTAAACTGATCGGTTATTGGAAATTGGTTTCGGTTAGGGTTGAACCGGGTTGCAATTAATTATGGTTTGGTTTAATTAAATTTGAAATCGGTTAAGGATTAACCAGACGGTTATGTCAAATTAATTTATGGTCAAGTGTTGACCGGCTTGGTTCAGAGTTGACCGGATTGACATTTGACCAGCGGGTTGATTTTTCCGTAAATGTCCGTTTGAGCCGTTTGAAGGCCGTTCTGACTCGGAATCTGATTTCAGATTTTTGAAGTCTATTTGAGCAGTTGGAGTTCATAGACATCACTTCTCTTCATTGCTAAGGTGAGGGTTACTCTGTTAAATCCCGAGCTAGTTTAGTACTACCATTCTGAAAAGTTTAGTTTCAAAACATGATAATCTCTATGAATCGAGTCAGTTTGAGAGTCTTGTTTGCTCATTACTGTTATTGATTGTTAAACCGGAAATAAGGGTCTAGAGGATTCAACGATTGTGTGAAATGATTGATGCTGAGCACTGTTATATATTTGTATATACATAGTTATGAGTAGGGACTATGTGATGGGCGTGAGTTTCAGAGATGTCTGGGATTCGACGCTACGGTGTGATATGGGCGTGAGTTCAGAGATGTCTGAGCTTCGATGCTGCGGTGTGGGCGTGAGCTCAGAGACGTTTGAGCTTAGACGCTACTGTTTGGAGCGTGGTGCAGAGACATTTGCATTCGACGCTATAGTGGGCAGGGGTACAGAGACAGACTGTACTAGCAACGCTTCAAGTATATATATCCTTATGAGGAATTGCGGTAGGCTATTATCGCATTGGTTGTAGCATGTCTAGTCCACTAGGCATATATTGATTGTTCTGTGTGGTGTAGACACCGTTTTTGTTTCATGCTAGAACTAGACCTATATTTTTGTAGTGCTATGAACTGAGTTCGTGGTTTGCGGTTTAGCATTCCATACCTCACTGGGCGATTCCTCTGTCGCTCACCCCTCTTCTTTTCCCCTTTTAGATGAGACCGATGAGCAGCAGTGATTATATCGGACCGGTGCTTTTGGGCTTTTACTACTATCAGACTTTGGACTTCTATCGCTAGTATCGTTTTATCGCTTTTGGGCCTTCGGGCTTCTATCTATTGTTTATACTTGTTTCGTATTTCAGACTTTCGGTTTATGTCACACTTCATATTTCGGATGTTATCGTTGTTGGGCCTTTAGGCCTTATGCTATCTTATTGACTTTTATATTATGATGAAGATTATTAGTATTATTTCGGTTGTACTATTATTTAATTTCCGCTTTTATTAATTTATTATATTTCGGAAGTGACAGATGTCACAGTCCCTTTGTACCTCGTGACGTGTTGGCCTATATGGGTTTATATGAGAGCAAGACTTAGGTTCACCTCCTAAGGTGAACCTTTAAATTCACCATACTTTTGACCACCAATCAAAGTGCCATGTAGATTAATAATAAAATAATATTTTTTTTTTCTTTTTAAATACTTTTAAATCCAAGAAAAACCATTAATTAAACTCTAAATACTAAATTATAAACCCTAAATCTAAACCTTAACTCCTAAACCCAAATCCTATACCTTAAACCCTAAATTCTAAACCTAAACCCAAACTCTATACTATAAGCCCAAATCGTATATCCTAAACCCAAACTGTAAATCTTAGACCCTCAACTCCTATCGAAAATCCTAAACTCAAACTTTATGGTGGGTTTAGATTTTAGAGTATAAAGTTTGGTTATAAATTATTTTAAAAGAGATTTTAGATAATTATTGTTCTTAATCTGAAAAAGGATAAAAGAGAGTAGAAGTACAGATGCAAAATTTCAAGACTGTAATTCAAGCTAAGAATTACTTAGGAACAGTTTCATGTTATCAAACTTCAACAGAATTTTCAAAACCTAATTGATAGAAAAAAAATATTACGGTCTATTTTTTCTAAGGTGTCATCTCTTATATTTGTTAAGTTATTTTTCTTTCTTTAGTTTCCTTATTTACTAATCATACGTGACAATTTGATTGCTATTAATTATAGAGATAAATTTATAGCGAACCTAAGTTTTGTTCTTTATATGATACTCCCACTAAGTTTTGTTCTTTATATGATACTCCCACTCTGTGACAGCATTATCTACTAGCTGTCCGGTTTACTCGACATTGGTTAATTATTATCTTTATGCATTTTGGTTTAGCTTTATCGTTTAGTCTTTTGGTTTAGCAAAATTATATGTAATCTCTTTCCCGTTTACGGGAATCAATCAAACAAATAAACAGTCTTCTTAAACCTAATCTCTTCAGTGACAAAAAAAAAAAAAAACCTAATCTCTCTGTTCATCATCTTCATCATCCACAGTTGAATCTCTGCTCTTAAACTTGGCTCTGATACCAATGAGACAGGAAAGTGGGTTGATAGATAAATCCTTTCGGTAAACTCACCGAGAGTCTAGAAAAAAGGGAATCAAAGCCTAGAAAGTGACCACTGAGGAAGAAGGATCACTTCGAAGACATTGTGCTTCATATGAGAAGCGAATCCGTGAACTGGAACAATGTCTCGCCGATGATTATCTAATGGGACAGAGGAATATTAATAATACAGATGCGTCTGGCTTAAATCTAATGAAAGCAGAGGCTTCAGGTGACGTGGAAGGCAGCAAAGCTCATGTATCTGGTTCGGAGCACATGGATGAGGAGGGCTCATGTGTTTCAAATCTTTCTAGCAAACAGCAATGTAAAGCCCCGGAACGTATGGATGAGGATATGGTGGATTCGTCTCCGGTACTCAGTCATCAGCTTGATTCATCAATGCTGGAAAGCCAGCAAAACACTGAGAGGTGGAAAGGGTAACGCAGAAGGGGATGTGGGTGTGTTTCTAAGTAATAGTTCGACAGCCGAGAGGTCACCAAATTCTTTGAATAATAATGTGGCAACTGGAATATAGATGCCAAACACAGTGATAATATTATTTTGGAACTTAGAAAAGAGCTGATGGAAACGTCCAGTAAACTGAGGGAATCAGAGTCCAAGCTTAATGGAGCTATGGAAGAGGTAGCCAGTCTGAGCGGAGAGTTGGAAATGAATCAGAAGCTTCTCGAAGAATCCCAGGTTTTGCAGCTACTTCTTCCTTTTTCTTTTCTCTAATCCTTCCAACACTGGTACTCATTGCACTGCTAGTGTAGGAGTTAGTCTTTACTTTTTGGTATGTTATCTTGTGATATATGTACACGTCAAGTTCTTAGTATCCAAAGTGATGGATTGATGTCATGGAAGAAACTCCTCCTCAGGTAAAAGAAAAAAAAATGTAAATACTTGATAAGTAACAATTACCGGACAGGACCTTGTTACATTTGTGGGTGTTGGGTTTCATTTGTCTCCTAACATATTTTATTTCATCTTTATTCTCTGTACAGCTGATGATCCCTGGTCTTTAGTTTAACTCTAATCTGATTTAGTTTATGTGTCAGTTTTTCCATAATTTTTGATAATTTTGTTTATTTGTCATGTTTTTCATAATTTTAGGTAATTTATTTATATATTATATTTATAATAATTTTAGTTTTGACTATTTAATATTCTCCATAGTTTAGGTTATTTTCTATTTGTCGTGTTCTTGTAAATTCAAGTATAAATTGGCACAATAAGATAGTTTTGTATTAGTTACAGATAATATGATGCTTGTTCATGCATTAGTATACGGTTTTTCCAAATTTCCTTAAAAGAAACTCTGTTAATTCTTCCGTCAAATCATTGACTTCTTCTATTTAATTAGTAATTTAGGGAATATTTATTATAATTATACGAAATATCATAAGTCTTGTTGCATGGTGGTTATGTGCATTATGTGTTAAATTATACAGAGGGAGAAAGATAAAAATATACAGAATACTATTTGATAATTCGCACCCTGCACGGTGATCTTTCCAAAGCCTATCCAAACATACAACTTCCTAATATAAAGGAAATTACAATCTCAGATTAAAAACTTACAAATATTATTTCCAATTATTATTAAATTTGTCTTACAGAAACAAAACAAGAGCCCTAGCTAACCTTTTGACTCCAACGATGTCAATAAGATTCGGAAAGATCTTCTTCTTCTTCTTTGTTGCCCTGGTCTTGTTTGTGGAAGCTTCACATGCTCGTTATCCCCAGCCACGACTGATAAACGGTGAAATAGTCGAGCTACAGCCTATGATGAAGAAAGTGGTTGATATGGAAGAGATAGCCAAGAAAAGGGCGAAATTGAGATTCATTGGTAACACCAGACGTTTTCGAGCTCGGAAACCAAGTTTGATTGGGATGAGTATGTGGGGGACTTAGATTAATTAGGTTTTCAAAATCTGCATAATGTTTCTTCTTTTTTTTCCTGTTTAATTATTTAATAAATGTTTCTCCAAGCTTTTTACTTTAATTTCTTTGTACGTACCATCGGAAAAAAGTCCAATCAATGTGATTTTTTTGGTCAAAATTTTATTTAGTTTTTCTTTTAAGTTATAATTAGTTTATTATTATGAATTTACTACTAAATAATGTTACATTCACTAGTTTTCTTTGTACCATCGATCTCTCTGTATTTATATTTGATCATTGTCTCAACAGCAAAGACTCCCACTGAGAAAGACTCTTTCTTCCTACTACTATCTTTTGATAAAGTGGTTGATATGGAAGAGATAGCCAGGAAAAAGGCGAAATTGAGTACATTGGTAACACAGACGTTTTCGAGTTTGGAAACCAAGTTTGATTGGGATGAGTATGTGGGGGACTTAGATAAATTAGGTTTCCAAAATCTGCATAATGCTTCTTCTTTTTTTCTGCCTAGTTATTTAATCAGTGTTGAGCTTTTTTACTTTTAATTTCTTCGTACCCTCGAAAAGAGTCCAATCACTGTGATTTTTTTTGGTCGAATTCTTATTCCGTGCTCTTTAAGTTAAGTTATATAATTGGTTGGTAGTTTATTATTATGAATTCACTGCGAATTAATGGTACATTCACTCTGAATTAAAACAAACTCTGTATTTATATCTGATCATCATCTCAACAGCAAAGACTCCAGTGACTTGTTCCTACGATCTTTTGAGAATTTACTGTTTACGATTTTACTTTGCAAGTGTGGTCTGTTTATGTTTACTTTAAATTGATTATACTGATTCTATGTTTTAGCTAAAATATAGCTTTCATGGTGCTGAGACAATGATGTTATTGTCTCACTAATCTGACTTCTTCTAGCTAAGGAACTGATCAAGGATGACTATAAATTCATTATCAAAACATGTTTCTTCAGTTCCCTGTGGGGTTCAGCGACCAAGAGACAAATCTGATTCACAAGGAGGTATCTACACAAATCATCTATTATATGCATCACCATCTTCCTCTGATATGTTGGACAAGAACTTTGGCAAGGACGTGATCCGGGGGAGATGCAAGAGCAAATCGCTGAACGAGTCTTTCCTTAACATGCCATGTGATCTGCTGCCGGAAGCTGGATCAAGAACTCTGTTGTTGTTACTGTCCGGAACTACTCACCTTCACATCACCGAGTTCAGACTTCAGTCCGCCAGAGTTTTCCACATTGAGCTGTGAGTTTGCAGCGACGTTGAGATCCTTGTACAAGAGGTTGAATAAAGAATCAACTCTGTTTTGGAGTTCGTGCTTCTCATTTTTTCTTTGAGTTCTTGCTTCTCATTTTTTCTTCTTTCTTGGGAAAATCGTAGCTCCATTAATGACAATGAAGATGTCTAAAGAGACAAATATACAGCATATCTTTCAGAATAGTAACACTGACCTCGTACATGGTGGAACTCGCACCAGAACCGTCCTGATCCAAAAGTAGACACAGAGAACATCAGAAAACAAGAAGACAGAAATAGTTCAAGAACAAATATATGTTTTGTCTGGTTATTCTTATGAAACAAAGATATTGTGAACAAAAGAAGATAAGTTGCTCTAAAACATTTTAACAGAACAAGTGATTAAACAACAAAAGTTTATTGTATTATCTCAGTTTCTCAGGAACACTCGAATGACTAGTGAAGACGATTAACATTGAATTTTGAGCTGTCGCCAAAAAGGATTTCACATTCCATCCTGTCAAATGTAATTGTATGTGCTCCCAGGTCAAAACCGATGTTATGGTTCTGCTGAGCTGAAGCACCAATCACGTTCAGACTACGGGTAAGCGTCCTGATCACGTTCAAGCAAAATTTACTTGGTGAAAACTTGGTAAACAGAAATGGATGCCAAGAGTCTGTTTACCAAGTTTTCACCAACTAAATTTTGTTTAAACGTGATCAGGATGCTTACCGGAAGGCTGAACGTGATTGGTGCTTCAGCTCAGCAGAACCATAACATCGGTTTTGACCTGGGAGCACATACAATTACATTTGACAGGATGGAATGTGAAATCCTTTTTGGCGACAGCTCAAAATTCAATGTTAATCGTTTTCACTGATTCCCCGGATATGCATGAGAAACTGAGATAATATAATAAACCAAGATTACATTGTTGCTCAAAGATTGGTTTGTTCTTGTTATTCCACATTTATGGATACTGTACAGCTTTGAATATTGAGTCATTCACTCCAAACTTCACTTCAATATTTTCTTAGTACATTGTTGCTCAAAGATTGGTTTGTTCTTGTTATACCAGATTTATGGATTTAAACTTGTACCATTATCTTTCTCTAGAAACAGGCCAGATTTTGTTGAAATAAACTTCATATGAATAATTACCTATCAACCAACTATAACTTGATGCAAGAATTTCACAAAATCAAAACCCACTATAGATTAAATGTAAAAATCTTGGAGCACCATTAATTAATTAAATAATCCAACAACCCAAAAAAAAAACATTAGGCTATCAACGTACACATCCCGCATCACATTAAGCCAATAAAATACATTGTCTACTTAGGACGAAAACCAATCTACTGGTCTTCGAAAAAACAAACTGGTGTAGTTCGCTCTTCGACAGAAGCAGAACACAGAGCTCTCACATTAGCTGCAGCAGAGCTCAAATGTTCTCTTTCTCTAATGTCTGAACTCGGGCTGAAGTCATCTGAGATTCCGGTTCTGTACTGTAAAAGAAAAAATGTATGTAAATACTTGATTCAGGTAACAATAACCGGATATACACCTTGTTAGATTTGTGGGTGTTGGGTTTCATTTGTCTCCTATATTATTTTATTTCATATTTATTTTTTCTGTACAGCTGATGATTTTTAATCTTTTACCATTGTACACACTCTGCTTTGCTCTAATAAAAGATTTAATATAGTTTTAAATATAAAACTGATAAAAAATGTGTATGATAAATAAGGGAATGACTACATAAACAAGTTTCTTCATATCTATGTGGGGGTTAGTGACCAAGAGACAAATTTGATTTACAAGAAAAAACAGAAAAGCTACTAGTTCAGGTTCCTATACTTGCCAAATAATCAAAAAGAAAGGAGGAATCTACACAAATCATCTATTATATGCATCACCATCTTCTTCTGATATGTTGGTCAAGAACTTTGGCAAGGATGCAATCCGGGGGAGATGCAAGAGCAAATCGCTGAACGAGTCTTTCCTCAACATGCCCTGTGGTCTACTGCTGGAAGCTGGATCAAGAAGAACTCTATTGTTGTTATTGTCCGGAACTATCCCCTTCACATCACTGAGCTCAGACTTCAATCCACCCGAGTTTTCCACATTGAGCTGTGAGTTTGTAGCTACGTTGAGATCCTTGTTGTACAAGAGGTTGAATAAAGAATCAACCCTTGGCATGAGAGACTTCTCATCTGGTGGTGCATCGAACTGGACATTGTCACTTAGCAACTGCTGTTTCATGCTCTCGAATTGCTCCAGATGGTTTCCACCAGCTGAATCAGAGAGAAGTCCGACGAAATCGCTCACTGACATGGATTGTTGTAGTCCAGGTACTTTAATCTGACTCGAATCAGCTATGTTTCCTGGATCAGATAGCACTGCAAGGAAATCACTAACTGACATAGATTGCTGTAGTCCAGCTACTTCTTCAGCCTGACTCGAATCACTTGTATTTTCAGGATCAGAGAGAACTGCAAGAAAATCACTCAGTGACATAGATTGGCGTAGTCCCATCTGAACACAGTCCCGGTCCGTTGTGTTTCTTGAATTGACTGCTTCGTTGGCACGAGCATCTATCACTAGAGATGATGAATAAAACAAAGAAGCAGAATAAGAATACACGTTCACTTTAATTTAGCTCAACAGAACTGGCAAGTTAAACGAGAAGTTATCACAATACCTGAGCTGGGAGATGGTGCTTCATGAGACAGATACATATGTTCATCAGAGGATGATTGAGCCCCAACAGGAGATGCTAAGTTCTGAGTCCCAGATATTGAAGGACCTGTGCTAAGATTAAAGTTCCCAAAAGGATTACCCTTTGATTCGTTGGGATCCTCAAAGATAGATGGCCGTGCATCAACAAAGTAGGGATAGTCCATGATTATCACTGGCTCACGGCTTAAAAACAAGAGGCGATGATCACACTGAACAAGCTTTTCCACATGCCTGTTCATTATCCCTTCACCACACTGCAGAAAATGCTTCCTAACAAATCAAAATTAGAAATATCGTTAGCTAAAGCTAGGATCACATAAACACTATCCAGTCACAAAATGTATGTACCTACCTGTGCATACTGGCTTGGCCATCGGTAAAATCTGAAGTTGCCTGCCACAAAGTATGTTTCCTAGGCTGTGGGTTTGTTTCCCGGAAAAACAGAGGCTGCCTAGAAAGCTGAAACAAAAAAAGAAGAAACCAGAGATTAGAGTTTTAACAAAAGCATTAGGATGCACTTATAAAAAAATCATGAGTGAGTCTTGTACCAGGAGAGTCAACGTCCCAGGTCCTTCTTCAGGACAGTTTGCCTTCAACCCCACAATATCCGACCATTGGATCTCGATTTTACTCTTGAGACCTCCTTGCAACACTTCCCAAACAAGTTTGTGTTTTGCAAAGTAACACTTCGCCACCAAATCACCTTCATACCTCGATTTATACTATTAAAAAAAACAGAACCATGTACACAAGTCAGATCTTGAAACACCACCACGAAACATATAATCAAATAAAAATAAGGCAAAAACAAACCTCCCACTGCCCGATCTTCAAAAGGGTGGCGGGAAAGTTGGAAGCTTTCAGCTTCTCAATACTATTCGATCCACCAGCAGCAGTAGTAATACATTTACTCTCTTGTTTAACACCAGAAGGGTCATCACCACTCTGCGTTAGCCTCATCTGTATCAAATCTAGTAAAGATGGACTCTTTCTAAGGCTAAGTCCGAGAGGACTCGGCTCATCAAGTGGGTTATACTTGTTCGGTGCCATTCTCCATAACTGATTCAATTGCAACAATAACAGTAATTAGCTAAAAAGGAGCAAACTTTATATCAAATTATCGATGAGAGTAGACAGATTAGCTTAGTTGGGGATTAGAGAGAGAAAGAACAACAAACCCTAGATCGCTTGTTGAGAGGACCGTGCTCTTCTTCTAAACCATCCTCCAGCTTCACCGGCAGCTCGTCTCGGCACTTCTTCGCCGCCGATTTAGACTCTGGATTCCTCATTTCCACCATTCGAAAGAAGAAACCTTTTCTCCAGAATCAGATAACGAATTCACGAAAACCAAAAAAGGAGGAATCTTTTCACAGAGAATCAGCAAACACTTGAAATTTAGAGTAGATCTCTCTCTCTCTATCTCTTTCTATTTGATTGAAACGGTGGATTCTCCTGGCGGCTATCGACGCGAGTATCTGGCTATGTAGTGCCACGCGCTATCGTCATTTGATTAAAAAGCAAATTGGAGTTTTTTGAAATTACGGGATTAGTCACCGCTTTGTGGCTCTAGAGGAGGGGTAATATAGTCATTTAGATATTTTATTGATTAGCTGACGGACGGAGGGCCAGTAGTTGTGGATAATGGATATACTAGGTGGGGCACGCATTTGCTTATTCCTTTGACGGCTATGGATAGAGAACGTGCCACATGTTTGTTACTTGTCACCCACTAGTTGATTTACTAAACTTTTGTTGAAGTCTAGTCGACAATGTGTTGTTAAGCCACTTACGGTATTCAAAACATAAATTGATTACATTCTCATCTTAATCCTATACAAACCAAATCAAATCGAATATTTGTCAACTTGGTTTACCAAACGTAGAACAACACTATGAGGAAACGTATTTTTAACTTGGAAGAAGAATATTAAAAAATTTGATTTCCCATTCTGATTGTGGGAGAATAGAACAAGACTTTGAAACTTCCTTTAAAATCAAGTAGAAAATAGAATGAAATTCCTTAAACCCCATCAGTAAATGTCAACAAAAATATCATCCAATAACTCATAAACTTTTTAAAAACAAATATCATAAACATACTTACCCGTAAAACGGTCAAATGGGAACATATTCATTTTAATCCTTTGACACGTCTCAAATTTAGTATCAGTTATAATATAGAAAGCAAATCTCCAGAACTAGAATAGTATTTTGATGGTAAAAGAAGTTTGTTCTGTCTGAGATATGCGTTCCATGCTGCCACATACATGATTTTGAGGGAGAGAAACAGAGTAAAACATGGAGAGAAGTTGATGCCAATATCTGTGATCAAGAAGATTGCTGATAAGAGTATTAGAAACAAGCTCAGTCTGATGAAGATGAAGGGAGGGAAGGGTATGGAGAGACTATTCTTCAGTTTTGGTTCCAAACAAGAGTGTAGATAATTTTTGAGAAAAGTAATAGGCGTTTTCTTTTGAGTTCTGCGTTAAAAAATTTCTACTGTAAAAAGATTTTTTGAATAAATTTAAAATTCATTCGTAAAAAAAAAGTAGTAAAATAAGTTCCCTCGCATTTTGTCTTGATAAATGTAAGTTTACTCATAGACATGAGCACATACCATCGTCATCTCTCTAATTGCAAAAAGCTTGAAAATGATTTCTATTCAACGATATTCAGTGTGACAATGTTATAGGTCCTTTATCCACGGACGTCCCTCTCCTATGGGGAATGACGATGCAGAATTTTTTTTGACTAATAGCTATTCTTGTCAAATTATAATAAGTCACAAACAATACAGAAATGCCATCTTGCATCTTCTTTCTCCTCATCGCTCTTTTTCATATTGCGTAAGGAATTGATTCTTGTTTCAAGCTATCCTCTTCAACCTATCAACCCCATTTGAAAAAAAAAATTGAAAGAAAAAGAAAAGAAGAGGGAGCAACTTTGTAAATGGAGGATGATATAGTAATACCCTTAAACGTTTCTTGATCCCTTCTTCACCATTTAAGATCAATATTTCCTTAAAATCATAATGCCTGTGCCAGATCCAGGGGCGGGGCGCGTATTCATCTTTCTCATAACCTTGTTTCTCTTCTTATCAATAGCTGTCGGAGGAGGTTGTCTAATTGCATACACAATCCTCCCTTATCCTCCAGTTTGGCTCTCTTACCTTGGCATTTTCTTTGTTTGTCTCCCTTGGTCCTTTTGGATCCTAACCTTTGCATACCGCATTCTCTCCCGCACTTTTGGATTTAGGATGGTCATTGGTTCCGGTGGTACCAGTAACAATGCGAATGTGGAGCCCAAGCCACGGGATGTAGATCCCCCAGAACAATCTTTAGAGCCTCGCAATGATGATCCTGAGGCGATAGCTCACCCACAAGGACACGTTGAAGGGAATCAATCGAAGAAAAGAATATCAACCTCCAGCAATTCTACTGTCGGTTCACATGAAAGTGAGATGCCACTAGCCATTTCTATGGGCTCATGATCATATATGTTTTGATATGAAAAAAGAATCTTGAAATAGATAGCATCGTGATGGAGATGCTAAGCAGCCTCTTGAAAACATGGGAGATTTTGCTGTTTTTATTTTGTATCTTATACAAATAGATTTGTAGATTTCACAAAAAAAAGGAGGAAGATTACACCTTTTACCATTACCAAAGATTCTCCTCTAACCCAAATTAAACCCTAGAAATCAAGAGAGAAATGTTTGTGACAAAGGGGTGTATAGATTAAGATGTTTCGGGTGTTTACATGCGTAATGCTGATGTTATAGGGTAGATTAACGTCTGAGATTCATGAAATTTATGTACTTTTTCTGCATATATCTGTAACTAGTTTGCTAATATAATTCTGTTGTGAATTGAAGCCTTCGATTTTAGGGCTTACTGGAGGTTCTTTAATTAATTTAACATACAAGGCAGATATGAATGCTAGAATATGCAAATGCCTCACTTTATAATGATGGTGAAACCAATAATATCTACTCTTACATTTTGATATATACAACCCAAAATATGTGTTCGGAGGGCATTGACATGCGTTACTCGGATATGAACTTTATGAACTTGTAAGTTAACAGAAAAAACTTTACGAACTTGTAAAGAGAGCACGAATTTCAAATTCCAATTCCATTAGAAAACACATACGCATAATTACATAGGTTTCACCACATACTAATCAGGACACGATCTTCCGAATTACATATATGAAACTCCAAAAATTTGATCAAACGACCAAACCATTAGTATCTAAAACAAGTATCTTAAAATAAAAATAGAAAATATTCAGTTCTATATATTATTTGAACGTGATTCTAAAAATACATAGTTTTAATTTTTATTAACTGAAACAAATATATTTAGTTTTAAGATGGGTATTATATAGAATTACAAAATATAGCTGAATTGAATCTGATCATAACATATGTAAAACTTGAATGGGATATAGGAAGTTAAATTTGAAAATCCGAAAAACCTTAAAAACCCAATCTAAACCTAAACACCTACATATTTTAATAAAAAAAAATAATACAGATATTAACAAAAACTAACAATATATATATATAGTACTATATATCTTAGATCATTTTTATTGCTATTTTTATTTCTAATGATATAATTTTTTTGCTAATTATAAATTGTTTTTTACTCTAGAGTATTTCTACATTACTGAAGTGATTTTTCACAACAGAACTCTCCCGTTAAAATTCAGAGTGATTAATATTGTTTCTAGCTTTAATAAATAAAATATATAAATAATCTAAAAAAGAAATTGAATTTATTTGACTAAATAATTGATTAAAATTAATAACAGTAAAAATTATCTAAAATTTAAAATATATATATTTAAAAAAATCATATATATATTATGTTGTTATCTGAAAGATATTTTAGTAAATGTTTTAAGAACATAAGATACATAACTAAATATTAATCAAATAAAATTTTAATTCTATACAATTGAAAAATAATATTGAATTTTAATACTTACTCTATAATGAATATAATGTACAAAGAAATTTTCAAAATATATAATTGATATGTAAGAATTTTCAAATGAAAATAAAATAGTAGTTTATTATTATTTGTTCTTTTAATTATAAATATTTATATTAATAAGAAATTATTAAATGTTTACGTCCGCATGAGCGGGTAAACCATCAATATAATACAATACGTTGATTAAGCAAAATAATTTTTAATGATTTTTGAATTGATAAGATAATTTTTTTTGAACATTAATTGATAAGGTAATTACTTACATCTTTTGTAAAATAAATGCGGGCGAAATAACTATTATTCTATTATAAAAGTACTCTATTTTTTTAATAGTATTGATAAATTGAAAATCGTTTTAAATTGCTCTTTCGATTTTTTTTCTTCTCTTAATATTTACGAAAACATTAGTATAGTACTATTTTAATCACGGTCAGAAACCCTAACAGAGGGTATAATGCACACTCTGCGCCGCGTTATCTCACTCTATCTCTGTTTCTCCTCAGTCCTCGCTCACAATTCACAAACTCTCTCTCAACTCAGGCAAAGATTCTCCAGTCTCTCTCTCTCTTTGAGGAGGAAGCAGACTCTTTGCCCCACGCTCCACCACCTCATCTTCTTCTTCTTCCTCTGACCTTACCGACGTCGGAGACGCTCCTTACTTTGCCGTCAAGGTAAGATGATTCCTCTGCTTTTTTGTCTTCTTCTACAAGTTGTTTTTGACCTAGATAAAGCTGAAAGTCCGTTACTTTGATGGTTGGATTCGTTCTTTTTTTTTGTTGAATTGAAGACACAATGCATTGTCCTAATTCTTGGCGGGGCGCTTAAACAATGCGACCTTGCTGTAAATATGGACAAAAATCGATACTTGTAGGCTTTTTTTAGGTGGGCACTTTTAAGTTTTTTTGATGCTCATAAAGGACCTACATATATGATCGATTCATCTTCTTGATTAGAACTACTCATGATTTTAAATCACTCAACCATGTTTTTCATCTTGTGCTTTGAGTTCTGAGGTTTATATTTTCAGGAATTGTTTATGTTTTTGTAGAGAGGAGACTCGAGTTTTTGAGGGTCGTGAGATTTTGAGGTTCACCAGAGAACATCTGCTTCAGCTTAAAGAGGTAACTAGAAATCTTTTTAATGCATAGAGGTTTCTGTTTAGTTTCTTAACTAAGTGGCAGGCTCTGTTTTAAATACCTCCTGGTTGTTAGCTTCCTTGAGGTATGGAGATGATTCCTGGTGTGGGTTGATAGATTTGCTTGGAACTTAGTCATTCACTATTTTCCCTCCCTGTGTAGGCGCTCGAAGTCTCTGAGGCAATCCTGAAGCTCAGTCAGGAAATTTCATCTGATCTTTTTTGGGGAAGAGCAGAGCTGGGGCCGTTCTGAAAGTCAGGGGAGTCAAGTAAATGTAGTTTCTATTCTGTTACTTGTTTCAGATTATTTTTAATACTCCTCTCTTCTCGTTTGCTCTATTCAGCTTGTAGTTCAAGTTCAGAGACTGATAACCGTGACTGGCATAGTCGTTCACCTGTTCCTTTCCCAAGTAAATCAATGTCAAGGGGAGACCAACGTGAACTTAGAGATGCACATCATGGATCAACCCAAGAGGTGAGTGTTGACTATTCTGTCACTTTCTTCTGACAATACACCTTAGTTTGCTTTTGGCTGTTTATTGTTGGTGACTAGCATGATCACTTACTGAAACAGTCAGGTCCTTCTCCTGCTCTGGTGAAAGCAGAGGTTCCATGGTCAGCTAGGAGAGGAACTCTTTCAGAAAAGGACCGAGTCCTCAAGACCGTCAAAGGGTATTACTCTATTTTGCATTACTATGATGAGTCATGAGTGTATGTCTTTGTATAGATAGTTGACTGAATCGTATACTTCATGTTTCTCTGCAGTATTCTGAACAAGATGACTCCTGAGAAGTATGATCTTCTCAAAGGTCAACTAATCGACTCTGGGATCACTTCTGCTGATATCCTAAATGTATGTTCCCAATTCCATATGCATTCTCGGCTTGTTTGTTGCTCTCTCTTCACCTCATAATCATCGTTCTTCACTTTCAATTCAGGGAGTGATACAGCTGATATTTGAAAAGGCAGTACTAGAACCCACGTTTAGTCAGATGTATGCTCTTTTGTGTTTTGATATCAGTGGAAAGCTACCTTCCTTCCCATCAGAGGAAGCCGGTGGAAAAGAAGTAACATTCAAAAGAGTGCTTTTGAATAACTGCCAAGAACAGTTTGAAGGCGCTAACAAGCTGAAGGAAGAAGTCAGACTGGTGACTGATCCAGCGCAAGAAACGGAGCGCAGAGACGAGGAAAGAATGGCCAAGCTTCGAACATTAGGGAACATCCGTTTGATTGGTGAGCTTCTGAAGCAGAAAATGGTGCCTGAGAAGATACTTCATCACATTGTCCAAGTATGATGACTCACACTCTACTACTGTACCACTAAAAGCTTATTGTCCGTTATTCTTATCTGTGGAGCTTATCTGATCACAGGAGCTTTTCGGACATGACAGTAAAGCTTGTCCGGCAGAGGAAGATGTAGAGGCTCTCTGTCAACTGTTCATCACTATTGGAAAACAGCTAGATGAGAGTCCAAGATCACGACATATAAACGGCATATACTTTGTTCGTTTGAAGGAACTTGCAATGCACCCTATGCTAGCTCCACGGCTGAGGTTTATGGTCCGTAATGTTATTGATCTGCGAGCTAACAATTGGTTACCAAGGCGTGAAGAGGTAGGAATTAATATAAGTGATTACTCATGGAGTTCATCTATATCTGTGCTTACCTTATCTTCTTGCTTGTTTTAAAATGGCAGATGAAAGACAACTGAGATTCATTCAGAGGCAGAGAGGAATCTCGGGTTGCGTCCCGGTGCAATGGCGATATGAGAAGCATTAACAACCGTGGTGGTGCAGATGCTGAAGCTATTGGCTCTGGAAACTTCTTTGGACGTTCTGGTACTGGAAGAATATCTCAATGTCCGTCTATTGGATGAGCCATTACAATGCGTAGAGGAACTGAAGTCCTGATCTTACCATCCCGAGCTCGTCAGAGAAGCTATCTCCCTGGGATTGGAGAAAATCCCACCGTGCGTTGAAACCAGTGGCGAGACTCTTGAACCATTTGGTCTCTAAGAACGTTCTAACTCCTAAAGACATAGGGAGTGAGCTTTGTGCTCTACGGGTCTATGCTAGATGACATTGGGATTGATCTGCCAAAGGCGCCAAACAACTTCGGGGAGATCCTTGGGAGTTTGGTTATGGCCAATGCGTCGGATTTTGAGATGGTGAAGAAGATTCTAGTGAAAATGGAGGATGAGTTGTTCAAGAAAGCAGTTCTGGATGCTGTGATAAAGAGTGTAAGCGAGTCTGTGTTGGCTACACAAGCTGCAGAAGTCGAGGCTTGCCGTAGTTTTGTGTAAAAGCTTTGGTGTTGTTTGATCTCTGTACATGTTTTGATCAGGTTAAAGACCTAACCTCGCCAGAAAACAGGTGAGAGGCCCTTTCTTGATATCTTTAGTTAAAGAAAATGTTAAGAGTTGATAATACAACACTTGTAATCGAGATTAGTTTCAGTTTTGTCGCTTAGGTTTTGTTTTTTCTTGATTTGTCTATTTTGTTTATGTTCCTTTTGTTGCCTACATCTTGGTTTTGTAGTTCAAGATGTGCAAAGACTAAAGATATTATGTTGATATTAACAATCTTTGTGTCAACATTTTAGTTAATAAGCGAGAATGGGCTAATGCTGTTCTTATTTAATGAGAAAGTGTAACTCAAGAATATTATATGCAAATCCTAGCAAACTGTGTTAGAATACTATAATCACATGGACCACCTAACCATACCCTACAAAACTATGTTATGATACTATAATCACATGGACCACCTAACAATACCCCTGCATGTTGTATAGCTTTTAAGGTTGGTACCATGCAATGCAACGAGGGTATAAAGCAACATCAGAGAAAGACATCTGCAACAGGCCCTAACTAGCAAATCGGAAACATGGTTTCAAGCATAAAGATAGAAACTTTCTGAGAAAAAAATCGTAAAGGGAGAAACTTTATACTTCAACTGACTAACATGATAGCTAAGGAATACTAAACCGAAAGAAAAAGTTCAGATCTAAGAAACCAAAAACATAAACCCTAAAAAGTAGCTAAAGAGTTCAGCTTTGTTCAATACTCGTACGGAAAAGGCAGAGTCCAGAACCCATGGAGAGAAACCAAAACAACCTAAACGAAGACAAAGAGAGAAACGGCTACGAAAGAGGGAGAGAGCTACCTGTGAGTCTGTGACAGAGAGAGACGACGGCAAAGTAGAAGAGAGTGACACTGGCAAGTAGCTTGCGTAGAGAGTAATTTATAGAAACTTCTAGAAAACCCTCACTCTATGTTGCTCTTCAGGCTAGTGACACGACGACGACGTAGGGATTGCTACTTTGCTTGACACGACGACGTTTGGGCTGCCGAACGTTTTTCTTTTCTTTCCTTTTTCTCATTAATCAATTGGAGACTACCAAGTGCTAGTGTTAAACGACATCATTTAGGCAATTTAAGGAATTTAAATAGATGATATGATTTTATGACAAAAAAATTAGAATATAACATATACACGAGTTACATAAAAAGTCACTCTTCTTAAAGCCATAATTTTATGACGTAATAATTATTTGCACCATAGTTGCATTTGTAAAACTAACAAAAATATGTCATTTTACTCGCATCAACTAAAAAAATACAGACAAATATCTCATTTTGTTTGGATCAAAATACATTTGTAAAACGACGTCGTTCGGTATTATCTTTGACACGTTGCCGTTTTGTATTGTTGCCTTTTTCCATCGACGAACCACAGACTGCCAAGTGCTGACGTTAAACGACATGTTGCCCCAAGAAAAACGACATGTCCCCCATTTTGAAGCAAGAATTTCATTAATTAAGTAAAGTCTAGTAATGGTCTAGTAATGTAAAATAAACATTAAAGATCTCATTTGTTTTTCAAATTGTTTCTTGATACTCGTAGGCTTTTTTAGGTGGGCACTCTTTAAGTTTTTTGATGCTCATAAAGGAACCTACGGATATAGTTTTATTCATCTCCTTGATTTGAGCTCATGCGTTTTAATCATCCGTCCATGGTTTTTTTTATTTATTTGAGCTTTGAATTCTGAGGTTGGAGTTTTTATGATTTGTTTATGTTTTGTAGAGAGGAGACTCCAAATTCGAGGGTCGTGAGGTTTAGAGGTTCACCCGAGAACAGCTGCCTTCAGCTTAAATAGGTAATTAGTTACTCGCATAGACCAGTCATTTCGTTTTGGTTTCTTTGTTTTTTTTTTTTTTTTTCTCTTAATGAAGTGGTAGGTCTTTTTAAATATATCCTGGCTGTTACGGTGTTACCATCCTCGAGGTCTGGAGATGATTCTTGGTGTAGGTCAATGTATTTGCTTGAACTTAGTTATTCACCATTTTCCCTGTGTTGGAAGTCTCTTGAGGCAATCAGTCAGAAAATTGCATCTGATCTTTTTTTGGCGAAGAGCAGAGCTGGGGCCGTTCTGAAAGTCAGATGTTTCAAGGAAACGCTGCCTTTATTGTGTTTATTGTTTCAGTTTTTTTTTAATATTCCTCTTCTTGTTTGCGCTATTCAGCTTGCTGGTCAGCTTCAGCGAGGTCAAGGGAAGACCAACGTGAACCTAGAGATGCACATAATGGATCAACCCAAGGGGTGAGTGTTGACAATACCTTAGTTTCCTTTTGTTGCCTACATCTTGGTTTTGTAGTTCAAGATGTGCAAAAATGTATTATGTTGAGTGTAGAATTAACAATCTTTGTGTCAACATTTTAATTAATAAGCGAGAATGGGCTTTGAATAAACTATTCTGTTCTTATTTAACGAGAAAGTGTAACTCAAGAATATTATATGCAAGTCCTACAAAACTATGTTAGAATACTATAATCACATGGACCACCTAACAATACCCTACAAAACTATGTTATAATCACATGGACCAACCTAACAATACCCCTGCATGTTGTATAGCTTTTAAGGTTGGTACCATGCAACGAGGGAATACTGATTCTTAGCATACGGTTAAGCAAACTGATACTATAATATAAAGTAGTCATCATAACTTCTTTACTTGATAGATAAGAGTCTCCTAGAAACAGTATTAAACATCACACGACAAACAAAAGTTTCACACACATAGCATAAGGTTTTCACAATACTTCACTTATTATTGTAAGATCCAACGATCTGGTTACTTAGATACTATTACCGCAAGATCACTGAGAATCTTGTTTCACTTGGACAAGCGAAGGGCGATGAAGTCGACGAGAAGGGCCGTCGGCTCAATGGTCTGGGACTCGTAGCCATGGAGCGCTAGTGTGGCGAACATACGCCTTAAAGACACATTGAGGTACCTTGTCTTCTTCATGTAGCAAATCTTCACAACCCCAACTGCTTCTCCGTTGATCTTGCTCACCGCTGCTAGCATCACGTCTCGAAGCCCAACGTAGCTTGTTCCACCACCTGCAGGACCATCGTAAACTCCCTGCCACACAATAAGAACAAGACTCGATGAAAGCTTTTACCAATACATATAACTAGTCAAACAAAGAGATAGAGAGAGGGACTGTACATCTTCTCCGACAAGATCGATCGCAGGACTGAAGACATGCAGCTTAGCTCCCACCGGTCCATCCTGCAACAACTTAAACGCATCTTCCAGTTTCTTAGCCTCAACCACTTCTCCTTTCACCGGAACACGAGGCATGAGAACAGCATACGGGGGAACCTTGGACACGCAACCCAAATGACCCCAGTGTTCGTATCTCGGTATCCCTTCCTTGAGGGCGCACTCGAGGCAGTCCTTGACAGTGATCTTGGCGCGGCGCTGACGCTGCTTCTCCATCTCTGCCAGCTCGGCCTCGGTCTTGGGAGAAGCCATGTCCACCAGATGCTCAATGCAGTCCTCGATCTTGAACGTGTAGGGCTGTGTACCCTGCTGCACTGGTGCCTTCTCGACAAGAGCGTTGTCCACCAGGAACTGAGCTGAGTAATCGGTAAACTCACGGTCCAGCTTGAGGATCATTCGCGCAGAGCTGATCAGGTTAGCAGCTACAGTAGCAGCTCTCTCAGCAGAATCTACAGAAACAAACCAAACATGAGTTCCAAAAATGCATCTATATATAGTAACAATCAGGCGAAACCAGATCAAATTTTACCATGTTCTTCTTTGGCAGCAGCTGCGCGTTGGCAATCAGGATGACAATGGCGAGACATCTTCTTCTGCAACAAATAAGAAACTTGGTCACACACTAATGTTCCATAACACATTCTTAAAGTAAAAGACTGTTGCTTTACATCAGAAAAAAATTGCACAAGAAGACATTCACAGAGTATAAAGATTGTTGCTTTACATCAGATTCAAGTTCGTTATAGTATAAAGACTGTTGCTTTACATCAGATTCAAGTTCGTTATAGAGTATAAAGGCTGTTGCTTTACATCAGATTCAAGCTCGTTAAGAGTATAAAGTCAGTAGCTTTATCTCAGATTCATACACAAGAAGACATTCACAGAGATGATGTATCAAAGCAACATCAAAGATCCTAACTTTAAGAGAAATAAATCGTAAAGGGAGAAGCTTTATACTTCAGCTGACTAACGTGATAGCTAAGGAATACTAAACCGAAAGAAACAGATCAGATCTAAGACACAAAACCCTAAAACCCTAAACCGTAACTAAAGGTTTCATCGTTGTTCACTACTCGTACGGGAACGGCAGAGTCCAAAACAATATCCATGGAGAAACGAAAGCAAGCTAAACGAAGACAAAGAGAGAAACAAACTATGAAAGAGGGAGAGAGAGCTACCTGAGACGGAGAGAGACGACGGCTAAGGAGAGGTGAGTGACACTCGCAAGTAGCTTGCGCAGCGAGTAATTTATAGAAACTTCTGGAAAACCCTCACTCTCTATTGCATAGTGTTACAACGACGTCGGATTGCTTCTTTGTTTGACACGGCGACGTTTTAGGACTGGAGACTGCCAAGTGTTAACGTTAAACGACATCATTAGGCAATTTAAGGAACTATTAATGCCTGATCTTATGACAAAAAATTAAATTAAAACATAATATATGTACACGGTTTAAATAACAAGTCACTCTTCTTAAAGCCATAATCTCGTTACGTAATAATTCGTGCACCATACTTCATTTGTAAAACTAACCCCAAATATCTCGTTTTGTTTGGATTAAATACATATATACAGACAAAAATCTCATTTTGTTTGGATCAAATACATTTGTAAACGACGTCGTTGGGTATTTTCTTTCACACGTTGCCGTTTTGTATAGTTTCCCTTTTTCATGAATGAACCCCAGACTGCCAAGTGCTGGCGTAAACGACACGTCCCCCATATTTTTTAGTAACAGACATGTCCCCCATTTTGAAGCAAGAATTTCATCAAGCCTAGTAATGTAAAATAAACATTAAAAATCTCATTTGTTTTTCAAATTGTTTCTTGGTGTTTTTTTCTTCTTGATTTACGTCTAGTAATGTAAAATAAACATTAAAAGTCTCATTTGTTTTTCAAATTGTTTCTTGGTTTTATTTTTTTTCTTGATTTACGTATTTTTCTTATGTTCCTTGTGGTGCCTTTTTTTTTAAGAAACACCGTTCCCTTTTGTGCCGACAACTTGCTTTTGATTAGTTCAATGAGAAAGCGTATCCCAAAAAATATTATACAAATTAATCGGTACAAATATAATCGTCACATGGACATTATGACATACTAAACGTACACCCTTAAATATTCTTATGGTATCTCCGAGTTGTTAAACAGTTTAATGAGAAAGTAGCATGCAACGAAGGATGTTGATTGGAATCATTACACTAGCAGACGGTCTAGCAAACTGATATAAAATCAAAACTTATAAGAGTCTCCTAGAGCATGATTTAAAACATCAGACTACAAACAAAAGTCGCACAACAAGTACTAGCATAAGGTTCTTCACTTATTACATACCATATTAATTCTTTTCTCTAGATGCTTACTTACCACAAGATCATCAAATTTCTCACTTGGAGATGAGAGGGACAACGAAGTCCACAAGAAGACCCATCCGCTCAACGCTCTGAGACTCATTGCCATCATCCGCTAGTGTGGTAACCATGCGAGTTAGAGAGACTTTTATGATTGAAGTCCTCTTCTTGTAGCAAATCTGCACGTTCATCACATCATCTCCCTGGAACTTCTCCCCTCCACATAGGATCACGTCTCTGAGTCCCACGTAACGTGATTCACCAGCAGCACCTGAGGGGCCAACGTAAACTCCCTGACGCCACACAATTAAAGAAGCAAGATTAGATCAAAACTATCAACCAATCAGAGATATATAAAAATAGAGATAGAGAGAGGGGTACTGTACATTTCCAACACGTTCAATCTCAGGACTGAACACAAGAAGCTTCGCTGCTATCAGATTATCCTTCATCAACTTAACGGCTTCGTCAAGTTCCTGAGTCTCGATCACTGTCCCTCTCATGGGCACACGAGGTATGAACGAAGCATACGCAGGAACAGGGGAGACGCATCCCAAATGCGCCCATTGCTCTCTCCTCGGTATCCCTTCCTTGAAAGCGCACTCGAGGCAGTCCTTGACAGTGATCCTGGCGCGTCGCTGCTGATCTTTCTCCATCTCTTCCAGCTCGGCCTCGGTCTTGGGAGAAGCCAACTTCACCAGGTACTCAATGCAGTCCTCAATGGTCAGCGTGAAGCTGTGTGGGCTCTGCCCTGGCTTCTCCTCGAGGAGAGTGTTGTCCACCAGGTACTGAGCCGAGTACTCGGTCATCTCGCGGTCCAGCTTGAGTAGATGCCTCGTGGCGCTGATCAGGTTAGCTGCCACCGTAGCAGCTCTCTCAGCTGAATCTACAAGACCAAAAGAAACAAACAAAACATGAATCCAAAGTAACTATGATCAAGCAAAAGTAAATGAAGGGTTAAGTCATTTGAAAGTTACCATGCTCTTCTTTGGAAGCCATTGAACGTTGGCAGTCTGGGTGACAGTGTTGAGACATCTTTTGCAAATGACTTAATCCCTGCACAAATACGAAACTTGCCAACAAAAATAAAACAAGGTTCAATTACACAATATTCTCAAAGTAGAGCTAATCAAAGGTGGACTAAGAGAGTATAAAAAGCCTGTTGATTTTCCATCAGATTCAAAGACATGAATATGAAGATATATAAAGCAACATCAGAGAGAGACATCACAGCACAAAAACAAAGCCCAACTAGCAAAGCGGAGACATTCAGAGAGAGAGAGACATCACAGCACAAAAACTGTTGCTTTCCCTGAGACTCAAGCACAACAAGACTTTCACAATAGTTTAAGACCTAACTAGATCGTTACTTTAAGAGAGAAAAATCATCAAAAGAGCAGCTTTAGGCTAATACAGAGCAGCATGAAAGCAAAAGAATCACTAAACCGAAAGGAAACTTCGGATCTACGAAACTAAAAAAAAATAAAAAAAACCCTAAAAACGTAGTTCAAAGATGAGCATTCTTGCTTCGTAATCAGGTTAGACATTCACAGAGACGATACAATAAAGCAGAAGAAGAAGACAAAGACAAACACCTAGCTAGCAAAGCGGAGACATGGTTTCAAGTACCAAGTTTGCATAAAGATGGTTACTTTCCGAGAAAAAATCGGAAAGCAAGAAACTTTATAGTTTAACAGAGTACCATGATAGCAAAGGAACAGTAAACCGAAAGAAAAACTTCAGATTGGAGACAAAAAAAACTGAAACCCTAAACGTAGATCAAAGTTTCAAGCTTTTGTTCACTAGGTAGAGGCAAAGTCACAAGAAGCAGTATCCATGGAGAAAACAGAGCAAGGTAAACGGATACAAACAGAGAAAGAGGGAGAAAGCTACCGGAGACGGAAAGAGGCGACGGCAAAGGAGACTAGACTCTAACAAGTAGGCTTGCGTAGAGAGTATTTATAGAAACTTCTGGATTGACTAGTGACGAGAACGACGTCGGATTGCTGAGGATTGACTAGTGACTAGGCGACGTCGGATTGCTGCTTTGTTTACACGGCGACGTTTTGTTACTGCAGCGTTTCCTTTCTCATTGGTCAAGTGCTAATGTTAAACGACATCAATTAGGCAATTTAAGGAATTATAAATACATTATATAATTTTATGACAGAAAGTTAAAATAAAACATATACACAGTTTCAATAACAAGTCGCTCTTCCTGAAATAATCTACGTAATAATTCTTTTTTTTTACGTAATAATTCTTTGCATGCACCATGCTTCATTTGTAAAACCAACACAAATATCTCATTTTGTTTGGATCAGATGCAAATACATATACACATTATCTGATAAAAACATAAATGAGCAGAGCACTTCATTGGATTTTTTTTATTGTTCACTGATTATGTTCCTTTTGTTACTCTATGATCAGCCTTTGCCATTTTCACCTGAAAATCAAGAAAACAAAGCCCAAACACTGACCTCTTAGAGACCAAGTTTTTTGCATACCGAGGCGACTCCAACCCATCAGATAATCGTGACTCTTTGGTATCCAATTTTCATGATCAAAGTTCGTGTGGTAGTGGCTGTCAGGGACGTCGTAGTATTCGCCTTCATTTCCTTTGTGCTGGTGGTTCGTTTGCTACTAGTCGACCTTCTCTTTCGATCGCATTCCATTATCAGACTTTCAGTTCCACGGTGGCCATCTTAAAGTTGTTAATAACAACTTGCTATGAGGAAAGTTCGATGTTGTGGTTGTGGTCATGGTAATCGAGTCCCTACGTCTACGTGACTCTAGTAGTTGTGGCCGGTTCGGTGGTTCATGGGGGTACTACTTGACTATTTATCGATAGTGTCTTGTTCCCCGGTCGTGCATGAGCTCAAACTTGTTGATGTTCTTCTCCTTCTAATTATTATTTATCGCCTTTCTATTTTGTGATATATATTAAGTTTGATCATAGTGTTGCTTTTGTTCTCATTGTATTGGTGGTGACATATATTCAGTATGCGGTAAATACCTGATCACGTATACATACTAAAATGCCACGAGGAGTAAATAAACATTTTAAAAAATTAAACATATGATCGTATATTATATTCTCATTGCTCATTGTTACGTGTAGCAAAAAAATCTCTAACATCTGATAATGCATGGAGTGTGTTCCATACGTGTCCCAGATTTTTGTATAACAATGTCATATGACTGATCAATTAATATAAATAATTTTAGTCAGAAAAAAAAGAATCTGTTACGTGTTGTGCGTTACATCATCAGATTAATTAGGATCGATTGATGGCTTTCAACTAATGCAAGTTACCAACAAAAATAAAATAAATTAATTCATCACTACTACGCATAGAATATAAAGAAAACAAGAATGAATGTGAGCTTTATATAAAACACAGATTAGATTGTTCATTGCTCAAAGAACATATATATTCCTCTCATCTTTCATTACCGGGCATAAATATAAATTTTAATCATCCCATACGGCTCGTAGGACCCATGGCAACATGATCATGCAATCATACATGAAGAGAACGTATGAAAAAGTGAATGAAGCAAGGTCAGGTGGGACTGTGAGAATAAAAGTTTACCCGACAATAACTGCTTTTGCTTTTTATCCATCTAATTAATTATCAATCTTTGTTCTGTTGTGAGTTGTAATCTTCCACCTGAAGGTTTTGATCTCTATTTTTTTTTCTTTGTGTGGATGTGCATCCCTATATATTCTAGTACTCAGTGATTAACTTAAAGATCATCTCAAAACAATTTCAATGAAGAGAAACTGTCGAGATTTGTTGCTAATCATCACCATCTTCTTCATCACCTTTGTTTTTGCTGAAGAGCTTCAACGCTGTTCAGACAAAACAATCCACGTCGTTGACAAAGGTTGCTTTCAGTATTTCCTGAACAACTTCAAAAGCTATATACATACATTTTTAGCTGACCTTTTTGTTGTGGCAGAGAGAACCGTCGTCAGTGGCAAGAGAGCTCATGGAAGCATTTCACAAATAAGCAGGGCAAGAGGTGTTTATGGAGGTGGATCCCTGATCAGACCTAAAGGAAAGAAGAACATAGCCATGGCCTCCATGATTAAATCTGCTTCACTTGCAATGCTTCATGTAACAGTTGCAACTCTGATCCATCTTTTCTTGTACTGAAATGTAAAATCTTTAATAAAATATTTTCTTGATGAGGAGACTGGTCATTAAAACTTAGCAGGGCTCCTAACTTGAATACATAAGCCAACAACTAAGAATAGCTCACCTTCAATCTTGCATATATATATATATATATAAATAGACCAAAAGGAGAAACCAATGTATCAAGACACAATGTTTTACAAATATCTTCAAAACACAAGTAAACACATTAGTTACAAAGCAACTTATTGAGTACAAAGAGTGAACAGTTTCAAGAAACAAACACATTCAGACACAGAGGAGTAGAGTTCCAAACTGTTTTTAGATCAAAGCTGTCATGACATAGAGAAAGCAGAGCATCAAAGCTGGAAGATCATCCATATCTCGGATGATCCGGTCTTGACATGCGTAGAATCGCCATTGGGAACATGAAATTCGGCTTATCGATCTCCCTCAAACTCATCAAGCTCGAGGTACACCTTGTTATCTCCTCGCTCCTCAAGGATATACACCCGTATAAGTCCATGTACTCAAGATTCGAACATCCTTCACAAACCAAAGCAAGACCTTTAGCAGTCAACGTGGTGTATCGAAACTCAAGTTGCTTGAGCTGAGGCATGTGTCTTCCAATCACCTCAGCCTCCACATTGGCGTGTTTAGGATATGTAGCAAGATAGTCTAGTGGTGCGATGATTGTAGGCATGTTAAGATCTAGCCGAGGGTATAAATTCCGTTTAAGAATCTTTAGGTTATGGCAGTTCCTCCCCAGCATAACCAAAGACTCGTGAGATATGCCATAAGAGTAGCTCATGTCGAGTTCCTTGAGGTTTGGACAGTTTGAGGCTATCTTTGTCATTGATGCATCTGTGACATTAGGGCAGCTCTTTATCCAAAGTACCTCTAGTTTGGGGCACCTGGAAGTGGAAACCCCATGATAAGTACATAAATTCATGAACGAAAAGATCACTTAAATTAGCATTAAAATCATCATCATCATCTGAAAGAAACGTAAGTGGCAAGAAATCAAGCAAATGAATCTAAGTTGCTACAAAAATTACCAGTAATAAACTTCAGATTCTATACTACAACACATTACATTCATAATCGGCTCTACGCACATACAATTAAACACTGGCTTAGAATCTCTAGATTTTAAGATTTAGAGCATTGCCAAATTAATTTTTTTTTTTTTGGAAATGGAATTTGAAATAAAAAAATTCGATCATATTCCATTTTCTGTCATGTAACAGAGTAAAATTGAGATTACTCCATTTATAATTGGCAAGAAATCAAGCAAAGGAATCAAAGTTGCTACAAAAATTACCAGTAGTTAACTTCAGATTATATACTACAACACATTACATTCATAATCGGCTCTATGCAGTGTTTTTAAACCCGCACCGAACCGGCGGTCAGACCAGGTTCAACCACGAACCGGAAACAAATTCAGGTTGGGTTAGTACCAAACCTAACTAAAATTGAACTGGTTAAAAACTCATATTGAACCGTTAAAAATCCGGGAACCGGTGACCAAATGAACTGATCAAATCCTGGTTCTTAAATAAACCAAAATTTTATCAATGAAACAATTAAAATTTCATTTTTAAAAATAAATCAGGGTTCCAGATTAAATAAGGAAAAAAGGAAGGTGGTTTTTTTCTGAATTAGAAAATAAATTTCTTGAAGAATATCATAAAAATGATGAAGAACTCGATCATAGTATAATTTTATTTCAAAATATAAACTTTAAAGTTTAAACTAATGGGTCTATAATTTTTTTTAAGGTGATGAAGATTTAGAGTGATAAAAATCTGAAGAATAAAGTTAATGTGTTTTTTTTATTTTCCTTTTGATTTTGGATTTGAACTATTAAAATGTTTTATTACTTTTATTACATTTTCAATTTGTTACTATTTAAAAAAAATCTAAGAATTATGGTTATTAAATTATTTTATTTGTTATGATTTATTTTTATAAATATATGCAAATTCAAAATAGTATTAATTTTTTTAATCTAATCAAACCCGGTTCGAACCCGGTCGAACCACAATGATCCGTGATCCAAAATATTTCCGGTTCGCTAGCCGGTCCGGTTTTAAAAACACTGGGCCTCTACGCAAAGACAATTAAAACACTGGCTTAGAATCTCTAGATTTTAAGATTTAGAGCATTACCAAATAATTCCATTTTTATTGTTTGGAAATGGAATTTGAAATTAAAAAAAATTTGATCATATTCCATTTTCTGTCATGTAACAGAGTAAAATTGAGATTATTCCATTTATAATTATGATTTTATTTTTTACTTAGTAATCCATTTTCAATGTAAATGAAGTAAATTGGAATAAAATTCAACCTATTATACTCCCTTTTAAAAAAAAATGAAAAAATATATTAAAAATGCTTTTAATATCCATATAAACACATGCATTAATTGTCTAATTGTTAAAAACAAAATTTTGTTAAAATTCTTGCTAAGCTATCTATATTCTTTAATATCCTAGGGCCATGATAACATTCATTCTATCAAAATCATGTGATTGTCTTCCTTGTCTTCGAAGCAAAGCAAGGTGAAATTAGGGGAACCTTGGGAAGTGATACGTACCTCTCAGCAGCGTAAGATAGAGAGCGATCTGTACAGTGTCTGACACGAATCTCTGTGAGACTGCCTTCGCTCCGGTCAACAACAGATCGGAGGAAGGAATCTACCTTGTCCTCAAACTCGGGATTCCACCAGTTGATCGACTCGGGGAATGACTGAAACCGAGTTTCGAGATCGAAGATCGTGTTGAATAACGGGTCATGACATACGTTCATCCAGGACCTGCAGACCAGCATTGGTCCGATCCATCTTTGGTCTACGCTTAGGCATGTTGATAAGACATTCTCTAGTCAAGTCAGCCCAACCAGGGCTGAGTAAGGATCCCATCTTGTGCTTTTCTCCCTCGTCGTTGACTTCCATTTAGATAGACTTTGGTCTTTTTGTGTTATGAGTCTAATGACTAATGAGTACATATAGTTTTCAGGGCAACGATGGATAACCTACTACCTTCAAAATGTTTGACGTTCTAGGACATTTAAAATAATAATAGTTCTAGACCATTTTGGTCTCATACATAATTGATTTGTTTTAAGAGAATGGATGAAAAAGTTTAGTAACATTATCCTCACGACTTTTTTTCATAACGTGAGCTAATTTAACTCAACAATCCTTCCTTCCTCACCATTTTTTTTGTTTACTTTTGGTCTTTCATGTAAATTGTTCAATTTGTTCTTTATATCTTTTTTTAGCGTTCTTTGTATCATTTTTATGTAGTTCTCTGATAGATCACTATCTTTGAAGTAGGCCCGGGCATAAATATCCGAAACCCGAAATCCGAACGGAACTCGAACCGAAAAATCCGATCTGTTATCCGACCTGAAATGTAAAATTACCCGAATGAGTCTTGTAAGGTGGTATAAAAAATCCGAATCCGAAGTGTTATTAACCGAATCCGAATGGGTAACCCGAAAATCTGAAGTTAATAGTCAATATAAATATTTTGAAATATATATAAGTATTTCAGCTATTAAATTTAATATTTGTTGTAATATGATATATAATAATAAATATTAGGTTAAGTCCCCACACCTTGTGCGGGGTAAACACGCTTTCCGAAATAATGTTATATAGTTAATCTTTAGTACATACTTTGTGGTTTCAAATCCATTTACTCTTACGTGTTTAACATTTAGATTAAATATATCTATGCACGTGTTGGTTCTGTAGAAACCACAATATGCTAATATATTAGTGCATGTGTAATGTATGTCAATTAGAAATTAATAGTCAAGTTCTGGTTCTGAAAAAAGTGCGGCTTCTACCTAAATGTTCAGTACAGATAAAATAATAAGGTAGATGGTGTTATAAGAATATAGAACTGTAAGAGTTTTAAATAGCTGGAACAAATGGAAATTTGAAGATTAAAATATGTTTGTATGCTTTTTTCTTGATGAAGTTGTGAGACAATTGTCGTGTTTATATACTTTTTAAAATCTATGTATGATTGGATGGAGTAATATAGATTCCATATTTTGTTACACCATAGTAAGTGGAGAATAAATTATATTAATTAATTTAATAAAATAAGTAAACTTTAATTTGAAATTTTGAATAACCAATCTACACTGAATTTTGTAATATTGTTATCATTATTACAAAATTTGATTTCTCAATCAAACATAATAGATTGCACACCAAGTTTCACTTATAAAAAAATTTACTTTATCTGTAATTACCGAATAATAAAAAGTGCATTATCTTAAAGATAATTTCTAATTCTAACAAAAAATTTATATACATGATGACTTTCTTTTAAGTGGTTCGAGTGAAGAATATAAAAAGAACAACAATGCGTTCAAATTCATGTATGCTTATCCCCATTTTTAGGTTTATCGTATATATATATATATGCAAAACAACATGGAGTCACGATGTATTAACAAGACACGACATTTCTTCGTGCAAACCAAACAATTCTTAAACCTATATAACTGTCTACAAATAAGATTCAAAATGGTTTACTATATATTTTATTCTCATATCTTATGTGAATATAAATATGCAAAATATCACACATAGATTTATACGAATTCAAATTCCCACGACGAAATCATAACCAGCCATTTTAAACTTAAGCAAAGGAAATTCCTATAAAAAATATGATTGGAATGAAATACAGTCTGGTATAATACTTAGTATACATAAGAGAAACAATTGGTATCAGCTCAATAAATTCGGTCTAAATGTAGGTATATACGACATTAAATACACAATATATTTGAATTGCTGAATCTAACTATGTGATTCATTTCTTACATATTTGATGACGAACATTCCTTGAATATTTGATATCATATTATTTTATTTTACAACATAAGAACTAAACGATGAGATATGCTATTTGATATCATATTAAAAGTCAATTATTTGATAAGAATGAATGCCATATATAACTAACATAGCTTTGAATTACAGAGCTGGCATTCGTGTTGACCAAGATCCTCATACAAAATTAATATATTTTAATTATTGAGATTCTTGTTCAATGGAGTGCATAACGCCTATAATACTTAGGACATATTAGGCCCGAAAAAGCACATGAAAAATCTTAAACCGTAGAACCATATTAGGAATATTAAAAAACAATATTACTATTGGTGTTTCTTTTTATGGCCAAAAAAATCCATAGATCAAGCACATAATTCCTCCTAATTGACCTATAGATCCTACGACTTACGTGAACATTTAATTTAGCCTTTTTCTATAGGAATTTTGAATTTTTCATAGAATGTGTTATAATATAATGAAGAACCATTGTATTAGAATTATAATCTTAAATAGGCTGGTTAAGGTACATCATGTTATACATGAAACATTAATTAAATATTTTGTAGGTGAATCTTGTATTAAAGATCATATAGAACTTTGTTTGTAAGAAAATAATTTTAAAAGAATATAAAACATTTTTTAAGAATATATAACATATATCCCCTTTTTTAATAATTTGAAAATAATATAGAACATATAATATACAAAACGATTGATAGTACTATATTTCACTGGCAAAAATTAAAAGAATCCAGAATTGTTCTAAGTTGTGCCTATTAGATATTTTTAAATTTTTATGATGATTTAGAATGCTTGCTCAACTTGTGATGATCTTAATATATAATCTACCACCTGACTCTATGTAGGACTATGTCAATAATATATATAGATAGAAAATTATAATATCTGAATTTTTGTGATGATTTAGAATGCCTACATATGTTCTATGTAGGCTGATGACAATTAATATGATATTATTATAATATCTTAATTAGCTAAGAGTATCTCACGATTTTTATTACAGATGACAACTACGGAATGGTAAGAAAGTTGTGTATTGCATGCATATAGTAGAAATTATTATTATAATCAGGTGTGGAAGACCACATTTTAAATATGGTATAACCATACAAAATAAATATTGTCAAATTATTATTTTCGATGGTCCAGTGGCACTCTTAATAAATAGTCTAATTATGAAAGGATTAAAGTCAAAAAAAGTTGAGAAGTGCTCTCATCATGACACATATGCAAAATGTCATATATGTAAATAATTTACATTTTTAAGATTGCTATTCTATTTTGCTTCTCTTTTAATAAGAAGGAGATTAATTTTTTAATAAATGCTTTAAGTACACAGTTCGTTATAAATAAGTATTTTGTAATTTGCTAATTGAAATAAAAAATTTACCCTCTAAGGCAATACATATTGTTTACAAATGATTTTTGTTTTCATGTTTGATTTAATATTTTTTTGTCATTTTATCGATTTTATGTGTAATAGATTAATTTTATTTAATTTAGATGTTTTCTATATGTTTTGCTTCAAAAATTTTGTTTTTTACTTCGGTGTTACCTGAACTAAACCGATATAATCCGAACCCGTACGATATATGATTATTTTATGGGTTTTAGGACGCAATACATCTTTGAACCGAACCCGAAGTGTTATTATTCGAATCCGACCCGTACTAATAAAATTTTAGTATAGGACTTAGAAACGTAAACCTGAAAATCTGAAAACCCGAAAAACCCGATCTAAACACCAATGAGTACCTGAACACCCGTACCTACTTTCAAGCATGTATCTTCAAGGCGTTTTGTGGTGAAAGTGTTTTGATATCATTAAAATATCAAAATTCAAATCACATTGTTTTACATAAGATTCTAAAAATGTACTAACTCACAACAACTTTAATAGTTTTCATCTAAAATTATACAAAAACTTTTATCATATCAGCGTTTGTGGTTTTAGGGTTTTCTCATCAAGTCATCATCGTCCAGTCATCCTAATCCAATTTGCATTTATGGGGCCAATGTTAATTCCAAGCATCAAAAACAAAACCCAATAATAAGCTCATTAAAAGATCCTACGTATGATGACGTGTCATTTTATCATTCGTTGATATAAATATCTCCTCCTTAATCTCTCTCTATCTTCTCCGAATTCGAGATTCCTCGGAGGAAGAAGAATGGCTTCGACGGCGACGACAACTGATTTCTTCAAGCCTTTCCTCACCCCCTTCTCCAATGGTTAGTTTTCCTCAATTCAAACTGGGCGTCTCTCTCTCTATCTATCTATCTATCTGTCGGGTTTTATCCATAGGTATGTGCTTGTAAGTGTGTGTGTGTGTGTGAATTGAAGTGTATAACTTTCGAAATCAGATTTTGAATCATGAATCTCGAGATGTCGCAAGTGTGATTTTCATTTCAATTACACAATTCAGCTCGAGTTCAATTGTTATTTTTTTTTTTAAAAAAATCCAGGGAACAAGGCGCAACGAGGTAGTAGTAGAAGACAGAACAACAACGTGGTATGGTTGAATCGGAAGAACCCTAACAGGTCTCTTCGTGTTAATGGATTGTTCGGTGGTGGTAAGAAGGACAATAACGATGAGGGGCAATCAAAGGTACCGGCTTTTTAAAAGTTCCATTGATTTGCTCTGTACAATAAATATCAAATTTCATTGCTTTTTTATTCTTCTGTTTGGATGATGGTAGGCAGGGATACTTGGGAATATGCAGAATCTGTACGAGACTGTGAAGAAAGCTCAAATGGTTGTCCAAGTTGAGGCTGTTCGTGTCCAGAAGGAGCTTGCTGTGTATGCCCCTCCCTCCCTACCTCTCTTATTAACCAGCCTTTACACATTACTAAGTTTCTTCTTCTTCTGTCTCTATGAGTTGTCATGCTCTGCTTTTATTTTTTCAGTGCTGAGTTTGATGGTTATTGTCAAGGCGAGCTTGTCAAGGTATTTTATTACACTCTCTTTTGATCTGTGTCCCTGATAGCAGATCATTATTACCCACTACGCTCGTCTGTTATCATATCAATTGAGTCTGATCTGATTAGGATTAGCCACTCTTCACTATTGAACATTTGATGTATGTTAGACCTGTGCTGTCTAACGTGTTACTTTTGTGGATAAATTACACAACCAGTCAGTCAGAGAGTGCTATGTTTTGTTAAATTTGGAAGTTTTGAATTGTTATCCAGGTTACGTTATCGGGTAACCAACAACCAATCCGCACTGATATCACTGATGCAGCAATGGAATTAGGCTCAGAGGTGAGTAACCTTTTTACTTAACTCTCTCTCTCTTGCGTTTACTGCTTCATGTTTTTTTTTTCCTTTGGCAGAAACTATCACTACTGGTTACAGAAGCATACAAGGACGCACATGCAAAAAGTGTACTGGTAAAGAAACCACATACCATATATCATAACACATTTATAAGTATTCATTTGCTTTCAACTCTTCTTAATACAACCCTTTTGGATTTCACAGGCCATGAAAGAAAGAATGAGTGATCTTGCCCAGAGCTTAGGCATGCCTCCAGGTCTCAGTGATGGATTAAAGTAACAGAACCAGATTTCTTTTTTGTCTTTATACTCGAACCCTTTCAGGTATGAGAAGTCCAGTTTGTTTTTGTATATCAATCGGGCAAAAAGAAACTAGACCTCTGTACTCAACTCTGAGCCAGAGAGATGTATTTAACACACTTGTACTGCTTTGAATAACAACAATTTTCTTGAATGCTCTCAAATCGTTTTTCTGGTTTCCAAATTATGGAAATGAACTAAAAAGCTTTAATAAGAAGAAGACAAAACAAGAATTTACTCGGAGTGGATTCTAATCTGGTAGCCAGATTGTATTTGCGTGCATCTAGCGGAAACATTAGAAAACAAACGTTAGATAAATAGTTTTTTTTTTCCAATAAATTATCAAAATTAAAATAATGTTCTGTATATTTATATTTTTTTTTTTTTTTTTTTTTTTGAAACATTCTGTATATTTATATATTTTACAATATTATTGTAAATGAAGTCATGTAGTTTTTTACCTTTGATCCATGAAAACTTGTTGAGATAGAGACTGGAACCGGTTTTGTTGTCCCATCCCATGTCTCTATGTGATGCAACTTTTGTTTTGAACTATAGACTAATCATAATCACGTCAATTCTTGGCAACTTTCTTTGACCATCTGAGATGATTCATCTCTAACATTCTCAATCTTAATCCATTTGATTAGTTATCTCATCAAATGGGTAGATTTCCTTGGCCAGACGGCCATACAGGTAAAAAACAAGACTTACAATTCGAATGCCATCCTCTTAGTGAAATTGGTGTTAGACTCGTTAAATCAAAAGAATGCACGATTATGTATCTTGTTAATACATGCTAAAAGATTTCCAGTTGAATGACGAAGAGATTCTAGTAAACCTGTTACATTCTTTTAAAACGAAATTTAAACCACTTTAATCTAATTATTTTTTGTCGAATGTAGACTCCTCCCAACGTTAGACATGATGATTCATAAATCAAATTAATAATGGTAATTCATGCGATCAATAAAGCCAATTTCTAGACATGTTATAAGGAAAAAAACGTTTAAATCTGTCGTTGCTCTACTAAAATATCCATTAAAATGTTTGAATTCGTTCTCGACCACAACGGCTCCGTACCGTAAGTCGTAACTATCACTAACGTATACGAGAGTTAGAGGTAGAGGTACTGTTTTAGAGGTAGAGGTACTGTTTTATTAGCTCTTATTAATTGTCTTTGAAAAACGTTAACTATTTAGTATAAATCTATTAAAAATTTCAAACCAAAGAGTTCATGTCGGTTTCTAAATTAATTAACAAATTCTGGAACATTAATTTTGTAATAAAAAGTGATTAAAAACTGACATCTATCTAGCAAATCAGAGAGAAAGAGATGACACTTTAGTATTAATTAAGACTAGATTTTCAAAGCAGAAAACACAGTTAAGCTCCAACCCAAATTGCTATATAAACAGCTTCCACCGCCTCCAATTATCTTCACCTCCAAACACCAAAAAAGCCAAAGGGTTGTTCATACTAAAGAAGAGCTCAACTAAATGGGTATCATTGTTCCAGTTTTGACTCTTGTTTTCCTATTACTCACCACAGTGAGCCATGCTGCCTCCAAACCGAGGATGATTCTGGTCGGTGGATCTTTACAGTCGTGGAAGGTCCCAGATTCTTCCAGCAACACTCTCAATCAATGGGCTGAGAACAATCGTTTCAAAGTCGGAGACATTCTCGGTACCCTATATTTCTACATTTCTTCACATGCATAACTATCCATTTCACAAGTTTAGTTTACTAGTGATTTTTCCTTTATATTCCGAAGCAAGATTTCATGCATGTCATATCATATACTTTGTATACTATATAGTTTTATAATGATGTATCTATGCATAAATATCCATTTCACAAGTTTGGTTTACTAATGATTTTTCCTTTATATTCCGGAAGCATATCATATATTTGAAACATTATAGTTTTATAATGATGAATTCATATCCATTTCGTAAGTTTGGTTTATTTTTTTTTTTTTTCCTTTAAAGTCCGCGCCGCGGGAACCATGATATCACATTTGATAAACTATAGTGTTTTACAATGATGTATTCATGCATAAATATCCATTACACAAGTTCGGTTTAGTAATTAGTTTTCTTTTTTTTTTCGTTTATATTCGGCCCTTTATATTCTATATGGTTTTATAACGATGTGTTCATGCATGTAATGTGGATTATTAGTGTGGAAGTACGACGCGAAAGTTGATTCGGTGTTACAAGTGACTAAAGAAGATTACGATAGTTGTAACACATCAAACCCCTTGAAGCAATACAACGATGGAGACACAAAGCTCGAGCTAGACCATTCAGGAGCTTACTTCTTCATCAGTGGTGCTCCTGATCACTGTGCTAAAGGCCAGAAGATGCATCTTGTTGTATTGGCTGAACGCAACGTCCCTGGTGGCGGCGGTAGCGGTGACCGCGGTGCCGGTGGCAATCCTAAGGTTACTCCTGTTGTTAGTCCTCCGGCTAAGACTCCAGCTCCAGCTCCAGCCCATAACGCTGCGGGTGGATTGAATGTTGGAACCGGTTTGTTCTTGGCCGCGATTGCGATTGGTTTCGCTATGGCTTAGAGAGAGATTGATCGAGAGAATGTAGCGTTTATCGTTTCCAAATTTTAGCCGCATTTTTTTCTTTTCTTCAGATTGTTAAATTTTCTTTTGTTTCTTATTTTATCAATATAAAAAATTTCTCTCTATTTTGATTTGTGTTATGGGATTCACTCTCGAAAATCTACTCTTACGGTCTGAATCATGATTTGATATACTAAAACAAGATTTGTCAGCCCTAATGCAAGTACATGATACAAGTTCATACCAAGACAATGTATATTGGGTGATAGCCTGATATGATACAATTTTAGAAAATACATCTCTTCTTATTGGTTTTTAATTATTTGTCAAATCCCAATTAAGAAATTAATTATGATTAATTAATAATAGTTCAGCCAATTTCACTTAGAGATTTCATGTCACCGTTTCTGAAATTGATTTGATCCTTTGAAAGTTGATGCGGTCATGTTTGCTGGTATGAAAGAACAGCTTATACATACTGTTCTCACTCGAAGTGAGATGAGGATCGCTTGAGTTGTGTCTTGATGGGAGTTGTTTCCTTAATGCGGGAGGACCCAAGAGGCCAAGTGGCATATGCTTCTTCCCTCACTCTTCAAGTGTTTGTTTCTTTAAACTCATAACTCTTTTGTGTTTTTATAGGATTGCTTAAAACGCTTTTGACTCTGATTGAATTTGTCTTTTTAGTCTGATTAGTATTGTAACAACACTAATATAGAATGATTATTTCTGATTGTTTTATGTTTTTCCTCAATGTTTTGTCGAAGATACAATTTGAAGGAAATTGCAGGGGTTTCATCAATTTATGGCATAGCAAACTAAACGTGCTCAGATTTGACCTTTCAGAAAGTTTTTACAGAGCGTCTGCCATAGATCCTTGTCTGGTTCCGCAGTCTCCATCGTACTCTTAGCCTTATCCGCAAACTCTTGCTGCAGAAAAAAAAACACAAGAGAAAGATGGATCACATTGCAATATACTTAAACGTTCAATGAAATTAAACTGACATAGAGGGGGGCATGAAACAAACCTCCACAAGCTTCATGTTGAGGACACGGTCCACGATCTCAAAGAGAATCTCTTTGTTATACTCAGGGTGACCTTGGATGCATAGGAAGTGGTCTCCGATTGAGAACATCTCCACTTGGCATACTTCGGAAGAGGCCAAGACTGTGGCAGAGTCAGGGAGTTCCAACACTTCGTCTTGATGGCATTTTACTATGGCTAAAGATGCAGGGACCTCGTCTCCAAAGTAAAGGTCGAGTTTCTCGTTGTCCTTTGCTATGTGTATGGTTCTCAGTCCCATGTCTGGGCCTTGACGTGCCCTTCCTATTTTCCCTCCTTTCACTCTAGTTATTATCTGTGTGTAAAAAGAAGAGAGAACAAACACTCCATGGATCAAACAAAACCGTTTAATCAATTTGCAAGCACCAAGAAAAATAAATTCTCCACCCCAATGAATCACTCTCTTCAGAGACTCAAACTAGAGATAGAGAATGGTAGGGACACAGTTTCAACCAATCAAATTAAACATCTAGATAGAGCAATTTCATGAAAAGAAGAAGATGAACTCAAGATATCATGGAGATCTCATAAAAATGCAGGAATCAACTGGATAAAAATCGAAAATTGACCCAGTAACTATAGATTACCAAAGTTTGGGACTTTGGCTAATGATATATTACAACATGAAGATGTTGCAAAATGCAGTTCAACGACATGGATTCTAGAAATGCCCAGTAAACTATCTCTATAGATTACCAAAGTCTGATACTTTGACTCAAAAATATTTCAGCAACATGGATTCTGGAAATGCCCAGTAACTATAGATAATCAAAGTCTGATACTTTGACTAGAAAATATTTCAACAACATGAAGATAGGTTATAAAATGTAATTCAACAACACTGAATCATGAAATGCCCAGTAACTATAGACTACCAACGTCTGGAACTTTAACTAATATCATTTTTAATAAGATGAAGATATGTAATAAAATGCAGTTCAAACAACATTGCATCTGGAAATGCCCCAGTAACTAACTAAAGATTTACCAAAGTCTGAGACTTTACACACAAATAGTTACCTAACCATCAAAGATACATTCAAAACCCTAAGAATCTCAATTCGAATCAGATCCAAATAAAAAAAAAAAAAAGAAACCTTTATTTTTATTTTATTACCTGGTGTCCGAAACAGATGCCGAGAACCTTCTTCTTCATCTCATCAAGCTTCCGACAAAGCGAGCAGAGCTTGACGATCCAATCAGCGTCCGCGAAGGCGTCGTGCGGGCTACCGCTGATGATAAACCCATCGTAGCTGTCGAGATCGTCGTCGTCGGGGAAATCGCCGTCGACGACTCGGAAGAGATCCCATTGCTCTCCCTCGTCGCCGAGAGTGGAGACGAAGACGTTGAAGTAGCCGCCGTAAGCCTTCTTCACGAACTCGGAGTCGCACGTTGCGAGAAACAGAGCGAACCTCTTCTTCGTCTTCTCGTGCTGCTCTTGCTGCTCCTGCTCCACCACCATTGTTTGTTTGATTCTCGGGGGGAAAAAGAGGTCAACTTTATGATAGAGAAGACGACGGAGAAGATGATCGCTCTATCTCTCGGACACGCTTTAAATAAGTGAGAATACGTTTTTGGAGAATCCTACTTGGATGATGGGAAGATCCCTTAAATAAAGGTTGAGACTTTTTATTTTATTTTATTTTGTTAGCTGTATCTCTCTCTCTATGCGAAAAGAAACAGTACTCCACCGCTAATTACAAAAAAAAAAGATAATCAAACAAAATACACATTCATGTGTAGCCCATGGCTAGATCTGCTTTCACTAAATGATTTGTAAATCTAATAATACGGCATGTGTGAATGGGTTCCTTTAAGTTGTAACTAGACCATGACCCGCCCGGTCAGTACTTATCTTAGTTTTAATAATACTTTGAATTTTTTTGGATTTGTAATAACAATCGAATGTGTAAAAAATGTTTCGTAGTACATAATAAAAACGTTAAATCAACAATGATAGACTATAACCGATATATATATATATATATATATATATATGAATGTAGTTAATTTAAAATTTGTTTTAAAATAAATTACTTTGAGTTAGTAAAATATATGAAATAGATAAATAAATATAATTTTGTAACATCAATTTATTTGTCCATTTTGTATGGAAATATAGCATATTAAAATGTCATGTAAGATTTATAAGAGAATTAATAAAAGTCATTTGTATAAAAATAGTTTATTCAAAAAAAATATTTAAAAAATATTAGTTGTTTAAAATATGACCCGTATATCTGTAAAAAATATATTTTTTATTTATATGGATCAAAATTTTATAAAAATGTATGACTAAATTGCTGTATATACTATTTAAAATGTATGGTCCGATATATTTTCTACTTTTTAACATTTATTATACTGAATTTATATTGGACTATACGTAGCATAACATATTTATATATCAATCTATATATTATATAAATGTTTCTTTTTGTGATTTTTATTTTAGTTATTACTTATAAATAATAAAAATATAATAACTATTTAAAGATAGGTAGATAATTAATCATAAAAATCCTAACAGGTAGGTTAATTAGTATGAAATTAATTATTATATATATATGGAATTATTAAAATAATTACCATATAATTTATGTTTAACTAATATATATATATATATGAAATTAATTATTTTCAGACACACATATATATACTAAAATAAGAAAATACAAAGAATATTAAAAGCTAGGCTTATTACTTATTGTTTCCATAATTTTTAATTAGAATTTAATTTTGGAAATGCATTAATGAAAGAGAAAAGACAAAAAATCTATATGGTAAGTTAATTAATACTTTCAGTGGCATGCCATTGTAAATAACAGTGAAAAGTAATGGTCATTTTATAAGTGTACTCCTCTTTTAATAATAGAGATAACATTTAGAAAGAAGAGAGAGAATTTCGCCTAGTTAAGTCACCCCTAGTGGGCTTCAGGGTTTTATTTGTTGGGTAATAGCCTGCTGTTGTATGGTTATCCGTGAGTTACTTCAATAAACACTTTTTAGTGAGATTTGTCAACGCTTTTAGTGGGTTTCGAGGGTTATTTTGCCTTCTTTATTTTAAATCTCAACTGTTTTTTCTTCTGTTCTTGAAACATTGAAGATAAGAAAAGAGAGTGGGTGAGCATTTACTGAAGAATTTTAAGTTTCAAAGAGCATTAATCATGTCTTTAGCGATGGATAAAGCCTTAATGGCTCTTTCTCTGGATGAAGAAGAAGTTCCGTTTGCAATGCCAGACCTCCCTGAGTTTAGCTCTGCAGAAGAAAACAAACTGAGCTTGATGGGGAGGCTGCTTTACCCAGAGAAACAGAAGATGTCCAGTCTCATCATGAAGATGCCAAGAAAATGGCAAAAAGAAGGAAGAGTGCGTGGTATTGCTCTCTCTCAAGAACGCTTTCAATTCATCTTCAAGTATGAACACGACTTGATGGACATTCTCGAGAGAGGTGTTTAAACTTTCGAAGAGTGGGTGATTGTGGTCGAAAGATGGGTTGAAAACCCCCTAGACGACTACCTTCAGTATGTTCCGATATGGGTTCAGATTCTCGACATCCCGGTTAACTTTTACAACGGTCAAGCTCTGTCAGCTCTTGGAGATCTAGTAGGAAAGACGATGATGGTCGCTTTCGACCCCTCTAAGCCGATTACTCAAGACTTCATCAGAGTTTTAGTGAAGTTCAATGTCGCTAATCCTCTTCACAAGACAAGGGTGGTGACGTCGAAAGGAAAATCCTCGGTGGTTCGTTTCAACTACGAAAAGATTCAAAAACGTTGCTTTGAGTGTCAACGTCTCAATCATGAGAAGGACTTTTGTCCCCTCATAGTGCGTAAGAGACAAGAAGAATCGCGTACTAGAAGGGAGATGGTCTCTGCTGAACTAGAGAGGAAGAAAAAGGTGTTATCAGATGATGATATTCTCTTTGGAATCTTAGAGGAAGAACAAGTAAACATCGACCCAGCCACAGGACGTTTCAAAATGGCCAAGGAAGTATTGGAGGAGATGCGTCGCTATATGTTGGCTGATACATGGGAGAACTGGGAAATCAAGATCGACAAGATCAAAAGATCAGTTAAAATGGCGGAAAAAGATCCGATGACGCAAAGGTTAACTCTGCGTTTGAAGGCAAATCCTCTGTTTACTGCTGATTTGAACAAAGGAAAGGGGATTGTGTTTGATTACCTGGAGAACAAGAAAGTAGATAAGGAAGTGTCTGTGCAGAGCAATCCGACCAAACTCATGGCAGCTTCCTTTCAAGCTCACTCAAAGCTCTCTTGTCGCTCTGCTCCTCATCTTATCACTATGGGTGATGGACTAGACAATGCTGACTCTGCAAACTCGTTCTGTTCAAGTACTCCTACGGTGTTCAAGGCAGTTAAAGTTCCTAACTTTGCTCCTTGTTCTTTCGGGAGTATAAAGAACAAGTACTCTGTCCGAAGAAGGCCTCCTAAATCTTCAAGGCAGAGAAGAGCAAGGGAGCAACCGGTGACTGTTCTGGTTCCGCATGAAGATCAGAGAGAAGGTAAACAGTTGATGGGTAGCAAGAAGAGGAAGTGCTTGGTTGAGGAAGAGGAGGTCAAAACCACCAACAAGTCAGTGTGCCTTAAGGCGATCCCAAATGAGGGATTGCCCCATTCCAAATGAGCTTCTTGAGCTGGAATTGCCAAGGCTTGGGGCGGCCTCAAGGCTTGACAATTCATCGTCTACGGGAGTTGCGTCAATATCAATTCCCGGAGATTTTCTTTTTAATGGAAACAAAAAAATGTCGGAATGTAGTTGTTGATTTACAAGTATGGTTGGGTTATGAACGAGTCCACATTGTGAATCTGGTTGGATACAGTGGTGGCTTAGCTATTTTGTGGAAGAAAAATGTCAACCTCTGTATCATTAGTCCGGATAAAAATATTGTAGACTGTTTGATCAAAATTGGAGATTCTTCCTTCTATTTGACGTGTGTGTATGGAGAACCTGCTTCAGATGGTATAAGTGTAGTTTGGGACAGACTTTCAAGATTAGGAGTTGGGAGGTCTGAGCCATGGAGTATCATTGGTGACTTTAATGAAATTTTAAGTAATGATGAGAAGATTGGTGGTCCGAGGCGTCCAGATTCTTCTTTCAGGTTCTTTGCGGAGATGTTGTCTTCCTGTGATATGGAAGAGCTAAGCAGCAAAGGTGATAGGTTTACATGGGCTGGTACGAGATGGAGAAAACACATCCAGTGCTGCCTTGATCGGTGCTTTGGAAACAAAGCGTGGAGAGCAAGGTTTCCAAATTCAAATCAAACTTTTTTGGAAAAAAGGGGCTCTGACCACATGCTTGTGTGGGTGAATCTCAGAGCAAATCCTGATGTTCAAAGGGGTCAGTTCAAGTTTGATAGGAGATTACTGCATCATCTTGACGCTGTTACAGAGGTTGAGAAGGCGTGGCGAAATAACAGAGGCTCTGGCTCTGTTTTCTTGAAGATCAAAAGATGCAGGACAGTAATGAGTGCTTGGAAAAAAAAGAGAAGGTTCAACGCGAAAGATAAGATCAAGTTACTGCATGAGAGACTGGAATGGTTCCAGTCCAAACCTTACTCTTGTTGGTTTGTGATTCAGAACATAAAAAAAGAACTGATGCAAGCATATAAGGAAGAAGAGATGTATTGGCATCAAAAAAGCAGAGAAAAATGGTTGAAGTTTGGGGACAGAAATACCAAATTCTTCCACCTATCAGTGAAAGCCAACAGGTCCAGAACTTTTTTGGTGAAACTCAAAGACTACTTGGGAAGAGATCAATGGTCGGAGGCAGCAAAGGCAGAGGTTGCGATTCAGTACTTTTCGAAGCTGTTTAAAACGTCTAACCCACCATCTTTTGAGCCTGTGTTTCAAAGTTTGATTCCCAAAGTGTCGAGGGAGATGAATCAGAGACTGACAGTGAAAGTCTCTAAGGAGGAGGTCCGTGAGGCTATTTTTTCTATCAACGCTAATAGCGCTCCAGGTCCTGACGGCATAACGGGATTGTTCTTCCAAAAGTTTTGGGGAGTGGTAGGTGATTCAGTCACCAAAGAGATACAAGAGGTTTTCGACAATGGATCCCTGCCACCTGACTGGAACTTCACGTATATCTGTCTATTGCCAAAAATTCCAAACCCGGAGAACATGACAGACTTACGTCCGATTAGTCTATGCTCGGTGCTTTATAAAGCTGTTTCTAAAATCTTGGTGAGAAGACTGCAGCCTTTTTTAGGCGATCTGGTTTCTGCTAACCAATCGGCGTTCGTTAGTGAAAGGTTAATTCAAGATAACATCATCATAGCTCATGAAGCCGTTCATGCTCTCAAAACCCACCACTCAATTTCAGCCGAGTTTATGGCGGTAAAAACCGATATGTCGAAAGCCTATGATCGAGTTGAGTGGAGCTACCTTAAGGCTTTGCTGGAGGCTTTGGGTTTTGCTAATCAGTTCATTGATTGGGTGATGATGTGTGTCACCTCGGTTTCTTTTGCGGTCCTTATTAATGATCAACATTTTGGGCTCATATCTCCATCTCGTGTCCTGCGTCAAGGAGATCCTCTCTCGCCGTTTCTCTTTGTACTATGTACTGAAGGCTTGTCTCACTTATTACAAGTTGCAGAGAGAAACAATTTCCTATCTGGTATGAGCTTCTCAGAGGAAGGCCCTTCTATCAGCCACTTGCTTTTTGCAGATGATAGCTTGTTCCTCTGCAAGGCTAATGAGCATCAATGTAGAAACCTGAAAAAGACCCTGAGCTTTTACGGTGAGGCTTCTGGCCAGTGCATCAATTATCTGAAATCTTCGATTTTGTTTGGTGGCTCAATACCAAAGGAAGATCAAGAGAGGCTGAAAGATATCCTGGGCATTTTTAATATCAGAGGAACTAGCAAATATCTCGGTCTGCCGGAAGTTTTCTCTGGTTCTAAAATTGATTTGCTCAGTTTTTTTAAAGACCGCACTCACTGCAGACTAAATTCTTGGTTCATCCGTAAGCTTTCTCAAGGTGGGAAGGAGATTCTGCTGAAATCTACCGCTGCAGCTCTTCCTGTGTATCCGATGTCCTGTTTTAAGCTGCCAAAAATGCTAATCAAGAAACTTGAAAGCTTGATGGCAACCTACTGGTGGAACTCTGAAGCCCACATAAATAATATATATTGGATCTCTTGGGATCGTCTCTGCCTCCCCAAAGCTCTAGAGGGAATTGGTTTCAAGGATCTAGGTTGCTTTAACCAAGCCTTGCTCGCCAACCAAGCTTGGAAGGTGATGAATGATGAAGACTGTCTCATGTCGAGGTTTCTTAAGAGCAGATATTTTCCCACTTCTCATTTCCTGGATGCTCCGGTGGGAGTGAGACCATCTTACGCATGGCGAAGTCTGCTTCATGGGAGGGAACTCATGCAAAAAGGTCTGAAAAGAAGTATTGGTAATGGTTTGAACACAAGGGTTTGGTTAGACAAATGGATTGAGGATCCTGAGTTGGGTCTCAGAGCTCCCTGGATTAAAAATGTCTCTTTTGATGTTTATCTGCTGGTTCATCAATTAATTGAGGTAGGTTCGAGAAAGTGGAATGTAGATGCCCTCAATGAGATTTTTGTTCCTGCCGATGTGGAGTTAATTATGTATCACCAACCTGCGGTGTCTCGTGAGGACTCTTTTATTTGGAGGCACAACAAATCAGGGAACTTGACAGTAAAGTCAGCCTACTGGTTGGCAAGAGGAGAAAAAATTGCTGAAACTTTTCCAGAGGTCATTCAGTTACCGTCGACCAATCCTCTCAAGGAGCAGCTGTGGAAAATTCAAGCGCCACCAAAGATCAGAACTTTCTTATGGAAAGCAGTAAGTGAGGCTCTGCCAGTCTCAGATCTTATTATCAAAAGAGGTCTAAAGGTTGATAGTAGATGTCAGCTGTGTGGTGATGATAGTGAAACGATTCTACATTTGCTCTTCGTGTGTGCTCCGGCGAGGCAGGTTTGGGCTCTTTCTGGTATTCCTCGTCCAAAGATCGCGTTTGAGGAAGGAAGCTTGTTAGGCAATTTAAATTACCTCCTTCATTTGAAGAGCAACTCATTGGTAGATTCTAATGTTCTGAAATCTTGGCCATGGATGCTTTGGTGCATCTGGAAAAGCAGAAATGATTTGATCTTCAAAGGTAAGACTTGGCTACTGGAGGAGATCAAGGTAAAGGCGTTTAATGAAGCGGAGGAATGGTTGCTTGCACAAGAAGTGGAGCAGGAAACGCTTCTGTTGAGTGAGAGGCCGATAACACCACCAAAAAGAAAATGGATCCCCCCCCCCCCCAAAGGATTGGTTGATGTGCAATGTGGGGTTTGAGTGGTTGAAACAATCGAAAAAGCTGGGAGCAGCGTGGGTGGTCAGGAACCATAGAGGTGTTGTCCTTATGCATAGTCGGAGAGCTTTCTCAAACGTTAGAAGCTTAGATGATGCTAGGTTAACTGCGCTGCTTTGGGCCGCTGAGAGCATGACGAGTCTGCATTTCAATCAAATGGTGTTTGCAGGAGATTTCAAGGAGGCTTTCTTGGCGGTTAAGAAACCATTACAATGGCCAGCTCTTCGTTACCATGTTGAGGAATTAAATCGGTTCCTGATGTTAATGGCGGACTATCAACTGTGGAGTGTGTGTAAGGAGGAAAATAGAGGAGCGGCGATCATTGCACAAAGTGTAACCAAAGAAGGGAGAGAGCAATCTTATGTGGCCAATGGGTACCCTTCTTGGCTCTTTGAATTCTTTGTCAATGAAAGTCGGCTCCTCTAAGGATGTCTTTCCTGGTGTTGTCGGAGATGTTTTGGTTTGTTAGGTTCTTTTCGTTGATTGCGATGGGCAATGTTTGTAGTATTGTTTGTGTTGTGAGCTCTGTCTGGTTTTGAGCTCTGGTTTGTACTATGTTACTCTGTTTTTCGGTTGAATCTCTATTGAATGATGATGTTAAAAAAAATGTGTGCCTTTATATGGAATTTGATGTTTCTTACTATAGTTTCATGAATTCAAAGGTTTTTGGAATTTTTTTGATATTAAACTCGTTCGTAGCTCTAATAGTGACATATATTATTCATGGGGAGAAATATTTCTGACATGTTTATATGACGATTAATATTTAGAAGCTTAAGTATTTTTTAAAGTTTTAACCTTTTATTACTTAAGATCATAAACTGTTTTTATTTAATACCGGTGGATAGGGGTGTCAAAATAGGTAAACCAACCCAAACCAAACCATATCCAAATGGTTTTATGCTTATATGGATAATGGATAAAACCAACCCATTTGACAAATGGATTGGGTTAATCCATAACTCATTTATTTTAATGAGTTAATGATTCTTAATGGTTAACCCATGAACAATAATTTTATAGTTTAAATAGTAATTATGGATTATAAAAATAAAGAAATATTTATTAAATAAATAATATTATTTTTGTGAAAATCACAAAATTAACGGTTTTGGAGGAAAAACACAAGTTTACAGTTTCTAACAGAAAATTCAATTTTGCGATTTTGGCGAAAAACTCGATTATATGATTTTTGCGGGAAAACTCAATTTTACGATTTTGGCGGAAAAATTTTGATTTTGCGATTTTGACAGTTAAACTCGATTTTGCGATTGTGGCGGGAAAACTCGATATTGTGACATTATGAAAGACTGCCTCTCGATGTAGGTGGATTGACATGTTACAGATAATTGTGGCGGGAAAACTCGATGTAGGTGGATTGACATTATTTAAACATGTCACTTGGCGGGAAAACTCGATGTAGGTGGATTGACAATAATCTGTAACATTATTACAGAACACAGAGGAGTCACAAGACATGTTATTAAAGTTCTTAGAGGAAAACATCCTTCTCAAGTAGCTTCACAACATCGAGCTGATTGTTAAACTTCGCTAAATCAATTGGAGTTTTACTGTCGTGTTTAATACAACAATACAAAACACTTGAGTCATATAGAACCATTTCATATAAAAAAATGATTGAAATCTAATCTGATCTTCCATTAGCAAACTTACACTGCAACACCATTCTCCAAAAGAATGCTTACACACTCTTTACTTCCGTAACCAGCAGCATAATGCAATGGAGTGATTCTTTTTGTGTGAACTGCATTGACATTTTCTCCACCATCCACAAGAACTTGAGCACATTTCACCTAGAAAAGATTCAGTTAATATCTGTTAGTTTCACTCTTGAGAGATTAAGCTTATTACAACTACATGTAAAATGCACCTAGGTGGACGGTAGCATCTTTTTCCCGCTGTTCTATAACGTTATGTAAGGTGTGTAATAAATAATCTTATCCATGAAGGCAAGCTGCTGGTCCACCAAGTGCAAAGCTTTTAGTTGTACAGCCATATAGATTGTTTTGCATTATGATTATGTGATAGTGACAGTTGGAAAGGTTATTGCTTTCTACTACGGTTTTAGGAGATGAACATACCCGTCATATCCACATGCAAAATGGAACGCTGTTCTTCACTTGGAGTCTTCTTCATCTTTTTTACCACCAGATGCTAACGCAAATCAATACACATCGAGTTTAAAAGGTAAACTCAGGTAAATAAGAAGTGATAATAAGTTGACATTAAAAGAATCATTCTCAAAATACAGATCAAGAGAAAATTACAATGCAAATGGCGACTCTTCTACTTTTAATACCTTAAACTGCAAACAAAGGATTCTCCCAGGGAGAAAGTACTATTTTTCTTAGAAACACAAACAAATACATAACTCGATGATCGATCTAATGGCTTTAAAGCTTATAACTTTGACAAAATACATACCGAAGTTTATACACTTACATGAGGACAACTCAACAGAATCCCATCTTTCTTACACAAATATGTCCATTCTACAGATAATCAACACATAGATACATATCATAAGCAAGTTAATAGTTTCCCAAATCGATTCAACAGTTTGAACATAAATCGAAAGCATGGACGATCTCGATCCTTTGATCGAAAGAAAAACACTTACCAAGTGATTAACAGTCTCGTGAACAGAGATCAAGCTTGTGACAGCGAGAACAAAAATCAAAAGAAGCGACATTTTGTTCTTCTGAGGAGAAACCCTAAGATCATCGCTGAGGAAAGGAAACAGAGAGTGGAACCCAGATACCTACCAAATTGGACGGTGACGTGGGAGTCCATCTTCGTCGTCTCCCTTTGGTTGAGTGATCAAAATATTGAAGAAATGTTTTGCTATTGAAATAATCCATTCTGAATTAATTTTGGATGGTTCTAAACCATGTAGAAAATGTTTTGCTACTGAAATCCGGTTAGTCTTTTTCTACAAAGCGAATATTTTCGTATGTCATCTATGTATATATATAAAGTTGGGTTTTTACTCTTCTTGAGACACCTGGCAGGAGGATTTAGTGACATCTGTCCCATTTTTAAACTAATATAAAATACTTCTAAACCATTCTAAAATACTTCTTTACTAAAACAACTAAAATATCATACGTCTTCTGCAGAATGAAGGCCCAACAATACTAATCTTCTTTTGCAGAACGAAGACCCAACAATCTATATTTCTATGAAACCGAACGGCTCAGACCCAAGAGAATCCTATAAAATTGTATGGTTGATGAGGCTGCCGTCGGAGATGAAGACGTCTTTCGACGGATAACATTGCCAATCAAACCCTCGTGGATTTATAAGATGTAAAAGAAAATAATTTAAACATGTTATAAAATCTAATTACACACATATTAATAGATAAACCATATATTTAATTTACTGTAACAAAATAACTTGAAATAAATAAAATTTAAAACCATTAATACAAAAGCGTACACATATAAAATATTATACTAACTATGAGAAGATCACAATTTTCTTATTTTTCAAACTTCTAAAATAAATGTACAGAAAGAGAGTGAAAAAAAAAATCTTCATATTTAGATGAATCATCTTCATATTAAAAAAAACCTTTAGATGAATTTTTTTTCCTAATACACTATGAAAAATTTGGTTTACAGTCTCATATTTGTTTTTTTAAATACCATACTAACAACTAAATTATGTAATTAATTTTTTACATCAAAATAATTCTAAACAAAAAATAGAATAAAATGGGTGAATCATCAAAAATAGAAACTAACCATCAAATTTTAAATTAAAAATATAATTTCTCCGGACATAATAGCAAACATATTCTCAAATAAATAAAAACACAAAGCCTTCAAACTTTGAGAAAAAAATCACATCACTTTTCAAATAATAAAATCATCGCCCAACACTTAGAGATTCATTAGGAACACAAATACTTAACATATTTGAGGGATCTTCCACCATCAATCCCTAACATTTTCAATGTGAACAATCTTTCTAAGCAAACAACTTAGATCATAACTAAATTTACTCTTCCTGACATAGATCACAACACATGTGTTAATGGCTATGGTAAAAAAAGAAGGTTAGATCCCACAAACTCTCACGCAACTAAGTAACTACTCAACCAGAACCTATAACTACACGATAAAATATACAAAATTACTCTCACATTATCAAGTTTCACACACCTATATGGACAAGTTCCTTGCTGAACAATAAATATTAAATCATATACAAAATTATATAAACATTCCTCCAAATCAGACCACACTAAACCTATTAACTAAAAACATCATCACCATAATATACAAAACAAACACAAACAACCGCACACATTGATTCCTTATGGACAGAACAGTCGAGCTCCACCATAATATATAATATCAAGTAAAATGAAACAACAACACACACACTGGTCTATACACAACAATTAAACAACTTCAAAACAAACATTAAAATATTTAAAATTTCAAGTGTTCTTTAAAACTATAATAGTTTTATATATAAAGTAAGTTTATTGTAACTCATCCGCCCGTAGGGCGGACCAACCTCTAGTATAATATAACATATTGAAAAAAATGTTATAGGTACCAGCGGCAAATTTCTGTAAATTCTCTAGTAATTAAAGGTCTATTAACTAAGTTGGCTAAGGAAAGCTGTGGGCTTGCCACATCATCCAAATTAATGTTACTTTTTAAAATTGTTTCCATTTTAATAATAAAGGGACAGTGAATGTATTGTCTTTATATGGTACTAGGTGACCGGCCCGCACCCTGTGCTGGCATTAAAAGATTTCCGAATTGCACTTAATAGTGGTTAGGTTTTGGCAGGCACGAATTTTATATCATAAAACGACGGTGTTTGGTATGAAGGTACGACACATGCAAATACTGGTACTCAAGATTTTACATAGACGTGATGGAACAAAGTATATTCAGTATCAGGATGCAACATATTGTGTGCCTGTATAATTGCAACATAATTTAAAAATCGTAATATGTGTGTTTAAGTGTGAACTTTTTTAAAACTACTTCGGGTCTGAAAAATGAAAAAGAATAATAATTGTAAGAGTTTCTATATTTTATTTAATTTATTGGAAAAAGGTAGAAAACAATTAATTAGTCTTGGCTAAGGAATATTCTGAAAAACTTGTTTGTAGACAACATTCAAAATTTTCGTCTCCGGATTCCTTTCTTTACCAGTTATTAGGATTTTTAATCCCGATCTCGATTTAACTCTTGAAAGTGCAACGTAGAGTTGACCATGAGAGAACACTGGCCTAGGTAGAAACAAACCAACACTTTCTAGTGTTTGCCTTTGACTTTTTTTGATGGTCATCGCGAAAGCCAATGTAATGGGAAACTGTCTTCGACGCATTCTGAAGGGAAACTTTGTGTCAGGTGGTGTCACACATCCTAGGAATCCAGACCTTCTCTCCAGTAATATTGTTTCCGGTTATAATCCTAGCTTCTAGCACATGTGGCAGTAACTGAGTAACAATTAGCCTAGTACCATTGCATAAACCATCTGCAAGATCCACGTTACGGAGACACATAATAGGAGCACCAACCTTGAGCTTCAAATTATGTCTAGGCAGTCCAGCCACTTTAACACTGTTCAAAAACTCAGCAGGATATACAATATTTTCTTCAACGTCAACATCAGATGGAATAATACTGCCAGAGCTAAGGTAAACCTTCTCTTCACCTGAAAACATATGTAATTCCTTTTATTTATTAAGCGATGTAAAAAGGTAGTTGAATATAATCTTTCACTTTCAAACATGTTACCTGACAACTGCGAAAGCATGTAATCATTTATTTTATCAACTTCATCATATGTTGGGGTGAGAATCGCTCGATGTCTATACAAATCCTTATCCGTTGAGGTTTGAAAAGCTTCTCCATAAACCTCTTTTGCCATAGTCTCAATTGGATCTCCTCCACTGGTTTTTCTCAGCAAATCAGAAGGGATGTCAATCTCAACTTGACCGTCGTTAGGCAAATTTATTTTTCCATCTCCAATATCCAAAATCCATTTTGAGAATGATTGAAGCTCTTTTGATGCAACATCAGAAAGGCCAGCGAGCAATCTCATGCTCTTTGTTAGTTTCAAAACTTTACAGTGCTCCCAAATATATGAAGAATTCAGTGCCGCCAAAACAGTCTCTGCTCTACCACCTCCAGGTATAACCGGTAAAATCTGTCTGAAATCTCCACCGAAAACAACAACTTTACCCCCAAACAGTTTGTCTTCAGAAGATCTTATAATATCACGCATAGAACGATCCAACGTCTCAAAACAGTGTCTGCTCATCATAGGCGCCTCATCCCATACAATTAACTTTGCCGCTTTAACTAATTTTGCACGATCTGATCCTGTCTCCATTTTCTTACAAGTACTGAACTCGTCTGCATCTATCGGAATTCCAAATCTGGAATGTGCGGTTCTCCCTCCTTCCAACAACAATGCAGCAATTCCACTAGATGCGGTATTTAGAACAATCATACGTCTAGATCGGATCGCTGAGGAGAGGGCTCTGTATACAAATGTTTTTCCTGTCCCTTAATAACCATACAAAAAGAAGACTCCACCGCTATCATTTAAAACTGCTTTCAGAATCTGATCGTATACTTCTCTTTGATCATCTGTTATCATCGCCATAAGTTTTTCATTCTCCTTTAGCTGATCATCGACAACATATTTCATCTCATCATCTATAAGGCGATTGCCGTTGTAACAGCCAAAATTTTCTGGTTTTGGCATGAGGGGCCATTTGTTGAGGCTACGACCATTGCTAAGAAAATGCTTCTCGATCTCGGTAAGAGCAATGTTTTTGATCTGCTCTACGGTCATGTTCATATCTGCAAGTTGGCGATTTATTAAAAAAAAAACTAAGACCATTTTTAAATTAAAAAAGTTTAAAATATATATAGCTCACCAGGTCTTCCACTTTCTCGTCGTTTCTTGTAAAGAATATCGTCGGTAAGATACTCCCAAGTAGCTTCCCACACAACATGCGGCTGAGATAAAGTTTTGGATACCAACATTCTCGCAAACAGCTTCCTGGCATATGTGGCAGAACTATTATCACTGCAATCTTTGATAGCTTCTATGAACTCCATGTCATCATCCATCAATCCCAAAGCATAGCAAGCAACTTCGTATGTAGGATGTAAAACACCATAAACTGTTTTTATATCCTCGTACGATGTCGGCCCTCTTACCCAATTTAGCAATACTCTTAAGAAATACAGCTCATCAAGTGCTGGATTAATTTGCGCAATCCTCCCTATAGCAAAGCCTCGTTGACGTGGTACCCATTCTCTCGTACCTGATTTCCAAACAAATTTTGTTGGAAATTCGGCATATATCAACTCTCTTGTCTCCGGGTATTTTCTGTTTGCTATAAACCAAGCCAAAAACATCGATTGGTTCACAGTTTTTTTGTATTCTCAATAGGTTCATCTTCATCGAAAAACACCAGCTCCTGATCCGGAAGATGAAATCCAAGTTTCTCTACAGAAGTAGTACGGAAATGTGTATGAAAGCAAGAATCCACCACGAGGACTCGCATGCAGTGATATATCTATTTAAGAAATACCCAAATATTTATTAGAACAAATATTCCTCGACCTTGAAATCTCAAAGACAGTTGGACTATATGTTTTCTTATATATAATATTTATAGTACTGTAATAAATTATTTTCATATTTTACTTCTGGGTTATACCATATTAGTTACAATATACATATATGTTTTAACTAATATGAATAAGTTATTGATGTCGTGTAGTTTCATAAAAAATATTATTAACTTCATAATAAATCGATTCAAATATGACATACACGCTTAGAAAATTTATTCTTATTTCATCGAATATGTTTAAATATATAAATACCTGCAGTCGTAATATGTTTTGATTTCATCAATTACGCCATCCTCATCCTCTTTATCCATTGCAGCTGAAGAATAATCAGGTCCTTTATGGATATATTTGAAAAGATACTTAACAGCTTGTGTTTGAACGCACCACTCCACATTCATATGCGCGCGATATCGAAGCATGAGGTCTCTGTTGTATGGTACAACATATCCATTGTCTAATCTGATTCCATTTTTCTCAATGAACCTACCATCAATACGACGCATGTAAGCTGGAAATCCATTAGCGTCAATCGATGTCGTTGGGTTGAGACGTTTCGGAAACATCTTAGAACATTTTCCATTGACCATACATACATTATCCTTCTTTGCTGGACCGCAAGGACCATGCATCACACATTTCCCAACGATTTCATACAGGTCTGGATCTACTATCTTGTCTGGTATTTCAGTCAAGATAATCTTGTCTATATCATCGACCGTTGGAAACTTTGCTCCCTTTTCCATGAAGACGAGAATATGAGCGTGTGGCATTCTTCTTTTCTGAAACTCAATCGTGTACATTACTGACAAAAAAAAACAGACAAAAAATAAACGAAATATAACAAACAAAAATACAATCACAACGATTGTTATTTCCAAAAAACTATCAAACACATGCATTAGTGGAGGAAATTGTGTAAGGACATGTACCTGCAGCAACTGGGCCAAATAAGGAGCCGTCCTTTTTTGTCACAAACTCGATAAGATTATCGAGTTTCATCTTGAACACTCTACACAATATTTCTGGTCTGTCTTCGGTGGTGAGGTTATATTTTTTAAGATATCTTGTAACTTCATGCCATTTTGGATTGCAGGTAAAAGTGATGAAAATATTTGGAAATCCATGGTACTTGCACAGAGCCATCGCATCATAATAATGCTGCTTCATATACCTTTTCCCTCCGGTGAAAGTTGCTGGAATGAAAATTCGGCTCCCTTGCTCAGCCATCTTAGCTCCACCTCTTGCAGCTGCTTTCTGGATTGCATCGTAACTTGTTGACCGGAGCTTTTTCCGATTCAGCCACAAGTAACACAGTCTACTGGATTCTATCATTGTGTACGCGTCCACAAGGAACTGATGAAACAATCTGCCTGATCTCGTAATTGTAGGTGCTTCAAACCTCCTCTCTAATATACGAAATGCAAAGTATTCACGCATTGTTACATTTTTGCGTTTTCTGGTACCGATGTCTTCAAAACCAATAGAAATATTTAATCGAAAACCATCCCCTCCATATTGAAACAATAGTGGATATTGGAGAGGCAAATACGCCGGATGTAATTCACTAATCCTTTGCAACTTTCCACTTGTACTCTCTAGAACAATATCTCGCGTCTCCATATTTAAAACAAAATCTCCAGGTATCAAAGCAGCAACTTCATTTGCAGTCGGCAGATTATTGGTCCGTCCATCAGATTCTCGGGTTTCAATCAATCTCATCCTATAACCTGATGATCCTTCCACGTCGAACATGTCTCTTGCAGATCTAAAAGCCTTAACATGAGGGTTACACTGATCTAACATATTTTTCGGAAGGAGAACAAGTGGTTCTCTTAGTTTCTTCGCGCTAGATCCGTCAGACCTGAAAATATATTATATTTTTGCAATAAGTTAAGAAAATGGTCGACCACAATGCAAAAAAAATAACATGAAATCATAGAATCTAAAAAAAAGCAAATATTACCCGGCATAAGCGTCAAGTCTATTTTTTATCTCGTTTAAAGTGTCAATGATATACAACTGGGAAAATTTTGGAGCTTCTCCATTTGGAGGGACTATATCACCAATATGATGATAGTTCTCACCAGACATTCGGAAAACAAATGGTCCACGACCATTGTTAATAGAATGATCTATCTTTCCCCCCAAGAGATGTGAAAGAAAACATCATATTGTAAGCTCGTATGAACTCTCGATAGTGTTTGCTTAACTCGTCTCCTTTGCATAACAAAGTCATTAACTCCATTGGCGGATTAGCCAGACGAGGAAGAACAACTTTACCATGTTTACAACACATTGAGAATACATGCTTCTTGCTGCGACGGCGTTTTCCAATTCTTTCACCATACCACATATATGCATGACAAAACCTACAATTCCATACTGGATCTCCATCGTCGTAATAACCTGTGTAAGAATATTTCTTCATTAGCAGATAACGGTCTAATATATAGTCATTTATTAGTAAGAGACATTGCCCTATGTTAAAGTTATCACCGTTTTTTTGTATTCCGATGATAATATTCGAAGTAGCTGTATGATTAGTTTGTTCTGGGATATGTACTTGTGATGAATTTATCAAAGATTCAACACCAGGATAGGTAGTGTTAGTCTCGTTCTCGTGTTCTTCATCTTCATTTTCAGACTCACTCGCTATTTCATATCGATTATTGTAAGCTGCGTGTAAATTGTCTCCATATCAACATCAAAACGTATCATCCTTGGATATAAATCAATATCTACGTATATATGGAAAATTGTTTTACCTTCAGGATGTTCATGAACGACGAATCGTGGTGGAGGAATGAATTCATTTGTTTTGGTTTGCTGGAGTGGAGACCGAGTATCTGAAAAATATTAATTTAAACCTATAACAAAATGTCTAAATAAAAGAAATTCATAAAATACGTATAATATTAGTATTTACATTTTGGTTATCATCATATTAGTACGATTAAAAATTAAAAAAAAATACCTTCAGCATTTGCTTCTTTTCGTTTCATTGGGGATTGCCGAGAAGTTGATTGTCCTGTCATGTTCGGACCATGCCTTGCTGTTCAAGATTTAGAGAAGTTTTGTGTAACTTTAGAAAAAGTTGCATAGAATATCTATATATACAATATTATTCTTATTTTTGTTACCTTTTTTTTGTCGTGTCTTTGAACTTACTGATGGAGGTGATCCAAATGTCGTACGTTTCAGAAGCGAATTGCTTGTACTTCCGACAATAGATTCTTGAACACCAATAGTAACTAAAAATATGACATTTTTTTATTATAAGAACATTTGTATTACATAGTCGATAATTAGTATATATTTTAAAATCAATGCACCTATACTCGATGGGTGCATGTTGGTTTCAGAGCAATTGCCATTTGCAACAATAGGCGAACTTTGCGATGAATTATAAGAACCTGAAGCAGAAATTAGAACGAACAGACAAATAGTTAAGGTAATATCAAAAATGGTTGTATAAATAATTCTCCAAAAAAAATTGTAACAATAAGAGCGAAAAAAATATTACTCAAATTTGGCACTACTGATGGCTTTGTTGGCTTGAAAATCCTTGTAACTTTGGAATGTTATAAAATGAATTAGTCAGTTGGGATATTATCTTCTACAGATTAATTAGAATCAACGTGGATAAAATAATAGACTTTTAGGATACTAACCTTTATTTGAGGTGGTGAGCCCTAAATAACTTTTGGTGTTAAGTATTTCCTTGATGTCTTAGTCCATGTTTAAACTTTACTGGTTGTGGAATTACCGGTCGAACAACTTGATTTGTAACATTCCGGAAGGGCCCCCTCAAATGATTGATAGTTGGTGTTGATGGAACGTTTGTGATAGATGAGTTTTGTGTTATATTCACCTTTGGAGTATTCCCTTTATCTTTGGTACCTATGTTTTCATTGGTACCTATATTTTCATATGGTGAATGAAAACTTGTAAAAAAATTAACTAAGACCTGCAGTTCAATCTATGACAATTGTATACAGCAAAACTTAAATATCCTATTTTATAGTAACTGATACGAACATTAAAAAAATTGTAGAGGTTTTTATTTAACATGGTTCATTAAAACATACACTTTTTGACTTTCTTCTGTGATTTCTTCCCATTTTCTGCTCCTTGAGGATTGCTTCTCTTCATGCGTCCGAGAAAGATGAAATGGTTGTGTATTCAGTAAAACCAGAACACTTTTTATAAATTTCATAAAAATGCAGTTGAAAAAAGGCTGCAATGGCAATATATAGATTGAAAACAAATCTTCTGAAGCCTAGGATTAAATACATCTTCGCCGTATTATAATACCTCTACAATTCATTACAATTAATTTATAGCATCTTCCATATATATGTTCAATCTGATACTGCCAAATACAAATTTCGTTTTAAATTCTTACCATGTACATAATTCTTGTCCAAGTGAATATATATTATTTATTAATGTTAGGTGAAATTGATATTCCTCCCATATAATCTTTCTTTACATTGTACCTTTATTTATATAACTTTGAAAATTTTTCGGTTTATATCCCATCATTTTTATCAACTAAGATATTTCCTTTTAAAATATATATTGCTATGATCTTCAAAATAACTGTTTAAGGAATTGTTCTATATAGCCAATCAAATATCACTTTAATATTAATTCTCATAAGTTAAAAACAAAAAATAAGCTGCTAAATTTAAGGAAATCATAAACAAATCGGTGCTTAAACTTTTCAACTATAATGTCCAGCCACTTTCTTGAAACTTTCTTCCTTCAACATTTCGATTACAATTCCCACTTATATTACTCAGTCGTCGTCCCAATCGTAATCATGAAATATGATTTGATGTGGCTGCATAAATATATTACTTGTTTAGAATATATATTTCTTAAAAATAATTTCAAGCTATCAGAAAAATAAAATATTACAAGAGGATCAACCAGTTGAATTATTTCTGCATTGTCAACCACCGAATCAACAACATATGCTGAATTTCGTTCTTCTTGACCATAAGAACGGTAGAGAGCATAAATAGGATATTTCTCCCGACTAAAGCAGTTAGAGACTGAGGTATAAAAAGTGGATTTGCCTGCAATTTCATTTTTACAGTTGCGATGTTAAGTTATGAAATAATATATTTATTAAAAGAATGTCTACAAAATCTATGTTTACCTGAATAGCCCCTACCACTAATTCGAACGCTGGTCTCCTAATTAACTTCTCGGCAACATTATTGAAAAGCAAAAACTTGGCTTCACCTTTTGATGCATCAGTCACACGTAGAACCAAGCAGTAACTAAAACATTAAAGAAAGTTAATTAGTACATGAACTCATAAAGTAATATGAGAGTATAAAGGAAGCAAGAATATTAATAAAAAACGGCCATACCATTTCATTCCATCTTCCATATCCTTGTTACATCTTTTGAAATGGTAAAGAGGGATCTGCTGATGTGGTTCCACATTTCTCTGAAAAACATCACTTTCTCTAACCAATTTTCTTTTGCAAAAATTGCATGCGGTGTAGTACCATGGTTTTTCCAAATCAATCGCCTCAACTTTAGCAACAACAACAAACTTTCCACACTACAATCAAGTGTTTTTCATAAAACATAAAACATTGCGCAACCAAAATTGAATTAGTTCAATTATAAAAATGCATGGAATATAAAGAGAATACATTAATATATATATATATATATACTGTTTTAGATTCAGAAATTTCAGATAATGTTTTTTTCATGCTTGCCATTGCTTTGATTGTATAATTGTTTACAGAAAATTCAATATACCAAGCTTAATAACCGGTTTGCTCTACATAATAATAGAGAAGATAGAGGGTGGAGTAAGTTACCTCTTCGTCGTCGATGTGATATAGACGGAAATCGATGATACTCTTTATTATATAATTTATAACATCATATGAAATAAGTAGGTTAAGCAATTATTTTCGTAACAGCAACAAAATATTATTAAACGTATGAATAAGGACACGAGTAATGGAGAAGTAAATTTAAGACATTTATTACGGTTTATTAATTAATAAATATGCCTTGATACAGTTATTCAATTTCTGTAAATATCTTTTTCACAATATTAGATTACGGATATATACTTCCCATTTAAGCACGTCTTATTATTGTTTCCCACACACAAATACTTTTGTCTACTTCATGAAATACTTTTCACATATATTTTCAAACGAATACTGATTTCTGTCGATACTTTTTATTGGTGCATGCCAAAAAATACAACTATTGGTTATTCTTCATAAGTGACAATACAATTACAACAGCCTTTTAGTTGTTGCATGTGTAGTCCCTGTTGCATGTCTCGTCCTTTCTCTTTTTTATAGCATGTAATTTTAGGTCTACCTTTGCAAATAGGATTCTTGGAGTATTATTTCTGCCAAATAAACATCATTTTCATAAAGTACAATCACATCATATAGAAACGCTTATATCTAAACTGTTAAGGCAGAAGTACAAAATGGAATCTAGCCTTAAAGTTGCACAAATATTACATTCATATGCCACTGATACCTAAACTACGTCATTTTGCTTTCTTATTTTTTTTTAAAAAAATCGTCCACATTAGAACCCACAATCTGGGCTTCAAAATTTTTATGGCCCATTATGTTGTTACATAAATGACCAAAGGTATCTACGCCATAATATTCACATATTCTATTATATACTCTCTTCGTTTTTTTATAAGTCGTTTTAGAATCTTGCACGTAGATTAAGAAAAACATAAATTTCTTATATTTTTTAAACAAATATATCATTAATTATTTACATAACCACAAATCAACCAATGAAAAATAGAAGACATATTATCATTGGTCATCCAACAATAATTGTTAATATATTTTATATAGAAAACCAAAAACGTCATATAATTTGGAACAAAAAATTTCCTCTAAAACGACTTATAAAAGAAAACGGAGGGAGTATATGTATGATATAATCTAATCTATTACATACACATACCGGAATTGCACTTTATAACAAATCATTCTCAACCAAAATTGAAATATAAGTATCTTATGTCTACGAAACATTTTGTCAAACCAAAATTGAATCTATAATTTTTATAAAGGTATTATTTTATGGTTTAGATTTTGGTTTGCAAAGTCAAATATTTATTATTATTTATCAATCTAAGCTATTAAAAGAGAAGTACAAAAAATACTTAGCCCTAAAATTTCCACAATATTTACCAACTTATGCCAATGACATAAAACTCAATTTTTTTTATTATTTACTAAACTGAGGTACACGAGTGGTTCATTATTATACCACCCGCAATTTTAGATTGTTACTTAACCACATGCGATTTTAATGTCATTACATCTAATAATTGAAATCAACGCTACTCATTTAATATTTTCCAAAAACAAATTACATCACGATATCTATTGCTATATTTAAGCTAATATAATATCAACAAACTACCAAATCATCCTTTATTATTAACTTCAACAATAATTACCTTCCCATAATATATTTCCAAATTATAGTAATTCTCTAACAATTTGATATCAATTAACAACCACAACATCCTCATTTGTTCATATTCTTGCAGATAACATATAAAAATTACAATTTAATACTGTAGTTTCTATCTATTTTTAATAGTGTAGGTTTATAGTTTCTATATATTTTATAATGCTATTTTTTTATATTTTCTAATGCTATATAAGAAAATATGTATTACTTTTCAAGTTGTTATTTTCTTTTTATTTTTTAACGCTAAATTTTATCTTTTAATTAGATGTTTTCCTATTTTCTATTAAACCTACACTACATGCTCTATTTAAAAAAAATATGTTTAGTTTACAGGTCAAAAGAAAAAAAATACAATACAAGAAGAATAAAACCTCGTAGTTTTATAAATGTACACTAAACCGAATAAACAAGATTTATCAATGTCAGACAAAAATAACATATAAAACAAATATATAAATGTTTTAAAAACTAGAAAAACATATAATTAAATCGAACATATACCTGTGCGGGTGCACGGGTCAAAAGCTAGTTATCTTATAAATGTCCTACAAAGTCGACCATTACCTTTACAAACTTCTAACAATCAGTTGAGATTAGAAACAACATAAATACCAATATTGTTCAAATAAAATCAAAGATGGGAGAAAATTCTTCGGTAAACAATTACGACATTCTCTCCGATGCCTCCGGATCCAATTCAAACGGCGACTCCTACTATGAACGCATGAAGTATTTGAGAAACCTTTCCTTGTTATATTTTGCTGCAAATCCTACGGAGATGCTCACTAAGCACAACGACTTGAAGGATCTATGCTTGGAGTATGGAAATCCTGAGGCACATTATATCGAGAGCATACTTCAATACTTTGTAAAGGACAACGAACACGCATGCTTATATCATTTACGCCAATCATCGAATGGAAACTATAGAGAAGGTACATAGCTTTACGGTTTGTTACTGCTAGCATTAGAACGCTTTCATAAAGGTGCCAAGTTTTTGGATAAACTCGATTGGAAAGAAGATCAATCAACCTCCAATCAATGCTGGGAAAGAGTCAAGAAATCTCTAAGTGATATTCCTGGTATTATGAATCAAGGGTACTATATAGCTATGGTCAACCTTGAGGTACTTTGTGGATGCTTTCGAAACAATAAAAGGGATGAAATGTGCAATCATGGTTACTACTATCAAAAACTTAATCAGTTTGTGGTGTTTGCTATGAATAAGAACAACTAAATTAAGAGTTGCTTCAGTTGTTTATCTATGTACGCATGTGGAACAACTTATGTTCTTACATGTTTATTTATATATTTCATTATGTTTCCTAAGATGTTACTTTGGCTATTATATTTGAAGTTTTATATTAGATGCTTGATTTTAACAATGGCGTGTCCAAAACTGGTTACAAAATTATATATACAAGGTCCACTGAAAAATTAAAGGATTTGTAAGTCTTATATATTTGATTTTATTAAAATAATTAACTTTTGAAAAACCAACCGATTTGTAACCGATCAAAAACACAATCCACTCATATATAAAAACTGATCGATGCGCTAATAAAATCAAAATTAATTAGGTTTAAAAAGTTCAAAAAACATAACAGTATTAGGATTTATGTAAATCGAACATTTCACATATAATCATGTCCTGATAAACTTAAAAATTAAATACCAAAAAGACGTTGGTTTTGTTCCTTACCCAAAAAATATCTTAAAACTACATACCGTAGCAGCATTTAAACTCCGATATGGAGACCATAATTAACCAACAAAACAAAACGGGTCCAAGTTTGAGAAAGTTTAAGAAAGCACAAATGGTAACCAAACATTTGTGGTTCACCCCATCTGTTCCAATCAACGTAAGGAATCTTGACCAAATCCATCTTCTCCTTCAACACAACAAGTTCTTCCTCGAGTAATCTCTGCTTCTTTGTCCTTCCCGCCATATTGAAGAGTTTCTTGAGTAACTCTAATTTACCTAAAACGCGATAGACTTCACACTGTGCATGATGCTTGGCTGTGATTTGGTCCAATTGGTCCTGGTACATGAAGAGCATGTCTCGGTAGCGCTCCCTAGTGTCAATGATTCCTTTGTTGAAAGCCTCTTGGAGAGCCGTGTCTGGATTTTCATCAACCATGGGTTGATTGAGATTTATATATCTGTTCAATACCATAGCGTAATATTGTCTTGCATGATAAAAGGAAAAAATAATTGATTACCATCGAGAACGATTATATGATCACAGAAATTAAAATTTAAACCAGTGGACATGATCAATATGATCTAAATAATAGCTAAAGCTCTGTAACACTGAGATCCCTCTGTTGAGTTACGCAAGCAAATCATGTCTAATTTCGGATCACCCGACTCTGATAACAAATACAATGATTGGGTCCGGAAACTATACATAACCCTAGGAATCAAATTAATGTAAACTTAAGCAATCATAATTTCCATATCCAAAAAACCGGTTGATGATCTACATGTGAACGGTGAATAAAATGAGAATAATATCTTACCAAAGACTATGAGATGAGGCTTAAGAGAAAATTGGAGAGAGGGCCGCTGCTATTAAGTTTTGTGAGATAAACATGATAATTGAACTTATACAAAAAGATTTGTCGTAAAATAAGGCGTTTCCATTTTTCCTTTAAATTAACTTTACTTAAATTAAATTAATGTATTTCCATTTGACCGTTTAAAGACTCCTACAATTAATTATAACTACATGTTGGGAAGAGTAATTTGATAGAATCATTGTAATTGTCCCGAAGAGTTTTAAGTCCAGTAATTACATTACAATCTCCTATGAGATTCACTGTCCTAATTATTTTACATCTATCTTTATTGGATACTTGATATAACAGTACTCGAAAATATTGCCTTTCCGAATAGTTGGTAAATGTAATCGATCTTCATAAATATAAAATACCAAATCGCCTTAGATATCATCGAACATCAGGCATACATATTGAATTTTGTATTTTCATAGATATAAGTTTGCAATAGTTTCCATATTTCGTATTTAGATATACTCACATGTCAAAAAATCTTTCACTTTGTCCTGAAAATAAATATTCGTTTCTGTTTTAAAAAAAGATCATCATTTTCAAACCTCGATTAGATGAAAATACAAAATTAGTTAATGAAATATATTATATTTCCTTCAACTAAAATCTTAAGATCTGAATATTCGAAACTTGGACGGATATGGTTAAGTTGATTATCACATCAAATACCAATTTCCTAATTTGTTGATTTATTTTTTTTCAAAATGACATTATTACCTTGGAGAATGAGATTTTACTAATACTGACATTGACTATCTCTATCACTACACGCAAAAACCTATTTCTTAGGCTAAAGTTATGATTAATATTTCGTTTTCCAATTCAGCATTGTAGATATATATCCTACCAAACACTATATAAATCATGAAAAATAATAGAAATATCAGGTAAGCTAATAGAAAATGTTACGATAAATATTAAACAAAAGTATTTTATTTTAACATCCGACCAACAGAAAATAAAAAAACTGGTTTGAAAAACCAGCATAGTTCATCCGAAAAAAAACATAATATCAAAATACCATAAAAAGTTTTAAAGTTGTAGAGATTGGGAAACCGAAGAGCCTAATCATACATTTGTGGCTCATTCAACTTGAACCAATCAATGGTTGGAACCTTCAGGTCAGCCGCCTTCGCCATTGCAAGCCTGAGTTAGGACTCCAGCTTCTCTTTCTCCTCGCTCAAGACAGACTCATTGAAGAGTTCTTCGATGAGTTCCAACTTACCTTCAATCCTGGACACTTCAAGCTCTAAAGCATGTTTCTGGAGGATGGCATCATTTTGTTGCTTGTACATAAAGAACTTGGCTCTGTAGTGCTCTGTGGTCTGTGGTCTGGTACTTCCCCTTGTTGAATGCCTCCTTTAGGTTAGAACCGTATTCTTCGAAGCAGGGAGTTTTGAGTTTGAGGTCGTTGTTGGATGCCATTTCCTGATCTAGGTCTGCATCAATAGTGATATACGTTCATGGTTAAAAACTTAAGACGTAATTATTCACAACAAAAAAATCAACAATTACATAACAAAAGCGACTGAAATAATACTTGCATAATAAAATTTTATTCTAAATCTGAAAAGACTTTTAGAAAAATAACCATTATCTCAAAAATAACCATTTCTAATTTACATGCATGAGAAAATCTAAAAAACTGTAATACATAAACTCGATTTATAATTTGGAATCAAAGAAATCGAAAAATTATAACCCTAGCAACATAATTTATTATACCGAGATCAAAAAGTTCAGAATGTAGAAACCCTAAACACCATAATTTTGTTCTCCACTACCTATCATTTGTAACTATGAATCTAGATATCGTTGATCGAAAAGTGAAGATCAAGAAAACTTACTTGCCGAATGTTAGGAGAGAGTAAAATTATGTAGGAAGAGAGATGATAGAGTGTCTTAAGATAGTCATCATTCGACAGTTTATATAGCCGAGGAACTTCTCGAAGAGTCGTGTCTTTTCATATACCGGACCTCATTTTAAGCCCATTTTCTAAGACCACTTCTCTTTTACTGCGATCCTTTATCTTTTATAGCCCAGATTAGTTTTTTGAATTATCCATATAAGAAAATAGTGTAAAGGATTATATGATTTATGTAAGTATCATGCTACATTTATCCGACGTATTTGATCAAAGTTTCACATTAAAACGTCTCAAGAGGATTCGATTATTAAAATAATGCAACGGATTATATGATTTATAATCGTACGTCAAACTTTATAATTAGGAGGTTGAAGCTATATCGGTCATAATTTCCTCTCAACGCATATAGTGACAAAAAAGCTCTTGACTCATAAACCATAAGGTCATTAAATTATAAAAATTAATAAAAAAACAAACTAACAATATTCATTGGTAGATATTTGAAATACTTTATAAGAAAAACATTTTAAAAATAAATTAGGAACACTTAAGATCCGACAAATTACTCGCCCTTGACTTTCTTTTGAACAATTTGCTTGTTGACGTAGTGTTGATCCTCAGGTCTACTATCTTCCCTGTCTTTGCTTTTTCTTTTAGACAGAGGAGTGCAAGAAATGCCACCTGAACCAGAGGAAATATCATCTGACGACTGCAACATTAGGAATAAAAGGTCGCATTAAAAATTATGCAAATGAACAATAAACCAAATAATAATAGACTAAAGTTACTGTAATACCGGTTTAGCAGGCAATGATGCGAATTCCTCAATCATTTCACGGTCAGCAGTAGCAATTCGAACAACATAAAGAGAACTCTTTCCTTTGATGTTATCAGCATCCACTGAAATCTCGAAAAGGATTCTCTTGCCAAAGAGATCGCTAACAGCTTCCGGCAGTAATTCTTCATCTTCATACGATAACAACGACGGATGGGAGGTTATTGTAATTGTAAAAATTAGGTTGCGTATAAAATAATATATTTTCTATTGATATCTCATTATAGAGTTCAGCAGCAGAACGTCGAACAATGGCCTGAGCATTCGCATCAAACAAAAGAAAGTTTGCCTCACCTGATTCGTCTTTAACATGGACAATTAATTTGAACCTGGACAGCAGATTTTATAATTACGTTATCAAAAATTATTCTGCAATACTAATCAACATAATATATAAATATACAAATGGAGTTCTAGGAACAAAAATACTACCTGGAAATGACGTCAATGTGTTCCTTATCACATGTATTGCAAAAGAACAAGGGACGGCCATCAGCATCCACCTCGGTTGTAGGCATTACTTTTTTATTGTGGTACTTGCAACTTAGGTATTGCCAACCATGTTCATGATCTATACTATCAATAGTAGCGAGGGTGACAAAACTCCCTACCTTTACTTCCAACAACAATGTGTATGTTTCAATAAGAAAACATGGGATATAAATATTAAATCTATGAAATTATAAGGAATGAGCTTTATGTAGATGTTACCTGAGTACTATCAATAATGTCACTTATGGTTAGTCTCTCATTAAGAACAAAAAACCTTGCACGAACAGATGTAGCAGTACCAACAGACCACTGGCTACTATCGTTGTTTGTAATAGCAAGTGAATCATCAGGTAGACTGCAGAAATGAATTAAAACAGAATAAAAATGCAATATAAGTATACAGTCATAAAACAAATACAATATAAGTATACGGGTTTCTTGACGTATATGTAAACGATCTAACATAGAGTCATAATGTGAGGGACACATACCAAGCTTTGAACTCCTCAATCAGTTGAAGGGTTGGGTTGAGCAAAATATGAGTCGAATTAAAACCGCTTGATATAGAGTACATACCTAGAATATTTTATTTTATTAGCTAACATGTCCGCAAAATGTCTGATTTATCATTGTCTGATCAAATACCTTTCCACTCCTTAACAGAACAAAACCTGATCACACAAATAATCATTGTGGACATGTTCGCAATACTGTACTCATGAACTTGTTTAGCATAACCACCCCACAGAGTACACATCATCTTCACTTTACTGTTTAATTAAACAAGTAGTTAAGAAACATATAAAATCAAATGATTTACTGTATTAGTAAACGGGTAGTTACCAAGGAAAATATTACATAATTATATAGAAAATCGTTAAAAGCCTTACTTTGGATCTCGTAACTCTATCAAAACCCTCATGTTATCTTTTCCTTTTATCGTTTTGTTTTCCAAAGACCCAAAGTTAACGATTTGGCCAATGACATCTACATAAAGCAACAAATACAATGAGGAACATTCTTTAACAAATCTTAAAAAATAACTGTAATCATAAAATCAGTTCTCACCAACCAAACAGCTGCTATCGATATTCCCCTCCATAATATCGGTAAAATCAGCAAAATACTTTTCAGGAACTTCGGTGGGAAACTCAGCAGCTTTTCCAATTACAGTGGTTGGATAGAAGCCAATTTTGTAAGGATGGGAGGTTGTACGATATTCACCAATGGCATCGAAGACTTGAAGAGCTGAACGACAATTGCATCTCCCTCATGTAGCTTATCACCATATTTCTTGATGAGTTGTTCACCAACAGAAGCATGAATTCTTGTTCCCTGAAATCAAAACATTGAAACAGAAATGTTATATTATCTCTTGATAATACTATAATTAAGATTTTATTAAACAAAGAGTCAGAAAATAGTGTGAGAACAATTTACTTCTATATCAACAAACACCATTTCAATGGTGTTTCCTGATTCTTTGTTGTAGTTTTTCTACAACCGAATAATCCTAACTTCAATACGGGACGTATATTTACGGGGCTTCAAATCTCTAATTGGACAAACCATATTTTTGGACGCTCGTACCATTGCCATTGTAGGACAAAAATATAAGAATGTGGATGTTTCAATCCTTCTTACTTGACCTCTATCTATATGAAATGAATCATATAGGTTAGTAACGCTTCCAATGAAATATTCGTATAATAAATTACGTTACCTTTTAGGGAAGGATATTAGATTTTTATTCGACAAGAATTTCCTCTATTGGAAGAAAAGTTAATGCATATAATATGATTTTTACTTGCGCAAGTTATAAACATAAGTAAAGAAAGTCAATATGATTTACCGGATTTAAAGAAAGAAAAAGTTATAAATACACGTATTAATTAATACTCTTCTGCAAGTAAGACATTTATCACTAAATATCCTCGCGCAAGTAATATTTAATTTGCTTGACTTTATACCATGAGGTGAAAATAATTTCTGATAATGGTATGAACCGAATTAATTAGCTTCAACTAATTTTCTTATACGGTTAACCGGTTTGAATATACATAAAATTGATATTCTAATGAAGAAAACTATGATCGCTATGATTGTACATGTAATATAGTAGTGTGGATGATCTTTAAAAGTTACTACCGGACCAAATGATCACAAAATGTTCTCCACCATTACATTTGTTTCCATTCGTTTAGCCTTTTTTACTGAGTATTCAATGCATTCAAAAGAGAATTTATCGGAAAAGAATGTGCTTTGGACGGAGAATACAGTATAAGGTAAGTATTTAAAGTTCTTTCCATTATAGTTGTCTCGATGAGAAAAATAAATCAAAAATGAATTTCTAAAAATTCAACCAATAGAATCACGTTATTCCGGCTGAGAAGAGCTCTGTGAGTGCCACGTGTCAAATGTACTTCTCTTTTAATGTATAGAGGGATTGTTAAGTTTTTGAACGAAGAGTCAACAACAAGCTTCCAAATATTCTTTATTGATGACAAAGTAATTTATTTTTCTTTTATAAATCTTTTGATTCAATCATACAGCACATGGCCTGGATTATCCTGTGTTTTAATATTTGCATCACCACTAAAAAGTCTATGTAGGAAGAATTAAGAGGATATTCAAAAGCATTTTCATTGTTTAAGTTGAATTGTTTTTTAAACAAAGTTGAAAAAATTTCAAATTTGAAGTTTGAGAGTATTTTTCGCTGAAATAATAATTTTAAATTTAATTTTAGTTTTTATTATAAACTGGTAGTCTTTGTTACTCATCAAATAATAATTAAAATCGTATTAGCTTTCATAAATAATAAAATATACATTTATAAACTAGGATAAAATGTATTTATTAGTAAAATGTAACACTATAATAAATTATAATCTAAAACACAAATTAAATCATAAACTATAAGTAAACTATAACCTAATAGAAAAACTGCTGTAATGTTCTAATATATCAATCAATAAATATTAAATATATTAATACTTTATACACAGGTTATGAGGTAAAGTTTATTGAGCTCAGTATTTTAAAAATGTGAAGTATTTATGAGAAACAAAATTATTAGGACAAAAATGATAACTATAAAAGTTAACAAGATTATATGGAAGACATGATAAAACTATAAGGAATTAAAATATGCAGTTTTCATTATTTAAAGCTTCTAAAAAATTAATTTTGGGAAATTTTTTGGAGTACATAAAACTTCATATTCTAGGTTATGAAATTGGTTTTAAATATGTTCTATAAAGTGTCAAAATTGTACCAAAGGACATGATAATTGTATTTCTAAATCACTCCTTAAATTAATAAATTCATTTATTTTGTTGTATCTCTCCATCTATTTCATGTTGACCATTTACAATATAGTAGATTCATAATAAAATTACTTTTGTGAAATATGAGGATAGCAATTTACTTTATTAATTTTACAATTTTAATCATCAGAAAACATATTGTAAGGTCCCGACCGTCAATGGCTAATGAGTCATCCTCGTATGTTAACTCGGTCCATAGTCCCATCCATCTGGTGGCCGGTGCATTAATTTTTCCGAAGGTTCATAGTCATTTTTACTGATCCTACAATCACCACATGACATTTTCCTCGTGTTTTAGCCCCACTTGCACGCTATCAAGAATCACTCATCGTTCCATTACTCTAGCTCAACCACAATTAACTGTGTGCCGGAAAAGGTAAACGCACTTTAGTAACATAGATAGTCAAATCAATTATCTTTAATCTTTTTATCTTCACAAACCAGGAGATTACATATATTTTCCCTAAATTTACCAGACTGTTTTCCTTTTTTTTAATGATTAGATTGCTTTCACACCATCCAAATGGAATCATTTCAATTGATTTCATATTATTACCATTCTCTGATTGGATTGTTACTATAAACAGAGAAGTACAAACTATAAATAGGGAACAATATACTATATATATATATATATATATATACATTCTATAAATAAATAAAACGATCAACTGTTTATGCTTTTAACTTCGATTAATCTATCATAATATCATATACAAATTAACTCATGGATTTTTCTAGTAATATATATTTTATGTTCTTCATGGTCTACAGCCTGGTATCTCTTGTTCTTTCTGCACCGGTGCCAACATCGTCAGCCTTCTCGGATCCTGCATCTGGAGAACTAAACCCAAGATGCTTGTTTACCTTAAATAGAAAAACCGTTACAATTAATTAATTCATTACCAAACAAACATACTTTGAATTTTCACTGTAAATCTGGGGATGATGATTTGGGGTTAAGAAGTCTCCCTTCGGGATCAGAGTTGGGACTTCAAATTTAGAGTAAATTTTATGAGGACTACGAAGTACAGCTGCATTTTTTCTTGGCATAATGGTGGATCTCATGGGTTTGATATATTTAGAGTGGACAGAGACAATAGTAAGGCTGATGGAAGACCATGCAGAGTATGTATTTGGGAGGTCCTAGGTGATGGAAAGGAAAAACCAATTTGTCGTAAAAGACGAGATAATGGACCTGATTGGTGTTTTGATTGGAAACCTAAAAAAGTATAGTTTAGTTATTTTTCTGTAGATCGAAGAAAAAACTGTCAATCAGAGAATAATTTATACTTTTAATGATTTGTAAATATTATCGGTCCTATATGACCACCTTAATTTATGTCTTATATAAAATGTAATTTCATATAACTATGTTATTTATATAGTAATTCAAATGATCAATATAAGTCTTCTTCGATTTTTATTTTAATTGAAACTATTTATAAGTGTAAAGTTTTAAAAAATAATAAGCTAATACATATACATACGGAATTCATACAAACATAAATATTTGGAAGTTAAATACATATTTTGGTGTCGTATATAACAGTACTGTCTGAAAACAAATTATATAATTACGTTTACATATATAAAGTGCTCTAGTATTCATCTATTATATTAAAACAGAAGTTATGACTTCTAATTCATGTATGATTTTTTATAAAATGAACTATCTACTAGAGTTGGTCACATTACATTTTAATCATCATTAATCTTCATATTAAATAGAATACATTATATTATTCAATCATTAATAATTAATATTATATAAAACATAATAACCTCTCAATATTTTAGGGATTTCACAACAATATATTAAATCCAACTTATATTTATATCATATATATATATATATATATATATATATTAAAATTTCGAATTTTTTTTATAAAAATATTTTAACAGAACTTAGTTTTCAAAAATTATATGAAAATGTTTTAACTAATTTCGTGATTAGTTTTGAAATATTACTATAAACTAATATATCCAGTTAATATTTACAAAATGATAAATAAATATTTTATCTTTTTTATCAATCATATAATTAAAATAAATCATATTAAAAGAAAATTATAATGTTGATCTAATATTTTAACAATATATTAATTTTCAAAAAATGCATGTAAATATTTCACGTTCTATTAATATATTAATTTAGAATAATATCTACATTAATTTTATTAATATTCAAATTAAATAAATATCAACTCCTATTTTCATATATAACTAATCAAAGAAATATATACTTTTAAAACATAGATAGATTTTCGTGAAATTAAAAAATATAGAATATTCTGAATTTTAGAATAATATCTACATTTATTCTATTAATATTCAAATTAAATAAATATCAACTCCTATATTTATTTATAACTAATCAAACACAAATCTACTTTTAAAAAATAGATAAATTTTCGTGAGATTGAAAAATATTGAATATCCTAACCATTTATTTAAAAACTTGGAGATCAAGTCACATATCTAATCAACTCATATTCTGTTATAACTAATAAAAGCAATATGATCTTTGATAGAATACATATCATTTTCGTGATTGAACAAAAATATATAATATTCCAAGCATTTTTTTTTAAAACTCAGAGATCAAAGTCACATATTTATTGTTGCCATGATTTTTTGTAATAGTATCCTTAATTTTTTTTCAAAATAATTCAAAAGAAAATCACCTTAAATACTATTATTTTCCATAACAGCATAACCTTAATAGATTTAAAAAATCGATAATTCATTTAATTTATAGATAGTAAAAACTAAATAGATATAATATAAATTATATACCTCTCCATGTTAACTATTTCAATATTTTTTTATGTTAATTAACTTAAAAATTATAATTATTTTTTTAAATCAACCAGAATCATTAATCTATATTACCTTAAACCAATTATTCTAAAAGTTTAACAAAAACACAATATTTAGTTATTTACTCGATCATATAAATCTATGAAGCTAAAAACTTATTTTTTAAAAACTATCTAAATTTGTCTCATATTACAATATCTTTGAAAAAGACAATAAAACAATTATATAAAAATAAATTAAAACAAAAACTAAATGAAAATAAAATATTTGTATAAAAATAAATGAAAACAAAAACCCGCCCGGTCGGGCGGGTGAAAATCTAGTTTATACTATTAAAGCAAGATCCTATTTAAAAGTTTTAAGATTGTGCCCTTAGGCTTTTATCATATTTACAAGACATGCATGATAAATATGATTTTTCTTATAAATCATAGATATTGCAATAACTTCTCTAATATTTAGCTAAAAGATTTCAATCTTCCAACTATTTAATACTTAACATTTTGATTTTATAAATAGCATATATATATATATATATACACACAATCATATCTAGTTTTAAATTGATTAATATTTTTAAACCTAGGTTAGAATTTTTTTTTTAATAATTATTTGATCTATGTAAAAAGGTGTTCACTTTCACAATGTAAGTTTTCACGTTAATCCATTTTTATGCTAATTTTTATTTTATGATTTTAACTAAATTTACACTATTTGACACACTAAGCATGACAACCGTAGATACTAATTTTTTTATATATGAAGTACATTATTTAATTTTTCATTTTGTTCAAAATAATAGATTTAAACAGTGTTTTCAATTTCAGAAATGAATTAACATTTTTTAAGAAAAATAAAATACAAATATATTTTTGTAAAAACTAAATGATTTTACTCACTCAAAATAAACTCAATGCTATTTTATAGACCCGGGCGTACCCCAGGCAAAACCTCTAGTTGAGCTAATTAGTGGATAAATTGTGTGTGGGAAGTGCAATTTCCCTTTTTATTATACATAGTGAATGTATGTCTTTATATGGAATTTGATGTTTCTTGCTATATAATTTCATGAATTCGATCATTTTTGGAATTTTTTGATATTAAGCTCGTGCGTAGCTCTAATAGTGACATATATTATTCATGAGGAGAAATTATTTTTGATATATGACGATGAATATTTAGCAAATTGGAGTAATTTGGTTCTAATCTTTTATTAGTTAAATAATAATAATAAATACTTCATTACAAATTATTCATGACATGCTTATATGATTTCAAAATTTTTAGATAATGTGATGACACTATCATTAATATATATCGGTTAACCGCTCGAAATTATTATGTTGTCAATATGTCCATGCTAATAGTATAAATGGTATCAACATCAACATGTGAATACAAATAGTAGAAATGGTTACTGTAAACAATGCAAAAACTATAAATGGTGTTTTATTAAATTCATTTCATTATGGGAACACACGAAACATAAGTAGAGATGCCACGCTTGAAATAAATAGGTTATTATTATACATCGAATAGGGATAATGCAAGATGATAAATCCACAGTATAAGAAGAGCCAAAAAGATCATATGGGAGTGAAACTAGTTAGCTGGAACTCTGCCTTTGAGAAAATTCTTGCAAATCTTCTCCAAAAGTTTCCTGTCTGCTCCTCTATTCGCCAGCGTGGCCTTTGCCGAATCCGCCATCTCTTGCTGCAAAATTAATTCATTATTTATCAGATTAATACCATATTTTTACAAACAAAAAAAGTATATACCAAGTTCTATTTTTGGTAATTTTTATATAGTTGTGTTTTGTAAAGGTGGATATAGGGAAATGAAGCTAACCGTGATGTGACCAAGACGAAGAACACGATCTACAATCTCAAAGAGAATGTCTCTGTTGTACTCAGGATGTCCTTGGAGACAGAAGAAATGATCCTCAATGGTGTACATCTCCACCTCGTACTTTTCGGAATAAGCTAGTACTTTGGCAGTTTCTGGTAACACTAACACTTCATCCTGGTGCAATTTTATGATCGCTAAGCTATCCGGGATCTCGTCTCCGAAGTAACTTCCCGGTTTAATCGCATCTTTCACGATGGTTATGTCTGCAAGCTTAAGTTCTGGTCCCTTCCTTGCTCTTCCCACTGTTCCTCCTCTTACTCTGGCTATGATCTAAAAGAACTCGAAAATTTTCTGGTTAGATGAATCTTATAATCTTAAAAGGGTATCTTAATATGCTACGATTAACGCCACGCAATATAATTTAGAAAAATCAATATATTGACGAAAAGTAAAAAGGTTTCATTTTAAAACCAATAGTTAATAACTAAATTAGTGAATAAACCTATTCAAAAAAAATAAATAAATAAATAAATTAGTGAATAAACAATTTTTTTAAAGGGATAATAATAGGAAAAAGAAGAATAGAACCTGATGACCGAAGCAGATGCCAAGAACTTTCTTCTTCATCTCATCAAGTTTCTTGACGATCTCACATAGCCTAAGAATCCAAGGGTCATTCTCAAAAGAATCATGAGAGCTTCCGCTAATAACGAAACCATCGTACTTCTCAAGATCTTTCTCCTCGGGAAACTCGCCCTCGACAACCCTAAACGAGTCCCAGTGCTCTCCTTCGTCTCCAAACGTCTCCACAAACACGTTGTGGTACCCTCCGTACGTTTTCTTCACAAACTCTGAATCAAGAGTCGCTAGAAACAGAGCGAACCTTTTCTGCTCAACCATTTTCTCGGTGAAAGAAAACACGAGAGAGAGAATAATAAATGATTAGGAGGTAGAGATGGAGACAAAGGCATAGATTTTATGTGTATTTATATGAGACTGGTTTTGGTAGACCCACCTACTTGGTTTTGAAACTTCCACGTTTTATGTAGTAGTGTTATGTAATGGACAGCTAGCTAACCGTTGTTGACCTTTATTAATTTCTGAAGGATATCATTTATGAATAATTTTTTACATTGACCGTAGAAAACAATAAAATTTAATAAAATTGTTTGTACTGGATTTATTCTTCAAGTAATTATTAGATTCATTCCCTACGATCAATTTTACTATTTTATATGCAGTATCTTTTACAAAAAGAAATTAAATATTATCTAATTATTTTATGTTTTTAAAATTAAATGATAAAAATAATATTATTTGCAAACAATTTTTTAAAAAATATTTTATTACTGTCAACAAAAAACTAAACCCTAAACCCTAAACCATAATCATAAAGCCTAAATTCATAGATAAATCCTAAATTTTTGGGTAAATTTTCAATTCTTGGATAAATTTTAAATCTTTCAATTTTTAAAAAACATATTTTAACACAGTCATCAAAACACTAAACCCTTAAAACTAATTCTAAATCATAAATTTTTTAGTAAACCTTAAACCGTTGGATAAATAATAAATTCTAGGTTTTATGATATCCAAAGATTTAGAGTTTACCCAAAGATTTAGAGTTTATGATTTAGGTTTAGTATTTTGCTGATAATATTATAAGTACTTAAAATAATATTTTTTTACAAGTACTAATATTTTTTATCTTTTAATTTTAAAATCATAATATTATTTGACAATATTTAGTTTTCCTTTTTAAAAGATAATGCATTTAGAATAATGAAATTCTATTGGTTAGTAAACTTAGAGGGTTCGACAAAAAATTCTCTTATTTTTCTGCCAAAGGCAATAAATTAACGCGCATCTGAATTTTTTTCGGTTTATTTAAGTATATAATGTTTTGTGATAACTTTGTTGACTAATTTAGACCTTTGTAAGAGCATCATTACAAAATATGTTTGATTAAAACTTATTAAAACATCACTGATTAACTTATTAAATCATTTTCAAAATAAAAAAAGTAGAAAATATGTTTTATATTGTAGCATCACTATTATTTCTTTTCACAAATACAGTAAAACATATATTAATTAATAATTTTTAGACTTTGAAATTTTATTTATTTATAAAGATATTAATTTACAAACAGTTTCCCTTTTTAGTTTTTTTTAATATTTGTATTTATAAATTAATAAAAATATATATTTTATTTTACCGTAGATACATTAACAAAAATTTTAAAATTTGACTTTCATATTGGTTTATTATATTATTTTTATGTTTCATATAACTTGTATGAGATTTTCATATAATTTTACTAAATATTATTAAAATATCTTAAAATCTTAAGAAAAAATATTTCAGTGTGAATATAAATCCACAATATAATGTTTTGTTTGTACTTATATGAAATATATATATATATATATATATATATATATATATATATAGATAGATATATTATTAATTTATGATTTTAACTGGATCATATATTTACATAGGACTTTCTAAAAAGTTATTATTTTATTATTTTATCGATCTGTTTCATATTTTGAACTAGCCTAACTCTAGACCGAAAACATTTATTAATTTATAGAGATTATTAATTTATCAAATATTAATTTATGGAGGTTCTACTGTATATATAAATTATCTGTGTGATAGTAATAGTAATATCAAATAGGTGAAGGTTTATAAGAAAAAACATTTATGTGATTTTTTATTCAAAAATAAGTATATTCATCAACAACAATAAGTCCAAATTATTTGTGTAAATAAAATTTCTCTAAATAGAATAAGCTACAAATTTGGATTATCGATTGTATTGTACTCTCATATACCTCATTTTAAGAGTTCTAAATTTGAATTATTGATTACTTTTTTGTTTATTTTTAAATATTTTTAGTTTAGAATATTGTAGTTGATTGTGAATTTGCATTAAATATATATAATTATCGGCTGTAAAATCATATGTATTTTTTTAACTTCATATATTTATAATAAAATATTTATCCATCACTAGAAAGGTATATTTGATTAACTTATAAAAATATTTTTTTGTCAACAAGACATTTGTGATAAAACATCCTTATCAGAACTTTTTAAAATATATATACAGAGAAGTTACTTCCGTGATCACCAAAATCAGTTACCTGAGAAATTATAGCAAGTGATTTTCTTTTCGAAAGTAAGAAAAGTCATCAACAAAAAAATAATAAATCCACGTTATATGCTTAAATCAAACTTTAGATAGAATAAGAATTTACTATCGCTGACTTGCTTGACTATACTATAGCTTTGTAACTTTCCTAGGTACTTTTCTTTTTTTCTTTTTCTGCTAACCCGGGTGTCCGAATCTCCGTAGGAACCCGACTAGCACTGATCACCGCCCCCACAATCTGAGCCACTAAAAGTTCGGAGGGTTTATGGTAGCGGCGGCTTTTTCCTGAAGGTCCGGAGGGACCATGTGAAAACTCCGATGGCTTCTTAGATACTTTTTAGCAGAAAAGAAAAACTTTCTTAGGTACTTGGATTTAGAATTCCAAATTTTCTTACTGTCTTATTTAGTTTTGTCTTTATTTATTGCACGCTTTTGACCGAGAATCAAAGGTTTTGAACTTTGGAAAAAAACGTATCATACCTCGCTTGTTTTTTTTTTCTCTTCAGTATCATCCATTCTTGACCAGGACCATTATATAATATTATAATCCATAAGTCGCAAGTCAGTAACGCCGGTTTTTTACCGCAACATTAATGTGATGAAAATATATTTCATACTTCTTATCATTTTAATCTGAGCATTATTTGTACTTTAAAATTAACTATAGAAACAGTCTCCAAATTAGTTATGTTAAGATTATATTATTTTATTAATTTATAAAGAATTTCATTTTTTAGATTTATATATTTATATTCTCTTGCAAATAAGAAATTCACTGTTTATATATTCACTAAATTTTATAATTTGATTTTTATATAGTTTATTATATTATTTGATGTATATGAAATATGTGTCATACCATTAAATACATTTCAATCTCAACATTATTCGTGAAATAACTACATAAACAGTCTATAAATTAATAATCTTAAGATTATTTTTAGATTTTTATTTTTAGAGATTGTTTTTTGTAAAATGAAAAATTCATAGTTTATATGCTCACTAAATTTTATAATTTAATGAAACATGTATCACACTATTAAAATATTTTATATATTTTTTAAGTATCATTAAAATATTATAAATTTAGTAAATATAAATAAATTCTATTATAAATATAATAAGTATTATAAGTTATTATTTTTTTTATCTTATATATATATACAGATAAATTATTAATTTAATATGTTTTAAATTACATATCTACATAGCATTTTAAATATTATTACCTTAATATTTTATCAATTTATGTTACAATTTAAATTATTATTACTTAAGAGTTATCAATAAAATTTATTATTACTAATATAAAATGTTTCTTTTGAGATAATGAAATGGTTTCCTCGCTAGGGAATTTTTATTAATATATTCAATTTATTAATTTGAAGAATATTAATTTATAGAGTTTCTACCTTATATTTTCCGTAGCATGGCTTTGATCTAATATTTTCCTCAATTCACATGATTAATATCTATTTGATTTTAATTCTGATGATTCTCGCATATTAATACTTTCTATTTTTTAATTTAAATATCTTTTAAGGGTTGGATTTGACATTTAAGAGGAAAGGAAAATTATGTCAACACTAGGGAACCAAACTAAATCCGATCCAAAAAATTAATACCGAATCCGAATCAAAATTTATTATATATTTGAATGAGTTCAAAATTTATTATATATTTGAATGAGTTCAAAATTTTGTTATTTAAAAATCTGAAACCAAATCTGACATGTACCAAAGTATTTTTGATATCCAAATGTATCTGAAATATATTTATATACCTACATATATTGATTATTTTAGATTTATTGTATAATAATAGAATCTAAAATATATAATATACTTCTAAGTTGTCTAAAATACTGGAATATATAGTTAAAAGTAAATGTCTAAAATAGCTAAACTATACTCAAAAGACCAAAAATGCTTAAATATCTATTGATCTGTATCCAAATATTCAAACCAAACCAATTTATATATTAAGTTGAAGTATTTTGACATATATAATTTATATATTAAGTTGAAGTATTTTGACTAGAGGTGGGTGTTCTGGTTCTGGTTTGTCGGCTATGGAATGAGACATGGTGCCCGATGTAGCTGGTTCCTGTCAGGATTGCAATGTTCCGGTGATCAGGTGTTAGTGCAAGCTCTGCACTCTATCTTTTGGTGATTAGTGCTTGTTCTTTAATGATTAATGTTGATCTGGTTTTAGTTTATGTCTTGTATTTGTTCTTCACTACAGAGATCAAATGTTAGGGGTTTAAGAGGCATCTCTTTGTCTTAGATAGAACTTGTTCTTACTGGATTTAATTATATCAAAGGGTAGATTTGGTTGTGTAAGATCCAAGCTAGTGATTCTGGATGAAACTGAATTACTTTGTATGTTGAATGACTTTATGGTAAAAACATGTAACTTCCAGTTGGCCAATGAAAATTTTAGCTTGATCAAAAATAAGGAAGAAAGAGAGAGACATAGTATTATGAGATCTGTCAATTGGGGTATTTGGCCCATCATACTACTAAATCACCCATCAGTTACGAAGAATAATACTATCTCCGTTCCATAAAATAAGATGTTTGGAGAATTTTTTATGTTTCAAAATATAAGATGTATTGATACTTTTAAGGTACTTTAACTTTATTGAAAATTGGTTAACCAATAGTAGTTTTCCATATTATTTGTGATAGGTTGATTTATATATAATTTTTATTATTTAATAATATTATTTTATAAAAAGCAAATTTCTTAATACTTGTGCATTGAAGTAGAAGATCACATATTATGGAACAGAGAGAATATATACTATGTTGTAACCCGCGCTTTAAATAGTTTATTAAATTGTTTATTGTATGTTGTACTGAGGAATTTGCCGTATACTTTTTTCTATGGATGGGCATTCATATATTCGTTTGGCTTTAGATGATATATTCAGAATTTTTAGAACTAAAAGTTTAAATCTTATTTGGATATTTACAAATTCTGATTTGGATTTGGTCCAGATCATTGTGGATTCGGTCAGATTCAAATTCATTTACCTGGTTTAACTATACATTTTTAATAAAACCAAATATACTTAAGTTCTCAGAATCCGAAAAAAATACTTATGTTCTTCATGGTTTACAGTCTGGTTCTCTTGTTCTGTCTGCACCGGTGCCAATATTGTCAGCCTTCTCGGATCCTGCATCGGGAGAACTAAACCCAAGACGCTTGTTTACCTTAAATAGAAAAACCGTTACAATAATTAATTCATTACCAAACAAAAATACTTTGAATTTTCACTGTAAATCTGGGGATGATGATTTGGGGTTAAGAAGTCTCCCTTCGGGTCAGAGTTGGGACTTCAAATTCAGAGTAAATTTTATGAGGACTACGAAGTACAGCTGCAATTTTTCTTGGCATAACGGTGGATCTCATGTGTTTGATATATTTACAGTGGACAGAGACAATACACGTAATGATGAAGGAAGACCATCCAGAGTATGTATTTGGGAGGTCGTCGGTGACGGAAAGGAAAAACTAATTTGTCGTAAAAGACGGGATAATGGACCTGATTGATGTTTTGATTGGAAACCTAAAAAAGCATAGTTTAGTTATTTTCTGTAGATAACTGTCAATGAGAGAATCTTATTATATAAATTAATAAAAAATTAGTTTTCAAAATTACTAATTAACATGATCGTGACATATGCCGATTGTATATTTAAGATTGTGACACATGTTAAATAATAATCATATTATATAAATAGTTAATTAATAATAATTTTCCTTTTTAAGTGTTAAACCAAATATTGTAAAAAAACAATTCTATAGAAATACTTATTTCATATTATTTTCGTTTTTTATATCCAAAAAAAAAATTGTAAAAGTTATATGAAAAATAATTTTCTTTTTTTTTTTAAAAAAAAAGATCATTAACAAATAGATTTGTAATAGTTATTTGATAGTATTATTCCTTCTTTAGTTTTCAACAAAATATTGTTAACGAAAAAAAAATTATACTAATAATTATTTAATAGTAAGCTTCCTTTTTTAAACAATAAACAAATAAAATTGTATAATCTATATGAAAAATAATTTTACTTTTTAAGAAATTCTAATTTTTATATTTAAATCTCATGAAAAAACATAATTATAAAAGAAAATGGTAATTTTAATTTTTTTTAAACGTATTATAAAAACCCGAGAATCCAAAAGATTTTTTAATAATAAATATAAATATTTTCTCTTATTAAAATTCTAAGCAAAAGAGAATTATAAAAACAAATCTTATTATTTTCCTATAATTAACTATTATTTTTGTAAAAGTTATACGAAAATAATTTTCTTTTTAAAAAACAAAATCCCGAACAAATAGATTTGTAATAGTTATTTGATAGTATTATTCCTTCTTTAGTTTTCATCAAAATATTGTTAACAAAAAAAAGTATACTAATAATTATTTAATAGTAAGCTTCCTTTTTTTAAATAATAAACAAATAAAATTGTATAATCTATATGAAAATAATTTTCCTTTTTAAGAAATTCTAATTCTTATTTTAAAATATCATGAAAAAATATAATTATAAAAGAAAATAGTAATTTTAAATTTTTTTAATACGTATTAAAAAAACCCAAGAATCCAGAATATTTTTTAATAATAAATCTAAATATTTTCCCTTATTAAAATTCTAAGAAAAAGAGAATTATAAAAACAAATCTTATTATTTTCCTATTAACTATTTTTTTTGTGGAATCTCCAATAGTCCATATTTAACTAAAGGTTAATGTCTTTAAACTATGTGGTCAATTTGTTTTTTTGATGATCCTAATATTTGGAGCTTCGAAACTCGAAAGGATCCGACTAGCGGCAATGCCACTGGAGAGCCCGCCGAGGCATCCAAGAGGGCCGATGATCACTCCATTTAAATTCTACCAGTTGTCACATATTAGCAGGTTTTTCCGTATTAGACGTGAATGTTTCTCAAGATAATCACCTTCCACTGGCACTATGTGGTCTAAGTTTTGAGTTTCAAAGAAGGTAAATTATTAGTTTATTGGCGAAAAGGTTCATAAGATATGTTCAAAATTCTATTAAACCATTAATCTAAAAAATTATATTTAACCATGAACAAAATGAATGATAATAGCTGTTTGATAGTATTTTTTTCTTCTTAAGTTTTACACAAAATATTGTAAACGAAAAAAATTATATACTAATAATTATTTAATAGTAAGTTTCGTTTTTAGAATACTAAAAAAAATTGTATAAGCTGTATGAATATAATTTTCCTTATAAAATCAGGACAAAATAGAATTATGAAAGAAAATAGTATTTTAATTTTTTTAACGGATTATAAAAACCTGAGAATAAAACTGATTATTATCTAATAAATCTAAGTATTGTTCCTTATTAAAATTCTAAGCAAAAAAGAATTGTAAAAATAATCTTATTATTTTCCTATAATTAGCTAATTTTCTACAAAAGTCCGAGTAGTCCATGTTTGACCAATGATTAATATTTTTACATTATCTGGTCTAGGTTTTGAGTTTTAGAGAAAGCCAATTATTAGTTTATTGGTAAAAAAAATTATAGGATATGTTCAGAATTATGTAAAAAATATCGTCTGTGTTGATTTTATGAAACAATATCAAATAATTATTTTCAACAATATTAAATAACTATATAAATTTTGGGTTTTTTTTTTTTGTTTTTAATTTTGTTTTTCAAAATTACTAATTAACACGATCACGACACATGACAGTTATATATTTTAGATTGTAACATGTGTTCAAATACAAAGCCAAATTAATTAAAAGATTTTTTTTAAATAGTAGTTACCTTATTTTACAAAACCTTTTTTTAGTAGTTATTTTTTTAATTAAAGATAAATTATATTATAGAGATGGATTTACTCCAATATGTAAGTATGCAATAGAGTTCCTTAATTATTAGAGGAAAATATAGAATTATGGTATTTTTTTATAAATAAAGAGATGAAAATATTATTTCATTACATTTTTTTCTTTAAAATATTGAAACTCTATATCAGAATCATACAATGGATAGATTCATATTTATAATAAAATAATATTTTATGAGAAAAGATAGATAATTAAATAGAGCTCTGAACTAGAGATATTTTAAATATGAATAAACCATATAAACCAAAATATATAAAAAAAGCATAACATAGGAAATAAATGCAAACATGCAATTAAATTAATAGCTTAAGAAATTGTATTGGCGTTGTCTTCAACTCAATTGGTTCGATTCAACTTTTTAATTATTTGTATTTTTTTATTCCGTATTTATTTACATTGAGTTCTATTTGAAGTTCCGAGACTAGCTCTTTTCTCTAACCTTATATATAAAGTTGTTAAGAACTCACCTCACTTATGTGCCATGATTGTTAAAATATGGGTACTAGCCAAAACTTATATGAGAAAAATAATTCTTATACTTTGAATAATTTTCAAATAATATATACAAAATCATACAATAAAATTAAACTTTAATTAAAACTCGTGCAACGCACGGATCCATATCTAGTAATATATACTTTTAATGATTTGTAAATATTATCGGTCCTATATGACCACCTTAATTTATGTCTTATATAAAATGTAATTTTATATAACTATGTTATTTATATAATAGTTCAAATGATCAAAATGAGTCTTCTTCTATTTTCATTTTATTTGGAATTATTTGTAAGTGTTAATTTTAAAATAATAATAAGCTAATACATATACATATGGAATCCACATATTTTTTTTGAAACTTACAAACATAAATATTTGGAAGTTAACTATATATTTTGGTGTCATATATAACAATACTGTCGGAAAACAAATTATATAGATACATATACAGTATAACCTCTTTAAATTAATAATCTATAAATTAATATACACTAAAAATATCTATAAATAATATAATTTTGTAGTCTTAGAATGAGTTTTTTTGTTCAATTAATATATCGATAAATTAATATCTCTATAAATTAAAAACTATATTTTTGTGTCGTCCCAACATTATTAATTTATAAAGATTTCAATGTATAAAACGTTTTTCTAGTATTCATAGCACTTTAAAGTTAACAAAATATGAGTATTTTACAATTTCTAACAATTTGGTTTGTTTTGTCCAAAGCATTTGTTTATTGCTAAGACAGTAGGTTCCGAGACTCTGAGTTAGATTCTTTCATATCTCTTCCATGAATCTGCATTAAAAGAATATGTGGTTCCAGTTTCGAGCGGCTCAAGACAAAGACAACAGGTTATCTGTGTGGCCAAGTTCCAGTGTGCGATTATGTCGCTTGTTCTAGACAGAAATCCATGCTGTTGAATGAAAATTTCAGGGCGTTGAAAGGGAACTAGACACCGTTATGCCAATCAACTTGTGTATGAACGGTTCAAGTTAAACTCAAGGTCGACTTAAAGCTGAACTCTACTTTGTTTAAGTCATCCCCTGCTTCGATAAACGAGTATCATTATTACTTTGTTCCAAACCTCGTGTCCTCAAGTTATGAATCTCTTCTTCGATTAGATTAAAAAAATTCCCCCCTCTGCGCCTCATTCTATGATGAGATATCAAAAAAAATTCGTTGAGCCGCTGTTAATCTCCACTTTTGTATGCTGAGTTGTCTTTGATTTTGTGCTTTAAAAGTTTTTTTCCACAATCCAAGATCCAAAGAGATACAAAAGTGATGTTTGTGGGGAGGTTCCTTTGAGCATAAGAAAGCAAATCAAGCTTAAGGTGCAGTGTTTGCTTTGAGCTCCGTGATGATGGAAGAGGCGACTACTGAATTCTTTCCAAATAAAGTAAACACTGGCTTGGAAGGCTAGCTTCACGATTAACAAATTGCTTTTCTCTCTTGCAGAAAAAGAAAAACCTAATACCTGAGTCGAGTAAACACAATCAAAGAGTGGATGTTGTCCTGATTCATGACTTGTACTGCATAGTAAGCACTCTGGTGGAACAAGTCAAACCTTTGTAGAGTTATCTTCTCCACCTACGCTACTATGCACAATGGTTTCAATGGTTTCAAAATTCGACACTCTACACTTCATTTTTTAACATTGGGAAATTTCCATTAATACCACTTTCAAGGTACCACTTTTCAATTATACACTAATCAACTATACCACTAGATTTTTAATAACAAAATGACCAATATGTCCCTAATTAATTAAATCTAAAATCACCGATGACTTCGTCACAATTGACGAAGAGAAGAGTACGACTTCATCTTCTTCCTTGCAACTCATCTTGCTGCAATCACCAAGCTTCATCTGCGACCATGGGCGTTCTGCGTCTCTGAGCTCGGGTTGTGTCCTCTGTTCATTCACCTTAACCACTGCTGCTTCCATCCCGCGCCATCTCCTCAGTCCAAGCCGCGTCGTCATTCCGAGATCTCACATCGAGCAGTAAAGATTCGTCAAGTGATCGGTTCAAAAGGCTCGGGTTGAAAGGTTGATGATTGGGGCCGAGAGCATCAGATTGAGATAGAGGCTCATGCTTTGTGTCTCGATCGATCGGAGCTCGTCGGGTCGTGAACTGACTTCTCTCTCTCTCCTCCGATTGCTCACTTGAGGGTTCAGTCTTATCTCTCTACGATCCTGCTCAGATAGAGAGAGAGACGTCTTAGGTGGTGATTCTCTTCCGGCGTCATTCTAGGGTTCTGTCGCTTAGTTCTAGTTTGAGTTTTCCGGTGAAAGATTGCAGAGATGAAGGAAGAGTAATCGATAAGATTTGATTATATCCTCCTCGGTGTCTGAGTATCCGGAGATTATATTTTGTCGTTTTAAAGTGAGGATTCTTAAAGAGTGGAAAATATGGCAGCTAATAGATCCAAGTCGGAGAAGAAGGATGCGGAGAAGCAGCTACGGCGGACCCGTACGAGGTTCTAGGAGTCTTGAAGAACTCTAAGGATCAGGAGATTGATTCTCTCTCTTTGTCTCTGTCTGGTTTGAAGTTTTGAAATATAGGGTTAGACTACAGAGGAGAGCCTTGATTTCGATCTGTTTAGTCTAAAAGATGAATCTTTAATTGATTTTACCCGTAAGCCTTGCAGCTAGTTAATGGCTACTTGTTCATCTGTGAATTGGTTCTTTTTATCATTAGGGAAGACGTTTGGTTTGGCTTAGGATATTTCCCTATCTCTTTGGATATTACTGCATTCTCTGCACAAACTTTTAGTACTCGTCATGTTTAAGCTCTGTGTCTGCAACTATATTGGAGGAGGCTCTTAATGGCAGAGTTTCTGTTGATTTTCTTTTACTTGGACAAGCTGTAACTAAAAAGGTGAGCTATTGTAGCCGATGCTTGGCTATGATCTCACTTGTGTGTGTTGGCAAGAGATGTACTCTGCTCCCTATGATTTATTAGTAAGAAGTAATGCAATTATAAATTGATTTATAAATCCTTCTAAACCCCTCATAAATTTATGTATAAACTTTACAAATTGTTTTAATAAACTTTATGAATGTTTTATAAAGCCTTATAAGTTATGTATATATCCTTAAACCCCCTTATAAAATATTTTACAAACTCTTATAAATTCTTTTATTAGACTTTCTAAATGGTTATAAACTTTTTAAATGATTTAGAGTTCTTCTAACTGATTTATTTTACCTTTATAAGCCCTTATAAATTGTCTAAGCAGAGATATTCTTTTTTTTTTTGTTTTATAAATCATTATATATATATAATTCAAATACTACTTTATAAAAACTTATAAATTGTTTTGATGTATTATCAGAATATCATACAATCCAGATTTATAATAATATTTGTTTTAAAAGTGACATAAACTGATTTATAAACCATTTAAAAACCTTTATAAACCCTTCATAAATTGGTGTATAATCTTTATAAATTATTTTTATAAAATTTATGAATGTTTTATAATCCATTATAAATTATTTAAATGATTATATAAAAACTTATAAAAACTTGGTATATTCTTATAAGTGATTTTATAAAGGTTTATAAATCATTTATAGGATTATATATTCCCATATATATATATATATACTATTATAAGGGGTTATAAGTTTATAAAGGGTTATAAGTAATATAATCTTTTCATGAAACTAGTATTTTTTGAGTTTTATAATATTTTATAAGGGATTATAAGTTTATAAGGGGTTATAAGTTATAAAATATCTTCATGAAACTAGTATTTTCTGAGTTTTATAAAGGTTTATAAGGGGTTATAAGTTATAAACTAGTATTTTCTGAGTTTAATAAATGTTTATAAGGGGTTATAAGTTATATAATATTTTCATGAAACTAGTATTTTCTGAGTTTTATAATACTTTATAAAGGGTTATAAGTTATATAATATCTTCATGAAACTAGTATTATCTGAGTTTTATAAAGGTATATAAGGGGTATAAAGTTATATAATCTCTTCATGAAACTAATATTTTCTAAGTTTATAAATGTTTATAAGGGGTTATAAATTTATAAGGGGTTATAAGTTATATAATCTTTTCATGAAACTAGTATTTCTGAATTTTATAATACTTTATAAGAGGTTATAAGTTCATAAGGGATTATAAGTTATATAATCTCTTCATGAAACTAGTATATTCTAAGTTTTATAAAGTTTTATAAGGGGTTATAAGTTTATAAAGGGTTATAAGTAATATAATCTTTTCATGAAACTAGTATTTTTTGAGTTTTATACTACTATATAAGGGATTATAAGTTTATAAGGGGTTATAAGTTATAAAATTTCTTCATGAAACTAGTATTTTCTGAGTTTTATAAAGGTTTATAAAGGGTTATAAGTTATATAATCTCTTCACGAAACTAGTATTTTCTGAGTTTTATAAAGGTATATAAGGGGTATAAAGTTATATAATCTCTTCATGAAACTAATATTTTCTAAGTTTATAAATGTTTATAAGGGGTAAATTTATAAGGGGTTATAAGTTATATAATCTTTTCATAAAACTAGTATTTTCTGAGTTTTATAATACTTTATAAGAGGTTATAAGTTTATTGGAGATTATAAGTTATATAATCTCTTCATGAAACTAGTATATTCTAAGTTTTATAAAGGTTTATAAGGGGTTATAAATTTATAGGGGGTTATAAGTTAAATAATATTTTCATGAAACTAGTATTTTCTGAGTTTTATAATATTTTAGAAGGGGTAATAAGTTTATAAGGGGTTATAAGCTTTAAAATCTCTTCATGAAACTAGTATATCTGAGTTTTATAAAGATTTATAATGGGTTATAAGTTATATAATTTATTCATGAAACTAGTAAATCTAAGTTTTATAAAGGTTTATAAGGGGTTGTAAGCTATGTAATACTTTATAAACTATTTATAAGGGGTTATAAGCTACATAATACTTTATAAAGTAGTATATCTGAGTTTTATTAAGGTTTATAAGTGATTTTTTAATAAGTTATAAGATAATTTACAAGGAGTTATAACTTATGTAATCTCTTCATGAAACTAGTATATCTGAGATATATGGACCAGCTATAAACATTTATAAGTTATTATTTATCAGTCTTTTCATCTCTGGGTTTATATAATACTTTATAAACTTGTATATTTGAGTTTTATAAAAATTTATAAGGGGTTATAAATTATATAATCTCTTCATGAAACTAGTAAATATGAGTTTTATAAGCAGTTATAAACTACATAATACTTTATAAACTAATATATCTGAGTTTTATAAAAGTTTATAAGGGGTTATAAGTTATATAATCTCTTCGTGAAACTAGTATATCTGAGTTTTATAAAGGTTTGTAAGTGATTTTGTAATAAGTTATAAGATACTTTATTCGGGGTTATAAGTTAAAGTAAATAATTACTAAAGATTTATGGATCATTTGTAATGGTTTCTAAGTTATTTATAATGGTTTATATATACTATGGTCTGGATGATCTTGCAGCAGCATGCAAAGCAATGAGAAACGGAAAGTTCTGACATTCCTCACGAAACAATTTACTTTAATGGGAAGTAAAAGCCATGAACATGTTTGATCTGATCATCTTGATGACCAATTGGTGTATCTTTATAAAGGTTTATAAATAATTTCTACAGATTTATGGATCATTTGTAATGGTTTCTAAGTTATTTATAATGGTTTATATATACTATGGTCTGGATGATTTTGCAGCAGCATGCAAGGAAATGAGAAACAGAAAGTTCTGTTGCAAGATATCTCCTTGGTTGGCCATGGGAAGCATCTCTCCCCGTTCCATGTTCGATGACCTCAAGAAAACAATTTCCACCCCCTCTACTCCAAGGTAAGGGCATATTGTCTCTAGTTTTTTTTAACAAATCCTTCGAAATGATTTTGTATATCAGGAACGGGCCTGGAAATACGGGATTGAACTGGTTGATGTATGAGTTGCTACGGAGGATTTCTTCAGGTGGGCGAGCTCCTGCTTTCTTATAACCTTATCCACTTGTTTGAATCTATCTTTGATATGTTCTTTTTTTGATACTTGGGAACAGGTTTATAACCAAGAAGTGCAGCTCCGCCAAGACTCATTTGGAGGCTGGTCCTGCTACAGCCTGTACTGGCGCTCTTTATATGATTTCTAAATCTTTAAAATGATTTATAAGCATTTATAAATTATTTATTATTCTTATAAAGCTTTATAAACTGATTTTATGAACTCTTATAAATAAATTATACTTTAATAATTTATATAGAAAGCTTTATAGACTGATTTTATAAACTCTTATAAACTCTTGTAAACCTTTAAATTATGTTAACAACTCTTATAAATTATTTTATAAGCATTTCTAAATGGTTATAGATTCTTATGAATGATTTAAGGACTTTATAGAGGCATGAAGAAACAAATTGTTTACGTACCTTTGTGATTCCTGGCTATTAAGAATGGTTTATAAACCCTTATAAGTGTTTTATACGCTCTTATAATTTTATAAATAGTTCATAAATGATTTTATAAGGCTTTATAAATTGTTATATAAATATTTATATGTGTTTATAAATTTTATAGATGGTTGATACAAGTTTTTTAAGGTCTTATAAAATTTATAAATGTTTCATAAATGATTTCCACATCTGATTTTGTCAACTCTAATAAACTCATCAATAGAAACGAAAAATATGTATACATTATTTACATACCCTTATATTATAAATTATTATAAAAACTATTATAAATTGTTTTATAAGCTTTCTAAATGATTATAGACTTTTTTAGTTGATTTATAAACTTATACAACTCTTATAATATCTCTTATAAATTGAATATAATCTTTCATAAAGTTTTTATAAACCCTTATTAATAGTATACATACCTCTTATAAATTATTTATAAACTTTCATAACTTTCTTATAAACATTTATAAATAGTTTATAGATTTTATAACTTGTTTTATATGCATTTATTAATGGTTTATATACTCTTACAAATAATTTTTACATATATTTATAAGGCTTTGTAAAGAGATGATGATACGTGGCAGATTCTGAGGTACATGTGGACAGCAAACAAGGTTCTACCGCTTCAAACTTTTTACATATTCTTATAAATTTTTTTATAATCATTTATACATGTGGACAGCAAGCAAGGTTTCACCGCTTCAAACTTTTTACATATTCTTATAAATTGTTTTATAATCATTTATAACGGTGCACAAACTTTATAAATTATTTTTACAAACCCTTATAAATTATTTTACATACTTTTATAAACCCTTATAAATTATTATACAAACTATTATAAATTGTTTTATAAGTCTTTTAAAATGGTTATAGACTCTTTTAGTTGATTTATAAACTTATACAACTCTTATGATATCCCTTATAAATTGAATATAAGCTTTCTTAAAGTTTTTATAAACCCTTACTAGTAGTATACATATCATTTATAAATTATTTATAAACTTTCATAACTTTCTTATAAACATTTATAAATGGTTTATAGATTTTATAACTTGTTTTATATGCCTTTATAAATTGTTTTATAATCCTTAATAATGGTGTATTAACTTTATAATTTTTTTTATAAATCCTTATAAATTATTTGCATACCCTTATAAACTCTTATAAATTATTATGCAAACTATTATAAATTGTTTTATAAGGTTTTCTAAATGGTTATAGACTCTAAAATGCCACTAATAAGAATTGTATATGGAACATTGATTTTCCAGGATGAATCTCAGGAGCTTGACATAAAAGGGAAATTGCAGGTAACATTCGCCACTCACTTATTCCCTCTCTATAAGTTGGATGTAACGGATTTGTTTTACATTTATAAACCCTTATAAATTCTCCAAGTGAAGATATTCTTTTATTATTATTTACATACCCTTATAAATTATTAAACAAAGCATTATAAATTGTTTTATAAAGTTTTCTAAATGGTTATAGACACTTTTAGTTGATTTATAAACATATACAACTCTTATAACACCCCTTATAAATTGAATATAATCTTTCATAAAGTTTCTATAAACCATTATTAATAGTATACATACCCCTTATAAATTATTTATAAACTTTAATAACTTTCTTATAACATTTATAAATGGTTTATAGATTTTATAACTTGTTTTATATGCCTTTATTAATTGTGTATATACTCTTACAAATAATTTTACATACTTTTATAAGGCTATGTAAAGAGATGATGAAACGTGGCAGATTCTGACACACATGCGGACAGCAAGCAAGGTTCCACCGCTTCAGAAATTTTACATACCCTTATAAATTGTTTTATAATCCCTTATAATGGTGTATAAATTTTATAAACCCTTATAAATTTTATAAATTATTTTTATAAACCCTTATAAATTATTTTTATAAACCCTTGTAAACCCTTATAAATTATTATATAAACCCTTATAAAATTATTTTTATAAACCCTTATAAATTATTTACATACATTTACAAACCTTATAAATTTTCTTACAAGCCTTTCTAAATAAGTTTTATAAACCCTTTTAAATATTTTATAAACCTTTATAAAATGTGTATAAATTAGTTATAATGGTTTATAAAATGTTTATATGTAAGTTATAATGGTTTATAAATTATTTGTAAGAAATTATTTATAATTTTTAATGGTTTAGAAATAATTTCTAAAGATTTATAGATCATTTGTAATGGTTTCTAAGTTATTTATAATGGTTTATATATACTCTGGTCTAGATGATCTTGCAGGAGCCTTCAAGGCAATGAAAGGTGTAGAAGTAAGTAATGGCCTTGGGTGCAAGATGTCTTGCTCTTCCTAAAAGGTAAACAGTGACTCTGTTCTTAAACCAAACCGGTATGAGGTTTCATGTTTTGATCTTGAACTAGAAGAACCAATATACACATATATATATATATATAAGGGCTGGTTGCTTCATCTCGCTCTTATGTATTCAAAACATCTCTTGTAGATTTTGTATGTTTTGGACATGGATGATTTCTTCCACAGGAAGAAGAAGCAGAAGAAGAAGAGCGAGAACTTGGCACAGGACAAATCATCCTCGCAGCAACGCAACTTGTACATAATAAAAAGATTCCACAACTTGTATAAATAGATTTATAAACTCTTATAAATAGATATATAGCTTTGTAGATTAAGTTATATACACTTTTAAATAAATGTATAAACTCTTATAAATAGCTTATAAGTTCTTGTAAATAGTTTTATAAACCATTTTAAATAGTTTTATAAACCTTTATAAAGATTTATAGATCCATTTGTAATGGTTTCTAAGTGATTTGTAAGAATTTATATAGGTTTATAAATGGATTAAACAATGATTATAAACCGACTTAGAGGCTTATAACTAATTTATAAGGGTTTATAAAATGATTTTTATAAACTAATTTATAAAGATTATTAACTGATTTATAAAGACAATTAACTGATTTATACAGGTTTATAACCTAATTAATTAATTTTTTTAAATTAATTTACAAAAACCTTATAAAATGATTCATAAGGATGTATAAATTAATCTATAAACTGATTTTATAAATGTTTATAAACTAATTCAAGGGTTTAGAAGTTGATTTATTAATATTTAGAAACTAATTTAAGGCTTTGTAAGGACGAGTAATGGCCGGTGGATGAGCATCGTCTTGCATCCCTACAAAGCTGAAGTGTCCAGGCATTGCTTCTTGGTAGAAAGAGAAATCCTCTGATCCCATCAGCGGTTGCATCTCGACGTAGTTCTGAGTCACCAACATATCACCAGACACGTTCTTGAAGAACATGCGCAAGCCTTTGTCGATAACAGTCGGTGGGAAAGGTTTCTCCTCTTCGAGGAAATCAACGGTTGCATTGCACATATGCACGCTCACTTGCCTTTTGATATCCTGAAACATACAAAAGAGTGTTTAAAAGCTTTTGACTCAAGAGGAAGAAGACAAAAGACTCCAAAAAAGACTCTGACCTGTTTGATTCTTCTTTTGAGTTGGGTAAAGCTTTTAGTTGAAAAGGCTTTGAATGTACCACCGATAGTAACTTTAAACTTAGCAACTGTAATCACCTGCAAACATCAACACATTCCATGCCTCCATGTACTGAAATCATTTCACATCTCCATGCGGTGTGGAATGAATTTTCTTTTGAAATTCTACAAATCCTTATAATTGATTTTACAAACCTTTGTAAATGATTTTATAAACTCTTATAAATAATTTTATAACCCCTTATAAATGATTTTATAAACCCTTATAAATAAATTTAAATATTCTTATAAATGATTTCTGAACTAGAATTTGTTTTGTGATTGCAGTGTATATGTTCTTTTAGATGCTCTGGAGAAGTCTATATCTACATCCAGGATCATAAATGGAATTTCACTGCAACTGTTATGCTCTCTAAAGGCTTTCAGATGAAAATTAACTTTCTTTCAAGACACTAAATGGACCTTGTCGTGTGCTTAGACTGCCTTGCACTCAATGTAGAGAAAGTGCATATGTGTTAATTCTTTGATTCACTCAATCTAGGGAAAGACTATTATAAATAGTCTTTTATTTCTTATAAATAATTCACCAACATTTACAAACATTTATAAGAGAATTATAGACACTTATAATAGCTTTATGAAGATTTACTTCTAATTTTTTTGTAAAGATTCATAAACTCTTTTAAATGATTTATATAATCTTGAAAACTATTTATAAACTCTTATAAGTTGTATTATTAAGATTATTAAACTCTTATAATATTTTATAACCCCTTATAAATAGATTCATAACTTTTAAAAATATATTTATAAACCCTTATAAATGATTTATAAGTTCTTATAAATGATTTTATAAATCTTTATAAAAAGTTCTATAATTATTTTAAGTGTTTTATAAACCGTATAGTTGACTTTATAAAAATTTATAAATGGTCTGTAAAAAGTATTATAAGATTATAAATGGTTGACGTACAAAACTGTTTTATGTATTCATATGATTAGTTTTATAAACCTTTATAAACACACACAAATATTGTTATTAACCATTATAAATTTCTCTTTGCAAGCACAAATAATCCATTATGCAATCATATTTAAGCACTTAAAGTACAAAAAAACACCATAAAAAGTCAACAAGATCTGAAGTTTGTCAATACAAGCATAAAAAAAACCTGCAACTGGTAGTTGAGGTTTTATTTTTTGAAAAAAAAAACAGAAAAGGAACTAGAATGACTGATTGGTTAACATCTCAGTACTCCTCCTTCTTCCTCATCCTCGTACTCACCTTCTTCATCAGCAGTTGTGTCTTGGTATTGCTGGTACTCTGAGACAAGGTCGTTCATGTTGCTCTCAGCTTCTGTGAACTCCATCTCGTCCATCCCTTCACCAGTGTCCCAATGCAAGAAAGCCTTCCTTCTGAACATAGTTGTGAACTGCACACTCACACGCCTGGATACAGCGAGGGCATCAATCAAGCTATTAAATGTTGAAAATTCGAATTGCTATACAAAAAAGTAACCAAATCAAGTTCACCATCAAGACAAAGCATATCAACTATAGATGTAAACATCTAACACCACCTGCTGACTTCCTTATCTTTGTCTTATCCTCACACATCTTGTGATAAACCTTGAGACCCTTTGCTTATAGCAAAGATCTTGTACTTTGGTGACCTGTAAAACTGTACCAGACCTTGGTACCTGCAGCATTTCCATTCTCAGATTTAACTGAAACCTGTCCCTCAGCTCCACTTCACCAAGCCTCCTACCCTTGCTTGACCTTGCTATAAGCACTGCAGGAGCTGAACTTCTTTTGAAAAACAATATCTCTGAGACAGCCCAACAAAACTGACTTTGATCTCTTTCAATAGCATCCTTTGAAATTTTCTGAATGAGCTTTCCAACAACCAGATTCTAATAAGCCACTGTACACATGTTCAGTTGTTTTTCCTCGAGTGTTAAGACTTTCCACGATATGATCTATAGCTCCACCTTGCAAAAGTAGCTCCACCTTGAACTATGTCTTTTCTTTGTCTGTAAAATACATGCCCTGGCACGTCTGTGGTGTGAATCCTCTGTAACGGATGCATCCATGGATAGTAGCAGCAGCTAAAAAGAAACCACAATCTTGAATTGTACTTTGTGAAGATAGAATTTCACATCTCCAATGTTTACAACTACATCCGTTGTTATCATACGCGTTAAGAAGCTAGAAAAGCTAAAGAATCAGAAGCAATGAAAATACTCAAATCTCGAAGACATTTTATAATACCTTATGCAATCTTCATCAGACTGAAATGAATCCGGTTTGGTTCCAAATTTCACAAACTTCATTCCTCCTTACGAGAGCGGCAATCTATGGTTTTGTCAATGGATTCATCGATTTCGTCACCGGAATCGTAGATTTCGTCGCCGGAGTGATCGATTTCGTCGCCGGAGTCGTCGATTTCGTCGCCGGTGGTGTGTGAGAGAGTGCTGGAACTCGACGGAGAGGAGGAGAAGATGAATCGTGTTGAGAGAGAAACCAAAGGTAGGAAAAATATAAGATAAGGGTACTATTGTAATTTGCTCATTAGTGAAAAGTGTATTTGTGAAAATGTACTTAGAGTGGTGGTAAAATTGAAAAGTGGTATCAAACAAAGTGTAGTTATAAAATTTCCCCTTTAACATTCCATATCATTTTTTTCTTTCTTCCAACTCAATCATTCAACACGTATTCAACTCATATACACTATAATGGTTTTGTTGACTAAAAATGAACATCTTATTTTATTAATTAATAATCATTTTTTACTATATCTAAATTAAATAAACTTAGTCTCTATTTATAGAGAATTAAAATGGCAATCTTTCATATATGAAATAAAAATAAATTATTTAATTTATGATAAAATTATTAATTTTAAATAACTAAGAGGATATGAAAATATCAAAAATCTTTAGAAAATGCATGTGTCGTCGATGGTTCATACTTTATTTTTATTCAACATATTGAATTTTTCCAATACCTAAATAATCCACATCATCAAATTTCGTTTTTCAACACCTTTATTGTAGTAATTCAATTTTACAGTGTGCATTGTTTTTTTCATTAATAAATCATTTTACTTTTTTCTTTACTACAGCAAAACATCTTTTAAAATTCTTAAAACAGAAGAATGAAATAATCTTGAATCAGTTTATCTGTTGCCGTATTTTGATTTCTTGATCAGTTGGTTTGTATTTGGACAGAAGAGGGTCCTCAAGATCTCTGTTACAGTTTGCTGTGTTTGAAAAATCCTCACTATGAATCTTCACTTCTGAGTCGTTTTCACTATCTCTCTGTTCTTGATTCATCATGACATCTTTTGCTTTACCCCAAAGCACAATGTAAAGTCCCATAATGACACCTAATCCTCCGATTAAACTATTCCAACAGATCAAAAATGATAAAACATATTATGTTTACTGATTATAGTTCTCTTACGATTAAAAAGGATATTTTCTTACCTTCCAATGTAAATCTCTTCTTGGAAGAACAGAGCAGCCAAGATTGTAACGATGACTGTGCAGAGAGGATTAAACAATGCAGAGAAAACAGGACCTCTCTTGGATATAACCCAGGCTTGGACCGTAAACGAAAGTGCTGACGCCCCAACTCCCTAACAAACACATTTCAAGATTAAGATTTACACTAATTTTTGGATTACAGAGGAGTGTTTTTAAAAATAAAAAGAATATTAAAGTTATTCAAACAAAAAAATTCATTTATACTATAATGTGCTACATAGGAGTGTTTTGATGCGCTTACTGCGTAAAGACAGGTTGCAAACTCGGAGAATGAATGGAGAATCCAAGCGTTCGGGTCCTTTTCAAGGAAGAAAGTGACCACTGCACATTGGATTGTTCCAAATAAACACATCCAAGCTGATAAAGAGAGGTGGTCTGGGTAATAGGCAGAGATTGGAACCTAGGGTTTTGTTGAAACAAAGTTTACTTTACTTGTAAAGCAAGACATCTAACAAAAAAGGTTATTATATTTGATTTTCTTAATGAAGTAAAATTTACCTGAAGTGTAAGCCAAAAGGACCAGCAAAGAGTGCTAGAGAACAAGAACAAACAACCAAAGAGCCACATGTTCTGGTCGTTCAAATCTCCTAATACGGATTTGATCACTGGTAAAGTGGATTCTGAGTTGAGAATCTTAGGTCCACGAAGCAGAGTCATGGAGGTCGCCCCTGCTACACAGAGGATCGTCCCTGCTATCTTTGCTAGGCCTCTTTTATCCAGGAGATTCACTTTCTCGTACCTAAAGATCAGTAATACTTTAGTTACACATCATGAATCTTGTTGCTCAAAGTTTTCATATTAAGATATGTATATGTACCCTGCGAGAAATGAGACGAGGAAGGTGATCGCAGGGATGATGTTACCCACGGCACTTCCCATTGCCGATGAAGCTAAGTAAAGACCTTCAAGATACAGGTTTTGATTGATTGTAATGCTGCGAAAATATACCAAAATGGTCCAAGATTCTATAAATCAAGATTGCTATGAAATAAAGAAGTTAGTAAAATATTTCAAAATGTAACACATATACTTACCCTACAAGCGAGACCAAGAAAATTAAAGAAAAACTCTTGAGATCCAGTGAAGATATCTTTGGTTTTCCCCTACAGTCCATAGAAGAAGTATTAAAAACAAGAATTACCAAGAACTAATTAGTAATTACCAAATCATATTAAAATAAATTCTAATGAATGATGAGATTCTGGATGGTACATCTCCTAATAGAAATCCAAACTATGTTAAATTAACTCTTCTTAGGAGAGCAGATTCCTTCTAACGGGAATTGAAACCATGACCCTTTAAACTTCTACTATGTGATGCAAGATTTTTAGTTACTAGGTTAGTTCTTTGCTAGTCATATCGCATATATTGAGAGAGAAAGTGATAGATGTGATCTAAATTAATTACCTTGAGAAGTAGAGAAACGGGAAGATGAAAATAGTCGCAAAGGCTTGTCTGTAGAGGATAAAAACACGAGGGCTTAATCCATTAACCATAGTAGCTCTTGCAGAAAGAGTCACTCCTGCGTAACACATCTGAATCCCGATCATGGCCATTGCTGGCTTGTACTCCTCGAACTTCCCCATATCCTCTTGAATCTCTCTCTCGGTTCTCTTTGTCTGGTTATGTCAAGTGTAGTAGTAGACTATATTGTTATGAGGTTTATGTTTATATACTAACGTTTACGTGTTCACAAAACTAAATCGTCTCATGTTATATTATAGACAAGTAAGTACTATTAATTATGACGATCTTGTTTATATAAACTAATGTTAATCATTTCAATAATACACTTCATATGCTAAAAGAAACCAAAACGACTCGGTTGGCGACCACGTACTTGTTGGATGTATTCTACATGACTATACATCGTGTCATCTATTGTTTTTGGAGCGACCAAATCCTTTTAAAAATACTAAAGCCATTTCAGATCTTTTATTTTTGTTGGATCCTGTTTAAATTCGAAATTGAACGAATATAAGTATACCTGGAAACAACTAGTTGACTTTAGACCACATTCAAGCACTTCTATATTTTTGTTCTGAAATAGAAAATCTCTATTACAGAAGTGAAATTTGGTTCAATGTATTTCTCTACTATTGAAGAATTAAATTTATAACAAAATATAGAAAAATATATTTTTGCTTTTATTCATACCTGTGATTATATGATTTTTTCCAAAATGAATCTTTACTTCTGATTTCTTATCATTGTCAACTTTGTGTTCAAGAATCCTGATTGAAAATTACAAAATAAATTGTGATGAAAACAATATATAAAGTGGTCAAAATATATGAAAAACCGACGAATACGTGGAATCGTGATTTGATCGCTTTTCTTTACTAAATAAATCGTCCGTAGGAGAGACGTGTTCTAAAATCCCATGATAAAACCACGTGAGACTGTTTTGCATCACCCAAAACAAAATATACAAACATAACAACCACGTTATACTCCCGAAACTTACTTTGAAAGACTTGAGGTGATGCTGTAATTTTATATGTGGAAACTAATCTCTTAGTTCTTATCTATGAGTGAGTGTAATGGAGAGATAAAATTTCTATTTATAAGAGATTTTAACAAATTTTATCCATAAAACAACTTTGACATGTGTTAAAGAGTTTGCTTAAGTTTTTGACATTTGTTACTAAATTACATGATTAGACACCAAGTGAGCTTTAACATTACCAATTTGTCAATAAGTTGCATAGCTTGGTCACTAAGTTAGATTAGTTACCAAATTTACTTAGTTTAGTTCATCAATTTAGTAATAAGTTATTTTTATCATTTTACTCAGTCCATGGACTTACAAAAGATGATGGACTTTCTTCATATAAAATACAACATTTACTTCACATTAGATTATATTTTTTACTCAGTTCAATATGCTTCTAAAATTCTATTCACATATTTAGTTCAGCCCAATATGCATGTAAATAGTTCCAACACTCCGTTTTTGATTCATAATTCTTACTCTCTTTTTTTCAATTGAACTAGGTGTTTTCCTACGCCATGCGCAGAAATAATAGTTTTAAATATATTTTTTTTTTGTTTTTGATATATATATATATATATATTATTTAGTTAGTGATATATGATTTATTGATACATTATAATAGTTTATCGGAATGCACCAAAAAAGATATGTATATATGAGAATCAAATATCTTATGCATAGTTAAGGATTGGTTCTCATATATAAATTATTATTTCCTTATTATTATTATTACATCTCCTAATGTGTATATATTCATCATATTAAATGTGCATATCCCCTATTGTATATCTTACAGTTATTAATATGGAATGATTCGTGATTTCAATATTTGTGATAAATTATTCACCAAGCAAAACATATTATACTTTCCTAATTTAAATTTTCTTTACTTGATTACTAATTACCTAATGATGTCTTAATATATATTTTCTTTACTCAAGTCGATGATCATGACTTAGTAAATAAGAATCTTTTAAATCTTAGTGTTATTATTATTCACATAATGCGTGATTTCAAGGTTGCCAAGTGATTTTTTAAAATTGTTCATTATTTTTTACAAAATGTTCACCAAGCAAAAAATATTGTACTTTCCTAATAAAACAAATTATTCACTGTAATTAGTTTTGATGATCATGACTTAGCAAAGAAGGATATGTAGATGTGTAGCTTTCGGTTAAGTAAGAGATAGTGAATTGTCTAACCATTTCGGTTAAGTGTTCATCCTCTCTCTCCATATCTCTCACTTCTTTCCTTATTGATAATATATGGATCCCGAAATATGAACCACATTTAGAGAAACCATATATTCAGAAAAAAATAATTCCTTAAAATAATATTGGATCCATATTTTAAGCTTAACATAAAAACAATCAAAACCAGAATTATTTTAAACTTAACATAAAAACAATCAAAACAATGAAGAATCGATAAAAAAACAATAAAAACATTTCACAACTAAGAAGAATATATGGATGCCGATTTAAAGTTTAGCTTTCCACTTCTCAGATTGTGGATCCCAAACAAAGCTGCTTGCACATAATGTCCCCTTTGACTTGTTATTCTCTATTCATTCCAACATCTTCGATTTTTCTTGATGATCTAGGAGATTGACATAATTTTCGTTCCTCGTGTCAATACTATGATATTCATAGCACTTCGATCCCTGAAACATATTTGAGTCCATAATAAGATTGTGAATATCATGTGAATAATATGATATTCATACGACTTACATCAAGAGAGAACAATTATGGCTTCCTATTATTCCATTTGCCTAAATCATGCACAACATAAGTTTAACATAAATTTTAAAATATTAGACATTATAAACGAATTATAACTTATAACCGAATTATAATATAATAAAAAAATATAATAAAAAAATATCTCCTAGACATGGCATCTCTAAAGGAATCATAATACCTCTCCATTTGTTGGCCATGTATATTTGGAAGACCTCATAGAATAGGGTGGAAGAAGAACTTTGGGAAGAAGGTAAGAATGATAAGAAATAATGATTATAAATAGATGCAACCTTATAAACGATTTTATTAGACCTATTTGGTTAGAAACCAATGGTTAGACACGATGGATGGTTAGACACGAATGGTTAGACACAATTTTTATTTTTTACCGAAATGGTTAGACACGAATGGTTAGACACGTTGGAATTTATTAATTAAATTTTGGTAACATAGGTAACAAAATATGGTAAGAAGTTATGCTGAAAGTTAATTATATGGTAAGAAGTGTAATTGATCGACATGTGGACTTTCATGTCACCTTTTTTTGAAAAATCACTTCTCAAATATAGTCCAGGGAATCTTTACTTCTGACTTCTCTCTGTTCTTGATTCATTATAGTACCTTTTACTTTACCCCAGAGAGCACAATATGAAGTCCCACTATTACACATAATCCTCCGATTATGCTAGAAAACATAAAAATATACAAAGATGATGTATATGGATTGTAGTAAAATCTTGAAATATATCAAGGAAGATTTGCTTTCTACGGATCAAATGCTGGAATGAGACACTTGGGGTCCAAAAAATCTTAATTGGAACAGTCTTTTTTTTATTTATTTTGCATTTAAATTTAAATAGATATGTAAGTAAAATAACTAAAAAAACTAAAGAATTTTAACATATTTATTAGCAGCCTATGTCACTACTATCAGATCCATAAACCAACCTACCCAAAATTCGATCCAACTAACCCTAAATTTTCTTCTTCTCCCTCTTTCTTCTCTCCATCACTAGTTCTTACTTTTTAAAACAAATCAAAAAATTTCTTATGTTATTCGACAATTTTCTCTTTCTTATCTCAAAATCAACCAATTCATTATCATATATAATCAATTATAACTTACACAAAATCAAATTTCATCATTTACATACTAGATTCAAGATAAAGAAAAATGTGGAGTATTACTAGTACAACTAGTACAACTCCAATTAGTACAACTAGTACAACTAAAACAAGTATAACTAGTACAAATAAATCGAGTATAACCAATATAACATGTACAAGTACAACGAGTATAATTAGTACAACTTTGCAATTAATATGGTGATATTTGGTTTTGTTCTCAACAAATTAATGATGCTATAGAAGATGATGATGCATGACCAGTGAAAAAATTTCATTCTCTTTTATGCAACTTCATCTTTTTTTTCTAAACTAAAGAAGTTAACTGTCGAACCAAAAAAAGTTACAGTAGAAGAAGATTGGAAGATAATACTCCAAAAGATGACACAAAAGAAATTATGAGTTCAAAAGGATACATAAATCGAAAGAGATAAGGAGAGAAGAAATATTGTTGTGAATGCACTTTCAACAAGGATATTATAGTCATTTACAATAAATAAAATAACAAGTAGTTGTATCAGTTTTGTAGTTGTACCAGTTTGTACATAGTTGTACTTTGGCAATAAAATCGTAAAATATCAGTTGTACCACATAATAAATACAATTACATCAGTTGTACCACTTAGTTATGTCTACATGTCTTTTCCCGGTTACAGTGAAATCATCAATTTCGTAAAAATACATTTCATGTATGTTTTCCAAAAATTAAGTGGACAAACAAGTTAAAAAACCTTAAAAGTATAAGGTAGATCATGTAAGCTTGTGGAGTTTTGTAATAATTTTCAAAAAAAAGTTTCCAAAACTACAAATAAATTAAGAGAAACTTACGATTACATACAAATTGAAATATTTGATTGTTTTTCTCATATAAAATACCATATTGGTTTTGTCAAATTCATGAAATATCAAAGTTGTACCAGTTATACCAGTAATACTCATTTAATATATGATATCAATTGTTTATATGTCTTGGTTTAGAGATTGTACCAATATTTTCACTTCATAGCTTTACAAAAATATGTTCAATATTTGTTTATCACAATAATATTACTAATATAGTTGATAAATCTCAAATAAAATATATGAAATTTTGTCATCATATACAAATTAGGATATGTGTTTGTTTATTTCATATATAAAACATGATTTCTTATTCATGTTAATTATAGTAGCTATATATTATATATAGATTAAAGCATTTATATGTCAGTTATAATTTTTTTTAACATGTTCAGTTGTACGAGTTATACTAGTTATGTTTAGTCGAATTGAAGAATGCGATGAGGAATATCTTATGGCTGTAATTAAAACAGAGACATAAGATCTGACGGCTAAAGTATGAGTTTCACTAATGGCATTCTTGTAAATATTTCATCTCGCAAGATCGGATGGCTCACGTTATAACGTGAAAAAATTTGATCTAATGGTTGATATTGAACTTTCATTAATTTACACTATTTTGTCGTATGATAGATTAGTTTTGGTGGTTGTAGATTTTTTTTGTCCTTTGTCCCTTTCTAGATCAAAAGTCTACTTTATACCTTCTGGTCAAAATCTCTTTTGTAGGAACA